>VZDJ01007749.1:45885960-46105350 GCA_008694505.1 Cyanoderma ruficeps
AAAAAAAAAAAAAAAAAAGATGCAGAGTTTTCCTCATCGGGATTTCTTAAATGTAAACAGCTACATCTTTTTAATTTACATTTAACATGATATGAATCTCACCCTCCTTTGAATGTACTAAGTATTCAGAAATATTGTCTAAAGAGTCCAGATATCTTTTTCAGCATTAAAGTTGCCATGTTCATGGCTCATATTGACTGTGCTCAAAAACCTAACAAGAGATTTCTTTGTCTCTACTTCTATTTGAGGGAAATATTTTGCATTTGCTTAAAAAATATATATATATCTTTGAAAAGAAATAATTATTCTTAGTTACCTAAACGTCCACCAGATTTTTTACCTTTATATCCAGGAAACTTGCAAAAATCACTGACATTTACATTCATACACTTAAGGCAGAGTTTGGCCCAAAGAAAGGAACAAAAGTCCTGTCTTTTCTTAGGACATCATTCAGACCTACATTTACTTTAAGTTCTAAGTTTTGTTTTCTATAATCGTGACTGCTTTCATCACAGAGAAGTTAAAAAGAAACATCTCAACAACTGAAGTCACAACCACAGATCACAGGAAAACAGGACTCAGGAAAAAACATTGAATCATATATTTTCTGACTTGAATACCAATATTTGATCCCTCTGAATTACATTTGCATAGTGCACACCTCAATGCAGTTAAGTCATTATTAAGCACTTTTTAAAATCTAGTTTTGGAGTTTCATGTGAACAATTTCATCATTAGACTAGACAGCTTGCCTGTGAGCACAGGACTAGCACAGGGCATAAATCCTTTCCAGGCTCTGAAATACTCTGGAAGGGCTACACATCTGCACTTCAAGCAGTGTACCACAGAGTTGCCTTGTATCTGAGCACTTTTAAATTTGCTGGCTTCGTAAAGAGAAAACAAAACAAAAAACCCAACAACAAAAAACCCCCAAAGCCCCACAAACAACAACCCTTTATTAATTAGAAAAATGAAAGCTTTTATTAGTAAAATACCTTCTTGCAGGGCTTGAGTCCTTGAGTTCAAGTCCAACAACCTGACCTAACATTCAAAGCTAAGAATGTTCTTGGAAATGCCCAAAGAAGTGGTTTGTGTCTGGCTGAAAAGAACCTATTTATTAGAGTGAAACCTTAGCCAGATTTGTTTTCTTCTCCAGCAAGGAGAAGAAAAAATTAATTCTGGCATTCCTTTTTCTCAGTGTATAAAAGTGTGTAAATAAGTTCTCATCACTTTATTTTGCAGAAGTAGAAATAATTCTTCATATGTGAGTTTCCCATTTATGTTCAGAATTGTATAGAAGCCTGTCCAGACTCAGGCCAGGACTGGGGTAATTTTTGCAGTAGGCAGGAGGGGACATGACTGGGACTCAGAAGTTATTCTTTACTATTTCATGTCATTTTTGGGGGGTGGGGGAAGGGCTCTCTTCTGAGCTAGCATACCATGGTGGAGGGAGCACCCAGGTACTGTCGGGGGTTTCCTGTGTGAATCATTCTTCTCTTTCTTGTACCCTCTGTCCTTAGTATTGCTGCTGTTACTGCTCGTATTCTTATCTCATTGCTGTTTCCAGTAAATTGTTCTTATCTCAGCCAGTGATCTTCAGGTTTTGGACCTGCAATTCTTCTCTCCATCCTGCTGCAGGGGACGGAGGGGGCATATGGTTTGGGTACAACCAGTGGGAGCACTAAACTGGGGAATACCATTCCTAAACCACAGCATGGCTCCATTCTGTTTCATGCAGGTATTACAATATTACAATATTGAATCAGGTCATTGTTCACTAATTGTCAGTTCAGAAAGACCATGAAATACTGCCCAGTTTTTATAAAATCAAGCTATTTGGCCTGATAAAATTAAAATTAAAAAGAAGCAAAAACGAACTCTGGGAAATATATTTGTAAAACTTGCAGGATTTCAAGGAGACGTCACAGTGAAATTATTTTCTTTCTACTGCAGATTTTTTAAAAATGAAAAACTGGAGAGCTTCTAATCCAGAAGTACATTTTCAACAAAGATGACTTCACATTACAAAAATAAATATATTAAAATATTTATTAAAATATATATAAATAATTGCTACATAAAATTTCATCCCTGTGGAGTAGGGATTTTCAAAAACAAAATAACTTGCATATGAAATATCTTTACCTAGCTAAAATAGAAGGTAAAAATGAAGACATGTTTCATTACAGCTGCTTGCTTATTAGGAGCCAGCCTCTCTGCCAGTTTGGTCCCATCAGGTAGTACCTGAATTCCTTAAGTAATCCCACAGAATCCAATAGGAAAGCTCAAGGAGTAAGGTACAACTCTTCTGATTAACAGTGGCAGAATCTGACCTTAAGGTCATTTTAATAAGCATACTGGTGACTTGTCATTTCCTAAGTATCCCTTTTCATATTACATTCCATAAAAATAAGCTCTAGAAAGATGTGGTTTCTCCTGCTCCAATATTCCAGACATTTGGAAATCCTGAAGAGGACAAAACAACACCTGCTTGTTGCAGACACATAAATGACAATGTCATAACTTAGATCAGGTACCCACAATGAAGGACACACACAGGGAGTTAAAGTCCCTGTCCCACAAATTAAAGACCCACAAGTCACAAACACACCCATTCCCCTTTAGTATCTTTATAGAAGTCTCTAAGCACAGATGTTGAAGTGTGAAGTTACTCCTGGTTATCAAATTCCTCTTTTCCCAGTGTCATGAGCAAGTTTATATTCTGAGATAAAGACAGACAAAGCTATCAAGCTCTTCCTTAAGTACCAATTTAAAGTTCTACCATATCAACAAAAAGTATCTTCCAAAGTGTAGAAATATCTTATGCAAATAGAATTTACTGGTACTATTTGAAAAGCAGAAAATAAAAATGTGGTTTATTCTCCCTCTGCATTATCGTCTAGTTGTTGTCTCTCTATAGTAAGAAAATACCACATGGCTTATGCATGGGCCTGTCTAGCATTGAAGAAATGGAAAAGATGCAAATCAACAAGTGCTGTCACTGAAAAAATACTTCAGGTCTTGAGTGCAAACTGTAATATCCTATAGAGATTAATATAAGCATGCCAGGTTTATGGTTATTCATTATTACACTTCTGGGAAAATAGAACAATATATCTTGATAATTTTAAGTACATATTAGATCTTCTGAGTCTCTGCTGATTATTTAGCCCATATTTCTGTCACTGTATTTCAAAATTACCTTAGAGGTAATTTGAATTTGTGAAGTTAGGAGAAAAATTGGTAAAAGTAACTTTCTTAGCCTTTAAAAGGGGATTTAAATGCTGACTGAAGCAGTCTCTCATCAGGAGACCAGGGAGAAAAGGGAAAGCAGGAGCAGGAGACAGCTAGCAATAACTTTGAACTGACCCTCAAGCCTCAGCTACCAAATGATGCTCTCAGGATCTCAAAGATTGTATTTCCCATAATGGGAAATAAAAATCCATTGTATTCTGCTCAAATGAACAAATTGCTTTGGTTACAAAACTCAGAAGCTAAATACTTCTAGCAAACACAGACACTTACAAAGTCTTCTTTTAAAGTCCGCTCTTATTTTGGTCTTGGGAGGGCAAGAGCAACTTGGCCCACCCCATTTAAAGTGTAAACAGATCTATCTGTAGGTAGAGAGGAAAGTGCAAATTAATCAGCCAGCTTTTCTTTTGTCTTACAAAGTTGATGGGGAGGAGGAAACAGCTGGAGAAACAAAACTCCCCTTGCATAAGATCCTTTAGAAATACACCTGAATAAAAAAAGATACCGGATGAATTCAGAGATGTAAAAACACTGAGCAGAATTAGAGAGCAATTCATGTTAACTGAGATAATTTTTAATGCAGTTCAGAGGAGCATGTCATGGCCTGGCTTAGAACATGGAACAGGCATTATCCTGATAGGCATGGAAAACACTGCTGAGGAGGTCAGAGTTTCAGTAGAAAGAGCGTGAGGAGGGAAATGAGTATATAAGATGAATTTTGCAATGAAAATTTGAGTATTAGGCAGAACAGAGTGTCGCCCTGAACTTCAGCCTTCTGATCTTGTTTACATATTTCTACTGGAGTTTCTCATGCATTTAACATAAACAAAAGTAGATTGTTTTCATTTCTCTCTGTGATGGTTTGACCACTGGGGTCAGAGGAGTGTTCCTCTCGTCCCCCAATCCTTGATCAAATTCCAAATCCTATTTAAACCCCCAATCATAATAAACTTCCTCTTTCTTGGCTCACCTCTCAACGTGATGTGAGCGTCATTCTTTTGTGTCGTGAACAGCGACAACAGAGATGGGTGGTTCAGAGGATGATGAGGAAACCCCCACCAGCACATTCTCCTCTTGCACTGTTTGGGCACAGTGGGATCTCCTGGGGTAGCCAGAGTTATTCCCTTCTACAGACCCTGTTCTAGTCACTGGTGAAACCCTTTGGGCATGCAGCCACCGCTGGAAACCTGAGCCTGGGCTGTCTGCAGATCCACCTGTGGAGAAAAGTGAGGTACAGTCTGGTAAGAGCAGCAGTGAAAAGGTAAACTTTTCTTACCCATTGCCTTCTTTTTCAACTGACCCCAGCTAAATGATCTTCCCTGGTTCTTGAGGAAGATTTATATGTGATAGCTAAAAACCTGACGATTATTTTGTTTGTTACACACAGCAGCTCTCATTGCAGGGCTATAACCAGCATCCCTTGACTCCAGTTCGCTGGGGATTTTTTTCTGCTTTTATAGCCTTGAAGCTCTCCCCTTTCAGAAGTCAGAACTCCCAAGAGCTACATGTTTTCAACATCAACATTGATAAACCAGTCTACCATCAATGTCCTCCTGCATGTACGCAAGCTCATTAACTATAACAGCTTTATTTTTATAATTCAGAAATTCTACTGAAAAATAAAACACCAACCCAACCCAAAATCTATATTTGGTAGAAGGTCACACTCTGAACTTAGCTGTTTTTACTTAGCTGTGTTGAAGATCCCAAAATTACCATGAGCTTCAACAAAACCTTGAGGTGGGACCTGCCAGTAACAAGAGGGTTGAGAATAGAACTCACTGAGAGATCTGCTGAAAATCTCCCTGCAGCACACCCAGAATCCTTGGTAGCTCCTACAGGTAACCATGTGTTCAGGTCTCCATCAACAAACACTCCAATTTTCTGAACTGCTGGTGTGCTAACAACAAAAAAAAATAAGAGGAAGAAGAGGAAAATAAAGAATAACAAGGAGGAGAAGGAGAAGAAAGAAAGAAGAAAGAAAGAAGAAAGAAGAAAGAAAAAAGAAGAAAGAAGAAAGAAGAAAGAAGAAAGAAGAAAGAAGAAAGAAGAAAAGAAAGAAGAAAGAAGAAAGAAGAAAGAAGAAAGAAGAAGAAAGGGGAATAGGAGGTAAATGAGGAAAAGAGGAAAAGAAAGAAAAGAAGGAAAAGAAGGAAAAGAAGGAAAGCTATGTTGGGTTTAAATTTCTTAACATTTCAGCCTGGAAATTGCACAGAGGCTAATGAATCAGCTCAGGCCCCCCTCCATCCTCAGCTAGATCTGCATCCTGCATTCCTCTCTATGTTTACAGCTGGGAAGAAATTGAATTAACTACATAATATTATTTTAGCATAAACGAACAGGAAGACTGCACCAAAATTGATGACCCAGTGGGTGTTGCCCCTCCCTGAGTGTACTGTATGTGCAGAGCTTTCTAGACTCAAATTTATTGGTTTGTCAGGAACTTTAGTTATTTTCATCAAGTTGAGTTTTACATTAAACATTCCTCAACTTAATTGGAACCATGCGGACACATTTGAGCAGCATCCATATTCCTGCTCAAATAAAAGGGGTACTTTGTTACAAATTCAGCATACTTTGCTGTTAAATTATATTTTGCTAGCAATTACAATTAAATATGAAGTTCACACTTAATAGTAGACCTTGTAATTGTGCGGGAGTAGTTCTCCTTCCGCGAACATCATGCCTGGCTGGGAGAAGGGAGAGCCCTGTAGCCTAATTTTAATAATGAAATAAACAGTTGTGCTGGTGATTAATTCAGAGATTTTAAGACAGAGAATTGGCACGATGGAAATAGTTTAAGGAGCTTATTTAACCCTCTCACCTGCTACTTCTAGCTCACTCAGGAATCCCCACCACCTAATTTCAGACAGAGAGGAACAGCACTGAAAGATTTGGGAAGGGGTCAGGGGGTAATGTCATGCCTGGTTTTTCTTGCTTTTAGTCCCCTTGTGAAAATTGTTGAGGACAGCAAAATTAAGTTTGCACAAAGATTTTAAGGTTCTCTTTGTTCAACCAATTGGTTTCTGAATTTCATAACCACAATTTTGTAAAAATGCTCCTCTTTTCTGGAATTTGTCTTCAAAAAGAGGTAATGTTCAAAAAATTGAGATTTCATTTTAAATTTCATTGGTTTTATATTTACATGCTGCTTGTTCCTGTAAAAAGCAGGGTCTTTCTATTATAAAAACAGAGTGTGAAATATTCCAACAATTACATGTTATTGTAGTATTTCTACTACCTTGAAACCTTACTACTGACATCTCATGGAATTACAGAATATAAACAATGGAAAATATAAAACATAAACCTCACAGGAAAACTTTCTTATTTCTAATTTTTTTTTCTGAAAACAAAGCTTTGAATTTGGATTTGTACATGAAGAAAAAAATGGAAAGATAGAGGAGTCTAGGCCTGAGGAGACACTGGGATGAAATCTGCTTTACCAAAACAAAGAAATCCAAGATTAGCCTAAAGAAAATATTTCTGCCCAGCTCAATCTAATTTCCTAGTCTTTGCCCTTAAAATCTCTTGCTGTCTTGCTAATGAACTTAATTTCCGCCCAGTCCATTTATAGGCAACTGGAGCTTGTCCTTCATGCAGTTGATGCTACCCAGCTACTGTCACCCACCAGTGACAACCCAAGGCATTCCCTGCTTTGTCTCTGTTGAGCCAGGTTCAATATGTTTGAAAGAAACTTCCATGCATGCCCAGCTCAGAAGAAAAGTAAATTATGATGTTCTGTCAACAATTCAGAGAAGCTGTCCTGGCCAATGATGGCAGCTCCTTGCATTTGTGGGCAGACATTTGTGGCCAGCTGGGGATGTGCATTATCCTGGTTTTAGCTGGGATAGAGTTAATTTTTTTCCCAGTAGCTGGTACAGTGATGTGTTATGGATTTAGCATGAGAATAATGTTGATAATACATTAATATTTTTAGTTGTTTCTAAGTACTGTTTATACTAAGCCCAGGACTTTCCAGCTTCCTCTGCTCTGCCAGCAAGAAAGCTGGAAGGGCACAAGAAGGTGTGAGGGGGCACAGACAGGACAGCTGACCCCAACTGGTCAAAGGGGGTATCCCATACCAGATGGCATCATGCTTGGTACATAAACTGGGGGGGAAAGCTGGGCAGGGGCTGCTGCTCAGGGGCTGGCTGGGCATCTATTGGCAAGTGGTAAGCAATGGTATTATACATCACTTGCTTTGTATATTTTTTTATTGTTGTTATTATTTTCTTCCTTTTTTCTCTTATTAAACTGTCTTTATCTCAACCCAAAATTTTTCTCACTTTTACCTTCCCCAATTCTGCTGGCAAGAGACTGAGTGAGCAGCTGAGTGATGTCTAGTTGTCATCTGGATTTAAAGCACAACATGCACATGTCACATGGGCCATGGGGACAGGATTTATGCCCCCAGACACATGTTTTCCACACTGAACATAGTGCAGAAACCTGCACCAGGCATCTGCCAGCAGAGGCATGGAATTTAAAGGAGTGTTCTCCCTCTTCAGCCTGCATGTGTATCCTGTTTGTTTCCACCACTGCTGTTCTGCATAAAGCACACTTGGAGAAGCCAGCTCCATGCAGGCATGTCTCGGTTCCCTAGGACAAGGGAATTAAATAATTCAGGGCTACTGAAAGTACTATCCTATAATCCTATCACCCTATTACTGATATTGCAGTAGGGAATTAAACTGACAGGAGCACACTGTTCTCACAGAGCCTGCCTTACTGCTTCCCTGGAGTGACTTGCTGAACTCTGGCGGCCAGCCCCAGAGCTGCTGTCCCTCTTGGGATTGGTCATCCACAGAACTGACATCTCTCTGGATGGTCCTAGGGCATAGAAATCCACTTCCCCCATTCAACCTTTTCTGCTTTTACCTTTCCTCTTTGCCCATGCAGCCATTATAGTGGTAAATACTGGAGCGTCCATCTACTTCAATAATAGATGAGTGCTGCTTGAAGCACTGAGGATCTCTTCAAGCACTTGGGGGTTCCCAAGATAGATCCATGCCAGGAAACACTTTTACTTGGTACAATTTAGCATCATGTTGGTCTCATGGCACTGCTTTCTACTGCAATTTCATTTTAAGCTGAGATTTATTTGGTTTTTTACACTGGGACTTTTTTACAAAACTGACAAACTTGACTGCACAAACTGCACATTGAACTTTGGAATCCATACTGTTTGACTGGTTTTGAAATTTTACAAAATAATGATCCTTACAAAATCCAAGGGCTACCTCCACTCTGTTACAAAGTCCCAGTGGGTTCCAAAGGACTTCCAAGGCCAGCACCTCGTGGTTTATTTCTCAAAGATTCTCATTGCCATGCTCTAGCTCATGCTTTCTCTGAGGGTGGCCAGATTTTTCCAAATGTGGACAGCACAAGAAAATTTCATATGAAAAAAACAAAACCAGAAATATTCTACTGAGCCTAAGGCACTGCTTTTCTTTCAGGACTTGAACCTAATTCCCCATCATTCTGCAAATATGCCTGAAAAGGCATTCCATGGAAAATAAGACTGCTTTGCAGCAAAAGATGCCTCCTGCTCCTTAAACAATCCCTTTTCAACAACACGTATTCTCATCTGTGCATTTTTAATAGAAGCATAATTTTTGTCATATGTTGTAATGAATAGCATACAGCTAAATGGTGCGTATAAGACTGTAATTCCATCTGGGAGTTTGTTGACATTGACAAACCGCTTGGGTTTTGCTTTTGTGGTTCCTGCCATTAGCCATTACAGCAGCTCAACAGGATTACAATCCTGTTAGGGATAGCTGGTTATAGGCATTATACCATATGATAATGATTGCATGTTTTATTAAAGAAAGTATTTTAAAATTCAATTGGAAATTATCATCAGTCTGATAATATGGTATTAAAAATTATATTTGTGTTATTACCTGAGTGGCTGGTCTAGTTTGTTTTTTTTTTAAGATTCCTCATCTCAGGCAATGAAAATACTTTAGTTGGATTTAATTATATCTATGCTGTGGGACCAAAGCATTTCCCTTGCAATTTTGTGGCATCACTACTTTTATAGGATATGAAAGCCAGAACATTGCACTGCCCATGAAGAAAAGTGAACCCGACAAGTCTAGAATTTCATAGTCTAAACCGAGTCAAATAGATACAAATAGGGAAAACTGCAGGTTTACATTTTTTTTCTATAATTCCCAGTCACTAGCAATGATAACAGTGGCAGTGCTGAGGGTGGTTTAAAAAACCTGGGAAAAGTAACATCTTCCTTCAATCCTATTGTAATTAATAGATCAGCCAATCCATGTATGCATTTCCCTGAAAATGAAGCCTGTTAAGACACGTTTCCCTCTTGTTCTCAAATAAATGCGTTAAACCTGTGTCAACAGGAGCTTTCATTCTTCTGCACTTTACTCCCAGTTTGCCTGGATCACCATGTCTGGGTTTTAAAAATTTCACTCATGCAGCCTGTTTCTAACATGGCTTCGCTCTGTTAATTGGCATTTAGTTCACAATGAAATAACTGCACTTAATGACTTCAGCAAAGGCCAGATGTTCTAGACTGGTTGGAAGGGAAATATTTGTGATATGAACTCTTCCACTTATACAAACCTCTGGAATGGCCAACACTGCCTGACAAAAGACTGGAGGCACTGTCACGTCTGATGTCCTGCTGTTTCTGCCCATTGTTCTCTGTGGAAAAATTATTATTTGTAACACCCCCTGCACCAGATTTTCAGATTTCACTTTTTGCAGCAAGCACCACCAGCAAGAAAATCACAGAGATGGGTCACAGTAGCCCACAGGCATAGGGCACATGGGATGGAATGCAGCTACATTTACCAGACTATATGGACTTTTAAAGTCCCTTCCAACACAAACTATTCTATAATTCTTCCCCTTCCTACTGCTGGGTTTACTGAGCTGCTGCTCACCCAGCACCCACACATCAGCCTCAGGTGCCTTGCTGCTGCACCCAGACATTCGCTCTGTTCACACTCAGGAACTCATTGAAAACTGCAAGAGAGTAGACACACTCACACCATCTCCAGTCAGCAAAATTATGGAAAGAAACCAGAGGATAAAATTGCCCAAAGAGTCAGTGGAAGTTATTCTGCTGAAGCCTGCACACTGGATTATTGCCGGGAGGCTCTGCAGGTGAGAAGCTTCCAGGCAGAGGTAATATTTACAAAGCATCTGCTCTAAAGGCCAAGCTTCCATTTAAAGTGTTAGGGGATACTGGGATACAGGGATACTTGCCTGTTTATCCCCATTTCATGCAGTTTTAGACTCCACTACAGACTTTAAAAACTGAATTTTCACTTTCAACATAATGGCACTCGCACCCTGTGGCTAAACCTTCTCCATAGTACAAAACCTTTGCAGGCATAGCTCTCACAACAAACTCTCTGAGTGGAGATGTGGTGCATACTGGCAAGAGACGTTTGCTAGCAGTTTTTAAACCAGCTACCCACATGACAGAAGTTATACCTCTCAACAGAGCTTTTTGCTTATACAAGAACAGCGACCAGAACTGCTGGTTTAATTAGTGGCATGTTTCCTTTCTTCTCTTCTGATGCTCTTAGCTGACAAAGCTGTATATGCAAAATGTTCAAATGCAGACAAACCTACTACTTCTGGGGAAGCCACACAACGGCCATCAAATGGTTCCAGCATTGATGGGGGAGTGGAGGGGGCTGAAGCTATACAGCTGTGACATGGGGTGAAGCAGCCTTCTCATCCTGGACAACATCCAACAGCAACACACAAATATCTGGGGTGGTATTTAGGGTTGCAGGTTGCTCCTACAGAAGTTCTCTGGAGATAAGGTGGAAGGAAACAGAAGG
This sequence comes from Cyanoderma ruficeps, assembly GCA_008694505.1. NCBI lineage: Eukaryota > Metazoa > Chordata > Aves > Passeriformes > Timaliidae > Cyanoderma > Cyanoderma ruficeps. The sequence goes on from VZDJ01007749.1 coordinate 45,897,045, forward strand.
AAACAGGAGACAACCACCAATGAATCTAGTTTTGCAGTGATTTAAGATGCCTAAATCCTTTCACTCAACATGTGTACTAAATTCTCATTAGTCTTAAAATACAACAATGATCAGAAAAGCTTAGTATATGATTCCTTCCCACAAGGCTCTGTCCTTCTCATCCAGATATATCTCCACATTTGACCAAACAATACAGATTTTTCCTCTGTTAATAGTCTACAATTACAATTCCTGTTCTTTGCATCAGCACAGATTTCTGAAGGTTAACTATAGGCTATAGTCAATAATACAATGAATGTGTAAATGTTTTCATGAGTGAAAAAATTATCTTAATTTAATGGAAAAAATTCTAAACTACAGCTAAAAGCAAATATTCACTGCTTGATGCAAATGGCAGCAGTTGTCATGACTTTATGCATACATCAAATTAGCTCATATTTAAAGCCCTAAGGATTTATTTGTGTTTCTCGAAGTCTTCCCGTTTGCCTTAATGTTATTTTACCATATTCTTCTAAATATGGGAAGTTTACTCGGAAGTGTTTATTTTTTTCAGTTCACCAAAATTTCTTGAGATAATTATTTTAACATTGCCTTTATGGGTGGGCTGTTCCAAGTCAATGTGGCACATCAAAATTTTCTTGAGAGAACCTGTTGAATTTCTTTGTAACTTTTCTCCCAGGGCCCAAAACTTTAAAAATGCTGTTCTTTTCTTCACTGAGGTAATTTTCCAGCAATGAAAGCTATTTGGCTTCTATGCAACCTATTCAAATCTTCTTCAAGGCATTTTCTTTCACTGTATTCTTTGTTTTATGAGTTTTCTCATAGCTACCCAAATAATTTTCAAAAAGTTTCAACACAAAATTTCACTAGTGACTGCTCAACAACTATCAGTGAGTGGACTTCAGATTTTTCGGGCCTTTCAGATGGTGCAAACCACCTTCAGATCCAGGAACCACTGCAGCCAGAAAAAACTGGCTCCTTGGAGATGGAGGACATGAGAGACCACAGGACTTCCTAGAGGGACCAGGGAGATATTGCATGGATAAACTTTCGTAGGTCTGAAGAAAATTAATTAATGATCCATAATTCATGATTATAAATTAGCTCACCATCTACATAAGCCTGTTTTAGGAAACCAGAGTTGGTACACACTGACACTCTTCCAAACCCAAACACTGCAGTAGTCACATCACAACCATGGATCTCTTGTTGAAACATCATATGACTATCAAAGTGCAGGATGATGGCAAACTCATTTGGAGGTCAATTTTTCAAATATTCTGATTAAATTAGATTAAATTTCTACTCTATTATTAGCAGTAGATGGTGACTGTGTACAAATTTTGGATCCATGATACACAGATCTAACACAACATATTCTGTGTCCTAAAGCTATGTAGAAGAAACTATCCACAGAAATAAACAGTCACACTACCCTCACTCTTTGTAGCTGGCAATTTGAGGGACAGATTTGCTCCTAGCAGTCACTGGCAAAGCTGGGAAACGATTCAAGACCTGTGTCCTAGCCATTAAACCATGCTTGCTCTCCTGGCATAGACAGAATCGGGAACATGCCAGAGATGCAAAGCAAATGCCAAGTTGTAGAATGGGCCCCTGAAGTATTTTTCTCCCTGGAGAGAGATTAAAGTCTTGCAGTGCTTATAAACACCTGCCTAATGATGACAGAATTGAATTTACTGCTTCTTGCAGCAAAAATGCCTCAGAAATAAGATACTAGATGCCCTACTGAGATCATCCAAAGCAGCATGTGTTGTAGCTATCACAAACTTCAGGTGATAGCCTGAAACATCTGCAGCACATGTACTATTTGGTGAACACTAAGGCACAGCTTGTAGTAACTCTGCCTGGGACCCTCCAGAGATTGTAAAGTAGCTGAGACATGATAAGACTTGAAAGGACACCTCACTCCATGATCCTCCATCCCTACCCCTGCACAGCAGCTCCAGTGGAAGCACTGCCAAATGTCTAAGCTGTGCACCTTCTCCTTCAGCTTATCACACTCTTAGGTTAGTGAAAACACATTTCTGAGGCTGTAATAATATGTTTGAACAGTGATCTTAACACAGAACTGCTGCACCTTTTCCTTTGGGAATCAACTATCCTCCAAAATCACTTATGCCACAAAATATTTCTAAAAGAAGACTGGGCTTCAAAAATGTTAATCAAATGCACCATTTTAAACAAATCTTTGTAATCCCTCTTGAAACATCTACAAGGTCAAAAACCAAAGCTGTGCCATAACCAGCATCTGTAAGAAGTAATATCACACCTATACAAAAAAATTTTCCATCTCTACCATGTATAAAGTTAGTATGCATAAAGGCAATGTCCATTAAACTAAATTTGACAGCGATGTTAAAGGTGAGGAACTATAATTTATATATTGCCTGTAATATGGTCAAATTCCTGGTAGAAATGGCAAACCAATCTAAACTGCAGCCACCAGATATTGTTGGATTTTTTTTCTCTTATTAAAAAATAAGAAAGTTTTTATGACTTTTTATTGATAGAAGATGTAATCAAAATGGTCCCTTTTGAATGGAGAGATTTAATCATGCAGGTTGAGGAGGAATCCTATTTTCAGGTCATAAATTAGGTGAAAAAGATCCATGTTTATTTATTTTCATTTCTTCTCCTCTGGACAAAAATCCCTATTTTATTATCTGGAACAACTGGCAACTATTTTAAAATATGGTCCTTACAAATTTAGCTTCATTCCTCAGATCTCAGGCCAACAGCAGCTAAAAGAAAAAAAACAAATAAATTCTTGCCCTGTTCACCCTTTCACCACCTTCGCAATTCTGTTCCTCTCAGGAAAACTTAAGAGAACTGGTGAACATTGCAGTGTGCCAGAGAAGTCAGTGCACACAGGCTATTTTAGATCAAACGCAGAAATGCCTTCTGAAGTGCCAAGGGCTTCCTCACTATTATACCAAAAAAAAAAGTGCCAGTTCTTCTTTTCTGATGGATTGAATACTATGGAGAGAGAGTGTATCTAATAAGGGCAGAGCTGGGTGACTAAAGACATTATGGGTTGGACAAATACAACTTTCAACTCTTTTTGGAAATAGCCCATCCTGGTGCACAAAGGTGACATACTTGGAGGGCAATAGAGAGCACATGCCAGCTTCAGCCCTGGACTAACTTCAGCTAGTAGTAGATAAGTAGATCCAAGAGCAATGTAATTCCCAGGATGACATTGGCACAGAAGGCACATCTACTGCAAAACCAGAGCAAGCTCAGAAAGAAAGAACCTCAGAGACATTTTAATACTATTTCCCACAAGTGAAGCTAGAAAGCTTACTGAATAGATATGGTCATGGTTCATATTCTCAACTCAAATGATAACAAAAAAAAGGTTTTCTACTTCTTTCACTTCTGAGCTATCCTCACTCTGCTAGTCTTTGCCTTTCAGCTGGCTGCTAATCAACTGGATTCTTAAAAAAGCCTTGCTTCCTGACTTCCAAAGGATTGAAGCAGCTACCTCCTCTGGACTTGTTTTCTCTGCAATTGCTGATTTCTTTTGTACCTTTTTGAGTTTGTGACATCGAAAGAGGTTTTAGGCAGCAATCTGAGCTCTTTTAGCACCCCTGAGGGCGTGCCCATCTAATCTTTTTCTATCAGAAGTGCCCCATGTGGTGAGACCAGTGTTCATCACCCAGACTTTTGTCTCCCACAGTGGCTGTTGCAGAGGTGGCTTAAGGAGAGCATATGAAACAGGCCACTATCTGAAATCTAATCCTCATCCTCCTTCTGTATCCTGCTGTTAGATTTCAGATGTTAGAAGGAATATCACTGCCTTCCCAACAGGATCTGGTTTGCACCTTTTATCCATTAATTTGTCTAATCTCTTTTGAAATTCTTGATGTGTTCTGACTTCACACTTTCTTGCAACAGCCAGTTTTAGAAGTTTATTACAGGCTTTGAAGAAAGGCACTTTTTAAAACCTGTTTTAAATTACATATGATCAGTTTCAATACATGTTCTCTGATCCAGTACTGTAGGATTTGGTAAACAAGTTTAGCACTCATCTTCTGCACTGCCTTCTTGATGCCAAAAATCAGCTTCATCCCTCTTCAGCTTTCTCTCCAAGCTGAAGTGAAACTATAAGCATTTTGCAGCAAATTTAGATTACCTTTTCCCTTTTTTTTTTTTTTTTTGAGAAAAAAAATGCTTTTCTTGAGATGCAGAGACCAATTGTATGTGATACTCAAGGTGTGGAGGCATGAAGATTTTCTACATGGGCAAAATGCCAGCTTTGGTCATGTTCTCAGTACCATTCCTGAGATGGGCAATTTTAGCAGCAGGTACACGTGGAGTTGATGCTGATAGAGAACTGCTAACTCAGCATGGCTTGGACTGTTCTAAAGCACCACAGAATTGTTTTGGAGATGCTTAAATTAACTCCAAACAAGAGGCTAGATCACACGGAAACACAAGATAATGCCATGCAGAGATTCTTCCTCAAGCCCTAGAAGACTTACAACTACACAAAGGCAGTGCACAAACTCCTCCTAGATTTGGTAGCAGCTTGTCCATCTAGGATGCCTACAATCATAGGGCATCAGGCCAACTGCCCTCCTGTGTGTTTGAAATGGCTTCAGAGCAGTAGCTGTCTTTTAGGGAGCCCTCTCCTCTCTCCCCAAGCTCTGCATCCAATGTGAACAACATCTGCAGTCCATGTACTACAGAGAAAATAATTACCAGGAAAAAAATCACTGACTAACAAATTCTGCACAATTTGAGACTTGTTTTCAGTCACCAAGAAACTTTACCAGTATCCCATCTGAAGGGCAAGACATAGCTGTTATGTGACAGTGGAGGATGGAAAGTATGAACAACTTCCCCTTCACCCAGGGCTGTACATCTTCTCCCTCCCTGTGTATGCCACTGATGCACCTCAGAAAATATTTATGAGTTCTCATTCAAATACTTCAGCTGATAAATTTAATATCATTTTCCCTGGGGTAAGCGAAAAATAAAATATTGCATTGGCCTTTGCACACGTGGAGATTATATTACTTTACAATGAAACCCAGCAAGCTGCACATTACAGTTTTTACCACAATCTCCTTGGTAGGAATGTTTCAAATACATTGCATATGTGTGAATACAATATAAGCATACTGAAATGCTTTGAACACTGCAATACATCAGACACTTGAGTCAGGGAGGGGAAAAAAAAAAAAAAGCCTTCACCTATCTTTGCTCTTATCTCAAGTCTGTGCTGTTCCTTTACATGTTAGACAATGGTGTTCTTTGGTCTGATGGATGGAGCTACTTACAACGTATGAAGTGAACTTCCAAAACCTGGATCCTTGACCACATCCCCCAGACCTGTTAGCTTGTTCATTAAGTATCTCTGTGAAGGAGAGCAGACGAGAGTGCTTGCCCTGTGTGGTATAGCTCCCACAAAAACGGATTAAAGGTGTCGCAGCTGTACAACAAAGTCCTTGGGTTTAGCGAACACATTTCTACACACCGTAAAACCCCCAACATCTGACGTGCTGGGGTTTTACAAGGCTGCAACGCTGGCAAGTGGGCATGGAAACCGACAAAGCGTTCAAAGGCATTAAAAGAGTCACATTCCACATTTGCTTCCTGCTCTGCGAGCCCGCCGGGACCGCCGCGGCACCTGCTACCGCCGCCCCCGGCTCCCGGCCGGGGCTCGGCTGCCACCTCCTGCCGCGCCGGGGAAACGCCGACGGTCCTCGGGAACGTGCCCGACACCGGCACGCCTGCCAGCCCCAGCACCGGCACTCAGCCCCTGTCCTCCCAAACGGGACTACTTCCCCTTCTACACTTTGGGAAATTACAACTCATAAGCTACAGGCATCCGTCCATGCAGATCTCCCAGTCTGAGACTCTTCTAAACTCTGTTTTTCAGGAATAAATCATACCTGGTAGCTTTCCGTGCTTAAAACAAAATGTCCATATTATTTTTGAATAATGAGTATTATTCATCCCTAAAGAACAAAGCACTAGCAAGCTGGTGCATCCAAGGAATGAAAACACACGGACAATGAACATTTCCAAGTGACTTACCAACCTCCACGCAGGAGCTTGGTGGCACGGACAAATATTCATCACCATTTTTAACCACAAAACCACAGTCTTCATTTGGTTTGTTGGGGTTTGTTTTGAGCAGGGGGGTTGGTTGTTTGGTAGTATTTTTGGTTTTGTTGTTTGGTTTATTTTATACACTGAAGCCTTCATCCAGACCCTGGATCATTCTCAGGGTCTGCTAGTTAGCCTTCAAATTTCCTGAGACAACTGTAGAAACAATAGCACATGACTGCATGTTTAAATAAAATGTACATGCCAAGAGACTTGAACAGGATGGCACGCACAGCCCTTCTTTCCTACCTAATCCCATCCTGAGCTCTGTAATCTACCTTTAAAATGACGCATGCATGTGGCCGCATGCATGCATCTTTGTTCTTCCACTCTTCTGTCCCTTGATCGTTGTTCTCCCTGTACTTTGACATTCATGTTACGGATTTTTATCAGTAAGAAATCAAGGGTGAGAGAGGATCATCTCGAGCCCCACTGCCAGATTGTCTCTGTTTCATTGACTCAGCCTCTTGCCATTGTTGCTCTGCCTCTACCTCCTACTTACCCTGTTGACCAGTCTTCCTCTTCCCTTCTTAATATAAGAAAAATCACTCAAAATTTATATCCAAAGAGTAGCTTTAGGAGTGTTTTTCACACAATTACAAATGGAAGAGATATTCTACAGATATTTCTGATAATTTTTATCTGAAAAGGACATGTATACAGGCTTGAGGGTCAGATAGAATTATGATGCTGTTCACAACGATCAAAAAAGGATCAAGATATACTGGTTTTAAAAGAGTGTAAAAGCTGTCGTGCTGAAAGAAACCTGCTAGATAACCACAAGGGAAGAGTCAGAACCAGCTAAGATTTTTATTTGGAGGGATGGAAGTCAGCCCCTTCAGAAACAGGATTTGAATTTACATGTTTTTTTTTCAAGTACAGTAGCTTGCTCAGTTCCGTGCTTGTAAAGGCACTTCTTGTACACGTGCTGACAAACATTCTATTTTGCTGCTCTGAAAACAGCAAAGCTGAAGGGTGTTACTTCAATTTTGTCCACTCAAATAAAGGGATGAAAAGGAATATATGCCATAGCTCTATTGACATATGAACACTTTTATATATATGGATATCTAAGGGTGTTTCATTTTTTTGTGGAGGGGTTCTACAAAACATGACCTCAATTCCCTTAAACACAGTCTTAAAACTAGAAACCTTTTGGTTTTTACCTCCATTTGCCTTCCTAAATCTGTCCTAAGCATCTGTATTATGTTATCCAACACACTGGCTGCTAACAATACAATCAATACAAAAGGTTACTTAGGGGTCATGGCTTTTTTTTCTGTCCTCAAAATACAAAGCTTACTTTAACAGGGATATGAACTCATTCACTGCAGAAAATGTCTTAGAACCACTCAGGTGAGAAAGAAAAAAAGCATACTGGAAATACACTTTTTTAAAAATATGAAAGCAGGTAATTTAATAAACTTTTTTCTGCACATCCACATAAAATACATTTTTTCAGTTTCACAACTTGATTGTAAATTTTATAGGATGGGAACCAGGCATGCCAGGCAGACATAAATGCCTTTTTCATCACTTGAAAAATAGTATCTATTTGCTCACACATTAGTGTGTTTTAGAACATCAACATACTAACTCTACTATTCTGCTTCAAAGTGTAAAACTTACCTTATCTTAGACCTTAGTCAGACTACAGCAAAGATGAACGGATTCCTGACACTGACTGAGCTCTAGGACAAGCTAGGTTGATTTGTACCTTAACATCTTCTCCCTCATAGATATAATTTTTATATAACTCTGGTTTGGGCCTATTAATATTTTAGCAGTATAAAATTAGCAGTATATATATAGCAGTATAATTTTTTAGCAGTATAAAATATTGGATATCAATTTTTTTTTTAAAACAAACCCATCAGGTACAATCCAAATTGTGTTTGTAATTTTTTTAAAAGCATACTTGTTACTTAAAGTATCCCCATTTCATGTAATACTGTGTTATTCAGAGGTCTCAGTGAAAATATTTTAAATACTTTTACTTACAAACTGCAAAAAGTCCCCCCTAATTGCTTTTGTATTGGAAAGCAGGGGAAAAGCTCCTTAAGACAAAGTGATTTTCAGATTAGCTTCCATTAGCTCATATAACATGACTTGGACACCTCCAGAATGAAAAGGAAGAAGCATGATAACAAATGGCTGAAAGTTCAGATATTTGTATAGTGATTTACTTCTGTAAAAGATTATATCATTTTACAGTAGATCAGGTACAAGAAGCAGTTGATGTGCACTTAGGGCTTTTTGTGGTGGACTTTCATACAAAAATAATGACAGTGCACTGAGAAATTATGAAATGCATGTGGGAGCAAGCATTACATATAACACATACTAACCACTCCATCTGTTCAATTTATTAAAGAGAATCTCAAACATTTGCCTGTTGACCAATGGCTGAAAACATTTCTGTGCATTTACTTAAATGTCTAAAACCATTGAAAAAATAATTTCTCATTACTTCTGCTTTCTTTAAGGCCGAAAAATACAAACCACATGTGTGCTCACCTAACATCAGCTATCTGGTTCAATGGTCTTGATGCCCAAGATTTTTAGCTTTTTATATATTTCCTGTATTTGTAGCTTTGTAGATCACTAATGCACAGCCATAGCTCCTAGTAATTTTCCTGTCCTCTTTCTCTACATTTAGGAACAATAAGCAAATCTCCTAGACACACTCCTAAAATATTGTTTAATCTTAGTACAAGAAAAAAAACCAAAAAAACAGCTACAAGGAAATTCTGTTTTCCAACCAGAATCGAGACTAGAGATAACAGAATTGAGGTAAAGAAGCTTCTGGGCTGCTTCCAGTGGGGCTGGACCCTGGGAATCGTTACCTAACTAACCAACCTTTTAATCAGACAGTGATAAGTACACTGATCAATTAACCTTATAAAAATTGTAGAATTACTGTACCATGTGCAGTTTTTGCCGTATTGTGTACCTGAAAGCTTTCAAGTAAAGATTTGCTTTTACATTATCATTCTAACATTACTAGGGAAGATCTGTTCTATTTTCCAGGCAACAGTCCAACACAAATTCCAACTCCTACTAAGGCTTCACATCCCAAATGTATCTTCAAGAGATGTGCGAGGCTGACAGATGTATGTTCAGAGTTCCTTCACATCTTTGGATGGGAGACCTTTGCAAAGTCTCCAGGAAAGCGAGCAGGTTTCAGGGACAATGCTTGCACCAGCTTCAGGAACACAGACACAAGGAACACTGGCTTGCAGCTGGCATAGCCAGGTTTTCCAAAACAAACAAGGAACAAAATCAGACAAGTAGAGGCAGTTCTAAATCAGAAATGCTATTAAACAGAAAATATTGGGGCCTATGCCTAATGTTTTACAGGATATTTTGTGGTTTATCATTAAATAATTTTTTCTATATGTGGGATTAGCTCTCACCCTTCATAAAGCGCTCAAAGCATTAAATAAGACAGGAGCATATTCTTTTCTTGGAAAAGCAGGCAAAATAAACAATGCTCTCCAAATTAATGGCTGAAGCCCACAGAAGTGGGCTTTTGTGCAGCAGCAGGAGGTATGCTGCTGACAAGCCCCAACGCCCCAACAGTCGTACTACTGCAAAGCACACCAGCACATTACAACAGGACCCTGCTGTGAGCAAGCTATCCTAAAATGAAAATACTTTCAAGTGAGTTCTCAGGCTCACACCTTAGAAACACACACCACCCCTTCTAACAAGAATTAGCAGAGCAGCTGTGCCATTATCCCAGACTCCAAGGGGCTGAAACAGTGAAATATGCACTGTCATGGTAAAGAGGGGAGGTCAGGAACAAACGATTCTCCTACAGGAGCCCCAGTCAGGCCCATCACTCCACCAAAGCAACAACTGTGCAAATGTGGAGGTGGTGCTGCTGCTGCTGCACATTTACTTGAGCTTTTATGACCTACAGGAAAACATCGAAGAACAGTAGTGGCCCACATGACACACAGGTGGTTCTAAAAGAAAATGAGCTTAACTGGTTTCAAGTCTTTTAAATTATCACATACAATGTTCTCTCCAATCTACTCTGGAAGTCTGTTCTTGATACACCCACAATGACTTACCAGAATTTCTTCAAAGCACTTCATGGTGAAACATAATTTAGGCCTGAAAACACCTACCTTTCCGCACAAAACAACCCAAGCCTATTTTATTTCAGAAAAAAAAAAAAAATCTGCTGCTTTTGCCAACCAAAAGCCATAAAACATACATGGAGCAAACCATCGTGTGTTATGCCAGTGAAACATGCAAAACTTCCCTTATGTTCAAAAGGAAAACATGCAAGTGACATAAAATATGATGAACAGAAGAAAAGTCAAGGTCAGTCCTTGATCCCTAACTCTGAAATCTTTTATTTCCATTCCCATGTGTAGCACTGTCTAACCACATCCATTCTGGAGACCAGTAATGTACCCCCTCGGGCAGGCGAGCTGCAACCTCAAGCAGAATTCCAAAGCCTACTCCAAAAACATATCTGAAAACCTGCAGGACACATCAAAAATCAGCACATCTTCTACAGTTCAATTAAAAAAAATACCCTTGATCAAGAAACCATGAAGATATTGGCTCTCTTTAGTCTAAAAAGCAGGGGCCTCAGAGAAGCATTTATTGATGATGCAGCATGAAGGACTACTAATCACTTCCTTACCTCAGGCAATTTAGAAAAATAAACTTTTACTAAGTGTCAAGGTGAATCAAAAGCTGTGGGTGGAATTTGGTTCTCAGGAAATTTTTGAATATAAACAAATCCCTAGGGATAATCTTAAGTAAAAAGCATAAAGCAAACTTAAATCAGTTCTCCAACATTTACCCTGCATAGGCTCCAAGGTCACTTCTTGTAATGTTCCATTTCCTGGAAAAGCCCTAATTTGACACCTAAGCGTTATGGTAAGAAAATTTAGATTTAAACCTAATTTCTTCTTTCAAAAAATATTTAGGAAGTGTTGATTATACTCAAATGAAAAAAACTTGGCATGAAAAGGTAACATTCCCTAGCACTAACACTCATAGCTATGTAAAATGGTGACACTGAAAAAAAACCCCATTCCTGAACGTTTACTGAGGTGTCATTCCACAGCAGCAAAAGAAACACTATCTAGCGAACTTGCTGGTAAACTACAGCTCCCCTTACTTGAATCCCTTCACAGTAATTCAGAGGAAATGCAATAACCCAGCTACTGCTAATGCTGCCATTCCACTGGTATAAATCAAGCACAAAAAACATTTTGATGTTATTTCTCTCACACCAAATTAAAACATGTTAAATGAGTATTTTATAAACGTAAATAGTTTGTGTGAGCTGGACTCAACTCGTCTGCAGGCTTAACAAATACAAATTAAATCATGGAATAAATTACGTTGGAAAAGATCATGGAGTCCAACTACAAACTAAACACTGCCAAGCCCACCACTAAACTGTGTTCTTAAGTGTCATATCTAGAAGTGTCTTAACTGCCTCCTGGACTGCTGATTCCACCTCTTCCCTGGGCAGCCTGCTCCAACATTATTTCCTAATACCCAGTCTAAACCATGCCAGGCCATTCTCTCAACCTGTAACTTGCTGCTTTGGAGAAGAGACCCCACCTCACTAAAACCTTTCAGATGGTTGTAGAGGGGCATGGTCCCCCCCAAGCCTCCTCCAGGCTAAACCACATCAGCTCCCTAACTGGCTCCAGACCCTTCACAAGATTTGCCATTCTCCCTTGGACAAACTCCAGTACCTTAAGGTCTGATTTCTGAGAACATGCAGGAAGTTTAGCAAAAGGATACAGACCTCATGGATTTGAACAGGTGACTTTACAAGTAGTAGACAGGGCCAAAACTAAGAGACCCTTCAAGAGCCTAAAGAGGAGCTGTAAGAAAAGTGCATCTGAGCCCAGCTGGAGAAGATTCCTGTCTTCACTTACACTTATGACTAGGGATATCCAAAGAGGAGTTACAAACCATAATGAAAATTTAAGTTGAAGAGCCTGAAAACAGATAAACATTCCTATCTCCTCATCCTCACATATTCATATTCATTTTACACATCAGCATAATAGTGCAATTCCTTATGACTCACTACATTTAGGAGCTACTCTGCAAAAAGTTTGACACCTAAAACTTGCAGGAGGGAGCACAAACAAATCACACCTTCCCATCTGAATCCCTTGCTTCTAAAAGACAAAAAAGCCCATTCTGAACATCAATTTACTACAGAAACCAAAACAGTGAGCAAGCTAGGAGTTAAACCCTGCCTCATCTAAGCAAGTGAGAATATAACTACTTTGCTTACTCTACTTACTCAAACTACAGAATCAGATCTACAGGTGCATGACAGTACTATTCAGAAGATGCTATCACTCAATTTGAGGCAGAGGAACAAGGAAAACACATCTTGTGTCCATGAAGTTCCCTGGCTAAGTTAAGAAAACATTTATAGAAATCCTGCAACATTCTCAGAAGACTTGGGAAACAGTTAAGGCCATTCTTATTTGTCTCAGCAGAGGGACCCAGATTTTTATCAGAAGCAGCAATACTTTAGACAAGTTACTCAGAATCCTAGAAATACAGACTAAAGCACTACCAAGCAAGGATAGTATTTAACTCTGCATTATTGCAACTTGAATCTGTGCCATGTTGTAGCTGGTAACTTCTCAGTAGGAGCAGAAAACAGAATTCCCCTAAAACAGGAATGGCTGGGATTCCCCACGATTTTTTTAGCAAACTGACACAGTTAAAATACCAATAAACTGCATCAATATTTAAAAAGTTTTTGCATCTTCTGATGCTATCCTTTGCAACTCAAAAACAACTGTTCCACAGACACCAAATCAATAATTACACAAACACTAGACTGGTTCAAAATTTATTTGTCATTCATTTCTTGCACTTGAAGTACTCTTCAATGACATCTTTGGCCTGAGATTCCTTGCCATAGTCCTGTAACACAAAATAACCCATTATTAACACACAGACCCATCCTAAATTTTACACACTGTTTTTCACAAGGACAAATGGGATTTTGACACTTTTTCACAAGGAATTCCCAAAATTCCACACAAGTAAGCTCAAGCAATTTTTCAGTTGTTCCCTTGTTTTTAATAAGGGTATTCTAATAAAGTACTGTTCTACTACATTCAAATGCAACATCCACTGACAGGGATGCCAACAAAATCTTTTCTACTTAAAGAAACTGAAGAAAAAAAGTAGCATAACTATGAAAATGCATGCAGAAGATGTAGCCATCTTTTGGGACCTTAGAGACCACAAAGTCTTTAAGGCTCGTACTGTGGCTTTACTCTGCCAGTGTTATTGTGAAATAAGCTCCGCAAAACATTTTTAAGTTTAGCAGACCCACCAAACTGGCTTTTTTTTTTAAGCAAAGTCTCCTATCTTCTAGGCAAGCCTTTCCTTTTAATGATTACTGGCAGGTAGCATAAATACTTTGAGGACACAACTGTTAACTCACAAAATGTACACGAGTAAATAAACATGATAGGGACTATGAAACAGTAAAGCATCTTATGTTTACTTTAAAATATATAAAACTATTAAAGAAAAAAATTAGGAGCTGTATTTAATGGTTTCTTATCTAAGGCAACCTTTGGTTTGTTACTTATTTTCAGAAGTCAAGAAATAAAGACATAATTAGCAATCTTACTTTGACAACCACACAACTGCAGCCCACCACCTTGCGAGGTTTTCCTTCTCTGTCGATCTTGCAGAGACCCACCCACTCGCCCAGCTTCTTGTTGTCATCAACCTGTGCAGAGCATCACATCACGTTAGAATCACTTGCCATTTCTGGCACACGCGGCTCCAGCCCGGAAGCTGCTGTACTGTCAGAAGCATTGGGTAACGGATGGCTGCTTTCCTCACAGGCATCAGCAGAGGGAGCCAAAGTATCATCATTGTACAGCTTGAGCCTCCCTGGAGTCACGGGAACGCTCCTCCGGCCCTCCCCTCCCAGCAATCATTGTATTGCTTAAGACACAGGACACCAGAATTCACTTGAACTGTGCAAAACAACCAATCCACACCACTTGCCATTTACATCCACAGGCTTTATACTTGGAAAAACAGCAATCACACAGAACTAAAACAATCTGCTGCCAAGGGAAGTTCTGCCTAGGTAAGCCATACACAGAATTACAGCAGTGTTCTTAATGTTCAGCTCTCTATGTGCAGAAACAAACAGCGTAACTGTTCCAAACTTTTGTCTCATGTTGACGCTCACCTTTATTAAGTTGATTTGATGTTCTGCACAGAGTGCTTCAACTAATTTTACATATGTGGGTTCATCACAGTTTGAAGCCAGAACACAGAGATGGGCTTGGCGTCTGAAAAAAAAAGAGAACTGACAGATGTTACTTCAGACACTACTTGGAATTTCTTGATAATCAAAACAAAAAATAATTGAATTCAGCACATGCACTTCTAGAGAACCACTTCCTAAGTTTTAACCGTTGGTTATGAGACACTAAGTTTGCAAAATACTAAATTTACCTTTGATGTGATTTGCCACTTTTTACGCTTTTCATATACACATTACAGGCTATTCATACATTGTTAGCTTTATCCTCAGATTCTATTCCTGTTTTGAAAGCTTCCAAAAGCACCACTAAATAAATTTTTAGCCATTGGAAAAAGGTCTGACGACTGGATAAACACCAGATCCCCTACAGAACTGTCACTTTTACAAAGCAACCAAGTTACAAAGTAACTTTTCCTTATTTATCACAGATTAGAGCAATTCACAATTAGAACTGTAATTACTAAAAGCTTGAATTTCCATGTCAAGGTGTTGTAAGTTCTTCAGAACAATCTTTTCTACTTACATTCAGAGAAGCTGTTATGACAGGGCCCCAATTCTAATTAGGATCTTTGTGTACTGTGGTACAATGTTAAGATACCAAAGGGATACCTGACAACAGAGAAAGCTGAGTAGGTCTTCTATGCTTAACCTAATGCAATGTGACCTCTGCAAACGAAGTCAGTTTTCTCTAGAAAGACCTTCCTCATCAGGAGTGTCAGCAGAAAATCAGAATACCAGAACCATCACACACAAACCTCACACACACATCATCCTTTTAACACACAGCTTATAAAGCTGTAGGTGAACTCAGAAGAACCCATACAAACCGGCTGTCAGTCACCCAGGTTGAATTTCTCTGCCCTTGTTTGGTGCCCTGTCCCAGAGGATTTTGCATACAGGTTTGTCAGACAGCAGTTATCACTCACAGGAGTGAAGGGGTATCCGACTAACTGAAGTCATCACCCAAACACTGTAGCTTTACATTAAAGCAGATTTTAATACAAAATTTAATACACCAGAATTAGCTGTTCTTGAATCATCGACTTTAAATTCTACATATTTTAAGATTCCACTTTATGGCCCCAAACCGGAGATTACAAAAGACAAGAATTACTGGCAAAGAACTTTAGTCTTGCGTAAGTTTTAAACTGAACACCTGGACAAAATGGCTATTGCAGGTGTTTAACATATTTCATTACAAGGTCTCACCCAGTTTTACTATTCAGAGCAGAGAAACTGGTGACACCACACTTACTTGTCCAAGGCTTTGGCTGCTTCACGGATACCGCGAGCAAGGCCATCGTGGATAAGTGCGGTCTTCAGCACTTCTTGCAGAGCGGTGTTAACATCCATTACACCTCCAGCAGTAATGCTAAAGAGAAGACACACAATGTTCTGATCGTGCCAACAACTTCCAACTAAAAGCAAAAGTTTCCCGTTCACCTGCAGGCATTCGGCCATTAAAAAGAGTACAGAAGGAAAGCAAGTTAAAAAACTAAGCCAGAAGAAGAACTGACGAAGGATGAACTCGAAAGAAGCAAAGGCATTGAATCCTACTGGCGAGGCACCGGGCCATGCTGCCTCCACGCTCCTTTGGCGAGGAGAGGACGCCATGCGCACAGTGGCCCTGCCAGGCGGACCCGCGCCCATCTCCCGGCCTACAGGAAGCACGCAGCAGCACCGCGCCGGGGCCTGCACACACGGCAAAGAGCTCCCAAGCGGACGCGCAACGGAGCGACCCGGCCCCTCCGCCCGCCGCCCCCGACGGCCCCGGCCCTGCTCACCCTTCCTCGGCCATGGCGCTCTCGGTGGGTGCGGTCCCCGCCTGGGTTCCTACTGCAAATACAGACACAGGCCGCCCCGGTGAGCGGCGCCGGCCGCCCCGGGGCCCCCGCCCGGCCCGCTCCCGCCGCGATGCCCCGAGGGCCGGGGGGATCCCGCCCGGCCGGGCCCCGGCGCCATCGCGGACACTCACCCGGCACCACCGCGCGCCGCTGCACAGAGAGGGGGTGGGGCCGCCGCCGCGCGCTCTTATAGCGCGACAGGACCCCGGACCGCGCGCGCGTGCGCCTGCGCGCCGGGGCTGCCGGCCGCGGTGCCTGATTTTCGGCCTGCACGCCTCGTGTCCACGGCCAAGGGATATTTGTGCCGGTTTCAAACCAAGAGCTGGGAATGGTTTGAAAGAGACATTAAAAGATGAAACTGAATAGCTGTAAGCAATAGCTTCAAATGGCTTTGTCAAACAAATAGTGTATGGGAGATACCTCTGTTGTTATCAATGACTGACCCCAGCAGTCACAGCAGAGGCCCTTCCACAATGGGGATTAAATAAAGCTGCACAAGAAGGTAATTTTGCTATTTTTCAGGGAAAGACTGGTGCAAATTAAGTTTCCGAGGACAAATTATCACCCAGGAGGTTCCATAAAAAGGAACATTGTTCTTTTAATGGAAAAAACCCCACTTTTAAGTGCTTAAAGTAGACATTTCATTTGGGGGGAGCAGCCTCTGGGGGGAAAACCAACTGTGACAGGTGGGCAGGAGTCACCTAGGAGTGGATCACCAGCGAGGAGTCACCTGGGCTCCTTCCCTAGGGCAGGAAGTGCACCTGGTGCTGCCACACCCGTCTGGCCTCACCTGGCACTGTCCCTCTGTCGCTGGTAGCCAAGAGATGGGGAGCAGGGGGAAAACACTCCCAATTCCCCTCTCTGCCAGTGGGTCACAACACTGAGCTGTAGATTGGAAACCTTGTAAGTGTGGCTGCTCATCCCTGTTCCTGTCACACACGCACAGGTGATACAACTGATGGCAAGTGCAGCACGGCCACCCCACTGCAACGTGTTCCTTGCTCAGGTGCTGTCAGTCTGACATGGGGCTTTGTCCATCCCAGCTGCTTCAGACTGGATGACTTAACTGTTGGGTACTCTACGTGTCACCATCCTTGTGGAAAGTACATAGTGACAAAATAGAAAAGAAATAGATAACAAATATCCATAGCCATGGTTTGTGGCTAGTGCAATCAAACACATTTGTCACCAGCATTTTCAGCCACCTTTTTCACATTCCATATGTTCTTCCTTGGTCTTCCTGGTGTTGCCAAGCAGCAGGATGTAGGCTGAATAGAGGTGGGGAAGAGACACTATGCACAAAGCGACTCACTGGAGCTGGTCAGGGCAGAGGGGGACAGAGAGGAAAAGTGGAACCTGCTCCCCTGTCTCGGAGCTCCTCCCTGTGCTCAGGCAGCACAGCCTTTCAGAGCCTGTCCCGGGGAAAGGCCTGGCTGGGGGCTGCAGCACTTCAGGGTCCAGCTGTGAGACACAGCTCATGTCAGCTCTGAGGCAGTCACCTACATGTACACTACAGAGGTCTGAGAAGGGCAGAAACCAACCTCTGAGCAAGTCACGGAGAGAGAGGCACAGTATGGGGGCTGGCCTCTCCCTGCAAGCTGAGCTACCACAGACAAAGTGGGTAGGCAACTGGGCAGCCTCTGGGATGCATTTGGCATCTCCAGTGCTGCCATACAGTGCTTGAAACTGAACTGTAACTCCTGTTGCAGTACCCCAGTGTGTTGCAACTACTGCAGTTCCATCACAGATATTCTAATTTAGCAGCTCCTGTGAGACATGTGGTCCTGACTTCTTCCCTCCTTCCTCCACAAGAAGTGGGAACATGTAATTTCCTTTGTACTCCTCAGAAAGCGTGCAAGTGCATACAAATAATACTGCCCACTTTTTTCCCATCTCTTCAGGGGAGAATGTTTTGCCCTATATCCACCAGTCACTTAATCTTCTTGTGCCCTTGTAAAGCCCCAAAGGCACCTTATCTATAGAGCAGTTTTTGTACTGAGTGGAACAATATACCATTATCTCCCCTAAAGGTCTTGAAAGGATAAGAAGTCTGTATGCAGCCTAAGACACATCAGTATCTCCAGGAAGTGCTATATATGTTCAGCCCAGGAGATGGAAGTATGCACATCTGAAAGCTTTATATTACAGCAAAAAATGATAATAACAGTCAAAGTATAGTTTCATATTCTAGGAGCAGAACACTAAAAAGCTTTCCTAGAACACTAAAAGTTTTCCTAGAACAGTTGCAAGAAAACAAACCTGTGCTGAGATAAAAGTTATGTATGTGTAGAGAGGAGGTTTTCATTGGCACTGAACTCTGTGTGGAAATGTTGGGATAGCCTAGTAGGGATCTTGTATTTTTGTGTAATAACTAATGAATGTGTATGATCCTGTTGGAAGGTCCACTTCATTGCACAGTGTGAGCTCAGCCTTCTGCATGCTGTTGGTACTACTCCACCTGCTCCACTTTTCCATCCATATTCCTAGAAGCAGCAGCTAGTTTCTTAAGCTCTGCATTTTCCCTTGGAGTTGTGTTCATGGAGCACCCTGCAGTTCAAATACTGGCATACAGCCATGGGGAATGACATGTTTAAGCCAAGGATTGCAGTCCAGTGCTAAAAATATTTCTAGTGCACTTGAGGCTGGTGAGTGGTGTAATGAGAGTGCTAGAAAATGAGGAGCTGCCAGATGCAGGGCAAGAGCCTGCCTGGGTTCTAAAGGGCTGAGGTGGTGTCAGTGCAGACGCTGACCTGCATTTTCACTGAGCAGCCAGCCCCAGCAGAGGAACTCGGTCCTCTCAAAATCTGATTATATTACAAACAGCATAACATGCTACCTGTAAACTTGCATTTGGGGAGAGGAAGACAAGCTGCTGTCACATGGCATTCAAGAATTTTTATTCTCTCCAGCCTGCTGTTCTGAGTGATCCATTTGGACTCACCATCTTCCTGCATATATTTAAAAATTCTTTGGTTATAGCTACTACCCTTTGTGTTTGCCATTCAGTTCCTTGATTCTTCCTGACTGTCTCCCTTTCCAGGCTGACAGTCTTCCTTTCTTTTTCCACTCTGATAAAAATGGGAACTGAACTTCTACAGAAAAGCAGTACTGCAGTTCACTCTTGTCTCAGCCATCCTCTTCCTGCTTTTTTTCCCCATTATCTCCCCTTGTCTCTTGCTCTGGTAACATTTATCTTGCTCTTGTACTCACCCTGGCAACCACAACCCATATATTCTTCAAAATGTCGGACTTCAGGGGTAGTTTAAGTGCCCCGTTTTAAACTGTGGAGACTCAGGAACTGAGTAAAGAGCAGTTTAGACAGTGGAACAGTGTGGTGATGCAGCCATGTAGGCAGATGAAAGTATCAGGTATTGCAAACTCCCAAGAGAGGTCCATGACACTGCTAAACTCTGAACAATAAATTCTGATTTCAGTTCTGAACAATCCTTGCAAAAACTTACTTTCATCTCACATCTGTCTCTAGAAATACAAAACACAGGCATATGCAATAAATAAATGTCATAGGATAGAATTATCTCATTTTCCTTGCAAAACAGAAATGATTTCTCAGCCTTGTGGAAAATTAAGCTGGAAACCTTTTTTTATATCCACAGAAGTTCTGCTCACCAGCCCAGAGGGGAGAGATGTGTATTTCCAAGTGCTTCCAGATGTAGAAAAGAACAGCCACCCACGTGCAAGACATGTCTGTGTCAAATTTCAAGTGCTTGGAGAAATTATGGAGAGATCGTTCTGCAGTTTCAGAGAGAGGACAAGCTATGGTATTTCAATACCAGTTTGAAATTGACTAAGGCCTTGATTCATGATAACTGAACAAAACAGTTTGCTGGTTTCTGTTGCCTTCCACAGATTTTGCATGAGACGCTAAAAGGATGTGGTTTTCATGTGGTCACACTGGAGTAATTTTAAACTATTTCCCAATAGCATTGTGCAGCTGCTGACAAAAAAAAATTAATATGATGTAAATACGCACTAAGGATTTTCTTGATTGCAATGCAAGTCTTTCTAAGATCTCTACAACTATACAGAGCAATAGTAAGGAATATGTATTCCCACATGTGCTGAGCATTTCATAATGTCCTGGATATCCATCAAGGAAGCTGCTCTTAATGCAATTGCCCTTCATATAAAAACCACAAGGTTTTTACCTTGTGGACATAAGCCATGAATTTGACCCTATGTCTAGTACTTGTAGAGAACTAGTGCTCTAAGCATTGAATTCTACATACAATTTGGGATCTGAGAGAAAAAATACATGTTATTAAAGTTGTTGCAGGTATGACATTAGCAAGAAAGGTTTGTATACTTTTAAAATATATATATTTTTTTATTGTTGTAATAGGCTGGTAACAGGTCCTGGTTCAAAGGTTAGCAAGCATTTGTAGCTGTACTGGTTTTGGCTGGGGTAGTGTTATTTGTCCTTACAGTAGCTGGTATGGGGCTGTGTTTTGGATTTGTGCTGTAAACATTGTTGATAAGGCAGGGATGTTTTAGTTTCTGCTCTGCTTACACAGAGCCAAGGCCTTTTCTGCTCCTCAGCCCACTGCAACAGTGAGGAAGCTGGGGATGCACAAGGAGCTGGGAGGGGATTCAGCCGGGACAGTATGAGATATCCCAACGGACAACAGGGATATCTCATACTGTATGATATTATGCTTACCATATGTAGAGCTGAGGGAAGAAGAAGAAAGTGGAGGACATTTGGAGTGATGGCATTTGTCTCCCCAAGTAATGGTTACGTGTGATGGACCCCTGCTTTTGTGGAGATTGCTGAACACCTGCCTGCCCATGGGAACTGGTGAAGAAATTCCTTGTTTTGCATTGCTTGCATACATGGCTTTTCCTTCACCAGTTAAAATGTCTTTATCTCAACACATAGGTTTTCTAACTTTTGCTCTTCTGATTCTTTGCCCAATCCCACTGGGAGGGAGTGAATGAGAGGATGTGTGGGGCTGAGTTGCTGACTGGTGTTAAACCACAATGATAGCTTACTAAGAATATGTGAGGAATTAACCAACATGTTTTATTATCAAGTTTCTTTTGGTAATAATGAGCAGTGCATAAACAAGGAAGTGCATAGCCATGTTTTGTTATTGGAGTCATATCACTGCTACTTCCCACACTTCAGCCTTCTGTGCACACTGACTTTGTCAAAATCTGACTCCATAGGCTTTTTTGGGTTACTCATGTGTAATTATTAGTGAAAGGTGGATTGGGGTTTGACAGTAGTTGGAAGCCGTGGAGTTAAGACTGGAAAGAGCAAGTAGTTGGAATAAGAACTGTTTCAGCTCCTGAAGATAAGTGGCTGCATCTCCAGCCACAAAAATGAATGTTTTATTCTCTTGCCACAATTTTATTCTTTCTCTGTAAGTTTCTCTTATTCACTCCATTTGTGTGTCATATTTTTCATGCTTTTGTTATTATCCTTTTTGTGAACTCATGACTTGCAAGGGCTCTTCCTCTTTTTCTTTTTTCTTTTTTTTTTGTTTGTTTGTTTTTGGTTTTGTTTTTTGTTGTGGAGGGGTAAGGCTGCTCAAGAGACAATATCTATGGAAAGGATTTATGTTTATCATTTTCTGAAAGCAGACAGGAAAAGTTCAAGGTTGTTCTTAGGGACTTTTCAACAGCCATAGTATATGCCACACAAAATATATTCTCAAAGTAGGCTTCAGCAAAGGAAGCCTTTCAACAAATGTTGCTGTTTTTCTTTGTGGCTGCTGAATAGCTTTCAAGTTTCCTAATCTTGTGGTAAGAAAGTGGTTCTGCTTTTTTCTGTCATGCAGAATGTGAGATTCTAAGTTAGGTACATGGCAATGTTTGAAATGTCCTGAATTGTCCTTTTTAAGTGTCTTAATATTGTAACTGGTAACTAGATGGAATACTGATAGCTTAGTTAAAATAGTGCTTTTAAGATGTAATTACTGTTTTTTCTCTCCAAGCAACAGGTGGTCTGTCTCTTACTATGTCTGGAAGTTATCCTCAGCTCACACCTCATCTCCTTCATCACCTTCTCACCGTGCGGATTGGACTTCTTCCAATCCACCTCTTCCTCATCTCCAGCTTGAATTTACTCCTGGCCAGTTTACAGCGATTAATTCTTGCGGCAACGTTGTCGTTAAGCCCTTGTGTCATGAATCTTGCAACTTGCTGGAGGCTGTGTAATAATCGGCGATCTTGTTTGGTTTACTAATCTTAACAATGCATAGTGAATGCCCCGAGTCAGGTGTGCATGCTCTGGGCCAGGTGTGCATGCCCTGGGCCAGGTGTGCAGCGTACCCCAGCACCGGCAGATTGCCTTCGCACTGTGGCAAGCCCAGGCTCTCCGGTCCCTGCGGGCGGTCCCGGCGGCCCCTCCGGGCCCGGGGCGCGGCGGCCCCTCCCGCAGGCCGGGCATGCTCAGTTCCGGCGGCCGGGCCGGTGCTGGTCCCGGTGCCAGCGGAGCCCGCGGCCGCTGCCACACGGGCGGCGGGAGTCGCCGCTGCGGCCCCATGGGCAGCCGGGCGGCGGGCGGCGGGCAGCCCCCAGGTGCGAGGCGGCGGCGCTGCGCTTTCCTCCGGCGGCACGGCCCGGGCCGGGGACAGCAGCTCTCCCGCAGGCGGCGGCCGGGCCAGGAGCGGGAACGGGAGCGCAGGGAGCGGGACGGGTCTCTCGCTGGGGCCGTGCCGCTGAGGTGCGGCGCGCACGGCGCAGGCCGCGCCGGGGAGCTCCGGCTGCAGCCCCAGCGCCTCCGGGGAGGGCTGAGGGGCGGCTGCGGCACCTGCACCGCGGCCAGGTCTGCGCTCCTGCACGGGGCAAAAGGAAGCGCGGCTCGACTCCCTTCTCACGGCCGAGAGGGTTCAAGTTTCGTGTGGGCTTTGATTTTTCAACCTGGTTTGTAAATTGTTCCCCTCTGTCAGCTTGTAATAATGTGTGATTATTTTTATTCGGTATTTTTAGATGATGGCGTGTCAGAAGCAGTTGGTGAGACATCAAGACGGCTTACCAGAGAACAGCTTTTTACAATAATTGCAGCAGCTTCTATAAATTTCAGTTCAATGATATGCTACTCAATTCTGGGACCCTTTTTCCCTTCGGAGGTAAACAAGCAACATAGTCAGCTACTCTCTTCATTATATTTTTGCATGTTGAAACTTTTAGAAATATTTTGAACTCCATGGGACAATTGTGGCTGGCTGTAAGCTCCGAGTTAAGACTTTCCAGTTGTGGGAATTCAGTGATAGGATAATGCTGTTGTAGTGCATAAAATGGTGACCTGGATCTTGTCCATGGACTAATTTACCTATGGCTAATTTACCTGCAGAGGAGACAGCAAACTGATGAGATGAGATAGAAGTCAAAGTGGATTCTTGGAGAAGTGAAACAATTTTTTGTTCAGTGTTGCATAGTAGTTTTGTAGAGCTGAGCTTAAACTCTGCCAATGTCCTGACTTGGATTTCTGTACCCTAGCCACTCAATAACTTTATAGCTTCCTGTTAACTCAATCTGGGCCATCATTAACTGTGCTAACTTCCTGACCTAGGACAGGGGAAAAAAAATAAAATCTCTGCTTTTGTTGAATGAATACAATGTTTAAATATTGGATGAAATAGATGGTCATGGTGCCTTTGCAGCAGAAGTGCATTTCTCTCATGACCAAAATGTTACGAGGTATTTACAAAGAAATATTCTTTTTGTCTAAATATTCCTGCTGTGCTGTACTGCTTGTGCCCAAGTGAGTGTATTTGACCAGCTAAAGAAGTAAAACATTGTCTGATGCTGGTTATGGGGTGGCATGTTGCAGTGAAGATAACAGATATCTCCGTTTACTGCCCTCTCCCTGTGCAAGCGATCGAAGTTTGTAGTTAGTGCCCTTGTACACCAACTGAAGCTACCTTTATATAGTCTGGCTGCCTGTTCTGCAAATAACACAACATTTCTATTCGCTGACAAATTAACCTTGGTTTTCCCTTGATGACATATTAGAAATGCAATGTCTTTAAATTTTGTTGTTACCTTATGAGCCCCTACTGCCTTTGAGAAAAGAAATTGCTTTCTAGCATTAACAGGCATTTCTAGCATTAATAGACAATTAAAAAGATTTAAATTTCCAAGGCATAAATGTTATTCACCTCAGGAATTTGACTCTGTCTTTACATGGTTGTGGTCTTTTTTGCAGGCAGAAAAAAAAGGTGCCAGTAACACAATTGTTGGCCTGATTTTTGGATGTTTTGCTTTGTTCAATTTCTTGACTTCTTTAATATTGGGAAATTATGTAAGTATAATTGAAGCTGTAACTTTTTTTCTGTGATGACTCAGGTTGATACAGGAAGACAGTTCTGCAAGCTTGAGAAAAGAGGTATCTCTTCAGTAGTGCTCCTGCAATTTTCTGTTTGCAGGAACTGGAGTCTGACCAGTCAGTCTGAACGATCTAAGTCTTGTCAGTACTCTTCTGTTGTTCCTGAGAGTAGAGACGTGTAACTATTCTGTTTCTCTGGTTAACTGTTCTGTTTGCTTTAGAGTAGTCTGATGATCAATTCTGCTTTCTATGGCTTCCTTTCTTCTACACCCCCATTTTATTTGTTGCACTTACTTATATATTCTGTTTGCCTTTGACAAGACTCTTAAGGTGTTTTGGTTTTGTTTTGCTTTTTCTTTAGTTAGCTGCACCTCTTCTTTTCTGGTATGTTGTCTTTTTTTTTAAACATTTGCTCCTGTTATGACTGTCTGCTGCTTAACTCAGTTTCCCCTTCAACTTTATTCTATAGTAATCTGAGAGAAATGTCTCCAGTTCTTGTAGCATGAGCCTTCCCACAGATTCAGGATTTTTCTTATGTTGAAGAAACCACAAATAAATTATATAAATGTATGTTTGTTTATATGTTGGAACACTGCAGCCTATGCATTATTTGCTAGGGCTTCTCAAATCACTTTCTAAGCTGGGGCTGCTTCAGGGTCAAAATTGTCTCTGTCTTTGGCTGGGCAGCCTCTTTGCTGACCCTGTGGTGAGTGCTTTTCTCTGGTGCTGTGGTGGCTCAAAAAGTGTCAGATAAGTGCCATTACTAAGTCCAAATCTTGGTGCCTGTAGTGGCATTCAACTATGGCACAAGCCTCACCAAGTACTTTACAGGGGAGTGAGTGTTCCATTCTCACTGCAGACAGCTGAAGTGAGCATCAATAGACCTGCACAGTGCAGCAGTCAGAGATCCTGAGGGCTTCAGTGAACTCAGCAAAATATGGGCTTTAGTAATAATGGCTGAAAGGCATGGACTTTGTTGAGACCTGAACAGAAAAGGACCCTGAAATACCTAATGTCCTTAGGGGAAGTTGCAGCATGGAGTTAGAAGCTCAGCTGTACTTTGTTGTGGGATTGAGTTGGCTTTATGGCATGCCTCCAGTCATCCTTCATTCTGGTGAGAGAGGCTGAAATGAAGGTGGGGTCCTTCCCTGGTGCTGAATGGGGAGGCCTGAAAGTACCATACTTCCCATGCCAAAGCTTTGTGCTGATAAGGGTTGTCATAAACTTGCTTAAAAATCAGTTTGCATTGGCTCTCACCACCCAGATACATGATGGGTATTGCTGGCCTTGTCTCAGTGATAGTGCTGGAGGGGAGGTTTGGAAACAAACTTTCTGCTTTCTGCTTATAATGAGGAATGCTGCTGTTTCCCGTTGCTCTGCAGAAGGTGCAGCATGTTGGTGTGAAATAGTTAACAGCAGCATTGTCTTACCTTTAAAAACTGGGTTAAGTCACTTAACTGTTCAGAGTATTTTTAGGTTCATTATTGAATGAAAGCACACCAGCAGAAGCAGTGTTTCCCAATCTTTTAGCTACAGGTGCTGTGAAGTTCCCATAATTTTTTGATTTCTTAACAGTAACTTACGTTGAAAATTTTTGATCTTTCCTTGAAATACTGACATATAAAAATGGTATTTAATTTACAGCTTTCAGAAATTGGAGCAAAATTCATGTTTGTAGCAGGGATGTTTGTTTCAGGATGCGTGACCATTCTGTTTGGGTAAGTAATTTCTCTTGCTTGGTTTTGTTGCATTTGTCTTCTGATCATTTTCATCCATATGAAAAGATGGACACAAAACAAAACAGAAACTCTTGGGCATCTTTTGTGTGTTGGTTAGGTCATCTGACTTCTTGCATCTTTAATTTTTTTCTACCTCTTGTAAAGCAGAATGAACACTTCTCCCTTTCACTAGGTTTCAGAGTCTGCTTAGTACGTTGAAAGCAGAGGAGGTAGTTTCTGTCTATTTAAGTAGTAGTTCACAGATGGCGAGAAGCCTGTCTAAGTGCAGCAATAAGAAAACTATTTCTGCATAGTGTTTTAATTATTCTTTTCATTAAAATATTCAGCTTAAATGGGAAGCTTTGAGTGGCAGGTGGAAAGGCTAAGTCACTAATTTTAGCAAAATAAATGCTTTATTAATAATGAAGGAATCTTATTAGTTCTAATACATCAGACTTCTTGCCCAGGTACTTGGAAAAAGTATGAAAAACAACAGAAGTGGCATTGGAGTTTTTCACAAGTTATGGTTTTCATGCTCTTTTCACTGCCAAGCAAAGGGGAAAAGGAGAAAGCTGCCAGAAATAGTTTGGTAGAGTTTGAGTGATTTTGCCAGCGTGGCTCAAAGATAAGTGGTAATAGAAAGCATTGAGTGTCTTTTAACTGTGTCTTTTAATAAGCAAGAAATTATACTCTTAGGCCTTTAGTAGATGGCTTCTTCCATCCTGAGAGAGGTCCAATTTACTGTTGGGATTTTTCTTTTGCAGAATGCTCGACAGGGTGCCAAGTGGACCGATGTTCATCAGTTTCTGCTTTTTAGTAAGAGCAATGGATGCAATAAGCTTTGCAGCAGCAATTACAGCATCATTCTCAATCCTTGCAAAGGCATTTCCCACTAATATAGCTACTGTCCTGGTAAGTTCAGGAAGCACTGTTACAGCTGAGTACCAGCAATATGACAAATTGCCAGTGGGCAGCCTAAAATCAGGAGGAGAAAATCTGTTGTCTCCTCTGCAGGCGTATTTGAAATCATCACGTAATGTTTTGTTTGTAATCTAGAATCGCAGTCCTAGAATGAGTTTAGACCTTAGCATAACTCTGGTTAGATATAAATTAAGCAGTATTTATTAGTTCCTTGTGCTTTGAGGACAGGTGAGCATTAGTGGCAGTAGTTATCTCTTCAGTGAAAATCAAGACAAAATACTAATAAAATACTAGTACAGGTTTTAGTGACTACTTCTACCTAGATAGTAAGGATCCATGCAAGTTGATTTAAAAAAATGATAAATTAATTCAAGTGGTGTTGGTTTAAATGGCTGAAAGATGCAAAACTGAAACAATTTTGGCTTAATTTTTCTAATCTGTTGATAAAAATTATGTATGAAAAGATGAGAGCTAGAATTTTTTGAAATCTATAGGGCAGTATTTCTGATCATCAACAATTCATTTCAACCGGAGATATTGCCCTTTTTCAGTTGCAGTTTTAAGGTGTTAAAGAAAAGTTTTGTGTTTAATAAAATGCTGATTTCTCTCTCTATTTTTCAATATATTCTGGTTTTCAATTCAAATATATCCTGTCAGAAATAACTGGGTTAAATTTTGATGAGTGAACCAATTTTGAGAACATATTTAAGAACATTAAATAAAATTAGAAAAGTTACTGCTTTTATTAATATTGTTGTTAAGCTGTTTACTTACTTCTATGACTAAATGTATATAACTATATATAATAAATATATAAGAATATATCTTTCTAACTAGAAAAAAATCTATTAAATTGTATCAGCGGTGATTAGCTGACCTTTCCATTGGAGAGCAATTTATATATTGTAATCATGTTTTGGATTCAGTCAATAAGGTTAAGGTTTCCTGTTTGCAAATTTTAAAATGTAATTTAAGGAGGTAAGTAAAGTAATGTTGACTTAAAGGAATTTAGTTACCCATTTAGTTACCCATTAGTTACCAATCAGAATTAAAAAGAAAAGAAATTCTGTTGTGGCAGCACAGTAACCATGATGCATGGCTGAAAACGGTATATGGTGGTGAAGGTCATGTCAAGACCAGAATCAGAAATGCCACACAGCTGTGGCTTGGTACCTACCTTTGTTTAAAATCTTGAAAGGGTGCTGTAAAAAGACAGATGACTTCTAAATGTTTGTCTTTTTACCATATTGTGTACTCCAGGGTCTTGTTCTGCATGAGAATAAAACCTTTTCATATGTATTCATGTGGATTTAGTGTCCTTAAATGGACATGATGGAGAGTTCTTGTTACTTGATGTTGTAGCACAAGATGTGTCTGTATTACTGTCCTTTTACAAATTAGTATTTTATAGAAGATACCAGATTATTAAATTATATCCAAAACAATCTGAGTTGTCCCCATTGCAGTTTCATTTTTTTTCCTACTCCTAGGGAGTGAGTTCAGACAGTTGTTTATGAGAGATAGCTTTAACTTGGCACATGTACTTCATCCCATGAGAGAATGTCCCATCTGAGTAGGTTTGTTTGGATCCTTTCCCTCAGGCTGGAGTGTAATGGCAGGTGGGAGAGGTGATCCCTTCAGCCTGAATTGTTGTGTGGATGCTTTCAGCCACTGGAGCCTTCCCTCAAGACTGAGATGTGTTGGGTGACAGCAGAGTTGTGAATGCTGCAGTACAGGTGGTTCCCTGTAGTGA
This sequence comes from Cyanoderma ruficeps, assembly GCA_008694505.1. Taxonomy (NCBI): domain Eukaryota; kingdom Metazoa; phylum Chordata; class Aves; order Passeriformes; family Timaliidae; genus Cyanoderma; species Cyanoderma ruficeps. Next base: position 45,926,023 of record VZDJ01007749.1, read on the forward strand.
AGCCAAAGAGGTCATGGCTGTCACACACATAACTGTGGAATTCCTTTTGCTATCCCACCCTGTGAAGGTCACTACTAGCTCTTGTCCTAGTGATGCAGTGTCTTGTTTTTCACTATCCTGGATATGTTGTGCTGCTCCTCAGACACATGGCTTTCTTTGTATTGTTGCATTGTGTTTTCCCAACATACTGACTTCCTTTCTGCTTGCTTTTTCATCCTTTAGGGCAGCCTTGAAATTTTTTCAGGACTGGGACTGGTGCTGGGCCCACCTTTGGGTGGCTTTTTGTATCAATCATTTGGTTATGAGGTCCCTTTCATCACATTGGGATGCGTAGTGTTGGCTTTGGTGCCTGTGAATATGTGCATATTGCCAAAATATGGTAAGCATCCTTCTACCTGCTTCCTTCACTCACCTTAACTTCTCATGTTCTTAAGTGTTGTTAAGAAAGTGACAGCTTCTGGAGTCTGATCCAAGTCAGAGTGCAAAACTCCAGTTGAATTAGCTGATCATCTTGATCGGGCTCATGTTAAATGCTAACTTAAATTCATGACATGGCCTGGAATTAATACAACTCTTCATGCACATTTCTGCAAACACTAGGAACTCTGTATGGAAGTGAACTGAGATATATTTTTGTTTTCTTTTGCCTTAGATTCAGGGCTTGTAAAGGACCAGTTGTATCTGCTTCCTATAGGTTTGCCATTGCAGCTAGTAAAAGAAAAGCTGGAGGTAGATTTTGCCTAAAGCAGGAGAACTCAACATGTTTGATGAGTTAACAGTGGAGGGGAAAACTAATTATAGGGAGAAAAAAAAAGTGTTCATTTGTACTGAACAATGCAGGATCTGATTAACATGAAATAATATTAAAGTTAATAAAGGAGGGGTTTAATGAAGTGTAAGCTTAAAGATAAGTCCTCATGCAAGACTGTAATTATAAGGTTACAATTCTGTTACTCTTTTCTAGAGAAAAAACACAAACTAGTAACTTGGAAATGCTTTGTAATTTTTTAATCCTTTAATATGAAAACCATGGAGAATAACTTCAAGTATATTGGCTTTTAGAAAAAACAATAATTAACCATGTGTTGCTCCTGCTGACTTTCCCCCCATACCTCTTCAAGGTCTGAAATTGTCATGTTATCACTGCCAATTTGGAAGTATGTTACATAAATACTAGCTCTCAGCTGGTGGATGCTAGTGCTTGAACTTTTAGTTCTTTGTATACTTTGAGACCATGTTCAGCTATTACAGGAGAAACACCATCAGGAAGAGGGCCTGACTTAAAATACCCACATAACTATGACATCTGAAAGAAGTTTCCTGGAGTACAAATCGAACATGTTGGAGTTCAGTTAGTTGCTTAAAAACTTGGATAGATCTCAATTGATAAATAGCAATCTTTTTATCTGACTCTCAAAGCATGTTTCTTTTATTGGATATGAATTGTTCATATATGTGTGCATGTATCAAGCTGAGACATATCATGAGGATTTCATTGTATAACTGCTGGCAGAGAAGCAAATACTTTTTTCACATAATTGGAGTAATACATGCTTTAGTTCTTTTCAGCTTGGGGATTTGCAGTGTTGGAATCTAAATTGTATACCTTTCTTTTTCACCTATCAAATTTTGGGTTTTACTATAAAAGTAGTATATATATATATATAATAATCAACTATTAATAACTATATATCAACTATATAATATAATAATCAACTATTGACTTTCATCTGTTGTGCAACAGGAGTAAGAGGACTAAAGCAAGGGAAATACTGTTTCTTTTCTAAAGCAAGAAGATCAATCATCAGCTTATGCTGCTGAAAAATAATGCAGTTTACCCCTCCCTCTTCTATTGAAACAGATTCGACTCCTAGGAAAGAATCCTTTTGGAAGCTCATTCTTCTGCCAAAAGTCTTAATACTCTGTCTCATTATATTTTCTCTAAGTGGATGCTTGGGTTTTATGGATCCCACAATGTCTCTATTTATCCTAAAAAAGGTAAGTCCTGCTAACATGCAGTGAAGTTTTGACTTACTAAATAGTAACTGGTTATAACTGGTTATAAATGTAAATATCTTTAACAAAATTGAGCTTCATCCAATTAATACTGTTTTAGTTAACTGTTAGTTGTATGAATTCCAAATAACTTGATTTCCACAGTACTGATGAGTTGATATCCATTGCACCATCTCTTCCTGTTGGGTCTTAATAACTGAGAATGAAGAAATGTAAGGCCTTTTAAAATGGGCTTTCTCCACTTAAATGTCTTTCAGCTGCAGAGTACTGTCTCTGAACAGGGCATAGAAACTGCTCTTATAAAAAAAGGACTTCTTCCTTCCCAAAATCAAATTCTTGACAGCTGCTGCTGTCACTGACAGTGTTAAGTCTCTCGATGTGAGCCCCTTTAAGATTCTGTACTTAGGTGAAATTAAGCAATGGTCTTCGAGAGCTTTATTTATGAATTATTTTTTCCAAGGAGTAGTGTTTCACAGATGGCTGTGCTGCTTTTTGTCTGCCTGGTCTGTACTTTGAGCACTTGTCCAGGGTGGAGGGGACTTGATGCTAACCTCTTTCATCAGTGGAGATGTGAATGTACATCTTCTATCTCCCAGGAGGGATCTGAAATTATGCCACTGTAGAATCTGTGTGGCTTTTCTAATGCAAATAAAACTAGAGATTGGAGAGGTAGAGACTAAATCCATTGAAATTTCAGTGTCTGAAGTGTCTGTTTCAAGTCTGTCAGACTGTAATGTTAGAATTCAGCTGGTATAGGGGGCACAGCATAATGTTTCCTCCTGACATTATTTAGGTTTTACATGAGTACGTGAGTACGGTTGCGTCAGGTATTTCCACCACTCCATGCTTAAAAAGTGTTGGTAAAAGCAGTGAAACTGAAGCTCTGTGAATGATTTCAAATACTTGAAAAACCTCTGTATGGTATCAGTAAAATACGTAAATTTTTGCATTTCAGTATTTTGACTTAATATATAATTCTTGGATTGTCCTTCAATGAACATAGCATATGTGGTTTGTCTTGGTTTTTGTTTTATTGGTCTTCCTTTCCATAGTTCAAACTCCCAGCTGGTTATGTGGGCTTGGTGTTCCTTGGTTTGGCAGTCTCATACTCCGTGTCTTCTCCTCTCCTTGGACTCCTAAGCGACAAACTGCCAGTGAGTCCCACCCTGCTGTGTGTGCAGGGTTACTAAAGTGCTCAGTGCATTTGCTTAAAGGTGGGGGACAATGGATGAAACAAAGGATGTAGGTCTGGTCCTGTAAAGGCATCTGCCTTTCAAGACCTTGCACACACACCCATTACTGCTATGTGGGAGGTTTCTTTTGCAAGGTCCGGGGTAATTTAATAATGTCCAAGTTAGTAGAGGAAATCAGACAAGCAGCTGAAGTGTGCTGAGCTTTTCTAGTGGACTAAGCACAATCTTTTTCCAAGCATTGTGGAATAGAGAGTGGGAGAATATGTCCCAGTTATCCATGGTTGTAACCACATCTAATTTTATTGGCTTTTGGGGAGTAAAGATGTTCTAGTTAGCTGTATCTGGTGACTTGGTTGACTTAATCTTTTAAAAAGTGTAATATCCAAATTAGATCAGCACAGTGGGCTGCCTATCCTTTAGCCTGGTCCTTAAGCTCTTAACGGCACTACAGAAAGAGACTTTGACAGAGACACCTAAGACAGCCTGTTTGACAGCCAGTGCTAATTGTTCAAGGAAACCCTACACTTTGAATGCTGTGCCTGAAGGATGGTGTCAGTTTTCTGACACATTTTTCCTGACACAAACTAGTAATGCTCTTTGTACATGAGAATTACATAGAATCAGAATGGTCTGGGTCTGGGTTGAAAGGAACTTAAAGATCATCATGAAATGCTTCAGGGTGTTTCTTATATTAAAGAAGACTAAGACCTAAAATACTTTGCTAACCGAGAAGGACCATTGCTCAGTATCCTGAAATCTCTGTACTAAGCTGCTGCTGCCAGTGATTGCATTTGGGGTGAGGAAACGACAATTTATTGTTTCTTGACGTACATGACAAATTCCCAATTTTAAATTGCATAGCTTTTCCTTTTCTTACACAGTACATCAGGAAGTGGCTGCTGATATTTGGAAACTTAATAACAGCAGTGTGCCTTTTCATGCTAGGACCTGCTCCTGTGCTGCACATTGAAAGGTATGTCCCTACCTGAGCCTGTCCTGTTATATGATGTTTTCAACCATAGTCATGTATGTCTGTAAGTCTGTAATTAGCAGCTCTGACCATGAAACAGATTAGGTTTTTAACTTCTGCCTTTGACCATGAAACATGATGATTTTTTGATGTGTAGCCTGAGACCGTGAATGTAAAGCAGTGAAAGCATCTGAAAAATGGAGATTTTACAGCTTCATAAAATAGAGCCTTTTCTTTTGCTTTTTACTGTTACCGTGTTCATGTTAATGTGTTTGGTAGGAAGAATGTTGCTTTTTTTTCCTTACCTCACAGTTTCGTGGCATTTCCAGTTCGGCAAAATAAAGTTCTCGTTTTGTCTCAATTTTCAAATTTTTCTATTTCATCAGTGTTTTTTAACTATGGGGTTTATTATTATAAGCAGTACTGATTTTACTTCACTCTGTGTATAGCTTCTGAGAAAAGTGACAGATTAAAGCTTTGTTTTCACTAGCAAAGTAAAGACAATGTCTGTTGCACCTTAGTGCTGTAATGTCATATTTCTCAAGTTAATTCGCAGCAAAACACTCTGCTACATTTACAAAACAACTACACAATTCTTTTGTCCTAGGTTAGATACTCTGTTAAAGTAATAGGCTTGTTAATGCATAGAACTCTTCCTAGGTTGCTAATTTTTAAAGATCATAGGTTTGAAACTAATGTGGTTTCAAATTTAGATCACAGATTTGAGCTGGGGAGAAAAATAAATTAGTAAAGTCTTCAAAATTCTTTAGCTAAGTCTATTTGGTTGTAATATATTAGGCCACAAATTTTTAACTTCAAAATCATTCACTTCTGCAACAAACCAAGTCTGGTGCTTGCACATAGGTGTTGCTCAGTTAACCTCATCTGTCTACCTCTTCCCTATATGCACCTCATAAAATGAACCACATTTAATAAGAAAATATATAATTTGAGCACTGTTTTTTCATATTCTTTTACAAAGTTTTTCTCTAAAGCATAGAGCCGGATTTTTCAAGTATTAGTGTTGGCTTCAAGACACATGGTTTGTTGATCAGTCAGGGAGAGCTGATATAATGGCCTTCATTCAAATGGAGTCCTTATTGGAAAGAGTCTTCAGCACCTAACTTCTTGTAAATGCCTTTCTTTCAGTCAGCTGTGGATGTTTGTGCTAGTGTTGGTTTTGATTGGCTTTTCCCTTGGCATGAGTGCCATCCCAGTGTTTCCAGAGATCCTGCAATGTGCATAGTAAGTAACTCAGTCCAACCCTTCTTTCATGTTCCTGACACTAAGAACCTGCAGCTGTTTTTCAGGAGTGAATATGAAGTGTGGCTTTTTTTGCCCCCTTTTGAGGCAAAGGCAGATAGCAACATTTAAATACTTCCACTTGTCTTAGTTTTTTCTGACTGAGCACCCCAGTCATTATACTCCCAGTATAACTTTGTGAATGTGTGCCTCAGTAATGACCTGGAAGGGTCTTGACTTACTCTTATTAGTACATTCCTTTTGGACAAGGTCTTTGCTTCTAAAAAGCCACCTGTCACAATTTCACACTTGCCATATGAAACATGGGGAATTGGTGTGATGGTGTGATCTTACTTGGGAGAAATCACAGATGAGGAGTAGCACTGCAATCCTCCAGAGAGGCAGCAAAGAAGAAAGTACTGCGTAAACAGGCATTCTACTGTACACTTTTTTTGTTAACTATTTATGTGGTGTGCAAATTAAAAGTAGGGGGGAAAGTCTACAGACTGAGACACAGTATGTGTTGTACTACTCTAACTGGTCTGTCTTTCTGCAGTGAGAATGGATTTGAAGAAGGTCTGAGTCTTCTGGGACTGGTGTCTGGGCTCTTCAATGCCATGTGGTCTCTTGGGTAAGTGTGCCCCTTTTTATAAGCTTATGAGAGTTTAGCTGTACCACACTACTGCCACATGGAAACCTGGCTGTCACTGTGTTGACCTTGATTCAAAAGTTTCTTGCTTGACAGGTGCCTTGTAGGCATGTTAAAACAAAGCTTTTTACCTAACAAAATGTAAAACTTTTGTTTTGACAATGCTCTGAACTTGTCTTTCTTGAAATATATTGCTCTGCGTATCAAAAACCTGCAGTGATTAAAGTGGATGTTTGCTTGCACTTCTGTGTGGTCATTTTTCTCTTCACTAAAACATCTAATGCTCAATACAGAGAGATGTGGGCCTTAATTTTTTACAAAGCCAAGTCCACCCAGATGGAGTAAGGTAGATGTCTGCTCCTGACTAATTCTGTTTTCCATTTTCCACATTTCCTCCTTTCGTCTGGGATAGCTTAAGGTAGAATCTTCTTTTTTAGCAATTATTTAAGGTCTGTGTTTGTATAACTTAGCAGAGTGTGTCTATAACTCTATAGTGTGTTTATAACTCAGGGTCATCATCCCAGAAATAAGTGAAAGGTGCTACTGGCTGAGTGACCCTTCAGAGCTGTGAAAGGTGCTACTGGCTGAGTGACCCTTCAGAGCTGTCACTCAGTGGGAAGTGACAGAGTGCCCCTACAGACAGCTACTTACAGGATATTTTTATCTGTCCTTGTAGTCATCTGTGGCTGTAGATATGTTTCAGTGGCACAAATTTGCACCAGTTTTTTCCAAGATCCAGGTATCTAGCAGTCCTGTATATTTGGTATAGGGTTCAGTACAGACACAGGTAGTATAAAGTTAACAAACCCCAGGTTTCTGCTGCTATCAAGCCTGGTTTTATAGTGTAACTTGCTTCCAGGAAGTCTCTCTATAGTTTTACACAATTTTGTCCCTTTCTGTCATGAGAGCCCATATAATGTCAGACCTTTCATACACAGACAGCATCTTCAAAACCTTTATAACCTGCATTTTTAGACAGGCATAAAGGTGCAGGGCAGCTACACACAGCTCAAACTTGCAGAGACTGTGTCTGTCACATTGTACATCCCCACCTGCTTATATTCATCAGACCTTGGTCTTGAAGTGTAGAAGCTTTGTGTTTTGAGGGATGTGACTGAGTTTCTCTTATGATAGATCAGCGTAAATGTTTTCTCAGAGCATGGTCCTTAGTGGGGTGTCTCTACTAAAAATTACTGCATTCAGCTTTCTGATGAGGATCCTATTTCCAGATGAGGAGGTAATTAGATTTATTATGTCCTTGGCAAACAAGAAATTCATACTTATTGTGGATTTTAGGAAAGATAGGTCCATGGGAGAAAATTTCTTTGTTGTAGAAGATGAGAGTCTATGAAGGAAGGCCACAAAACCCAACAAAACAGTTCTTTGAGAATATGGTATATTATCCTTTATGTTTGAGATGCCAATACCTGATTTTGATTTGATGCAGGGCATTTGTAGGTCCAATTCTGGGAGGATTTCTAAATGAAGAGCTGGGTTTTGAATGGGCCGCAGCCATCCAAGGAGGATGGCCACTGTTAAGTGTAAGTAATTGCACTCTTTTTTTTAATATCTCTTGCAGTTATGAGCTGTTGTATAAGGTAGTTATAATTACTACAATTGTAACTGGCTGTTTCTTCAAAGGGCATTGCAACTGGAATATTTTATATCATTGAGGCAACAAGGAAAAGGTATGCTGAGATTTTTATTCTTTATTTTGCTTGCAATCATATAAAGCAAACCTTCGAAATTTGTGCTTGCATTTTTTCCTCACTACCAACCTAATAATGAATGATAAGATGTGCAATAAAAACATTGCTTTAATAATTTGTCTGTATGATTTCCTAAATCCTTACTGACCTAAAATGGACAGCTAAACCAGGCAGTGTCAGCAGCAGGACCGTGGCATTAATGAGCAAACCCTACTGCTGGTTCCTCCAGGAGGGTGTCTGTGAGCTGCAATCGGTTGGATGGTCACAGGCAGAGAGCAGTGGTCAATGGTTCAATGTCCAGACACAGACTAGTGACGAGTGGTGTCCCTCAGGGGTCTGCCTTGGGACCAGTACTGTTTAGTATCCTCACCAACAACTAAAAGAAGGTAGATTCAGACTAGATCTGAGGGAAAAAAAATTACCATGAGGGTGGTGAAACACTGGATCAGGTTGCCCAGAGAGGTAGTGGATGCCTCATCCCTGGAAACATTCAGGCCCTGGGCAGACATGGCTCTGGGCACCTTGGTCTAGTTTAAAATGTTCCTACCCACAGCAGGGTAGCTGGACTGGGTGACCTTTAAAGGTCCTTTTCAGTCTGAACCATTGTATGATCATAGGAATGAACAGTACATGATTCTGTGCAGTAGTAGAGAACCAATTCTAGTGATCCATGTAGCTCTTTGCATGTAATGTGCTTTTCTGCCTATTATGTTGGTATCACATAGAAGTATTTAAAGAATATAAAATCTGTGTTATCTCTCCTGTCCTTTTCCTTATGCAAACAGTTCCAGTTCCAGCCTGCAAAATCCTCCTGGCGATAACGAAGAAAGGACTCGTCTAATGGACAATGAAACATAGCCAGACACTTTCAATTCTCTGTTTGCTATGGTGGTCTAACCTAGTATTGAGGTGACTGGCCTTAACAGTGCTTCATTATTCTGGAGCTGGGACATGATCCCTTAGTGAGCAACCAGTTGTGGTTTAATTATAGAGGCATTACTGTTTTGAAAAACTAAACACTGACTGCCTTTCTTTTGGAAGTTCTCCTAAATGATGTGTAACCCTCAGCTGTCAGCCTGTTAAATTGTGTTCCATTGTACAGTGTACCACTGTATGTGAAAAGATGTATTTTCAAATGTCTGTTCCATACTTGTGTGTACTGTGCATTATTCTTGGGTAAAGCTACTATTTTGCTACCATGATTTTCTGTACCTTTTTAAAGGAAGTTGATTAACTTGTAAAAACACAGTTTGAAATTATAAAGGACTAAGCACAATATTGTTTTCAATAAAGCAACTTTTTTCCTAAGTTTAGTAAATTTTCTTAGATAACAGGAGTCTAAAATACTTCTTGTGTACCAGCACTTGTGTTATCCTGAGAGTGCCTGAAAATGAGGTGCAAAAACAATGAAAATTTGCCATGTGTACACAGAAAAAACTGATCTTCAGTCCTGGAGGAGGCTTGGCATCTGGTGTATGCACTGATATACATATACAAAAGATAAATGCATGTTTGTATTATATATGAAGACTCCGCGTGGTGATTGTGAGATTTATTTTGCTAGTAAGTGCTAGCTGGAATGTTTGTACTAATTGCTTCTGCAACAGCAATTCTATCAGGAGTCTAGGGCTACTATGACAAAAAACCAAACCATTTCACCTCTTCCAGATGCTCAGCTAAAGATATTCAAGGGGAACTGAGACAGGATACTCTTGACAAACTCACACTAGACTTCCTGACTTTGGTTGTGGCAAAAGTCTTTTAATTTATCATTGAGACATAACTGGCTTCTAGAAGGGGTTCTCTGTGGTAGCTTTTTCCCCATAAATAAGAAAAGTGGTCTGTTCTAGCAACTTCCAATCAATTTCTTTTGTGAAAAGTTCCTGGATTTTACATCAGAAATACTTCTTTCCCTGCCAGAGCTCTTTTGGACTAGAAAAAACAACTGCTGTGAAACTTCAGGATACCAAAGGGGAGACTTCCCCCTGGAATATCTTGTTAATAGCTTCCTTTCCTTTTTGTATCAGATGTTAGACTTTACTGAATCCAGGAATGTACACCTCATTTTAGTAGGAAATGCTGACCATGCCAGTGCTGATGATGAACTAGGTGAGAAGGAGCTGAGAGGACTAGAGATGGATGCGAGATACAGGTCTGTAGACATGATGCAGACATTAATTGGCTCATTTTGTGCAATTTGTTCATTTACCTGATGTGTGTTAGGTACGCACCTTACCTGTTAGGACTTGAGAGGGGCCAGAAGACCAAAAAGAGCATACTGAAATTATTGAGCTGCCCTGCAATGTGTGAACTTCACCAGACCAGCAGTTGAAACTAGACAGGCTTAACCAACCCCTGTAACAGAGCAGTCAGGGCTTCTGTGGGAAGCTAAGCCACCCCCCTGGTTAGTGCTGTTCTTGTCTCATGCATTGGCATGCAGGTCTAAATAGCAACCTGCCACTACTGACACAGCTGTAGAAGCTGTGATGGGCAGAGACTATGCCAGGTATAGCCAGACTACAATTGGCTGGAGTAGGGCAGCCCAGAGCAGGAACCCTGTGTTGGAGCACTGAGCTCGGCATCATCTGCCTGTCTGCCTGCCTTCCACAGCCATGTCTGTGCCCTTACGTTTGGGCACTGCTGGTCTCTGCTGAGATTTCCCAAAGTTGTTTTCCCATTGGACCCAGGCTTGCCTTAAGCTCTGTCACTGCAGCCTGCCTGACTCACAAGTCTGGCAGGTGATGCATTTCTTTGGCTGCAGCACAGTGCTGACTTTCCTTCTGTTGGAAACTGCTTGGGTGAACACCCTTGAGTGAGCACCTTGGAAACTTCTGTCCTCAGCTGCTTGGGTGAACACCCTTCCACTGCTGTCAGCCGTCCAGTTTCACTCAGCGTGGGCCATGGGAATGGGGATCAACATCCTTTCAGCAAATACGCACAACTCCACTTTAGATATGACAGATAATGTGAGAGCGCTGTAAATGATCCTCGTTTTCATGGGCAACATTTGTATCTGGAGTGCAGCTGACCTGAGCAGAAATTCCCATCAGCTTTCATCTCATGTCAACAGGACTAGGACATGAGAACTTGTAAAGTTCTTCATATAAAGGAAATAAAAATGTGCTATGTAAGAAGCTGGAAATTCTTAAGTTGATTACAACACTTCTAGTCTTTGTTAAATAATCAGTCCTGGGAGTTTATGAGTGTTATTTTTCATCTGACCCTGGTGTTTTATTGGTGTTTTGGCCATGTAAAGACCCGAACTTCATTTCTCCACTAGATGGAACCCTTACTCTGAGAAATGTTCTTGTAAGTTCTGCGAATAGTACTTCTGGGCTGGAGACCTTGTGTGTCACATTTTCTTTGGAGGCTTTGTTTTCACTGTATATTTTTCCTGAGTAGATGCTCAGGAAAGCATAAATTTTGTGTGCATGTGTTTGCAGAATTGAGAGAAACTTACTGCTAAAATGTAGCTTTAAACTTTGCTATCCAAATAAAAGGAGATGAGAGCCATTCCTTTAGTTCTCAGTGGTTGATGACCCCATGTCATACAACTCATATTTTTTATGAATAGGTTTTAATCTGGGCTTTAAAGATTTCTCTGTTTATGTCAAGAACTTGCACAAAGATGTGAATTTTGGTAAAATCTTTTCCTTACAGGACTTTTAGACTGGACAGTGTTACCACCCATTTTAATCAGAATTACTGATTTCTAATGCAGTTAAACTCAAAGAAGAATGCAAAACTTCGGCCACTTAAATCATATATAATCAGGACACTAATCTTGTCATTTACAATACGTGAAACATCAGAGTTTGATCTACTTTCCATTGATGGCAAAAATCATTAGGTTAAAATTGTAGTCTGTGAAGGCTCAATTTAGTTTCAAAGCAGTCTACTAAATGTTAGAATTAAATTATTAAATTTTGCACATATATAATTAGTGACTAGTGCTTACTTGTCCCATGTATATACTTTCAGATTAGAAAATTTCTGGTATTATGTGTTTGCAGGGAGTGGCATTTATGTCCCAGATGGTCCAAGAGCATATTACTACAATACTGAAATGGATAATGTCACTTTTGGGTTACAGAACTGAGTTCACACCCACATGTCTCTCCTGACTGTCCTGCTGCTGTTAACTGGACATTGTATGCCAGCCCGATCACACAGCTTCCATCAAAGAAACACTCTTTCAGTGGGGTTGTTTACCATGATCTCTTCTTCATAGAACTCACTGAACCTGAGGGAAATCCAGCCATTTGCCAGCAGGACCTCTGTTGCCATCTGAGTTACAGGGTGGTAGGGAAGCAGCAAGATGAAATTTATGTCCTGGGTGCCTTTGATGGGCTACATGTTGTTGAAGGACAGTATTATTTGCAGGTAAGAGTTTTTTGCTGTTATTTGAGCAGTGGGAAGCTGCAATATTCTCTTTGCAGTCTGTTTGCCTTTTGGTTTTTTTTTGGTTTTTGGGTTTTTTGTTTGTTTGTTTGTTTGTTTGAGGTTTTTTTGTGGTTTTTTTTTTAAATTGGAGTAATTTAAGACCAGGCATTTTTAAGGCCCTCAACCCCCAAAAAAAGCATTTGTTTTCTTCATGATGCATTTTGACTTAATTAGGGGTGTTAATCTGCTTTTCTATGTTATAAATGATGGAAGTGTAGACCTTGGGTTGACCCTATGCTGTAACACCCTTGAAAGTGATGTCACCCAACAATTTTGGCAAGGACAGGACAAGATAAGTATGTATGCTTCTCTGTGCTGATTGTCCATCTGTAACACATCTCGAAGAAGTTGCTCTTCGGGTTTTGCAGGTTGTAGGTTTGTCAGGATTTATTGCTGAGGGGGGACTTTATTGTTCGCTGCAACTACCTGAAAGGAAGTTGTGTCAAGGTGGAGGTCGGGTTGATCACCTCTCCAAGTAACAGGACATGAGAAAGTGGCCCCAGGTTGTGCCAGGGGAGGTTTAAATTGGTTACTAGGAAAAATACCTTCACTGAAAGGATTGTCAAGCATTGGAACAGGCTGCCCAGGGAAGTGGTTCAGTTACTATCCCTGAAGGTATATAAAGAATCTGTAGATGTGGTGCTTAGGGAACATGGTTTGGTGGTTAGTTTAGCAGTGGTGAATAATGGTTGGATTTGATGATCTTAAAAGTCATTCCTAACCTGAATGACTTTATGATTCCAAGCAGGTGTATATATATACGAAAAGGACAGAAGAATGTACGTCTCTCCTTGTGTTCAGAGGGATGCTCTTGTCACAAGAGAGCTGTTTTCAGCTCAATGGTTTGCACCATTGTGCTGATGTGATTATCTACCATCTGGTTATCTAACAAAATAAGGAAACTGAATATGGATATACCATTTGTATTCACCTGGCTTGTAAGTGTATTGTTTCTTAAAATTTTGCTGCTAGGCTTTTATTTAGTGTGCTACAAATCATTCCTGTATACATAGAAATATATTGAGAACTATACAGAGTGTGTAATAAATAAATGCATAGATGTATTGGATCATTTTTTCCTCATGACAGCTTTTCTTGTTATCAAATCCCGCTCGTGGTTGCTGAAAGCTTAGTGGTGTTTTGCCATTCTCCTCCCTAAAGATCTGCACTCTGCCCACCTGAGCACATGTCAGCAGCTCGGGGAGATGGCTCAGACCAGGTTTGAGATGTTCTCCCTCAGCGGCACGTTTGGCACCAGCTACGTCTTCCCAGAAGTGTTGTACAGCGGGGTGCAACTGGCCCCTGGGGAGTTCCAGGTAATGGGACTCCCTCGTGATTTCTCAGACATCAGTGGTCAAAAAGCCACTACAAGAGCAACTTAGTTGTTACCAGCATCCTCTGTCCTCTGCCTTGAGCTCAAGGCAGCTTTATTTCTGCCTGGTTTTCCTGGTTGTATTCATACAGTAAGTCCACTTTGCCAATTCTCTTCTGCCCTGTTCCCCCAAACCCTCTAGAACAAGATCTCCCTCAAGGCAGAAGTGTAGTTTTTCTCAGACTTCCTGTGAGCTCCAATTGAGACTGGAGCTCTCTCAACTAGATCAGCATTACTGAGTATGTTATTTTGTGTTTGCCATACAATATTACTGCTTTGATGATGCTCCTTTTACTTTTTCATAACCAGGTGCTAANGCTCTCGCTAAGCACAAGGAAAGAAGCCGGGCCACAGCCTGACGACAGACTCCCTCCATGGCGAAGCTGATTTAGCACCAAATTGCATCCTGCCTCACAGAGTAAGTTCCCAGGTGGCCCCCACCATCAGGCAGTAGCAGAGATGGGGGCAGGTGCAGTACAGGGGTGGAAAGAGTGGGAGAAGAGAAATGTGGACAGTAGGCGGATCTCTAGATAAGTTTCCCCTTACATTGTCCGCAGCCGGGTACAGCCCGGACCACTGCAGTTTTCTGTAGTTTATTCGGTGGATTTGTTTGTTTAACTGGTGTCAGTTCCTTGCTCCTGGGGGAGCTCCCAGCTCCGCAGGAAATAGGGAGCGGTGCCTGCTGGTACAAACAGGGATAAAACTCCACTGCACCTTGTCCCAGCCATGGGACTTGAATTCTGCGGGGCATTCCCCTCGCACTGCATTTGTAAATATTTCTGCTCAGCCCTGGCAGGGCAGTCACCTTCCTGGCTGATGTGCTCGCTATGGTTAAACAAGGGAGCATTGGCTCCTTCCTCCTTCACACTGATGTCTGATTGTGCTTAATGTGACTCAACCTATATTTCATTTGGTAAAGAAAGCAAGGCAGAGAGGGAGGAAGGCTTCAAAGCTACAGTAGTTCAAGGATCACTGAAATCTCTACTGCAGCCTTTAAAAGGCTTGCATTTAAGGCTACTGAATGAGCATGCTGGATCTAGTAATGTGTGCAGAGAAGTACTTAGAGAGGAACATCACCAGATAAAAATCCAAATTCTTAAAGATTAAAACCCTCAGTCAGCACTGCTCTCTGAGAGAACTCTCTGGTATCTGCATTCATCCACAGGTCTGTCTTTTCTGAACCAGCTGCACAGTGACACTCTGCTGTAGCTGAAAGCAGGCAACCTGTTCTGCTTCCCACTGCTCAGATAGCCTTTTTCCAATGAGAACACTGTAAATACTAGAAAGTTAAAAATGGAAAATATCATGGCAACAGATGAATTTGAAATGAGTTGAAGATGAAAAGTGAAGGGCTCTCAATACGCAGCAGGTTCCTGGGGACAGAAATGTGTGCAGAGGAGCAGGCATGCTACTGGACCTGATGAAATAGCCATCGCTTTGGCTTCAGCCTTGCGAGAGCCAGGCAGTGAGGTAGTTACATGCTTAATTTCAGAGGACCAATTCTGTCCAGATTCCTATTTTCTGGTAGAAGACTGTTGGAAAGTAGTACTCTACTAAGCAGGAGTGATGGGGAGAGACAGTGGGATAATCTCAAGGGCCAGTTCTGTTGCTGTCATGTTGGCTGCCTGACTTTCAAGTACAGTGAGATGCTCTTGCAATTTCTTTGGTCTAAAAAAACTCAGAATCAAGCTACACATACTGACAGATAGCACAAGAATTGAGGAATATGAAGATACTAGAATAAAGAAATTTTTCAGACCCTGCATTTTGCCACTCAAAATTCACAGCAGACTAGCTCTGCGAGTGACAGTATCCACCTGGGTATCAGAGATGAGCCCACACAGATAGAAAAAGTCTTGCTGTAATCAGTGACGAGAAAAGTATGACAAAAATTGGACTGTTCTTTCTAGATATGTTTTTAATGACTTACTCTTTTACTGGCCACCTTAGTCTTGGCATTGTCCAGCATTTTAGGTTTGTTCAGTTGTGACATCCTTACTGTGTACTGCAATACTTTCTTATATGTCACACTTGGCTCCAAGATAATGCTTTAATAGACCTGCAGTTCATTCCTCCCTCTTTCAAAATAAACTTTGTCCCCTTCTCTTTTCTGTGCATATTCCTTTCGCACTGTTTGTCCAGAGCATTCTAGGATCTGGGAGGCTGCAGCCATGCTCCCTTCCCAGGCTCTCCTGCCCGCTGTGGTGTTTGCACTCGCAGCCCTTCAGGCCCTTGCCTCTGACACCTTCACAGCAGCCGTCTACGAGCACACCGTCATCCTGCCAGATCTCACCAATGAGCCCGTTTCTCCCAGCGAGGCTTTGGCCCTGATGAACAAAAACATGGATGTCCTGGAAGGGGCCATCAAGGAAGCTGCCCAGCAGGTATGAGGGCTACCGTGAGGGTTGTCCATCAGTGTTTTCTGCTCCTGCTGACCCTCCTGGTTGTCTGTTGATGGGTGACCTTTAAACAGAGCCTGTTGTGACAGGGTGCCCACATCATTGTGACTCCTGAAGACGGCATCTATGGCTGGCGATTCACCAGAGAATCCATCTACCCCTACCTGGAGGATATCCCTGATCCGGCAGTGAACTGGATTCCCTGCACTGACCCCTCCAGGTGATTTCTTCTGCAGTGGTTTAGTTGATTTCAACCTATTATCTCATGGCGTCTTGAGCAGCTCACACTAAATGACTATGAACTACTAATTACTCTGATGTAAGTTTTAATTAAAATTGAGTATGAATGTAGTTAAATGGTTAAATATATAGCATGCCTATGACAAATTGATAAGTGAAACATTAAGATTCTTTTTTTAATGAGACACTTTAAGGAGGAATTCCAACTACATACGGAATTTGAGTTACTAGAAGGTGAGGAAATGCCTTTTTTTGATGCCAGAATATCCTGCTTCTCATTCTGCCTTCAATTTGAATAGAACTGTTTTGAATAGAACTGACTGTAAATTATTAACACTAGTATTTATTTGATTGTTTGATTTATCTTTTACAAATGACATGTTGAAACAAAAGCACACAAACCATTTTTCTGGACGGCCAAGAAGTAGTCTCTGAGCAGATAATAAGAGGTGATGAGGTCAGTAGTTAAAGTCCAAACTTCTAAATGATAAAAAACCCAGGAACTTTTAATCTTGGTTTTCCACAATTAAGGTAAGATAAAGTCTGCATTGCTAGAGTCACTGTGCTGTAGAACATGATCTGCCCTTCAAGCAGCATGTTCCAGCAGTGACAAACTAAGCCATAGCTGAGCACCGGACTTTAGACTCCTATAGCAAGCAATAAGTGTTCAGCCATGGAATTACAGCTGTGGTCTGCCTTTTTTGCCACAGCTTTCTGCACCTGCTTGTTGAGGAGCAGGTTATCATATTTGTGACAATATAATAACTCAATGCTTCCAAGAAGAAGAGTCACAATGGGGAGTAGTGCAGGCTGTGCAACTTCCTGCTGAGATATAAGTAGCTAAAATATACAGTCTTTCACTGAAGGTGGAGTGGGGTGGCAGGGTGTCTAAGCAGGTCTTTATTCTAGTGTATCACACAGGTTTAGCAGAGGTGATCTGAGTGCCTCCTCACTCTTCCAAATCAGGAGTTTCACTAGCTGCTTTTGGGAATATAACACTTGCCATCAATGTCTGGCATGCCTTATTCCTGGTGCTGTATGTGGACCTTACATGGAACTCCTCCT
Organism: Cyanoderma ruficeps; assembly: GCA_008694505.1. Taxonomy (NCBI): domain Eukaryota; kingdom Metazoa; phylum Chordata; class Aves; order Passeriformes; family Timaliidae; genus Cyanoderma; species Cyanoderma ruficeps. The sequence continues at coordinate 45,943,321 of VZDJ01007749.1, forward strand.
CGTGTGGCTCATGCACCCCTTGAAAAGCCATAGGCATTGCCACGCTACAAAGGGGGGTGGCTGCTCTCTTTATGGGCTGGTATGGGTGCTTCAGAGGTGCTGCCAGTTTCTGGCCCATCCACCCTGTCATATCTCAAAATTAATAGCCCACTGCTCTTCATGCCATGGTCACAGGTCTGTGTGCTCCTGTCTGTGGGAGGAAAGGAATTGCTGAATTGCCTTGACCATGTCATCTGTACTATCACACACCTCAACTCTGCTTAGCGTGTTAAGGGCCCAGAGCTGCAGTCCTCAGGTGCCAGTATGCCTGATGCTAAAATATTTGCTTGTGTGACACCAAGCTAATGTCTTCCTCTGCCCAGAGATTGCTCTCCTGCCCTCTCCCAGGCCAAGGATTATCTGTTTAATGCAGAGCATGTTCCAGGTGCTGAAGGGGACTGGCAGGCATGTCCCTGAAGAGGCCAATGGGAGGTCTCCAGGGCCTATCCCAAGGTGCAGGAAGCAATCTGAGGAAGCACTGCAGCAACTCTGTGTATCTGCCTACCCTGCCATGACTGTAGGGTTGGAGATGCTGCTGGTGTGACCTCAATCACTCCAGAAATGGACACCACTGACAGCACAGGTTTTTGTTAATTTTTTTTTTCTCCTTCCCTAAAAATACATTAGATTTGGTCCAGCACCAGTGCAGGAACGACTCAGCTGCATGGCCAGAAATAACTCTATCTATGTGGTTGCAAATATCGGAGACAAGAAGCCGTGTGACTCCAGTGATTCCAAGTGCCCCGGGGACGGTCGCTACCAGTACAATACAGATGTTGTCTTTGACACACAGGGGAAACTGGTGGCTCGTTACCACAAGGTAAAGTGGCCTTGGAGAGACAGGAATTAATTTCCCACTACTTCCAAATTGTCTCAATTTGGGAAGCGAATTAGATGCCAGTCCACCGGCAGAGTTTTGCTTTTCTTTATAATTTGAAAGAATATCTCTCGTGCTATGAAGCATGGATGCCAAATTTGCATTTGCTGCTGTGTTTCTCAAAACAAGCTGAATGAAAAATTATTGCTCTGGTGCAATTCAGTGGCATATGCTTTTGGTTGACTTCCTCAGTTCATTAAGTCTGTAAATTCTGCTGCTCGAGCAGCTTCAGTTTTCAGTGCCAACTTTTCACCAAACTACCACTTCAAGTTCTAGGATTTCAATGTTCATCTCTATTTTATCATAGATGAGCAGTCTGATTTCAGAGAGGCGGGACCTGTTTTTCTGATGCTGTTTTGGCACAGTTTTTGCACAATGGGAATTATTTGGACAAAACAATGGACCTAAGATGGGTGTAAAAAGAGATAAGGATATTGGAGCATTTGCACCCAATGGAAGTTCCTCTTTCAGTATTATGTGCCTACCTGCAAGTTCCATCAAAGCTGTGTATGAATCGTGTGCCAGATATGCCAATGCGGGTAGAGTGAAGTCAGTTTATTTGATGCACTTTGGGCCCAGTATTTCATCTGCTTGTTTAGAGACAATGCCAAGATATCTATTTGTGTGCAAACTGGGTGAGTGAAACACTGATAATGCAAGTCTGTCCCCCAGCCTGCCATGGGCCATGTGCTGAATTACAAGTTAAGTAAACTTGAACTTCTTTTCTGGCTTGGTGTCCATATTTACTTTCAGACCACATGGACATTAATAAAGGACTATGAATAAATGAATATGTATGCAAAGGAAGAAAGAAAATGTTGGAAAGCTGAGAATGTGACAAAATTCAGTTTTTTCTGTTGGCTGAGATCATCTGCCTTTCCCCCATCATCACAGCCTTTGTTTGCTACTCTGCATTGTCCCAAATATTGTCTTGTGCTTCATGCTGGTGCTCTGTACTTCCAGTGCTTCTGAACACCAAGGGTATCAATTTTGTCTCTTGGCATCGGATCGCCCATGCTTCTCTTACATTACTATTCCTCTTCTGGTTGCATTTGGGTCACCAGAAGTGTAAACTAGGTGGGGGTAGTGGAGAGATGATTCTTCTGCAGAAGACACCAACAGATCTGAAGGCAGCTGGCTGCTTTCCTAACTAGATGCTAGGACAATATGTAATATGTGTTCCATATTTTGAGTACGATGCTCATACAATTTTAGCCTGATTTCCTACCTGTGAGGGCTTCCAACACAGGTCAAAAATTTTCTCTAGTCATTCTGCACAGCTTTAGGGAATGACTCCAAGACATCTGGTTAGTAAGTGCTTCTAACTGCTTTCTCTATTTTCCTCCCCCTACAGTATAATCTCTTTGGAGAAACTCAATTTAATTATCCAAAAGAGGCAGAAGCTGTCACCTTTGAGACTCCTTTTGGGAAGTTTGGCATTTTCACTTGCTTCGACATACTTTTCTATGAGCCTGCTGTGGTCCTGGTGGACAAGATGCAGGTGGACACTGTGCTCTTCCCGACAGCTTGGATGAATTTCCTGCCCTTTCTGACTGCAATTGAGTTTCACTCTGCCTGGGCTATGGGCATGCGTGTCAATGTCTTAGCCGCCAATACTCACAACACCAGCATGGAAATGACAGGTAACTTAATTATCACTTTGTGAAAAACCCTTTATAACCACAAATCTCGTATTCCCTGTTCTACAAAGTGATTTTGCAGAGGAATATAATGTATTTATCTGGAAGGTGAAGACTCTAGTCAACAAATTTTAAAGCTGATGGATCCCATTCCTGTTGCTTTCATACAAGACACAACAAAACTTGTAGTGCTTTCTTTGCCCTAGCTTCTTAGGATTATCTTTTCTTTTAGTGGCTCTAAACAAGTAAGAGGTTACTACCCTTATACCTGAATAGAAATTTTTGAGGTTTTTAAGGCTCTTTTCCTCTCCACTTCTAAATCTATGATTAAATGTCGAACAGTAAATATACTCATAAGCCATATATGTGGCTACATTTATTCTGTCAAATGAGAGACTTATTTTTACGTTATGGAAAACCATTAAAAACACATGTTCACACCTGTTGTAGTAACGCTGCGAAGAAGTCCACGTCTTCATTTTAGAATTGGTTTAGCATTGGTTTTTTTAGCGCTCAGCTTATGGAATAGTGTATTTCAGTAAGATCAGTAAGATCAGTATCTTCACTGAGCTGTGCAACCACAGTATTGTTTTAGGACTTTTCTTTTGAAATGCCTGATGGGCTTCTGGAGTGATGGGTATGACAGAACTTTGATTTCTCTCTGTTGATTGGTGCTGGTCAGATCTGAATCACCCATGAGGGGAGGAGTTCTCAGCCAGTGTAAAGGGGGCTGGAACAATTGGTGTCTCCTGTCCACCAGGACAGGCTTGTGATACTTGCCTGTGTTGTGTTTTGGATCATCTCAGTCAGTAGCTGGTCCTTTCACATCAATCAGCTGAGAAAAAAGGAATTATCAACTCTATTGCATACAGGAGAAAAGAGAACTGAGGAGGTCATAAATGTAATCATAACGTAATATAAAAACCTAAACATTCTCTGCCTTTGGCTACACTGAGCAGACCCCATCTAAGGGAATAAATTTATTCTTTGCCAAGCCATGAGCTCTGTGTACTGAGTTGCTAATGGTCGCCTTTGATGAGACTAAAATTACTGTAATCTGTGTAGAATAATGGATAGGCTATCAGTAAGAGACACTTAGGAGGACAACATGATTTTTAAAATTCTTTTTGGACTGACTATTGTGCTTTCCTCAGGGAGTGGCATTTATGCACCAGCTGGAGCCAGAGCATACTCCTACAACATGAAGACTGAAGATGGTCACCTCCTCATTGCTGAACTAGATGCACATCCTCGTCTTTCTTCTGCCTCCCCGCCTGCTGTCAGCTGGAACTCATATGCTTTGAGTGTTGAAAAATTCTCACAGAATGACCATGAATTCACAGGAATCATCTTTGAAGACCCCTTTACTTTCACGGAGCTCACTAAGCCTGAGGGGGATCTCACTGTCTGCCAAAAAGACCTCTGCTGTCACTTGAGATACAAGATGGCAGAGAAAAGAGATGATGAAGTTTATGTGCTGGGTGCTTTTGATGGCCTTCATGTTATTGAAGGACAGTACTATCTGCAGGTAATTCTTTGGAGGGGGCTACTTACTTTAGGAAGCTTATTTACAGGGAGAAACCTTCAGCTCTGTGGTGGAAAAAGAGAAGACAATGACTCCTGACTTCTATGCTGGAGTCCTAGTGCCCTGTCTGTTAGTAATGGAAAGGAGTTGCTAAAATTAACAACCCTATTTGCCTTCAAATCCAACACATGCAGTAGAGAGGTCTCTAAACCTCTTTTAAATGCCCAGAGTGCGCTCACTATTTTTGGGGGTGTGCAATATTGGCTAAATTTAGGTTCTCTTCTGTGAATATCTGCAGTAGGTGTTCTGAATCTCCTCTGTATCACAGAATCACAGAATAGTTAGAATTGCAAAGGACATCTGAAGGTCACATAGTCCAGTTTCCCTGTAAGGCAAGGTCACCTAGCACAGATTACACAGAAATGCATCTGGGTGGTTTTGAGTGCCTCCAGAGAGGGAGAATCCAAGACTTTCCTAGGCAGCCTGTTCCGATGCTCTGCCACCCTAAATATAAGAAAGTTCTTCCTCGTGGTGAGGTGAAACTTGTGTTTTTATGGCCATTGCTCCTCATCCTGTTGCTGGGCGCCACTCAAAAGAGTCTGGCACCATCTTCTTGGTACACACCTTTGAGATATTTGTATGTACTGATGAGACCCCTCTCAGTCTTCTCTGGATTTAACAGGCCCAGCTCCCACAGCCTCTCCTCATAAGAGAGATGCTCCAGACCCTTTATCATCTTTGTGGCCTCGGCTAGACACTATCCAGTAGCTCCTTTTCTTTCTTGTACCGAGAGCCTGGGCACAGTACTCCAGATGTGGTCTCACTGTATCTTCATCAAAGAATTGCTGTTAAAAATCAGTTGATCATAGCTATCTTTATGAGATGCTCTGATAAGTTAGGGTCACAGAGATGTTATTTTTTTTGTCATTATTCAAATCATAGCAATGAAGCTTATTTAAATGGCTTATGACTTTTAGTGGAAATATCCTCTCTTCCTCTTTTTATATCAAATATTTGGGAAGACAGTGAGTTACATCCTTGTTGAATTTGCTTAAAGCCATGTCTGAAAATATCCTTTGCCTTCATAATTAAGTTATTGTGCCAGAAGATTATACTTTTTTTTTTAGTTACTTCTGTCTGTCAGCATGGTCTTTTGTACCAGCTGGTAGAGACTCCAGTACAAGACTTGGTGAGCTTGCTTGTAAAATTTATTTCAGTGGTTGTGGAAGTTGCCAGATAGTTTCTGCCAGTATTGAAAGTTCTAGAGAATACAGGAATTTCTACTCTTCCTTTTTTTCTCAGTGTTTTTTTAATTTCCTCAGAACATATTCCTTATTTCTCTGCTTACTTGCATTTCAACACAAAACCGTATTTGCTGATGAATAATATTTTTGATTTTTTGCAAATATGCTTCTGTCCCCCAATACCAGACATGTAGAAAAACTCCATCACCTATCAGCAAAACCAGACAAAATTCTTCAAATCCTTCCTGAATCAGAGGAGTGCTAGCCCTATTACATATTTCCTCATGAAGACCATAAAAATTTATCAGCTGGATAATTAACTCTCATGACAAAAAGGAAACAACGTAGTGATTCCTACTTTCCTCTATGTGCTGCAGCTACTAACACAAAACTGTAACAAAAGAGGCTAACTTCATCTCCTTGGCCTGTATTAACTAGGATTTGGACAGGGAGCATCAAATTCAGACTTTGCATGGACTACCAGGCCATCTAATGAAGTATGAGTAGCAACATGTACAATTAACAGTAAGAGGACCTGGACATGCACTTGTACACTGTACTTATGTGGAGGATTTTGTTTCATTTGCCTAAAATTTCCATTCACAAACTCATCTTACTAAGACTTGTGGGAAGGAAGCCATCAAATAAGACAATTGGCAATGGGAAGAATTAGTGAAAGAGAGAGGATCAGGCTTCAGAGATGAAATAAGGTGCTCTGGCTGCACTTATGTCAGAGACAATCTATTTATAAAATTATAAGACTAAGGAAATGCAAGTCTGGAATACTCTGACTCAGATCAAGGGGTAAAAAAATAGGCTACAACAGAAAAGTCGCCCAAGGATTAGGAAAAAATCCTGTGACTCTCACCAGCTCTGACACACAATAGCTTTGATGACACAAGGCTTTCCTACAGTGTTACTGTCTTGCTAAATACATTGTTATTTCCTCCTCACAGATCTGCAGTCTCCTCAAGTGCCCCAGCACAAACCTGAGCACATGTGGGGAGTCTGTGGAGATGGCTCAGACCAGGTTTGAGATGTTCTCCCTCAGCGGCACGTTTGGCACCAGCTACGTCTTCCCAGAAGTGTTGTACAGCGGGGTGCAACTGGCCCCTGGGGAGTTCCAGGTAATGGGACTCCCTCGTGATTTCTCAGACATCAGTGGTCAAAAAGCCACTACAAGAGCAACTTAGTTGTTACCAGCATCCTCTGTCCTCTGCCTTGAGCTCAAGGCAGCTTTATTTCTGCCTGGTTTTCCTGGTTGTATTCATACAGTAAGTCCACTTTGCCAATTCTCTTCTGCCCTGTTCCCCCAAACCCTCTAGAACAAGATCTCCCTCAAGGCAGAAGTGTAGTTTTTCTCAGACTTCCTGTGAGCTCCAATTGAGACTGGAGCTCTCTCAACTAGATCAGCATTACTGAGTATGTTATTTTGTGTTTGCCATACAATATTACTGCTTTGATGATGCTCCTTTTACTTTTTCATAACCAGGTGCTAACTGATGGACGTCTGATCAGTCAGAACACTACATCAAAGCCAGTTTTGACTGTAACACTCTTTGGGAGGTGGTATGAAAAGGACCCTCCACTCACAGATTGGACTTGGCCATGACTTCACTGCAGATCCTTCAAGATTTCATCTGCTTGTTTCTGGAACACTTAACTAATCACAACTAGTGGTAATTAATACCAATATTCATAATTGAAATGGCATTCTCTTTGTCAAATTGCCTTATCTAACAGCATAGTCACTTCACTTGGATTTGCTGACTTGATTTTGCAGCAAAAATCAATATTCTGCTGGGCTGTTGTGTATGTGTTTTTATATGATCATGTTGGTTGGCATAGGCTTGGTCTTAACATTGGGAACAATAGAAAATAAATGATCTGGCCTCAGTGGTGTAGGATTGAGTGAGTTGTGCCTCAATGAGAAACAGTTTTTAATTATTTGAAAATTTTGGTGGAGTATTAAGAGCCATTTCCATAACACTGTTCCCACCCAATTTCTGAACACACACTTTTGTAAACAAGAGATTACCAGAACCTTTGAAGATTCTAATTTCCTTTGAAAAGGAAAACAAGCCTCAAAACCATGTGCCTTCATAAAACAGTTATTCAGCTCAGCACACTGCAATGTATTATCATACCATGATAGGTACTTTATGAGGGAGGATTCCACTTCAATCTTCCTGGGCACATTTGTAGGATGTGGAAAATCTCCCTAGCACAGAATTGTTGATCACTGTTAGTAACACAAATTCTCAAAACAAGCAATTTCTCAGGAGCATGTCTGTCTTCCCGTGGAATTGTTGCTCCTACCAGTGCGAGGGAGAGTGGGGACTGTGCCATCAGTTGTTGGGTGAGGGGAGTGAACAGGTGGAACACGTGGGACACACTGGCACGTGTGTGGATGTGAGCCCTCAGTCTGTACTTCTTAGGCAAGTGGACTGGATTACTTTGTGTTTCCCAGCTAAGATTTCTGTGTGTGCCTGATTCTGTTGTTTGAAGCACAAACACTGCTTACATGTAATCTGACCAACACCATTAAAAACATGTAGACTCGTAGGAGACAAAATACATGGGATCTTTTTAACAATGGAATGTTTTAAAAATAAGATTGCAGCCTGTGGAACTATCAAACTGTATCCCTCTACTCGTATAGAAGAAGTAATGGGAAACATTCTACTTTTGGGGGAGGAAAGTCACTGTATCTTTAAATTTCTGCGTCCCAGGAAAAGGTGTTCTCTTACTGCACAGTAAGATAACTCTGTGCTGTTGCCAGAAGTGAGCGCCTGCTGACTTCCCGACTCCTGCTCACGCGTACTCAGTGCTCGGCAGCGATTGCATGGCTGCCGGAGTGACCTCTCACACAGCTTCTCCAGGAAAGGTTAACCCTTGGAATGCGCGCTAGTCTTCCTCACGCTCTCGCTAAGCACAAGGAAAGAAGCCGGGCCACAGCCTGACGACAGACTCCCTCCATGGCGAAGCTGATTTAGCACCAAATTGCATCCTGCCTCACAGAGTAAGTTCCCAGGTGGCCCCCACCATCAGGCAGTAGCAGAGATGGGGGCAGGTGCAGTACAGGGGTGGAAAGAGTGGGAGAAGAGAAATGTGGACAGTAGGCGGATCTCTAGATAAGTTTCCCCTTACATTGTCCGCAGCCGGGTACAGCCCGGACCACTGCAGTTTTCTGTAGTTTATTCGGTGGATTTGTTTGTTTAACTGGTGTCAGTTCCTTGCTCCTGGGGGAGCTCCCAGCTCCGCAGGAAATAGGGAGCGGTGCCTGCTGGTACAAACAGGGATAAAACTCCACTGCACCTTGTCCCAGCCATGGGACTTGAATTCTGCGGGGCATTCCCCTCGCACTGCATTTGTAAATATTTCTGCTCAGCCCTGGCAGGGCAGTCACCTTCCTGGCTGATGTGCTCGCTATGGTTAAACAAGGGAGCATTGGCTCCTTCCTCCTTCACACTGATGTCTGATTGTGCTTAATGTGACTCAACCTATATTTCACTTGGTAAAGAAAGCAAGGCAGAGAGGGAGGAAGGCTTCAAAGCTACAGTAGTTCAAGGATCACTGAAATCTCTACTGCAGCCTTTAAAAGGCTTGCATTTAAGGCTACTGAATGAGCATGCTGGATCTAGTAATGTGTGCAGAGAAGTACTTAGAGAGGAACATCACCAGATAAAAATCCAAATTCTTAAAGATTAAAACCCTCAGTCAGCACTGCTCTCTGAGAGAACTCTCTGGTATCTGCATTCATCCACAGGTCTGTCTTTTCTGAACCAGCTGCACAGTGACACTCTGCTGTAGCTGAAAACAGGCAACCTGTTCTGCTTCCCACTGCTCAGATAGCCTTTTTCCAATGAGAACACTGTAAATACTAGAAAGTTAAAAATGGAAAATATCATGGCAACAGATGAATTTGAAATGAGTTGAAGATGAAAAGTGAAGGCCTCTCAATACCCAGGAAGTTCCTGGGGACAGAGAGGTGTGCAGAGGAGCAGGCATGCTATTGGACCTGATGAAATAGCCATCTCTTTTACTTCAGGCTAGCAGGAGCCCGGCAGTGAGGTAGTTACATGCTTTATTTCAGAGGACCAATTCTGTCCAGATTCCTATTTTCTGGTGGAAGGCTGTTGGAAAGTAGTGCTCCACTAAACAGGAGTGACTGGGTGAGACAGTGGGATGAACTCAAGGGCCAGTTCTGTTTCTGGCATTTTGTGTTCATGACATCTAAGTGCAGTGAGATGCTCTTGCAATTTCTTTGGTCTAAACAGACTATGAAGCAAGCTACACATAGTGACACATAGCACAGGAATTGAGGAATATGAAGATACTAGAATAAAGAAGTTTCTAAGAAACCCTGGAGCTGTGTCCTGCTAGGTCCTCTGCAGCATAGGAATGGAATAAACTCTCTCAAAGCAGCCAAAGTGAACCTGCTCATAGTGGTTAATCAGACCTATTAAAAGCATTTTAATGAAATGACTAGTTTCAGTGAGAGATATGGTCTGACGTACCTCCTTCCTGTTTTGTCACATTTTTATGAGCTCTTAGTGTGTTCATATGGGTACTCCTCTATTAAACTCCTTGTTTCTTGTTTTTCAATCAGGTCCTGAATGATGGATACTTGAGAAGTATGAAAAAAACAACGAAAGCAGTCATTACTTTGATGCTTTTTGGATGGTGGTGTGAAAGGGATCATCTGAAACAAGACCCACACATGCCTCTCCCATATTTCCATAACTGAAGCTCTACGCTGTTATTCTTATGTCCAAATGAGATACAGCATCATCTACAACAACAATCCCAATTATGTTTCTCATTTCCAATTGCAAAAACTCATCAATGTGTTGAGTTTAGTAATAATGCAGCAATATTACCTTATTACAACCATTTATTGAGAAGAATCTATGTCATAAGGTTACTCATATTTTATTAGTTCAAAACAGCAGTTGTTTTTCACTGTTTGCTGGAGTCTTATTTTTCTAACCCTCAGAAAGCCTGAACTGTAGTCCAGAGTATACATTCTTATTAAAGCAGCATTGGATATTTTTTCATTGCAGATTATTATGGGACCAGTAAGTAAAGCAGTGAAAGATGTGATTTGTGGTAGGTCTATACAGACGCTCAATATTTCTTTGTATCTGGAATACGGCTTGGGCTAACCTATGGCAATCTGCTCTTTTACCACAATTAGACCTTTTTCCCCCCATTTGCGTTGCTTTGGTTTTATATCCTTTATGCCATTAGTGCATATCATGTAGGAAATGGCAACACAGTGCATCATAGAGGCTGAACAAGGACTCCAGTCAAAAGCCCCTCCTGAAACATAACACGCCACCACTTTTTGGTCAGAACATGATTTGAATCATTATTCATATGAAACCTCTGTTGAAACAAAACTTGGAATTGAAACCTCAAATTATTCTGGCTGTCAGTTTTGAAAAACAGCTTGATGACACCACCTGACTGCACTGGATGCTATTCAGTGATGGAATTTTTACTGCAATCAGTAAAAAAGTCACTGAGTGACCTGGTATCTCATAGCAGCTCCTCTGTCCCATCTTCTCTGTTTCTTCCTAGTCATGTAACACTAATGTTTGTGAAATAAGCCTTGCCCTTTACTCCTTCTTGTTAATGCTGGGTGGTGCTGCCCTGCAGATGAATTTGCTGTAGGAATTTGAGGATTTAGAATTCTATTTCAGACAAGCTATTCCTGGTGAGATGGCACTGTTCACATTTTTGCTTTCTCTTCTCCACAGTAGCCTGTGTTTTGTTGATGCTGCTGTACCTTAGTGACATTCTTTCAGCACATCACTGTATATAAAGATGTGCATGTTCTGTGGCTGTGTCCTTAAGAGTGGTCAGAGACCTCTGTTCATGTAATTTCTCCCTCCTTTTCCCCATACTGCTACGATTCCTGATCTCACCATAGAATCATAGAATCTTCAGGGTTTGAAGAGGGCTTTGAGATCATCCAGTCCACCTGTAAACTTGGCATTGCCACTGTAACCCCCAAACCACTGAACTGTCATGCAGTGCCAGATCTCTGGGGTTCTACCACCTCCCTGCACAACCTATTCCAATGCCTGACTACCTGAACAGTGAAAAAAAAAATTCTAATCTCTAATCTGAGTCTCCTCTGCCCAGTTTAAGGCCGTTACCTCTAGTCCTCTCACTGCAGGTGCAGCAGGAGAGACTGGCCCCTCACTGTAAGTTACTCACTGCAAGACCAGCCTTACAGTGAGTTTATCTCACTGTAAACTCCTTTCAGGGAGTTGTAGAGAGTGATGAGGTCTCCAATGAGCTTCCTCTTCTCCAGACTAAACAAACCCAACTCCCTCAGCTGCTCCTCATAATACATGTTTTCTAGACCTTTAAGGAGCCTTGTTGCTCTTCTCTGGACAGGCTCCAGCACCTCAATGCCCTTAGAGTTCCAGAACAGAACACAGCACTCAAGGTGCAGCCTCACCAGTGCTGAGTACAGCAGATGACTAGTTCTCTGGTCCTGCTGGGCACACTGTTCTTGATACAGGCCCAGATGCCATTGACCTTCTTGGCCACCTGGGCCCACTGAGCCAGCTGTTGGCCAGCATTCCCAAGGCCACTACTGCTAAACTGCTCTCAAGCCTGTAGCACTGCCTGGGGTTGCTGTGATCCAAGTGCAGGGCCCAGCATCTCACCTTCTTCAACCTCCTGAAATTGTCCTTAGTCCATTGGTTGTGTCTGCCCAGGTTTCTCTGTAGTCCCTTCCTACCCTCATGCAGATCAACACTTCTACCTAAGTTAGTGTCATCTAGCCATTTTTTTACCCATTAGAGATTTTTACAATGTTGTTCTCAAGGTCCTCAATCCCATGTACTTCTGTTCTGTTCTTGAGACGCTGGAAGTGAGAATACTCTCCAAACTCCAGCACTGATTACCACTGCTATGTGCCATATGACCTTTTTTTGTTTCCAGATGTAAATAGATGCTCACATGTGACATAACAGTGACATGGCTCACATAATGACATGTTTATCAAAAGCCCGAGACAACGTGCTCTGACTCATGGAAACTCAACGTTATTGCTGCTAAAGCCATGCTGTCTTAAAATCTTTTTCACTGTTTTGAGTCAGTTACTGCGTGACCACAGACTGATCTCAGTCCAGCAAGGGATTATCCAGTGTAGCCCTCTTCCCATGGCTACTATCAGCACAGAAACTGTACTTGTCCCCAGGGAATCTGGTGGGAGATACCACAGCTCTCTCTCAGGGAAAGGATCTGGATTTAAGGGAAGTTGTGGCACATAAGGAAGTCTCATCTTGAAGAAAGGATTCGGAAGAGTTTGTGGCCAGTCTCAAAGCTGAGAGGTGGATTCTTCAAGTTTGTTCACTGCCAGTTCCAGTCCTCTGGATAATGGAATGTGTGTGCAGGTAGCATAGGATCCCAACCTTCAATGTGGTGAGTATCTTGAATCCAGGATTTGGTTCAAGGTCATTGTGGTTTGGTTAAGGTATATTTGTATGTTGAGTATTTTCCTACGGAAGACTGGCAGAAGCCATAATGACACTGAATTGTTTTGTTACAGATGTTGCATAACACTTTTCATTGTGAAATGTATTATTGTGAGAAGTGAGTCAAGCATACAAAAAGTAATCCTATGCAAGTCCACCCACTACCCACATACCAACTCGCTCTGTATAAAGACAAGGCTGTGTGTAACCACTGATAACAATAAACACTTCTTCGAGGGCAGTGCAGAAAAAACCCTTTCATTACCTGACTTCTGAGTCAGAACTAAAGAAGGTAAGAAACTTGGGTGCAAGATACAAGTGATTTTTGTGCACACACAGCTTTAGCTTCAAGATTTCTGCTAGAGTGATCTATGGATATAAGAAAGCATATTGAAGTAGGGAAAACCTTGAAATTGTGTCTCCTATTCACAACAGTCTTCCTACAGAGATCTTTGGGCACCAGAGATCTTTGGAGCTTGGTTATTGAGTGCTGGGTGTGCTGATGGTTTTGCTCTGACAAGCAGCCTGCCCAGCAGTTCCCCTCAGGATGCAGCAGTCCCCAAAGTCCCTGCAACTCCGAGCTATGCTGTGCTGAGCCGGGGTGGCAAGGGATTACCCATGCTGGGGCCTGGCCACCTGCCTCCCCCAGCCATGCCTGCACCTCATGCCCTTGAGTTTGGGCAGGAATGTGGCCATGCTAGTCTCTGCTGAGATTTCCCAAAGTTGTTTTCCTTCTGGGACCCAGGCTTACCTTGAACTGTGTTCAATATTATGACTGATTTTATTTTTATATCTGGTTAAGTAACATATTTCTTCAGCTGCAGCACAGTGGTGACTTCTCAGTGACTTCCCTGCTGTTGCTATGAGGCAGAATTGCTCAATGCTGGCAGGTCTCTTGCCTTTGATACTGAGTCTTTCCAGACAGAGTGATTACATGGGTGTCAGCTTTTAGCCACCCTGGGGAATTCCCAAGGTTTGTGCAAGACTTCCTCTTTTTAAAGTCCCCTGCTTTTACCTGCCTGCGGCCTCGTCTTGGGTGGTTTCCGGGCTCCAGACATGGGGCTTCCTAAAACTTGTGTCTCTGCTGTGCTTTTGGTGCCGACTGCTCTGGAGGCCTGTGCGCTGGACACAGATGTTGCAGCCATCTGTGAGCAAAATAATGTTTTAGAATCATAGACTTGATGAAATGTTGGTTACTCCTGAGGAGGCCTTGGTGCTGATGGAGAAGAATCATTATTTTGGATGACAGTACATAGCTAAGAGGAAGATTTCACAAGGAGAAAGAAGGCTTTTTTTTGATTTCTTGGTACGTGGTAAATGACAAGTCAGGTTATGTTCCTTTACCCTCACTGATATACCACAGGTCATAACTAAGGTTTTTCTAGGGATCATCTGAAACTATAGTAATAATATTCTATTTACAAAATACTATGCTAAAAAAAATTTCTTTCCGTGAGAAAAAACTGCTGCTTTCCATGAGTAATTTCAAGTTGCTTATTGTACAAAAACTTCCTTTTGAAAGGACCATTGTAAAAAAAATTGTGTTGTTGAATTCTTTCTCACAAAGCAAACATGTCTGTTAGCTCTAGGCACAGAGGTCAGCACAATTCAAGGGATAGTTTATATTGCAGTGTGAGCCCAGTGGGGAGGACACTCTCCAGGCACCCACTTGAACTATAGTAAGCCATTGGCCAAAAGCAGGACCACATGGCTCATAAACATCGCTGAATTATCTGCACTCTGAAGCAAGAGGGCTGTACCCCACACAGGTGGTCTGTCTTCAGCACTGGCTGAAGTTTTCACTGATGGCAGCCATGTGCAGTAAGGTGATATGGAGCAGTGTATCCTAACCAGAGGAGTCTGGGCTTGCCCCAAGATGGGTTTAAAAGCCTGGAGAGGGATGTGAAAATGAAATGTGCATGTGCTGCTGTCAATGAACCCCTTGTAGATTAACATGGCTTCCAACAAACTCTCTTAGCCTTTTATTCTACTTTTATTTAAAAAATGTCATCTTGTAAACAAGATCAAATTCCTAGAAAAACTTCTTTGACTTTTTGGCAGAAATATACTGTACATTCTCAGATTACCCAACAGAAGATTATTTCCAAAGCAAACTCACTAGTCTTTACTCCTCCTCTTTCCCTCTGGTTTATATTCCCCATGCTGATCCAGGATCTGGGAGGCTGCAACCATGCTCCCTTCCCAGGCTCTCCTGCCCGCTGTGGTGTTTGCACTCACAGCCCTTCAGGCCCTTGCCTCTGACACCTTCACAGCAGCCGTCTACGAGCACGCCGTCATCCTGCCAGATCTCACCAATGAGCCCGTTTCTCCCAGCGAGGCTTTGGCCCTGATGAACAAAAACATGGATGTCCTGGAAGGGGCCATCAAGGAAGCTGCTCAGCAGGTATGAGGGGTACTGTGAGAGTTGTCCATCAGTGTTTTCTGCTCCTGCTGACCCTTCTGGTTGTCTGTTGATGGGTGACCTTTAAACAGAGCCTGTTGTGACAGGGTGCCCACATCATTGTGACTCCTGAAGACGGCATCTATGGCTGGCGATTCACCAGAGAATCCATCTACCCCTACCTGGAGGATATCCCTGATCCGGCGGTGAACTGGATTCCCTGCACTGACCCCTCCAGGTGATTTCTTCTGCAGTGGTTTAGTTGATTTCAACCTATTATTTCATGGAGTCTTGAGCAGCTCACACTAAATGACTAAGAACTGCTGCTAATTATTTAATCCATAAAAAATCACAAGTACTGTAAAAATGAGATGCATCAAAAAGAGTTCTTAATTGAATGGTAATGGGAATATGTCAGGTAAAAAGCATTGAGACGGCTTTACTTGCAAAAGGACAAAAATGAGGATGTTTTAGGCAAAATAATTATTTTAAAAACATGCACAACTTTATCCATTCTGATAACTTTTGAAAATCTTCTGTAAACAGAAGCAAAGTTATTATCATGTTAGATGCATAGATCGGACAAGCTGATTCAGTCCTCAGTTCAGGTGGCTGAGTGATTTCTAAACCAAATTGCAAAAAATATTAATCTAGATCTGAAAGAAATAGCTTTTCAAAATCCAGCCACTTTCACAGTCTGCTGTGTTACACATAGAGGTGGTCCCAATGTGTATCAGCTGGGGACACCAAAAAGACCAAGCTCATGTCTAAATTAAACTTTTATGTTGTCTTCTGAGTCCTTATGAAGCTGGATTTCATGAGTCCTCAGCTCTATAAATGCTGTGCCTTCTTTTTACGAAAGGCTTACAGACAACGATTCTTAAAAAAGGCTAAAATTACCTTCTGAATCAGGACTTGTAGCTGCTTGGTAATTTGCTTTTAAGCTATTTTATTTTTTAAGCTATTTAAGATTTATGTCTCTGTACTGATTTGTTCTTGTCTTTGCTTTGTGAAGCTCTCCACATCTTTGTGTGCATGTTAGCTGGGAATTCTGTCCACACAGAAAATAACATTGTAAAGGGTACAGGAAAGAAGAACACAGGAAGACCATTTTTAAAAGATAAAAGAGACTGGCAATTTAAAATGATGCTGTGAACAGAGAAGAAAATGAGCAAAAGCTATGATTTGATCTATTGCTTTTTCAGCATCTGGGGATGTGCAGTTAATGGAGTAGTAATTCTAGAGGCATTTCTTCTACATGGGCACTTAAACTTCTAAAAGATTTTATTTTTCTTTCACTAAAAAAACATTAGATTTGGTCCAGCCCCAGTGCAGGAACGACTCAGCTGCCTGGCCAGAAATAACTCTATCTATGTGGTTGCAAATATCGGGGACAAGAAGCCGTGTGACTCCAGGGATCCCAACTGCCCCGGGGACGGTCGCTACCAGTACAATACAGATGTTGTCTTTGACACACAGGGGAAACTGGTGGCTCGTTACCACAAGGTAAGGAGGTGCTTCAGCATCAACCTCTAATTTATTATCAATAAATTATTCAGCTCTCTGGCACCAATTTCAGATGACTTTTACAATAATTTTACATTATTATAAAGTAATCATCAATCAACCAAGTAATCAACCAGTCCAGGATGATTTGGTGATCTTATGGCCAGAAGGAAAACCAAGCAATTGTTTGACCAGTCAGGCAAATTATTTCCAGGAACACTGCAGCTGCAGAGTGCATGCCAACTGCCAAACACTTGAGGACTACATTTATGACAGTAAATGGTAAAGAAGCAATGACAGAATTTTCCATACTCAGTGAACATTATCTTTTCCTTGATACATTTGTAGCCAGCTTAGAAAGTGCTTTGGTAGGGGACATCTTGGCCCTTGGTCTTGGAGTTTAGCATGTAATACTGGATGGGCATTGCTTTCAGGAGGTAGATGGGGCACATCCACCCCGTTTTTGGGGGGAGGGTCAGCTGGATAGATAACAACCAGCTGTGTCAGCCAGCTCAGGTACTTCAACTCTCAGTTTTGCATTAAAGCCTATCTCAGATGCAAAAGCTGTTTGTAATCTTGCCTTATTTCAGTTTCTAATATGTCATTTTCTTCTCTTGCAGTACAATCTGTTTAGAGGCGAAACTCAGTTTAATTATCCAAAAGAGGCAGAAGCTGTCACCTTTGAGACTCCTTTTGGGAAGTTTGGCATTTTCACTTGCTTTGACATCCTTTTCTATGAGCCTGCCGTGGTTCTGGTGGACAAGATGCAGGTGGACACTGTTCTCTTCCCAACAGCTTGGATGAATGTCCTGCCCTTTTTGACTGCAATTGAGTTTCACTCTGCCTGGGCTATGGGCATACGTGTCAATTTACTTTCAGCAAATACTCACAACACCAGCAAAGCAATGACAGGTGAGTTGCATTCAGGAGCAGGGAAATTGTTCCCAGATTCAAAAGCAGGCAGAAATGTTTTAGACATAGTGAAGTCTCTGAAAAACAATGTTTTAATTGGACTAAAGATCTTTGTGATTTGCTGCTCAATGTAACAAACAACTTCAGGTAAGAAAATATTGAATATTCTGAAAAAGGTAAAAATAGAAAGCGCATGACATTAAGTTTTGATAACTTAAAACTGAAATTTTATTTCAAAAATAGCACGAAGTTTCTCTTAAATTTTCAGTCTCTCATCTAGAGGCAGCATTTTCTGTTTAAAATTCAATCAACAGTTAAATGGAGAGAAAAGTGTTTTAATCAAAACCTAGTAGTGTAAAACCAAAAGGAGGATTCCTCTTGTACATTGAATAAAACATTTTCTATTTATTTTTTTGTGGCTGCTGAAGACTTAGAAATATTATGTCTTGCTTTGCCCTGAATATATATTTACTGCCTTTTTTTTTTCCTCCTAATTATGAAAAGGATGTAGCTGCATCTGTTACTCTCCCTTGAAGCTACAAAGGAACATTTTTGCCTTCCCTAAATAGACCGAGCTGAGTTAAGGCCACAGCCCTGTGTTCCCTTCAGTGGAACTTAACTACCCCCATGATTGCCTCCTTTGTCAAATATGCCACTCTGAGAGCAATGATTTATTTTTAAATGAACCAAAGTTTTAGCACCAGTATGGGTATTTTAGCTGTTCCGTGCTTTAAAATGATTCCGAAACTCTCAGTAAGGTATTGAATGAAGAGAGTATCACTGAGAAGCAATGCCAGTGTGGTGTGGGGAGTGACTGGTGTCCCTGGCAAGCCGTGCAGTGTGGTGCTGGCTGACGGAGGGCTGCTGGTGTCCTCGACAGGCAGCGGGCTGTTCACGCCGGAAGGACCTGCCACCTACCACTACGACAGTGCCACCGAGGAGGGACGTCTCCTGCTAGCAGAGTTGAGTGCACACCCTCGTCTTTCCCCCACCTACCCTCCTGCCATCAACTGGAGTTTGTATGCCACAAGCATCAGGAAATTTCCTGGAGAAAGCAACACTTTCTCAGGAGCTGTCCGGAGGGATATATTCACTTTCAGTGAACTCCGGCACAAGGATGGAAATTACACTGTTTGCCAAGGAGACCTTTGCTGTCATCTGGTTTACCAGATGTCAAACAAGAGTGAAGATGAAGTTTATGTCCTGGGTGCATTTGATGGGCTTCATGGTTCTGTCATAAAATACCACTGGCAGGTAATTGCATTTTTAGAGGCAAGTGTGGCTGCATGCCAACCACCTAAAAACATTTGTCCCTTACTGCATCCTGAGAATTTTTCTTGCTATCAAATCCAGCTTGTGGTTGCTGAAAACTTAGTGGTGTTTTGCCTTTCTGTCTCCTGCTCCCCACAGATCTGCAGTCTGCTCAAGTGCCCCAGCACAGACCTGAGCACGTGTGGGCAGCCCGTGGAGACGGCTCAGACCAGGTTTGAGATGTTCTCCCTCAGCGGCACGTTTGGCACCAGCTACGTCTTCCCAGAAGTGTTGTACAGTGGGGTGCAGCTGGCCCCCGGGGAGTTCAAGGTAATGGAGATGTTTATTGCAAGATTTTTCACACTGTGGTACTGAAAACTGATCTGGCAGCACAGTCACATCCAAGAACTGCTTTCTTTGGTTCTGCAGACTGTAACGCAAAGGGATGGATTTAAACAGGTGGATTAAATCAATCCTTACTGATGAGAACATACCAGTCCTGGAGCTGAAAATCTCTCCAGTGCTTTCTTTAACAAATCTTCCTTCCCACTTCAGATTGCAAATGAATAAACCACAGCTTTCAAGGAGCTGTTTTCTAGAGTTTTCTCATGATGGGCATTTTAGGAGAAAAAGAAATAAAATACTCTGAGAAATTGTCCAAACAAAAAAAATTACTTAGAAGTATCATGTGTAAGAGCAGACATTCTATGAATTTAAGAATGTTAAAAGTGATTTTGAGGGGTTTCTGGGGTTTATTTTTTTTTATTTGGTGGTTCATATTTTATTTTTGCCAAAAGATGTTTTCATTCATAAACCTTAGACTAATTTTATGCAATAGGCTAGATGAAATCCTAATTGATTTGGAAGAAGTATTTTACCGCTTACAAGAGACAATGAAGACAGTGAGAAAGACCTGAAAAATGTTAGGGGAAACAAGGGTGATTTTTTACAAAGTAGGAAATTGAAAAGCATTATTCATCCTTAATACTTGTTTTTGAATGAGGCTTCTGTAAAAATAGGAACATCAAAGAATTTATTGGTATGCTAAAAATGTGATCATGGTCAAATTTTAAAATAGGTTGTATTTTCTTAACAAATACATGCTTACCTTTTGTTACAAAGGCAAAAAAATTGTTAGAGGCGTTCACAGTTGGTGAACAGTGATTTCAAATTGATATGTAAAAAGTAACTAAGGAAAGCTACATATGGCCCGTAGCTTGAAATTCTGTATTTCCATCTGAAAGTTGTTTGGGGTCTATAAATCAAAAAATGCTTCAAATAATTCCTAGATGTGTATATAACCTTCGTTGCCTTGTATGAGTAACTAAAGAAAACCTAAAAAATTAGTTATTCTCACTCTCACCTTCTTGTGAGGTGGAGAAAATGGTCTTTTTTTCCATAGATGGAGGAAAGTTTAAGGACTTCTGGGTCCAAGGAAATGTGGGAAGGCTATAATGGGAAGGCTATGGCAGAGCCAGAGAGAATTCTGTTTTCTTGCACTGTCATGACTGCTTTTAAAATCAGTAATTGCATCAAAATATTCCGCATCTAAGGTCTATTCTTTCTGTACTATTCAATATTGCTACTCTGTTAGTTGACTATTAGTGCCATTCTTTCTCTTTTCCACCAGGTGCTACGTGATGGGCGTTTGAAAAGCATGAATGGCACATCGAAACCGCTCATAACAGCAACACTCTTTGGAAGGCTTTATGAGAAGGACCAGCCACATCCTCCGCGAATTTCCCTGTAAAGGAAAAATTTCCTTAGGAGATACTTTAGATCACCAGAGTGTGAGGGGAATTTCCTCCTGAGCCACAGCATAATTCCTTTTTCTGCAATATTACATTTCTGCTCAGCAGCTGTGGTAGTTGGGGTTATTTGGGAGAAAGTGATGTGTTCACTCTGCTGTGCCTGCCTTTTCAAACAGTGCTTGAGCCAGTGCAACTATTTTAGTATGCATGATCCGTCACATGAACCTTTTAATCAGAAATTTTGTTTCTGCCAAGATATCATATGGATTGTTAGAATTATAGTGGAAAGAAGACTGATACCAAAAATCTATGAAATGTGGTTTGTCATTTTACTGAAGAATAATTTCTCTCCAAGAAAGCCTTTCTGTCCCTTTTGCCCCTTCCTGGTTTTCAGAGTTTATAATCGTTAAGTTTCTGCATTTTTCATCCTTACAGCCCTATCAACAGGACCTACTTAACACTCAATGAGCCTTGGCCCCATCCTGACCAAGGTACTGTACAATAAAGAGAAAACCAGATTTGAAATTATCTTAGATGCAATATTAGAGAAAGAAAGTGATCCTCCCCAACACACCCAGGTATTGGGTCTGGCTAAGGTCATAAAACACATCCAGTTCTGCAGTCCCTCTGGTCTTGCCCCTCTTTGTTCATGGCAGATAGATGTTGGGTTCAGTGCACTTCACCTCCAGCTTATCAAATAAACACACTACTCCAACACCTTCTCCTGGGTATATGGATAATTTCTTCAAAACTGTTAAGATATATGAGGTAGGAAATCTTTCAGCACCTGAAACACATTTCACCTTGTAACATGAGAAATGGGCCTTATTTGGATTTCTAGCAATGGTATATCAAACTTGGCAGCCCTGGGCCTCATTTCTGTCCATCATGTTATGGAGCAAATGAGCTTTGTTTGCATCAAATATGCCTTGGAGTGGTCCCTGGCTCCACACTTATCCCATAGCATTTTGCATCTACTGCCATTCTTACAGACTGCACTGAGCTGTGCTAAATATGGCATGTAAGAAACATTCCGTGACTTCCCACCCCACACACATCTGCATATGTTATCTGGAAGTTGTTGAAATCGCATGATTTCTGTTTTTCCCTGTGCTACAGATTTTCAGCGTGCAACTTTAGGGGCTCTTTCTGGGAGTTTGTTCATCCTGGATATAAAACAGCTGAGCTTGCATTTAGTGAGGGAACTCCACCACTTGGGAGCAGCTACTCAAAACAGACAGGGATTCTAAGTCATGCTTGCAGGTTCCTTGTTCAGCACCTCACAACTGAACACAAAAATCTCTCACAAATTACTTGCTGGCATTTCTGAAGTTCTGGGTACTTCCCAGGTACATGCAGAGCTGGGCACAGGAAGGATACAATGAATATTACCAGTTAAATATAGGATATCAGGAAAGGACTCTCATATCTCATCCATTAGCAGTGCAGAAGTCCAGGATTCTTTGAAAATTACACTAAAAGCAAATTTGAAGAATGGCTGACCTGCAGTTTTTGAGATGTGCTGCACAACTTTCCTCTCCCTCAGAGCGTTCCAAGGGTGCCATACAAAGAACTGTTGAGGGGTTTATTAAGCCCTGTTGCCCTGAGCTTTCTGTCTTTTTGTCTTAGTGAAGAACCTTCTCACGCAGCTTCATCTAAACAATGTCTATTTTCAGAATGTTTGCATACTTGTCCTCTGAGAGAAGAAATGATTGATGGTGATGTCCGCCATCCAGGTTGAGAGGTGCCGACCTCTGTAGCCAATCTTTTGACCTCTGTACAAATGTATAAAGGAGTCAGATTTGTAAATAAAGGAGGGAAGAGTTATCCCCTCATGTTGCTGTGTGCCTGCTTCTTTTTCTGTCCCTAAAGTGGGACACGCCCAGCCTTGACAAGCCACATCTGGTGACCCCGAATGTGTGAAGACTGCAGCCTGGGTCACAAAGCCCTTTCCCATTTCTGGTGACAAAGCAAGAATTTGGATGAGCAGAGAATGAATTTGCATGGACTGTTGCAGCAGCTTGAGAATAGCTCCATAATTTCAATATACAAGGACCACGAACCCTGCTTTTGAGAGAGAATTCCATGAAGGGGTTGCAGAAACCAACCAGATCTTCACCTCAGTGACTGGTGGTCACAAGTCACTAGACAAAGTTCAGTTTAAGGAAATGTAAGGTTTTTTAATAAAAGGAAGTTCCAAGTGATGCAAATTACAGAAACATTCAGAATAGAGAAGCAGAGAGGTAATGAATGCCTGATGCAACAAATGGCATTTAACAGCAACAGTATTTACTGACTCTGGGACAGATGTGCCAGAGTAGAAAAGTCAAATTCATTTATAAGTAATTCATGTCAATGACCCCAAAAGCTACTACAGATGGTACCTTAATGAGACCCATCCCTCTCTGAACTGGAAAAGCATGCTTTTCATACATCAATATTACACCTTAATGCTGGCCAAAGCAAACAAGACCCACCTGTCCACTGTGTTTCTAACCATACAGAAAGTTCATAATAGATTTTATTGATGCAAGACTTCAGATGAAGGTGGAAAGATACTTCATTTAAACAAATATGATCCATACCTTGCAGCTAATTTGAGCAAAACTGGTAACAATTTTGGGGAAACTTTGAGTAAAATCTAGTGTACTTTATTTTGCATATTGAATTAAAATAAGGAGACCTTGGGAAAAAATAGAGAAACAAAATCTTAATAATCTGGAGTTTTAAAGAGAGAAGGACTCTTCAGCCATGTCCTTGCACATATAGTTAAGTCATCATGCCCTCAAGTTATGCATTAAGTGATGTGGTATATCGAGGTACAATCAGATCTTGTGCGACTTTTAGACCAAGTAATGCAAAGCTAAATGTTTATGAACAACTCATGTTACCTCGGGTGAATTACTGACAGTATGGCAGAACCATTCCTAGGTACATTGCATCAGTGCAGGTATAGTGAGTGACAGACAGAATGACAATGACCTGAATTTAAACTGCAGGATTTCTAATTAACCAACAATTGAATTATAACCCCACTTCATCCACACAGTGTTTGCAATGCCACTGTCCACCATCAGGGCAACAGGGTTGAAAAAGTGAAATAACTTGTATAGGTCAATGAAGAGAGCAGCAGTTTTTGTAAGGTTTACCACAGCTAATACAGGAGTGCTTCTCTGTGACTTGTGATGTACTGTGAGATGTCATGGAGCCCCAACAGAGAAGTAATTATAGTACACCTTCCAAAAATTAACCTTTTAACACTGTACACAAACACCATCTCCAACTGAAGCCACAAATGAGCATGACAACATTACCAAGTGTTGTCTGTCTGTGAATCAGACACAGCTGATTGGTGAAACAGAAACTTTGCATACTGACAACACTATGCTATTTTCTCTTTCAGTCTGGAAAAAAAAATAAATTAGCAGCTGTGAAAGTATTAAAATATTTATTGTAGCCACTCATTACTATAAAGTTTCAGGGAAATAATTCATTTTCTCTTCAAATATTCTCATGACAGCAGGGAATTCATACTACAAATATGTACAATATGGGAAATGCATTGTAGCTGCATGATTTTAACTTTGTCTATCCATCTTCATTTGCTGCTTGTAATGATAAAGTTAATTGATGAACTCATAGTCTGGGAGCTGTGATAGTGTCAGGATGCAAGATTAGCAAGGAGTATACAAAGCAGGGATAGATTTTAATGTCAAACATATAGTCAATCTTTAGGAAATCCCCTTTCAGAAAAAAGGGAGAATGAACATTTGCATACAGTTGGTCATCCTGCTTATGTACTGCAAAACATAATAACATTAAAAAATTAATTTGAATACCTTTGAGATAGTCTTCAAGAGCAAGTGATGACTTTTGTAACAGCAATTTTGAACATTTACTTCTAAATGAGTATTAGGAGTATGAGACACACTGGAACTTATCAAAGTCAAACACATGGAAGCATTAAGGTCAATTTGTTTGTTATAAGATGCTTATTTTTCTGTTCTGCAATTCACCTTGATGTGTTTTCCAGCCATCTGAGATTCATTTTTGTACACTGAAAAAGGTCTAGTCAGTTTAGGACTCTCTAAGTAAAATTCTTTTTTGGCGGGGCAGGGAGGGGTGGTTCAGGCAAGACTTTCTTGTCAAACTTATGGATGAGTTTGGAAAAATCTAAACCTTATTCTGCAACATTTATGAATTTCTTAGACTAAATATAACACCAACAGACAGTTTCCGTTAAGCTCAGCAAAGAAAGTACAGGGAATTCTAGGCCTATGCCATTGCCATGTTACTTACACACTCTAAGATACACTCTCCCATACTTTTATACAGATCTGTCTAAGTGATTGCCTTCTCCAATTTTCTCAGAGATGTTCTTATGCCAAATTGGCTGCAATAGCTACCATAAACAAATGGTGAAAACACATTGTAATTCATTCACGGGAACATTTTTTTAAAAAGAAGAATTATTCTTGCCTAAGAAGAAATCAAATATATCTGACACTGAGATATGGGAGGGAAGTGCAAACTGTGTAAACATGGCCATTAATAGATAATGAGCTACTTCCTGGTAGCTAGTCTGAAAGACAGGAAGCTTTTGGCATGTGTGAGTAAAATAATATGTGTGGTCTTTTCATAACTAGTGTCAATTAGCTGTACCTGAAGAGTATCAGATAGCTGTATGTATGAGGATTGTGTATATATAAATACTAAGTCTAATCAATCATCATTACCTAGCAACAGGCGTGAAATTTTATTCTGTTGAAGAGTTTATGAGACTATCTTTAATGTTACATTAGGCCTTTTAGCTGTTTATTCATGTTAACATTAACCTCTGTTTGCAGGAATTCTTCCAAATTCAGCATAAGACTAATCAAAACCAGAAACCTCTTGTACCTGAGGGTTGTGTAACTCTTAATGTAACCTGTATTTTCCTGTATTTTGCCAAGAGAGTCTTACAATGCCTGTTGTTTTCTGCTGGGCCTTTTTTTATAGATCATTGTCCCCTCTGTCACCAAGGATGTGACCTGTATTCCTCCCTGATTTGCTAAGGCTCCTCATTAGATCTTGATGACTTACAAACATTAACAAGTGGAAGGGAGTATCAGTAACAATTGCAGATAAGAACCAAATGGACTACAGGGGTTAAAAAAGGGAGCGAGGAGAAGGGAGATGCTTTCTCCTCACCACTCCTCACCTGCATGAACAAAAAGTTATGCAAGTTGGTAGAGGAACATTTAAACAGCCAAACCTCCTGTTGCCATCTGTTCCCTCTCAGTGTCGTGGGTATTGGCAGGAGCTAGCTAGTCAGTGAGAACCCGATAACAAGTCATAAATCAAGTTTAAATCAACTTCAGTGCACTCACACCTCTTCTTCAGTGACCCAATATTCAATTGATAAACAGCACCTCCTGACAAGATAAATAAAGCTTTTCTGGTGAAAAAAATGTGCTGCCCAGGCATGTCTTCCTGAGCAGAAAGTCAGAAAGAAAGGGTATAGCCTCTGGCACTGGTGATTTCTGCACTAGTTGTGCGGCTGTTGCTGCAGTGTCATGATATCCCTGATGTTCATGCACAGCATTGCTGCTTCCTGCAGCAAGAAATGACTGCAGAAGCAAAAGATGTCCCTGGCAGGTTGCTGTTGGAGCCCTGGAAGCTGAGAACTTCAGGCTTTCTGTGCTAACAGGCACTGACCCTCAAGAAAACACTACATTTGACACGAGGCCATGGAACAAGCTTCCAAAATTGACTTATAGCACTGGGATTATGGGTGTGTAGTTAAATAGAAGTGTGTTATATCACAGGGTGGAAAACTTAGAAATTAAGGTTTTAGTATATAGTAATGTATATAAAGCAAGATGGAGGTTTTAGGGCGTAGGCTAAGTTCTTCTTCACCTTCTTCTTCATGGGTTTGGGTGAAATCTTGTAATTAGGTAGAAAAATCTGCATTGTGGACCATGGGTGTTTTGTTATTGTGTTAAAAGTAAAAAAACCTTAGGTATTCTTTCATAATTGGACAGTTTATGCTTAAAAGACCTTGGAAAGAGATAGAGACGGAGCCATTTTTCACCTTGTTAGCTAGAACTCACAACTTGTGAGACTGTCCTATAGATAAAAATTAATAAACATCTGAGTCCAAACATGAACTGCATCCCTCGAGCTTTTAATCCTGGCTCAAACAGAAGAAAAGAAGATAGAAAACCCACAGGTTGCCACCTTAAAAATGGTCTGCAGTGCATCTGTATCTGCAGCTTGTTGGGCTTGCAAATGGACTACTAGAAACAGTCAATTTCAATATTTCTGGGAAAATAGCATGTCTGCTGTAGTCAAATCCAGCATTTGTGAAAGGAACAGAGATCAGTCCATGAGAAGGTAAGCTAGAGGACATAATTTATTGACATACAAGTCTTCATAAGCAATTTTAGCTCTCAGTGGCTTCCAGCAGTCACACTTCTAGACCAGAATGTGACATTTCAAAACTTCCATTTCACCATGAGTTGTCCTTCTTGTTCAGTTTTATGTCCTTTGTGCCATCTTGCGAGTGCCATACTTTCCTAAGTCCCAAGCTTATCCTAACCCCAAATACCCAGGGGAGAAGTTGCAGCCTGAGCCCCACAGGTCCTGCTACAGGCTCAAAGGAACCTCTGGGGAGCAGGAGCTGAAAGGCCTGGCTCTCCACCAGTGCAGCCCACCCACTGACACATGCAAACTGACCCAAAGTGGGTCAGTTCTTTTCTCTGGGCTTACTTTTTCCTGGAAGGATCTCCTTATTGGGTTCCACAGCGATACTAAAACTATTGCTTGAGGATGGAGGATACTATCAATGAGCTGCAGGTATAGTTCTCTGTTATGGTAAAAGTATATAAATAGGAAAGCAACAGTTCTTAAGTCCCTGCTACAAAGCATATCATATAAACACCTGAGCATCATAAATAAACAGCTAGCAAATTTTTTCATTAGGAGGAAACAATATCTTTTGATCAGTCTTGTTGTCAGACACTGTCAAAGTATTCTGCTTAGAGTTCTGGAAAATATCCAGTCTGGGATAGGCAAATCAAATTTTTAAAGATAACTGAAAGTGTTAAAGTTTGTCAACATTACACAAAACTGAAAGGAGGAAGTGAAATATTGGGCAATCTTAAAAACAGTTCAGTGCTTTTAGCCCCATCTGTTCCTTGACCATAATAAACATTTCCTTCACTTTGCGTGCTTCTTTTCATGAAAGAAGCCTGGCTGTAGCTTACTTCAAATAGATTCATCTTTGCATATGCCGTGGCTTGTGTCAGAATAGATTTATTACATGCTTATCTTTCCTGGATATTTAAGATTTACGTCATCCTGTTGATGAGATTTTCCCAGCAGGCTGTGAACCATTCAGACCAAGCATGCAGCCACTTAGTTGGGAGAATTGGTGTGGGCTGAGTCAGTACCACGCTGTATCCGCAGCCTGCACCGGCTGGTGATGAGGAAGTGACTCCTGTGCCGTATCATCTCCGAGTCATGCAGTCCGGAATACGGTGAGCTGCTAATATGCTGGTCTGGGATATAATTTTCTTTCAAAGATCTCCTACGGTTGGCACAGAAGATAATAGTTGTTATTCTGCACAGGTCTTTCTGTAGTGAACAGCAATAGCACCAACAGCAGTAAGTATGATTTAAAGTACGATTTTAAAAGCCATTCGTTCCCAATGGCTGAAAGAGAAACATAGCTAGGGGGCAAAGCTCTTTTCACACACAGCTATGAATTCAGAGTAAGGCTCTTTCCTTTCTGTGAAGATATTAGAGGGCCATAAGGATACAGAATGGCATCATACTTTTTTGCTCTTCTGTGCCTCCCTCCTCTGTGTTTGCCCTCTTTTTGGAGGTGGTGTTCAGAGGCCAGCAAATATCAACAAAGCAGGTACAGTCAGTAACTGCAGTTCATTCCTGTTGGATTGATGGGTGCAAAGAAGCAGTGGCAAGGCACAAGGGACCTGCCCTGCTGTGCCTCTGCTCTGTGCAGCAGCTGCAAGGATTCACTTGCCCTGCTGGAGCGAGAGGCAAGGGGCTGCTCCTGCCCTCGGGAGCCCTGAGAGAAGCTTTTGCTGCAGACTGAAGGCAATGGACCATGTTGTGGTGTTACTTACTGAGACTACCAAATATGTAGAAACCCTCACCGTGTGCAGACATAGTTTCTTGGCTTTGGATGGATGTGTTTTGCTTTGCTATTAAAACATTGTTTTCTTGGAATCTCTTACTCCTCTGTGTATTTCGGAGATTTGCATTTATGTTGGAGTTTGGATTTACAGTCCTTATCCTAAGCACTATACTTGCAGAAAAAGCACAAACATTGCATCACTCTGTATAAACAGCTGGCTTTACTTGGCAAGGAAAAGTGATGTTTTCCACTGAAAACTAGGAATAGAAACCATGGGAAAAGGTCTACAGCTCAATCATCTCATCTATTCTCCAAATTCCTCTAGTACAAACCTGGCCTAATTTCAGACTGTCTTCAACGGAATTGCACCATGTTTGGAGAAGTAGCATTGAAATTAGTAGTTGCCAGATCTTCTTGTCTAACCCCTATAAAGAAATAATAATTTTGTACTAATATCTTATTGGGAAATTGTGCATTTACCCCTAGATTTCAAGCATATGAATGGAAACTTAGGAAGTTGTTTTATTTTTTTAATATTGTGCTCTTTTTTTTTCCTGAGAACTGCATAAAAAGTAGAGTCATTCACCTTCAAAACTCCTCTTCAGCCACAGGGTCACCTTACAGCCTCCAGTATTTATAAATGCATGGTTTCCCTAACAGAGAAACAGTTTTTAAAATGAACTGTGTGAAAATGAGAAACTTTCTCCTGATTGACCAAACAGTACCCACAGAAATGCAAGCTAAATGAATCACAGTGCTTTCCTGACATTTTTTTTCACAGTAACAGTTCTCATTCTCAAGTCCTTTTCTGTTCTTTCCCATTTCCAGTGTCCCTTCCACAGTTTTGTGTAAGAAGGACATGATAACTTCTCAACACATTTTTCAAATAAGTTTGATGTCTGACAAAAGTGCTATTCCCACTCCCTTCTGTGCTGATTTCCACTTCAGTTGCTTTATATTTTAAACACAAACAAATAAGGAGAGTAGATGACCCACAGAGTTCTAAGCACTGTGACATCTCTCTTTTTTGGTTTTCCAAAACTCTGAAAACTACTTATTGAAGAAATATAATTTCTTTAGGAAAAAAAAAAAAGCCGCAGCATCAAATTTGTAGAAAAGGTTTTACTTTGAATTTTGATGTATGACTGCTTTACTATACTACAGATTCAAAAGACTGCTAAACACTGACAATTTATTAGTGCTTTGAGTTCTCACAAAAACAGAGTATGACATGTTTCCCTTTGATATTTTAAGTAGCAAGTCTGAGAATATTTTCATGATCCACATCAGCATTAAGGCACAAGAAAATGCCTATTTGAAGCATCTGCACCAACAGAATGAAAACTTGTTACCACAGTGTTCCTTCTCACTCTAAATTAGTTGCCAATTCGGCCTGCTTAATTACTTAATTATCTTGATAAAACACGACTTCCTGCTTTACTTTCATTTCAGCCATCACACCATTAAATACCACCATTCCCATGCTCACAGCTCCCCCTAGATCTCTGGTTCACTCCTTTCCAACGTGTGTGGGTTCTGCAGTACAATTTTATTGCCAGCCAGGAGATGGAGGGAAGTTCTCCCTGACCAGATGCACAGCCTGGGCACAAGAGGAGGCAAAGCAAAACCCACCCTCCCTGGCTGGCTGCTGCCTGCCCTCTGCAGCAGGGCAGACCTGCTCAGGGCAGGGCAAGGCTCCCCAGTCTCAGGGGCTCCCCCAGAGGTTTGCAGGTTGCTGCCAGGGACCTGCCTCTGGAACATACACTTGTAGCAGAGATGCCATTCCAGAAAATGCCCTTGAGTTTTGGCCTTGTGTTACTCAAAGGAGAGAGCATGGAGTGAGATGGGAGAGCACTGTGTGCACGCATGGATGGCCTTGGACCAAGTGCCCATAATGACCTGGCTGCCAGACTTCTTTATAACAAGTTGTACCGAGTAATGAACCATTAGTTTGATCCCCTAAATTTTACCTTCCTATATATAAATGTGTATGTGTCAAGACAGTATCTACCAAGGCCTAAACCTTCACTCCTCAAAGAGAAGTGCCTGGCTCCAAGGAAGCACACAGCTTCTCAGAATGGATGAAGGCCTCTTTCACAGAGCAGTATTTGGGACCTAACATGTCTTTTTCACTTTTTCCAGCCCTGAAAAATCATACCTGACTCCTCTCCTCTACATATTCTCTTGACACTCTCCAGTGGTTTCTCTCTGAGCCTGATCATTGTTTCTGCACGTTTTGTAGTTGTCAAACTCTCTTGCTACAGCAAAGAGAACCCCGTAGTGCAAAACTCCAGTCTGTCTATGAGAGCATCCTCCAAAAAAAAAAAAAAAAATATTAAAGAACTGAGTTGCATGCACCATTTTAATTTTTGTGCACATACCATAATAAAGCAGCTAACCCAGGTCATCAGAAGAATTTGCAAGAAGTAGTATCTTAATCCACCTTGTTGCATATACCCTTGGGGAACCCAGCTTAGCTGGGCTTTAGCTGATGGTCATCACAATAACTTTCTTTTACATTCAGCAGTATCACTGTTTTAAAAGGCTGCATGATCCTTTGCAGAATGAAAAATTGATGCTCCTCATCTGTGACTCTGTTACAGCCAATAATAGGTGTTTACTTAAAACACTTCTTCAATAGTTGTATCTTGCAAATAGCTGTTAACTGGTGAGCTGCATGATTGAACCTGTTTGTTCAGTAATCATAACTAGGCTGGAAAATACACAATGTGTCACTCTGTCTACATTATATCTGTAAGGAAATCTTACATGCTGCTGTAACCAACCTATGCTTATGTTGCTATATACTTATTTTGCTATGTTTAAAAGCTTACAGGAGGTAGACTACATGGTGTCTTTTGTTCTTTGCTTAGATAATAATGGGCCGCTTACAATATGGCTGTAACATTTAATCCAACAAGTAAATGTACTTCAAATAAATCCAATTTACCTATAATAAGGCCCGTTAAACAAGTATGAGTGCTACAGCCATGATTTTGTTCTCTACATGGGTGACAAAATAAACAGTTTGAGCTCCTGTTCACATCAACAGCTGCTACTGAGTCAAACAGCCCAGAATGCTGTTCATCACACCAGCATCCCCCAGTAATACACAAGGGTTTCTGGAAGCTCCTCCAGCTGTGGATTAAAAGCCTGTCCTCTCAAAATTTGTGTTACCCAGAACTGTAGTGGTGGTGAAGAGGACCAGCTGCCTTTTGAGATGGTCTTTAAAAGGAAGAAGTGCCACTCAACCAACAGAAAACCAATGAGTGTCAAGAGAAGACTTCTACCCAGCATGAAGTGATAAAGGTAAGAGGTTTTAAGAGTGTGCTTCTTCATATTTCCATTTTATTACATTTTAGCTCACTTGAACAGTTTGCCACGTCTGTTTTGATTTATTTGATTTCCATGTAATGCAAAGCCATACACTTGATCTCAGTTTGCTCCATCCTTTGGCTGGAGTTTCTACTTTCTTTTATTTAAAAAAAAAAATTAAAATTCCCTTTTTTTTTTTTTTAAGAAAACTGTTTTCAGTTCAGATCATATTTCTTTAGGCTAAGCAGTTTACCCATCAGAAAACAACAGAGAAGTTGTTAATCTTTTAGATCTTAAGGAAAAGTAGAGACAGTGTTTTAATCCTCTTTGATTGGCTTCATAGATTGTTTTATCAGAATTCTTTAATTTAGTTATACTTTTATACAGAACAAATGATGTTCAAAATCTATGTGACACATTTACAATCTTAATGGACTTAAAACCTTTATATTGATGCCCAGTAGATACAGTTATATTGGTGTTTAATTCTCTCTACTGTGAAAATTGAAAATTTGAGTTAATAAATACTCGTCTGGCTGTGCTTTCTCTGCCTTGGGTGTAATTGTGTTGAAAGAAGGAATAACAGGCAGGAAAAGAAACATGAAGAGACTGACAAAAATGGAAGGAAAAGGTATATGAAGTGATAATTTTAAAATGAGGTGAAAAAGAGCAGAGATGGTGTAAAATATTAATAGGCAGAAAAAAAGGGGAAAGGGAAAAGCACCCCAAACAGTACATAAATATACTCAGACTCCATATGTCCCCTACTCCTGAGGGTGCCTTTGGGTGAACCTTTGGTTTGAAGCGCTGGCACCTGAATGTCACTGCCTGGCCCTACTGGCAAAATCCCTCTGTATAGCAGGCTGTTTGCTAGTTGTAGCTGTCAAGGTTTTGCTAGCTATAGTTTTTTGTCTATATTCATTCAGCTTCCAGTGCCATGGTGTAATAGTATAATTTGGTGTAATAGTATGGGAAAGAATTTTTTTTATCTTATTGTGTTCTATCCAGAATAACCAGAGGCACATAAATCCCAAAGCAAGTGAGTTAAATTAGTACTGGCTGAATTGCTATGTCAGTGTTTTTCTGACAACCATTTTATACCACAATGATAGTGCTACTGAACAACATATGCTAATGATCTCTATTTTTCACAATAACACTATCTTTCACCTATTTAAAAGAAAAACAGAATTTTACAAATAAATATTTCTTGCCAAGTGCTTAAGTACTTTCATTAAAAGTTTTCATTAAAAGAATAAAAGTTTTCATTAAAAGAATGACTTTCAAAAGGGACATGCTAATGCCTACACAAGAGGAGAACGAAATTTGTGTCCTTAGATACAAACTAAACCTATGTTCTGAAAATGTTTCTCTCCATGTTTGTGCCTTAGCTAAAAAACAGATTAATATAATCAATACTCATTGTAATGCTAAAGTACTAGCACTGAAAAAAAATAGAGCTCTACAGAGAAAAAACATTTGCTTATACAGCAGATAATGTTTTAGATTAGTCAGATTCTTCCATTTTATTTTGTCAGCAAATGGGCAGAAAAGTTTTTTTTCTTCTCTTGGATCTTTTCCTTGCATCTCTATTTACAGCTAGAGCTTGCAAGGATTTCCCAGTAAAACTTGATCTGTCCAGTCATCATTATCAGGACAGGGCCGGAGGAGAAGTCCTCAGCTTTAGCCTTCTGTTTTGGACTTGTAAGTTTTAGACTTATGTATCCAAAAAGAAGTTGAGGCAGCTTCAGAATTTAAAATTACTGATTTTCAAGAGCAAAGTGGAGGTAAAGAACTCCGGCCAATATTGATGAAGAAGGCTAGGACTGAAAACAGAAACAGGAAATATTGAAAAGGGCTTATCTGCCTACTGCACAAGGCACTGCCCAGTGCAGGCCTCTGGGAGTCACTGCTGCCCTGGTGTGAGGACACCTCATTATGCAGTTTATCTCATCAAAGGAGATTCCCATGTTCGGGGAAGTCAGATGATAAAAGTGTCATTCTGCTAAACGTAACTACAAAATACTTTCATCCTTCATAAATAATGAAATGTGAATTTCCTACACATCCAAACAAACGAAGGTGTTTACAATGCCCTTTTATTTTCCTCTCTGCAGCTCTTCCCATCTAGAAAGTCGAAAATCAGTCATAACCATACCTCAGAATTAGGAAAAACAGTACCTGTGCTGCGTACCTACGTGGACTTGAGACCCCAGTAAGGATGCAATTGTGCTGTGAATCCGTAAATGGCTCTTGCATAAGGAGCAGCTGGTCAAACAGTACCCGTATTTCCATGTACATCTTCATGGTTTGTGTTATTCTGGCCACAGTGATTGGAAATCTGACAGTAATCATCTCAATATCACATTTCAAGCAGCTCCACACGCCTACAAACTTCCTGATACTTTCAATGGCTACTGTAGACTTCCTGTTGGGATTCTTGGTCATGCCTTGCAGTATGGTGCGCTCTGTTGAGCACTGCTGGTATTTTGGGGAATTCTTCTGCAAGATCCACTCGAGTATGGACATGATGCTGAGCACAGCTTCTATCTTCCATCTTTCCTTCATATCCATCGACCGTTACTATGCTGTGTGTGACCCTTTAAGATACAAATCAAAGATAAATACTTTTGTCATCGTGGTCATGGTGTGTACAAGCTGGATGGTCCCTGCTGCTTTTGCTTTTGGGATGATCTTTCTAGACCTAAACTTGAGAGGGGCGGAAAAGATTTATAATCATGTCCACTGTGCAGGAGGATGCTTTCTCATTTTTAGTGAAACTTCAGGTATTGTGGCCTCTGTAGTGTCTTTTTACATCCCTGGCTTTGTTATGCTGTACATTTATAGGAAAATATACTCTGTAGCCAAGAAGCAGGCAAGGTCCATTGATGCAATGAGCAAAAAAAGGATGCAATTTGAAATGAAGCATCACATTTCGTTCTGCAGAGAAAGGAAAGCTGCTAAGACTTTAGGCATCATAATGGGAGTGTTTCTCATCTGCTGGACTCCATTCTTCTTCTTTACAGCTACCAATCCATTTATGAATTACATGATACCTCCTGTTCTCATTGATGCTTTGGTTTGGTTTGGCTATTTCAATTCTACACTTAACCCAATTGTTTATGCATTTTTTTACACGTGGTTTCGCAGGGCATTGAAGATTATTCTGTTTGGAAAAGTTTTTCAACAGGACTCTTCCAGGACTCATTTGTTTTCAGACTAACATGCTTTAAATGGTTGGATTCATAACTTTGAACTTTTGCCTGAAGGCTGAACTCCCAGATGTAAGAGCTGTGAAGGAAGGAAACACCTACTTGTTTTCCTATTTACCAAATGTTGTTCAAGCAGATAAGCAACCATTGTGCTTTACTTTTAGGTATTCTTTCATTCCAGACTGGGTTTTGTATGTGGTGTTTTGATTATATCTATTTATTTGCAATGCACAGAAGAGCAAGACTTCCATTTTAAAAACACATAGCAGTTTATATCCCTGATCTTCATAATTAAAAAATATTCTGACACAACAGATTAATTTCTTGAACAAGGTGGGTTTATATTACATTGTTTGTGGGTTTTTGTGTTCTCCTCTAGAAAGAGCAGAAAAACCTTTTCCTTTGGATTTCTTGGCATCTTTGACTAATAACCCAAAGCTCTCTAAGTTTTGTCCTTCCCTTTCCATGTGTGTGCAGAGCTCAGAATGGGCCAATAACCAGCCATACCAGCACACTCCATGAAAGGGAAGGAGAGGCAGAGAAAGGTTGTGCTATTCTTTCTGTTTCGATTTCAACTAGTACTTGTCACTTAAGAGTCTGTCACTTAAAGGCTTTGCTGTTTAATGAGATCAAAAAGACTGTTTAACAAGATCAAAGACAAGAAAAAATACGAAGTGAAAAGAAATTGCAAAAAAAACCTGACTTGCACCCGAGAATGCCAGAGAATTCTTGCTACTTTGCATCTTGGATAACTTTTTTTTAGCTTGGACATATTGTTCTTTTGTCTCATGGAAATGCTGTATGAGCTTTTGAGGAAAGCATGTAGAGAATTGTGACGAAATCCTGTGGTTGAACTGAGCTGGATTATGAAGGAACAGTACTGGGAGTGGGCAGGAAATGATCAGTATCTGGGAGGAGACCACGGAGAGAAATTGATGACTCTGTACTAAAGAGCTATACGCAGCAGTATGTCCTCCATCCATGTTCCTTGTAAAAGTGCATCACATCTGTATCTTGTCTGTTTTCTGTTCTTTGTATAGAGTGCTGCACTGAAGCACTCTGCTGAAAAGCTTGAAATTTGAATGATGATACATTTCAGCAGGGCAAAGTATCAGGATCTGAAATTGTGTACTTTACTGTTTCATTGCCATCTTGTAAAGTTTGCCCACCTAAAAATGACATAAAAAGGACCAATGAGATGCACACCACATCAGCACTTCTACTGTGGATCCTTGCTAATGACAATATGACTACTTTAATACTTAAGCTCACAAAAATAAAGCAAGATAAAATTATAAAAAATCTCTTTCTAATTAATAATGGGTATTTTTTTCTTCCTTCATCTCCAGTGAATCTGACTCGGCTGTAATTAATATTCTCACCCTCTGTGTTACTTTCTGAAATAAAACACATGGTCACTTGGACACTTAGA
Organism: Cyanoderma ruficeps; assembly: GCA_008694505.1. NCBI lineage: Eukaryota > Metazoa > Chordata > Aves > Passeriformes > Timaliidae > Cyanoderma > Cyanoderma ruficeps. Next base: position 45,980,065 of record VZDJ01007749.1, read on the forward strand.
TCTCACTTGAAGTAACAATTTCAGAAGTGCTGCCAGGCAGTACCTCCTTTCATCTGATCGTATTTTAGATTGAAGAGAGATCCTCTATGACAAATGGTACCTATCTAAGGTATTTTATAGCGTATCTAGTAAGATCAGCAGATATTAATGTAGTCCCTTCAGGAAGTCAATGAAGTTTTCTTTCTCTTTGTTCATTATAGCCCTATATCCCTGAATACTGTGTTTCCAGACAATTCCAGCTCTACCAGAGCTGACAGTTGGTAATTTTCTTTTCATAACTTGTTGCGGCATCTCTCAGGCATTGTTTTCTGGTTGCAGGAGGAGTTTGTGAATGAGGAGGATCCCAAATTGCTTGCAGGACAGACTGTAGTTAAAATACCTTATTTTAGAGGATATCCCTGCAGACAGTGCCTGGACCCTACCCTACTGCAAAGTTAATTCTTGTAAACCCATAGAAACCACAGCCACACTCCTGAAGTAGGAAAAATTACAGATAAAGACAGTTTAATAGTTAGAACAAACGCCATACATGCAAGTAAAGCAAATTAAGGAATTCATCACTACTTCCCATCTGCAAAGCAGATTTCTGCCATTTCCAGGAAAGCAGGGTTCCACCATGTGTAATGGTTACTTGGAAGAAAAAAACCCACTGTAACTCCCAACAACCCTTCCTCCCCCCAAGGTTTTTATTGCTGAGCACACCATACGGTGTGGAGCATCTCTCTGGTCAGTTGGGGTCAGATGTCCCCTCCCAAACTCTTATGCATCCCCAGGTGACTCAAAGAGGCAGCCTTAATGCTGTGTAAGCACTGCTCAGTCTTAGCTTAAATGGGGCTTGTGTGTGTGTGTTATCAGCATCATTTTCATCACAAATTCAAAACATGACACCACACAAACTACTATAAAGAAAATTACCCTTTCCCAGCCAAAACCAGTAGACAGAGCATCCAAACATTGTGGCTACATAAGAGCACCATAATCTATTTAGTTTAAGTGGAAATAGTAAAAGAAATTTTCAGTGTATAAATGAAAAACTCTGGACAAGCCAGTCTTGTCTGATACCAGCCAAGGTGTCACCAATATTTATTCTCTGCAGAAGGAGTTTCTACATAAAGATTGCTGGTGGCCTTCACCTACACCTAGAATGCTGTCCTCCTTGTTCTTAATAAACTAAAATATAAGCCACCTTTGTGAATAGCCCAACTCAGAAAGTTTCAGAAATAGCTTTTTCCTCTGGCGTCCTATTACCTAAAGGTGGCACTTTCCCAAAAAGCCTCCTTGCCTTCTATTTACAGAGGGCCTTTCTAGCACAGTGACTGTAGTGAAGTTCCAGGTTACTTTCTCTCATTAGCTCTAATCACAGACAGTGTAAAGCTATTTGTCACTGTGAGGATGATGTGAAAATGAGGTGTGTTAATGAGGCCACAGGGACTCTATTTGAACCCAAGACATGTATAAATTAGGAAAGCATAAGGAAACTGCCTCATGCTCTTGTCCAATCAGATTATGAGTTAGGTCTGGTGGAGCAGATTATACCTTATTGCAATCTCAAAGTATCATAATGCAAATTAAGTGCAAAGGGTATTTGTCAAATTCTTTATCAACACATTTAATTAGTGACCTTGTTAAACACTTCCCAGATGGCTACCTTTTGCAAAACAAATTATTCCCCTGTGGGTGATTTCAGATGTTTTAACTTTCCTGAAAACTCGTGCAAAGCAATTTCTGCAGCATGATGAAAGGCTCTGTTTCACCAGTAAACTTGTGTCTGTTCCTTTTGTCACCAGTGAGGGACATTTGCAATCTCACCTTCTTCCCACACTTTGTACAAAACTGACAGCAACTTCCAGAGTCCTGAGCTGCTGCCTGTATCCTGCCTTAGTGCCTCATGTTTTGGTGTAGCACCTCATGCATGGTGGTGCCACCTGTGTCCAAATCTCATGGTCTCTCAGACACCAGAGGCAGGAGGATCAGAAAAGAGAAGGAGCACCAACTGTCCAAGCAGGGCCCTTCCAGAAATGTCACAAAGGAAAGAGTCACTCTAAAATGGAGTATTTTAAACTCCTAGATAAAAAAAAATACATTATTGCAGTGTTCTAACAGAAAAACTGAGCCATCAAAATGCGTAAATATTGCAAAGTGTATGGCTTTTCTTAAATCAACTCATCAAGGCAGTGCACACTGTGCACTCTCTCCTCTACAATGCATTAGTATGCATTAACAAGGTAGAAAATACTGGATGAAGTCAAACATAAGACACACTGTTCTACTAAATTATTCTACAGATTTTCTGATCATCTTCATTATCTAGGATGCTACTCCCACACGCTGCACTTAAAGACTTAATTCTGAAAAAGACTATGCCTACCTGTAAGCACTTTTTGACTAATTTGTTTCATTAGACATAGACTAAAGTTTATTCATTTCTATGATGAAATGACTGGCCTGGTAGACAAAGGAAGAGCAGTTGTTATTATCTATCTAGTCTTTAGGAGGGCTTTCAACCCTGTCTCTCATAAGATTTTCACAAAGATGGTAATGAAGTATGGGCTGGATGAGAAGACAATGAAGTGGATTGGAAATTGACCAGGCCCAGAGGCTGCTGATCATTGGCATGAAGTTTAGTTGAAGGCTAGTAACTAGTGGTGTACCCTAAGTGTTGATGCTAGGGCAAATCCTGTTCAACATCTTCACTGATGATCTGGATGATGGGGCAGAATGTACCCTTTCAACCTCAACTATTCTGTGATTTTGTGATTCTATGAAATTCAATTCCCATAATATTTACTGAGTCTTGCATAATGATACATCCATAACCAGGTATATTTATTTTCCTACTTTGTAGGTTTTTTAATAAGATCTTTTCACCTGCATGCTGCCACCTTAAATCCAGCTAGCTGCATGGGTAATTAAAAATGTTTCTATGAAATAATTATGCAACAGCCTTTGTAAAACAATTTCTTAAGAGACTGCATTCACAAGTAACTTAGTGGGAACTCCATCACCTACTCCTAGATGTCTTGACTTCTTATTTCCCATAAGTATAGGAAAAATCAATTTCCTTAAGCACTGGCTGCTAATAGGGTAAAGACTAAAAACTATCTGTCAGTTAGAGAGGGATCACTGAGAAGAGAGTGCATTCCATACACTTTGGACTTCCTCAGTTACCGGCAGGAGAAAACAATTCTTTGAGAAAATTTGAGCTTGTCTTGCTGTTGTTGCTTTAGTTAAGCTAGCCCAGAGGAATAAAAGCAGTTAGTAATAAATAATCAAATAACCCTCTTCAATCAGTATTTAAGCCCAACATGGAAATAATGAGGCACAACATGTCTTGTGTCTACCTTAAGTCACCAAAAGAGCTCCCCTGAAGCAGGGAACTGTCGCGGGGCGAAGCTGGGCATGTCCCAATTTAGGAATTTCAGGAGATGGCCTTTGTAGAAAACTATTTAACTCATTTATTTACAATCCAACTCCTTTTATACATTTGTACAGAGGTCAAGGGATTGGCTACACCGGTCGCCACCTCTTCAACCTGGATGGTGGACATCACCATCAATCATTTCTTCACAGGAGAAGTATGTAAACATTCTAAGAATAGACATTGTTTACATGAGGCTGTGTGTGAAAGTTCTACAGAAAGACAAAAGACAAAAAACTCAGGGCAACAGGGAACCCCCTAAGATAAGGAGAGGTTGAGTCAAGAGCCATGCAGATCCAACCAGTATGGTCAATCACAAGTTCTCCGTTTATTCTGTTTAAGATGGCAGGTTATATACAGTTCTATATAGTTTATAGTTACAGTGACACTTTCATATGCCTACAGCAAGAAAAAAAAAAGCAAACATACATTGTTTATCTTATTCTTAAGGTGGCTAAAATGTGTCCACTAATAATTGCTCTCAGTGACCTCTAGAAAAGCCACTATCTAACAATAACACCTTAACATCTAATTTTCTGCTGCGTCACAAGTAATTTTACCTGCGCAACAACTTCAAGGCCTCAGGGACTTCAAGGCCAAGCCTCAGCCAGGCAGGCTTCAGCTGGGTAGTTGCATATCTCATTCCAAATACAGGTCATGCCCTCCTTTTCTCAGAAAATCTGCTACACTCCCCTGTACATGAGGGTAAAGGAAGTAATACAGCAAATAAAAACAATGGTTTTGGGAATACAGACACTTGGCTTTCTTTATCTCCTGTTGGTGTAAACCCCTGAACTGCTTATATGTGTAGCTCAAAATCTACCAGGATTTAAGTATAATGTCATAAAAGAAAAATCTTCCATTAATTCAAGACAGGTAATGGAGGGGATCTGCCTGTTACTCACATTGCAGTTTTGCAGGACAATAGCAAAAAGAAAAATATTATTTAAAGAATTTATTTACAGTATTATTAAGAAATATAGGTAGGATTAGCCTATAAAACTGGCTGCCCATATCTGTTTTTAATATTTTGATGCACAATTTCTGTATTTGCTTCGTTCCAGGGTGATACCCATGGGAAACAAAGATCAGTGGTCTGAGATGCTTCCCATGTTCATTTTAAGTGGGCTAAACTGCTGTGAAGAAGAGTATCTCTTTCTTCTTCTGTTTCTAAATTTGCTCTTTGTCCAAAAGACTTTATCAGGAAAAGAGGTGGAAGAAATGGGCCTGGTTCTCCCCAGAAAAAATGAAAGGCATTTTTTGCGCCTTGAAACTACACTAGTGTATTCGTTTATAACTACTGGAGCTGGACCACAGTCTAATACAGGAGATAAATCTCAAGCTGTCTCCACACCCTATTAGTCAGTGGGATTATAATGATAGAAAACATGTGTACATGTATGAAAATAAAAGAATATTTCTTATCATACCAATTTTATGACCAATTTCCATCAGATGCGTTCACTGCTGGTAGTTTGTGATGCACAGCAGGTGAGTTTAGCAGCATAAATAATTTGATAAGTGGATGTTTGGCAACTGATTTGTGACTCTTAAGACGAGCATCTGGGTGAGTAGCTCATTAACTAAAACCTTCAAGAAAGCTGAAATATATCAGCTCACATAACATTTCTCCCATAGAAAAAAATACTGATATCTTAAGAGATGTATAAATCCTATATAATATCTATGGACTAAAGTGACTTCTTTGTCTATACATCTTTTTCTTCTATCACTTTAAATTTACTATTATTATGATGTATACAAAATACAAGAACCATATTTTACTAAATGCTCTAGATAAAAAAATAAAAAGTATATTAAAGTAATTTAGTTAACAGGTAATTAACTTTTCAACCTAACTCTTTCAATTTTCAACTGCTTTGTTTTAAATATTATTTGCAATTAATTTTAAAATAGCTTCCAGTTACTAAATTTCATGTACCATTTCAGAAGAATAATTGGTTGTAGTTGGTCCCTATCTAAACCAAGAGAAATTTTTCCTCAGAATTACTACATTTCATTTAGTTATGGAGTTCATGCTCTTGACTTACTTTACCTTGCATTCTCACGTTAGGATTTGGAATATTTTAGAAGCTTGTGATAATTAAATCTGCTGAGGGAACTGCACTTCCAAAAGAAAAGTCTAATAAAGCATTGATTATTCTTTCTCCAAATATTTCAAAGGATTTGACTGATTGCTCTGAGTTTGGAAACAGATCCTATCCTGAGAACTTTAGGTCAGCAGGAACATGAGGGGTAATGTATTTATTCATAACAGCAGTCTTTATTCTCACCATCTTCGGGAAACTGGCCATAATCATTTCCATCTCGTATTTCAAGCAGCTGCATTCTCCAACCAATTTCCTCATCTTATCCACCATGACTGTTGCAGCCATAAAACAAATCATGGCTGTGTGCAGTGTGCAGGTCAGTGCCCACTGCTTTTGCTTTTAGTGTGGTTTCCTCAGGAGCTGATGCTTCTGGAACTGAGAGCTATGAAATGCTGATTAAATGCTTGGGCTTGTGCTCAACTGTGTTCAACAAACTGGGGCCTTTATATTTACAGTCAGTTTATTTGCTCCTGCTTGCATTATGATAGGGATTTATGTTAAAATTTTTACTGTCTCCCAAAGGCACACATCAGAGTTGAGCCAGGCACACAGGTTGTCAAAAAATAATAAGAAACATGAGCTTTCTAAGAGACAGGAAAGCTACTAAGCCTTGGAGTATTGTTATGCTAGGTTTCTTAATATGTTGGTTTCCTTGGCTTTTTGCAATCTTAATTGATCCATTTTAAAATTTTTCCATTCCTTTACCTCGGTTTGATTCTCTAAACTGGCTTGAATATCTAAATTGTCTCTGCAATCCATTAATATATGGATATTTCTATCCATGCTTTTGGAAAACATTTAAATATATCTTAAAAGAAAAAATATTTAATCCACATTTTCGTACAATAAAAATTTTATCTGAAGATCAGTCACAGTAATAGATTCTGTTAGTGAGAGTAGCTCTAGAAATGAAGAGGAAACAGTGGATTACTGAATATTTGTGTTTGAGTGCAATATGAATTTTATGAATCAGTCCTGTAGAATTATTTTTAATTTCAGAAATTATTTACATATATAAACTCAATATTTCACCTAATCTTGTATTTATGCAGCTAGTCTTTCTTAGGGTTCACTCTCAATAACCCTAAACGGAACGTATCCCAGGCTCATAGAGGTAGAAATTTTCACCCTTTTGTGAAGGGGTCATTAGCAGAGGTATAGTCTCTTTCTATTCCCAAGCAAATAGAATAGGAGTGTAATTTTGGTTTGAAGTTGATCTTTTCCCCTGAAAACAATAGAATCAGGATTTCACCCCTTATCCTCCATGTGCTTCGTACTTGGGAAGGAGTACTCAGGAACCAGAACATGGTTTGCACACAGCTCTGTGCTTGTCTGGTCTTTCTTTAGATGTCAGGCTCCAGATGTTATAAAATATGTTTGCTGACAGCTCACTGCACCTTCACGTTGAACTGGAATCTCTGATTTAGCTCCTTGTCATGCTGAGCTCCCTCTGAAGTCAGAAAGAGGCACTGTCAGCATTCACATCAGTTACATGTTTAAAATAAGCCTAACCGAGTTATCTTTACTGAATACAGGAAGTGCAGTGTTTTTATTGTGAATTGTACCTCTGACTTACCATTTTGAACTACCCATACAGTGTATATTCTACCCTTATTAAAGAGTGACTACCAAAAAGCCATCCACACTTATCCACTTGTTGGCTTATCGCATCTGCACTAGCATGCCATGCTAGAGATGGCTGCTTGGTTTATTTGCTAAAAACTTTTTAATGAATCTGTGATAACATGAACATGTGCTATTTTGGATCTGGAGAATTCCAGTTTCATGCCAACCCTGAAACACTTAAGACAGCAAGGATCTGGAAGGTCACAGACTGGTCTGAATTGTGTGAAACTCTCAACTTTCCCAATAGAAACATAAACCCCAAGGTCTTTAAGGTGACACAAGTACATTCTTTGTGCACAGTTGTCACTAGCTGAACAGCCAGACCAGGGAACAGAGCAGAGCTGGATGCAATAAAGTCTTTAGGCACCTGCAAGGTGGAAAATATGGTGTCCCATACTATTGCTCCGTGCATGCCTAGGGAGACCCGTGGATTAAACACAAGGGCAGCCAGAGCAGTGCTTAGGGAGAGCAAGGAAACTGAGCAGCAGGTTGATTGCAGACAGTGACTCAGTTCTGGAAAACTGAATCTCCAGCACAGCCCAGCCCTGACTTTAGAGCCTATGCTGTTTCTCCAGGTTTTTCTAAACTCATTTTTAATCCTGCAGTGCGTTCCCGGGGGCTAGCTCTCTGGGAAAACAGAGGGCAACCTTTGCATACAACACCTTTCACGCAACACCTTAGTGGCCAGGGTGACATCTGAGATCTCACCAGGAACTTTATGGTTCTCCTTTTGGAGCTGAGCCTTGTGAAATACATAGTGTTTGGGGGTGATATCATAGGGCCTGTAGTGTGTCAGCAATGGCAGGGAGAGGTGAACTCTCTGTAGCAGAGATGGTGTTGCAGCCAGCTCTGCCAGTTATTGTCTGCATGTGGCGCAACCTGGCTTCTTCAGAGAAATTCACATGCCAGATTTGTCTTTGTGTATTCCATTATGGGTATTTATTGAAAGTTTTTATTGAAAATTATATATGGCCCCTAATATCCTCCCAGCAGTGAAACCATGAGTCAAATGAGGGTTCACAAAAAATTATATATAACACTGGTCTCAAGCAGGAGAAGGGAATACAGGTGACCCTGATAAGTAACAGCGGTGTTAATTGCCCAATACAGCCTCACCCCTGATGAGTCACAGCTATAGGCAATAAAGAGAAGAGTGATAAAAGGGAGTGGGTTAGCTAGTGAGGGGAGGATTATGGAGGGGGAGTCTTGAGGCTCTTGAATGGGAGACTCATGAAAAAGAAGAATCCTGAAGAGAGAGAATTGCTTCTGGAGGTCAGTCTGGGTCTGCAGTTAGAGCCTGTTGTTGGACCTTGCAGCCTAGCAAGGTAAAAGCCTGTATTCAGGGTCTGCAAACCAATACCTGTAGTCAGAGTTTAGCAGGAAATAACCAGCAGTCAGAGGCTGTGAGGGAAACCTACAGTAGGAGCTTGCTGCAGCCAGAGCCAGTGAATAGTTGGAGTCAGGATGGCTGAGCTGTAAAGAGGAATAAACCAGGGACCTTTCTATGCTGTGATAAACAAGAAGTTTGTGTCTCAGCTCATTTTTATCCTCTAACAAGAGGGCTGCTATGACAGTCTCAGAGACAACTACAGATCTTTTTTTAAGTGTCTTCACAATGTTTAATGCCAGAAGTATTTTCTACAGTACTCAACTATTTTGCAGATTTTAAATTCCTTCTGTTAGCTGCACACGAATGTGCTACATTAATGTTAGGTGTCTAAGTCTCTAAATACAAATTTAGGTACTTCTGAAAGTTCTTCTAAGCACTAAATGTTTAGCTGGTGGCATGCAATGCAATTGGATACATTTAAATAATGATTAAATTACTTCATTAGCATACAGCATAAATAATTTAGAGTCAACCTAGTACACTACGTCTCCTGCAGTGACAATTTTTGTCTTAGACAGCACACTTTCAGGGACCAATATTGACCTGTCTGTGAGGTTTCAGTGTGTCATGTCTTTCTGTGTGATCAATGTGTGCCCTTGGATGTTAAATGAGTATCTACCTAGCTAGTTTTGTTAAACAACTTGCAGCCTGTCAGTTGGTCTTTAGTAGTTCTCCTGGCCAAGGACTCTTGCAGATCTGTCAGATGGTGTAATTTGGTTCCCAAGAGACTCTGTGGCATGCCATGCTGTTCTCCCTGCTGTTAAGCTTGATGCTGGTGCTAAACTTGCTGCTAAAAAATACCCCACAACTTGGCACAAAACCTAGTGCATCAGAATAAAGGGGATTTTTTTTTTTCTGCTGACCGTGTGTGCTGGTACACAGGAGAACATAAGTGCTGTCTTGTTTTGTTTTGGTGGTTTTTTTGGGGGGTTGGGGTTTTTTTCCTGAAAAACATTTATATATTAATCTATTTTTGCACACTATGCAGTGGATTGTTTTAGCATGAATTCTGGTCTATATCAAATCCAGACAGTGTTTTTATTCCTCAGGGAATCAGCCAGAAGGGTTAGGTTGTCTTAAATCCAGCAAGAATTGATGTTGCCCCCTGAGGAAGGACAATTCTGGTTTCAGGAGGAAGTTCAAGTTTCCAGATCCAGGCGAGGGCCTCAGTCTGAGAGCACTTCCATGGTCCTTTTCATTTTTGGTATGTCCCAATTTGAACATGGAGGAGAGCTAGATGGGGTTAAGAGTATTCCACCCAGGAAATCTGCACCCAGCCTCCCTCTTCTAATGCCTCAAACAGCAACATTCAGAGTTCTCTTCAAAGAGAGTGATTTTTTTATTCAAAAAAGTGCTATATTTTTACACTCAAATGATTTGCAGCTCAAAATTTTGCAGGTATTTCTGTAGTGCCTGCTTGTGGTCAGAATCGTTCAACTCTACATTATTATTTTAATCTTCTCTGTCACAGCCTAAAGGTTGAGGAAGGATTTCCTACCCTCTTGTGGAGTCCACAGGCAAAAGCAGCTTTAACAAAAAAAGTCAGCAACACCTTATATTAAGACATAAGTTAAAAAAAAGAAAAGGTTAAGTCCTTGAGTTGCAAAAACACCGTCCGAAAACATCAAGAAATAGACTGGTTTACTTTTGCAAGGTCGGTGTTGATTCTCATTTTACACCTTAATGCTGCAGAGCACTTAAATAATGTTTAGCATTTAGCTAAAAGTTTCAAAGTTAATTCTTCAAGATTTAAATAAACAATTTTGGTTTACAGGCATTAATTTTGCTACTCAAAACTAAAATATGCCAAAGAAGTCAGATAAGTTCAGGTAAATTAGTGTTTAATAACATCCATTTTTCAGCTACAATTTTTTTTTTAACAAAAAACCCTTCAACATTTTCATTAGCTTTAGTGAAAATTAGGTAAATGAAAGTAAGTGTTCCAAGAAATTCCTGACAAAAGGGCATCTATAGCTGTAACAATAATGTTGCAGTAATTTATTTATTCTTCTGTTTACAGAACCTAATCAAATTATCTCCCAGATCAGTTGTGTCAGCCTTCATGGCTGCAGCAGCAACAGAACACTGATGAAGCATTACAGCAAACACTGGCATTAGAAAGGATGTGCAGTTTCTGAAAAGACAGTCATGAATCTTTTTAGCTGTATATAAACCAAGAACATTCCAGTTTTTCCTGTAAGAATGGAGGAATGTTTTTACTTTTATTTTTAATTACCCATTTCCACCAAAATGCAGGATGAAGAAAAAAGACTCAAAGAGGGGATTGTATACTAAAGGACATCATTTTCCCTAGAAAACTTTCCCCACCCAACAGATCTTTTTCTTCAATGCATAAGTAATTTTTTTAATTTGTTTTTTTTTTCCTCAGGACTGACTGTGTTGCAACACTTTGTTGAATACCTCAAGTTGCCAAATCATTACTTCCTCCAGGTTCTGAAGCTCACAGCTGGTGTAGTACTGGTCTGACACCATTAAGATTTCAGGAGTTAGAAATGCAAAGTGTGGGCTTTGCCCTTGTGCTACGTACATGTATCACAGGGGCAAAGATATTTTTTGAATTTTAGAACCATCCTGTCTGAAATGGTGGGAAATATGTCTGAGAGTGCTTCCATCCATCATCTCTAGAAATTCACTCTCCCAACAAGTTTCTGGTCTGCTCCACGGCCAAAACTGACATTTCCCCAGTGTCATGCACATAGCACAGCCAGCTCCATGAAATCATGCCAGTACCTTGGGGTTCCCTCCTGCAAATGCTGCACGTCTTGTGATGCAGTTGTGTGTACCACCTCACCTTCCTGTTGGATTTCTCTCTCTTAACTCTAATTATACCATCTTCCACCCATTTCCTTAGATCACCAAAACCACCATCCCTGTGAAAGAAGTAATTTTCTTAGACAGCTTTTCAAATTTTTTTTAAGCTTTTCAGCTTTAGCTTGGTTTTCTCAGGGTTAAATACTAGCTGGTTTGTGTAGTTTTGGTTTGGCTTTTTTGCTGTTTTTGTTGGTTCATTAGTTGGGTTTTTTTTTTGTTGTTCCTGACTACCTTTCTCCAATAGTTGATATTTTTAGTAATTTCACAGCACCTAAGGACTTGTGTAATGACACCTTCTGGATGGATTATTTCAGGTCTTCCTACAGGTCTGTAATTTATGCTTTATCATTTGATTAAAAAACACTTTGAAAATAGTCATTGCAGTTGTAATACTCAGACTGCTATTTTCAGTGTACTCTACTGCCTTCCTATTCTATTCCTTATAAATTAATTAGCAAGTCCTGGAATTTCATTCAGAAAACTTTGCAAATATTTATATAGGTTCCATTATCTTTTCAGTATTTGCATTTACTGTCAAATATAGTAACAGGTAACCTATGAGTGGACTGAGATACAGTAAGATAATACAATAATCTAATAAATGTTGTGCTAGATTCTAGGAAATGATCCAGCACACTGAAACATGTACAGTATAAATTTTCCAGATTCTCTGCTGTGTGTACAGCAGAGGGACAAGTTACGTGGCCAAGATGCTGAAGAGCCATTATGTCCATAAGTCAGTGGAAGCACTCATACTTAAATCACAGGAGGTAGTTATTTAGATATCATTGTCTGAAAATTAATGCCCTAGTTGCAGCAATCTTACAGTAAATTTCCAAATGAGCTAGTGGATGAGAATAGACCCAAAATGTTTTCCAACTGAAAACATTCTCATTGTCTTTACCATCTCACAGGACTGCAGACATGGTAAACCAATCTCAGCCTGCTTTTATAAATGTAATTTTTCATTCTGTAGCTGAAACATATTTTAAATGTGGGTTGATTTATGGTATGATGGTCTACTTTTGGAGAAACTGCCTGGTACATTCCCTCAGAGAAACTAAGTTAGATTTTCAAAAAGGGAATAAATGACATATACATAAAAACCTTGTATTTGTCAAAGGTTGCATGGGCAAAGGTGCAGCTCTGTCTCCCCAGTGGTTACTGCACTGCACTCCTTTCCCACAGACAGGACACCAAAGTGATGGCTGGGTGCTGCTGTGCAGCTGTTTTAGTGTGAGAGCACAGAAAGATCACCCTATTTGGTGATGCAAGACCATCTGGTACATTTGGCTTTTCTAATATTATGGGCTGTTCTTTTTTTCTTTTTTTTAATCAGCCCATAATAATAGTGTTAGTGCTTTTTATTTCTTGCTGTGACGATTTAGCAGAAATCAATATCTCATTCAAGCAATGCAACCAGCAGTACAATATGGTCCACTCAGGAGGAAGAAAATGAGTTTCTACAGAGTTTGAAAATTGTGTTTGAAGTCTCTGAAGCAGCTCTGGACCAGAACATCACCTCTAATCCTGGAGATTCACCACTGGAAAAGCAAGGAAGGAATTGCAGGCAATTACATTGGCCATTTCTGCTTCCTTTGGTGGAAATTGCAGGGAATGAGTGGTATCTGCAGAGCCTGGGGCCAGCAGTCTGGCTGCAGGTCAGGGCTGCACAGGTGCCTGGAACCAGCAGAATATGGGGGATGGGAAGATCTGCTTCAACCAGCCTTGCTCTCTCCTACCCCTTGCCCAGGCTAGTTCAGCCACATCAGCCCTTTTTCTGTCACTAGAATATTGCTCAGTGTAAAAAGTCAGCTTTGCATGGGCCATATCTAGGTGCCTGAAGGCCATGTGGTGCTTTCTGCAGGCTGGACTGCTTGGTGGCTTCTATTTCAGTGTATTAATTCTTCATTTATTTTGTTCTGCCAGTGCTGTGAAGCACACCACCTTACCTTCCCCTCTCCCTTTCTTTTCTATCAGCTTAAAATAAACTAAATTTCTATTTTTTTCCTTCTGAAATGTGAATTAACAAGTCCTGTTAACACCTTGCTTGTTTTGGTTAGATTGTTCCCAGCTGACTTGTGTTTTGTTCACTGTAAACAACAGCAAAGGAAATTGGGAACTCTGGAGAGGAGCTATATTAACTCTTGTTAACTCTTGTATTAACTCTTCTGCAGGTTAGGGATTACTTTTAACACCTGTTATTAATTAACCTTTCTGCAGGGAAAAATTGACCCAAAGACTGTCACATTCAACTACTCAACTCTTTTCTGTGTGTGTTTTGACATTTTCTGTCAATATTTTGCAATTCCTGTACTTCATCAATAATTGCTAAAAAGCTGTACTTTGGGATAATAATCAGAAAAAAGTTTGGACAGAAAAAAATTATGAAATAGAATGTTTTGAATATGATGAACCATTGGTATTTTTAGCTTTATTATGAGTTTAATATCTGCAAATTTGTCATAAATGAAAAAAGAGACAAGGGATAAGACCAATAAGTTAAAAGAAAGAACATTTTATTTTGTATTAAAACAATCCCAGAGTGAAAAAAAATATACGAGTTGTTAATTTTGAGGATACAAGAAAAAATATCTGAATTTCTTTTTATCGACTTTCTGAACTAAATTATCCATTTTTTAATCCTTCTCTAATTCTTCAGCTGACTAATTTGGACAAAGATCTTACAGTTGGAGAGGAATATTTTCTCTCAATATTCGCTTTTAACATGAACTTAACAACTGGAGTTAACATATTCTCCATATTCACTTTTAACATGGAGTTAACAACAACATGGTTGTTAACATGGTTTTAACAACTTTTAAGTTGTGACGGTTAAATTACAGAGGTACTACTTCTAGAACTGATCATATAAGTTTGTCCTACATGAGCAGTTGAACAAAGAGAAATAGAATGCAGCAGGTGCAGGAGTTTATTGCAAGTGCTTTAGACTAGAATTTTCCAGCTAAAGAGCTTAAGGTCAAATATTTACATTTGTGCAAGAAATATGAAGAGAAATTACACACCATATCCTATGGAGACCCGCTGTCTGGGAGATGGGGTGTGCTGCACCTAGCAGATCTTAAAAGGAACTGAGAGAGTATTTACTCTACAAATATTCCCACCGCTCTGCATTAATGATAAAATGCTCAACCAACTTCTTCAGAGGTGGTCATTGCTCACTGCTAAGAGAGAGCAAAAGCCAGCACTATGGGCTGTAATACACATGATGGAAGATTTGAGATATGAGTGTTCTAGCTCTGTGTAGGTCATTTTAGTAAGCCCATAGCCTTCTCAAGCTGTTATATTCTATTTAAAGATCCCAGAATGGCTCTTTTGGTAGCTATCAGGAAAAAAATTCACAGCAAAGGGGCACAGATGATGGCCCTCTTAGAAAATCAATAATCCTCTAAAATTGTCTTGTTCTATTTTAAGGAACTCAGTTTCAGAGGCTACTTAGAGGTATTTAGATCTTAGAGGTTATGTGTAGCACTTTCAATAAAAAAAAGATGTTGGCTATGCATGACTTCACTGCAGATTGAACCATATCAGAGAGCACATTTATCCTGTTTTTTGGGGTTTTCCTGTGGATTGCTGGGTTTCTTAGCACATTCAACAAAAGTTCAGCTTGAGACTGTACCCAGCAACTTTGTCTGAAGAAGGAAGGGTAAAGACAAGGAACATTATGATGGGCCTTTTAAATTTTTGTGTTAACATTTTTAACATTGTAAGTTAATATGTGATAAAAATATCTTCTTGTTCCAAACTAGAAAGATGTAAATTGTCATTATTTGACCCTTTTCTTAATTGTGAACTGATGTTTTTTCCATAATCAGATAAGAAGGGAGGGGAAAAAATACAAACACTAGGAAAAAAAACAGCTGTAGGAAACATGCAGCTAACAGCAAGAGACCAGCAGATGCCTGACAGCCTGTTGAAAAGTAGTAAGTTCTTCGCAACATGCAGCAGGCAATTGAATTAGGCGCAGCTTGTGTAAGAAATAGAAAAAGGAATTGCACAGTAGATATTCTGTAGGTCATCAGTGAAATACAGGGGTTGTTGTTGCTGGTACATATTTTAATGTGTGCAATGAGATAAATGGTAAAACTCTTCCCCCTCTGTTTTTTCTTATTATTTTTTGACTGTCAAGAACAGTTTCCTTTCCTAGTACAAATTAGTTACAACTTTGAGATCATGTAATCTGTTCTGACGTATGTTTATTTCAAATCCTTTTTGGTTTTGTCCATAAGGTCAAGACTCTGGTCAGAGAAAAAATATTGATATTCAAAACCTTTGAAATTAGAGCCAATATCTGCAGGGAGGAGTCAAGAGGGCTTATGTGGTATTTTTGGGATTTCCTGAATAGAGAGTGATCATAAAATCATGGTGGTTTTAAACTGCAACTTATAGGAAGCTTTGTGCTTGGAGTTGGAGTGTAATTCAATCTTACTTCATTTGTCAGTGTCTGATGTCCCCCCATTTTGCTAGGTTAATATTCATTGTTTCTTGGAACAAAAGCCAAAGCTGCTTTTACTGTTCCTCTGTCTATTCATGCTGCAGCAGAAGGTAAAAACCTGTCCCATACTGCACGTAGTTGCAGATTTTCTATAATAAGGTTACCAAACCCACAGGATCAGGCTGAAGAGTGAAGGGCCGAATAGAATTCTTATGAAAGTTCTGGTACCAAATTACCACAGAAATACACAGGAAAGCTGCGGTACACACTGGAAGACCTAGACTGTGGAATGACTTTTGACATTAAAACCCTTAAATTTATAAGTAGATGTTTATAATTCTGGTAAGTGTCTAGGTCCTGATGGAATAGCTGTTGTTGGAATGGCTACAGCTACAGTTGTTTAAGTTCCAGCTGTAGTGGCCAGTGGCTATTCAGAAAATATGAATCATTTGCCAAATGCCACGTAAGGTGTAATAGGGAACCTGAGATAGCTACACAGTAGCTGAGAGCCAGGTGAGACACATCTGGGCATCCAAAATGGCACTAGATGCTTCTCTGTGGGGCATTAGGCTTAAGCAAGGTGCATAACAGAAGTTTTGACATTTAGCTGTGCAGAAATCTGAAAGTCTCAAACTGAATCGTGTCCTAGGGGCAACTTAACAACATGGACACCTTTTTTAACTTACATTAACACCTTTTGCTCTGAACTCACTGCAGCCAAGGCTATAGAGAAAAGGGAACATCCACAAAGTTGCTAATTGGTTTTTGAGGTATTTTCTACCAGTCCTTAACAGATTACAGAGGGTATATGCCATGAATGGAGTCCAGTAAATTAGTCTTTTTTTTTTTTTTTCCCTTTGCATAATCTGCTTTTATAGGTTTGTGGAAGTGGATGAGCTTTTGTTCCTAGGTGGGTGACCACCATCTATGCTGCTATGTGAGAATTATGCCATAATAACTTGTGATTGTTGCTAGATCTCCTTTTTTGCTAAATGCAGGCTAGAATGATGGAGAAAGGGAAAAGCAGAACCCAGAGTACTGATGTGTACAGTAGCAATGGCAGAGCAGGTAAGTGAGGAGGAAATACTGTTAAAAGTATTCTGGGAGTGGTCAAGATTTCCTGATTTTCTGACACTGCATTTTGGAAATATCATTAAACAACATTTTCCTCACCTTTATAGCTCTGCCCTGTGTCCTCTTTTGATGTCTGTTTGGTTTACCTAGACAAATTCTGTCAGGATCCCTTTGTGTTTCTTCTTTTATTCTGCATAGTTCCAGAAAGCAATTAAGGTAATTATGAATTGAAAATGAAGAGGAGGATAAAGATCATGATGAGCTGTAAAATAATGAATATTGATTGCTTAACAATGACCTCATTTTCCAAATGAAGACCTATTGGATTCTATCAGAGCTAGTTGCTGAACTTGCAGTCCATAGATTCTTTAATTTTTAATATTTTTTCTTCTGTAGGTTTTTATTTCTATATCTGAGCAAAGAAATTTTGTTTCATTTTATGCCTTTTATAAATGTTTATTATTTCAAAATGGTCTGTCTGAAGTTAGAGAAATTACATATCTTCAGGTACTATTTAATTAAACATTGGGCTTTGAAATAATAATGTCAGCTCATTTCACCACTGCAGATGAAAGTATAACAGGTCTTTGAAAATTAAACTGTTAGGCAAAGAAAGAATTAGAAATAAGTTGCTAGTGAAATCTTTCATTTTTTTAGGAAACGTTATCAATATCAGGAATAGAATTCTCTGTGTATTTAAAACATATGCTGCTATGTTAATTACTGTTGCTGGAGAGCAAGTGCCAGCTTAAATAACATGCAAATGGTCAATGCTTTTTTTTTTTTTAATTAAGAGGTTTTACATGTCTTTCTGCAGTATAATTCACCCATAAATTTGTTCAAGCTGGAAACCATCATCCATCATAATTATGTACAGGACTGGGTATAATAGGAACCTAATCTCATTTCAGGTTCTGGATTGGATATTTTGATTAAATTAGCAGAGATGACAATGATAATAACAGGAATTGTTGCTGATGGGGGAATGCATCAGTAATAACTGTCTGAGAAGCTCTGCCAGACTCTTTGCCAAATACTGAAAGCATTACTCTTCTTATGTAAAGCTAGAGGTGCGGAAGTGAGATGTGATAGCAGAGGATGAAATTGGCCCCTATGGTAAATTATGCACTGCTCATGTCTCGGAAAGAGGACACTCATCAGGATCATGAGGCCAGGGCTGGGCTGGGCTGCTCCCCTTTATTTCATCATGCATTGTGCCAGCCCAGGGAGCTGCATGGAAATGAGCGCCTCATTTCTGTGTCACTGCTGGCCCTGGAGCTTGTGCCACCCACGCTGCCAGGCCCATGTGCCTGCTCATTAGGGGCCAGGGCAGGAGCAGGAGGTGGGAGGCAGAAATACAGTCAGGAAGGTGGGCCCTGATTTGGACACTGGGCAAGGAGGAAGGCATGTTTTTTCAAAAACACACTATGCTGGTGTGGCTTAACTGCCATCTCTTTCAGATGTTATACACCATCCTGGGCATGGATCTCCAAACAGTACAACCTTTCATTTCAGCTTTACACACATGACAAGAATATAAATGGCAACCACTCTGACCTTCAGTCAGTAAATATCCAGCGCATTCTCCATGGTATGTAGTGACTGTGCATAGCAGGAGCTCAACATCTCCCCTCTTCTTTGCCCAGAGTTTCCCTATTTAATTCAGTCATTTGAAATCTGATTATGTTCCACAAGAAACAGGAAAGGTAGGTGAATGATGATTCTTAACTCAATCCCCAGGTAATGCTGGTGTGAGAGCTCTAGAGAGGAGTCAACGAAATGCATTTAGAGGCACAAATGCATCAGCATTTCTGATAACATTTAGACATGGCTTGTTTACAATCCTTGTCCATGAACCATTGCTAGAATAGGAAACCGAAGGAATCTTCCTGTTTCATTTAAAAGGGTGAAACAGACATGTTCTCCCAGTCAATGGCTTTTCTATAGGAGTTAACAAAAATATTCTGAGGGCATGCCATGCTCTTAGCAGTTCTGATCAATAAATATGATCAATAGTCTAGTAACTGTACATTCATAATTATTTTATGATTCTATTACAAAGGCTATTTAGGTATTTTTATAATACAGACATTTCATTGAAAAGCTTATTTGATAATCCACTTTTCCCTCTCAGGCTTTTATATTATTCTTCAGCTGGTTACTTTAAATAATCATATGACTTTGAAATATTTAACAGTAAAAGGTGGATGCTTATGATAAGTGAGCTAACAGCAGGTGAGGAGCAGGATTTTCTTCATGAAGCGCACAGCTTCACTAGGACAGCATTTTGATTCCTTGTTTCCCTAGAATGAGCATTGATCAGTGATGATGGGGTCTTGCCTCTAAGCTTAAACAAAAAGTCCCCAAGTGGTGATCTGCAGGAAAAGTATTTTCATTGATGAAGGGTCACTTTTTAAAGGAAAAATACATTTGTGAAATCATATAGCAAAATATGTTCTTTTTTCTGGAGGAAAACTGACAGTGATCTCTGCTGAAGTTTTATAAAGGAGTGACTAGGTCAATCAATGGAGTTTATATGGCACAGAAAATAATCAAGGCCGACCCCTAATTTGGAAGGGATGTGCATTACACTCTCATTAGTGCACCATCTACTGGGCTCCTGCGGGAAACACCTGCACATGCAGCATTGCTAAAATCATCACTAATAAAAATAGCCTGGTAAAATATCGATTGACCATGTATACAGCATTCCTGCAGCAAAAAGGCTTATCAGAATGGATTTTTTCCTTAGTAACTTCAATTCGTGAAAGTGAGAAAATGACACTTCCAGCCGTCAATTAATATAAGAAGTCTATGTAGGCATACAAGTCTCCTCTGTTGTCTCTCCTTTCAGCATGCTTGGAGACCCAGCTAAAACCACCCATGTGAGGTAAAGGGTAGTCCTGCCTATTTCAGGCCTTTAGATTAACACGCCATTGTGTTTGCAGTTTATTAGACTTCTGTTATTATTGGGTTAGGATACCTAGTAAGTTTTCCACCACTTTAGCTATTTCTAAATCTTAGCGACAACCAAGACCTATGATGAAGCAGAATTAAACATGTGCTTCCCAGTTTCTGCAGCTCTTCCTCAGGCGAGGCTGGGCTGTGTGGAGGAGGTGGTATTCCCAGCAATCTGATGCTGTGGGATGTTTGCTCTGTGCTATTTAATACACACGGGGCTATCCTGCAGAGGAAGGAGCTCGGCCCCGGGGCTCTGGGAGGCGTTTGGCCCTGTCACTGTCCCTTTGAAGAAGAGGGCAAGATGCAGGAATGCCTCAAATGCTGTGCCGGCAGCCTGGAGGCTCACCTGTCACTTCTCAGGCAGCTGGGCCAGGAGGAGCCCTGGTTCCGTGGCTACAGCATCCTCCTTGTCCTCCCCGAGCCCAGTACTGGCTGCCGTGTGAATGCATCCTTCATTTTTCGTGCCCCTGGCATCGCTTGCCCCCTCTCCCAGCTGTGTAGTGTGTATCTCTGCGTTCAAAAGCACCTTTAAAGAGATCTACAATTTCCCACTCATTCTCTTTGATTTGTCCATTCACCTTTAGAGAAGAAATGACCCAAAGTGAAGGCAGGGCTGGCAACGCAGGTTATTAACATAGTAACGTCGTATTTTTCACTGTAATATTGTATCCTTGCCCATGTTTTCCTCTTGCTTCCTGATGCAACAGCAGCTTTTCTCTAAATGACACTCTCCCCACCCTTAGCCCTCACTTCTATTCGCATAAGGCTGCGCTGCCGGGCTGGCCCCGTTCCGCTCGGCACCCCCGGGGCCCGTCAGCAGCAGGGTCCCCCCGCAGGCCTGGGCGGAGCCGCCCGTCAGGGATGGCCGGGCCCCGCTCTCGCAGCCGCCCGGGCGGGGCCGCGCCTTCCCCCGCCTTCCCCGTCACGGCGGGGCGGGCAGGGCCCGACCCCAGCCCGCCCCCCCACGCCCCGCACGCCACCGCCCCCGGCCGCACCCCTGGGAGCGGGTTCGCCGGGCCCGGGTAAGAGCCGCGGGAGCTCCACTGGGGCGCCGGGAGTGCCGCTCGCCGCAGGCAGGGGGGATCAGGGCGGCGGCCGGCCGGCCGGGAAGGGGCTGTCAGGCGCGGGGAGCCTGTCGGAGGGCGGTGGGAAGGGCCTGGCTGGGACCGGGGCCGCGCCCCTGTGCCCGGCTGTGGGGCGAGCGGAGCGGCTGTGGGCGAGGTGGGGGTGGCAGGGCCGGGGTCCGGAGGGGAGCGCGGTGTTGGAGCGCGGTCGGTCGTGTCAGCAGCGGCTCCTTTCCCCGCACCCTTCCCTGTGACACCCACGGTACCAGGGCTTTGGGCTTGGCGATGCTCTCGGGGGAGGGTCGGGGCCTGCAGCGGGTGTTTTGTAGCAGCTGGTGTGGAACTGTAGGGTAGGACGGGTACCCTCGCCTTGTAGAAATGCTCCCCTTGCTGTTCCAGGTCCAGGGTGAGCATGGCAGCGGGAGGAGGGAGGGGAGAGTATAAAAGTGGCCGATGTAAATAGTGAGCCCGGGCCTGGCGCGCCTGCCGGCGTTATCGCTGTTTTCCTGGTGAATCACTCTGCATCAGGAGCGGGCTCTTCTTCAAACTCAGCACTTCAGTGGAAGGTTTCACTCCGCTTTCCATGCAGTGCAGGGCACTGCATCTTAATTGAAGAAGCCCAGTGATAAAATCTCAGGACACTTGGCCAGAAGCAATGTGCTCCCGTGCTGTGGTCCCCTCCACAAGCCGTTCGAAGGCAGAGAGATCTGTGCCAGCAGGGCGAGTGGAGCCTCCTGACGGGTCATTATACTGGGCTTTGCCGGCAGTGCAGCCCTTCTGCTTGGAGCCTGGGGATTGTGCACTTGCTCTTGGTGGAAAAGAAAGAAAAGGGGACCAGAAAAAAAGAGTTTAAACATGTCAAAATTAGAAGAAAGGGTGCTAAATGGTGGCACTGTTATAACCTGTGTCTGTGTTTGCGTCATGTCTTGGGAAGAATATGAGGTGGCACTCTTTTTGGTGGCTTGCACTGAAGTGAAACTCTTGAGAGAGGAGAAGAAAAGAGACCATGAGCTGTATGTAGTCATTAGCACCCTGGTAGGCCTCAGAGAGACTCGCCATGCATTGCAATCACATTTTGTGCAAAGGTAACTTCTCCCTCAATGTGCTTGATCTGAGCACTTGGTTCAATGTGAACAAGCTACCCTAAGGGAGAATTGGGTGAGAAGAAGTAGCGCACCAGATATATCAGGCTTCTCATCCACCTTCTTTTCCCATTAGGTGTTGTTTGCCTACCGGCTGCAAAAGAAACTGGGCACTTTGAAATGGTCATCTCAGGTCCATTTCCAGACTTCCCATTCCCTCTCTTTCCCCATAGTTCCAGTCCCCAGTGTTCATTTTCCTATTCCTTGCTTCATCATAAGGCCTTTAAATGCCTTGTGCGCTCCTAGGAAACATAATTCTCTTACTTAAGGCATTCTGCCAAGCACTAATATGTTCTCTTAGGCTTGTGAAATCTATGCGCTTCCTTCACCTAGTTCATCATAAATATCAGTGTGGATGAATCAGACAATTATAAGCATGTTAATTTTTTTTATCCGTATATGCTAAGCGTTGGTGATGCATTAGGCCTCATAGAATTTCAGGCTTCCGTAATTTAGTTTTTCATGCTGAGCAGTTTAAATGCCACTGCTTTAAACTGCATCTTTCTTCAACAGAATAATTTTTAGGAAAAATGACTAAAACACTGACCAGTGGCACAATCTAATAATTATTTTTAAAAACTCCAAACATAGAGCTGTTAGATGATGCAAGCTTGGTTTTGGTAGATTTCAGCATCAGTAACAGGGGTAAGGCTAGGGGAATTGTGCAGAGTAGGTAGGAAGTTACCTTTTGACATCTCTTATGTTAGTGTTGATGCAGTTTTAAATGAACTCTGCTTTTTCCTACCATATATGAATTTAAGTTTGACTTCTCCCTGAAACTAGAGGCTAAAAAAAAAAACAAACCTGGAAACTTTTCTTTTGAGAAGGCAAGAAGAATTTAATTTTACTGCTACTTTGTTTGCATATTTGTTAGGTTCCACAGTTGGTTTTTATTATGGGGGCCTACAGCCTGCCTTTTCAGCACATTAGGAGCTGTAAAAACAGAAAGTGAAAAGTGTAATAACAGTCTCTAAATATTTTAGCTTAAGTATAAAGGAAAAAAAAGACATAAGTCCAGGAAAAAAAAGACATAAGTCCAGGAAAAAATTAAACCTTCCTCATCCTCTAGCAAAAATAATGATAGATTTAATGCTCACCTGTGTCTTACTAAGTCAGTTGCTATGAGTCTGTTATGAGAATCCCTCAGGTGGTGTAGCAGGAAGACCTTATCATTTCTGTAGCTAGCACTGTGACTTGCTGAAATTTTTCCCCAAGTTTTTCAGCAGTTCATCGCTTTTTGTCTGTTTTCACCCTGCTTGAAGAATTTTGCACTTCTTTTTTTTTGGGGGGGAGAGGTAGTTTATAAAGGAAGTCATATATTGTTTAGGAGAAGCTTTGTTACTCTGACCTTTATTTAGGAAAAAAAAAATCCCTTAAGGAAAGCCCCATGACTTGTTTCTGGATACTTAAAGGCATAAAATCAGATTTAAATTCAGATCAGATTTAAGTTTCCAAGTGATCTATGGAATGCAGTATGTACTTTTTGCTTTCTGAAAGTTAAGGGTCCATGTAAACATTTCTAGGTCCTAATGCTATAATATTGCTCAAACAGTAAAGCTATTGCTTAAGGGTTCTTATCCAAATGTATTTGGGCTAGATTTCTGAGAGAAGAAGGATTCTTTGAATATTTAAATGAGAAAATACAAAATAGATTAAGTGCTTATTAACTGACTGGAGTCGGCAAAATATTCATGTGACTGCTGTGAAATCTGACATGTGCAGTGCCCGTTGCCTTTTGTCGTGATGGAGCTTTCAGGAATGACACTGGGAAGTTGCTTAGATGTGGAGACTTTCTTGTCTCTACATTCATAGCCAATGGAAAAGTGGATTTTTTTCTTATGCCTGACAAACACCTTTCTAGAAAATATGTTGATACTAAGGTTTATTTTTTGTTTTGGTATGGAATGACCATGTGATGGAGGAACTAGTTAATGCAGAAATTATGAAAAATATATTCAGTCCTTTGAATTCTTTAAACCTCAATGTACAGTGAGGTCCTGCTTCAGTTAGTGTTAATAGAATGTTCTGATCTTTCATTTGATTTGTGCCTGTAGACTCAGTTCCTTGGACTTTCTACAGTAGCTTGACAGGCTGAATTGGCACTAGGTATACTCCCTTTCAGAGGCAGAGATGTTGAGCAGAAGATAAAATGTACAATCATAAATTCACACCTGACTGAAACTTTTAGAGGAACTGAAGACTATCACAAGTGCAGCTGCATTCCAGTTTGAAGGCAAAGTGTACTTCCTGCTACTGCAGCAGGCTTTTAACTTCCCTGTTTTGTAAGTTGTGCAGCCAGTCATACTAAAATATATCAGGACAGAGTAGTTAAGTGCTGGGAAAGTGAAAAGGGGTAATTTCTGTGGAAATTCAGTGTCTTGATGAGTGTTCCTATCACCCTGGATGGAAGGAAGTGCTTGGTGCATGCCTGTTTTGTTTCCTGGTGGTTAAAACCCTGACCTTGTCTAGGTCATTAGCAGTTGACTCTCCAAGGGCTCAGCTTATCTGTGTTTTCAGAGGAGTTTGAGTAACTGAGCACTAACAAGTGGAGGGGTTGTGAGTGGAAGTAGGGTGTTCGGCTGGTTCAGGTGCCCAGGAGAAAGGTTCAGAGGGAGAAAGTGTGGGGAAGATTGGGAGGTGATGACAGCTGATGGCTGTCCTCTTACCTCTCTTTCTGTCTGTTCCTCAGAACAGTCACTTACTGTGTCACCAACCTGTATTATTGAAATACTCAGGAATAGCTCTGTTAGCAGAAGAATGTGCATGGAGTAAACCAGCTGTGAATTTACATGGCTATCCTACAATTTTACTATCAGTTGCAATTCTTAATTATGTGAGCTGATAAAATGAATTGTGACAATTAGAGAGATCTACATGTACAGATGAAAAGCTGAACTATATCCTGTGGATTTTGCAGTCTGTCATCTGAACATCTCGCTATCTGTTGTGTTTGGCTGCAGTAGAAAGTTGAAAAATTCTTGTCCTTTGTATTGAGCAATCTGTACTTTTGTCAGTGGAGTGTAACTTCTTTAAAGATACTTGAAGTTAGCTGTAGAAATTTTCAAGACAAAGAAAAGCAGTAACTGCTTTTGTCAAGACTGAGATGAAATATTCAGTGTATCACTTGATTGTAAAAGTATTCCTGAGAACAGTTTTAGCGGCCGCTGTTTGGTGAATACATATACAAAAGAGAAAAAACCCAATCATGAGATACTGTTTCAGTTAATTTTACACAAGGTAGCTTGGTCTTTTGCCATCTCTTCTCCTTAGCAGTGGCATTTTAACATTACCATTAAATATACGTTTAACTTTTAACATTAGCTGTAACATTTAATGAAAAAATTTCTAGGCAATAGCATTGTAGTTAGCATGCTACTGAAGTATCTAGAAACAGTCATAACTTTTTAAAAAAAACTGTCAGCAGTTCTGAGAAATCTTTTTTCAAATTTTGTTTTTAGGTGGTTTCTTTGGATTTTCTACCTATGATTGTATTTTTCACTGAATTGATAGATTTCCTTACTTGGTCAATACATCAAGGTATAGAGCCATTTATTTGCTCTAAAGTTTGTGTGGGTTTGGTCTTACAATACAAATTCAGTGCAATGTTGCCTGGAGTTTCCAAAAGGATCAAGGGTTATAATGCCAGCCTTGGCTCAGATAAGTGGGATTTAGGCTGGCTGGCTGACTCCAGACTTTAGTCAAAATAACTTGAATCTGCATGTGGTACAGACAAAGACAGGAAACTACACTGCAGACAGCTATCATGACTCTCGGGCAATAGTGCAGCAAGTACAAGAGTGCAAATGTCACCTCGTCTGCAGTCAGGTTGTTCATTGCTAGGGGAGACCTCAGGGCCTGATGACTCCAAGCAGGATTTGGGATCATAGTGAAGCAGCCATTTTGAAATATGCAGGGTTTGTCTTCGTGGTAGCAGCAGCTTTTTCATGGGGCACAGGTGATGTCACCTGCAGGGCAGCAGGGCTGGGCCTGACCTCTGTAGTTACAGTCCTGGTGAAGTTTTGGTGGGATATACAATGTCAGGATCAGTACAGTGTCTTGATTTCACTAGAGATCATTTCATATTACAGAGATATGAAACCAGTTGTGTTTTAAAACAGCCAGGGTATTGCTGCCTGTATTAATACAGGCATTTCCAAAGGAAATATTTGGCAACAAGTATTGTTAATTGTTTGTATTTAAAAAGAAGTTTCTAAGGACTTCAGTTTCCAAATTGTAGCACAGCTGCTGTCATACTTGACAAATCAGTTGGCCTTTTCATTTCCTTCTTTTCCCACAGTAAACATGCTTTCTTTTTCTCTATACCTAAAACTGAGTTTTAGCTGTGTCTCTTGACCAGAAGCTGACAGGCCAGGAGAACAGGACATTGCTTGGAAGGCACATGGTTTGAACAGTGGAAATGCAGGGAAGTGGTGAAGTTAAAATGTTCAACCTGTGAAGGTGATGTGCAGTAGAGCACAGCCTGAATGAAATTGTGGGATTATGTTGGATGTGTACGTGCTTGATTATTCTGCATTCTCACTGCAGAACAGATAAACTGCCAGTTTTGATTTGCACAGATATTGAAATCTGTCTTGTTAATTTCAATCTAGGATATGAACACATGAGCTTGTGCTGAATTTTGATCTGTATCGATGGAAAAACACCCCTAAAAATGTGTTTGTATACCCAAGTTGTTGAAAAATGAATTCATTTTGACAAACACAGCAGCTGAAACAGGATAAAAAGCTAATTCACAGAACTTAGGTGACACTGGGTTAAACTAAAACTAAGTTGATACAAATGATTGTTGTTGAGAGGAAACTGGGTGTTACAGTTCTGCCTGGGTGCTGCCTTTTTTCTGGTGTCTTGTGTGATATCTGCTGAGGTTTTTTTCTAGTGGTTACTTATGCTGGATTGTACTGGTGGGATGAGTGATATATGGTATGTAAATAACAATATAATTGCTTTGGGATGTAATTCTTGGGAGGGTTTGGCATTTTCAGATTAAACATACAGCTTTTTTTTCTGGAATGGCAACAAATGAAAATTGTACTCTTTCTTTGATTACAGTGGGGAAAATACATAAGAAGTGTGACAAAGAATAAACTCTATCTTTGAAGTATAGTGCTTTCAGAGAGAATAAACATTAGTGCATGGAGTCTTCTTTAATCTTCTCCCATGTATTCTTTAAGAAGATGAAGACCTTTATAAACCAATGACCAAAACATAACTATTGTTTTCTGTAGGTACAGTCTGTCTGTCATTTTCCTGTTGTGGATGACCGTGACAGCGGATCTACTCAGCCATGTCGTACGGACCAGGTTTTGGGGATCCCAATCAACTAGCCCAACGCATAACTTCTAACATCCAGAAGATCACACAGTGCTGTAAGTTGCATTTGTGCATGTACTGTGTACAATTTTAGTAGTGGTGGTGCCCCCATTCGAGGTGAGTTTCTCAGATTCATTCATGGGAATTAATTCCGACTCTGGCTACTCATTTGGCAGGTTTGTGGCTCCCCACGCAGTGTGTCCACTCCTTCCTTGGTGTGCATGGTTAGCAGTGATCAGTACAGATAGTATTACTCTGTATTCACCAGTTTTGTCTTGGCAGTTAAGGGCACTTTAAGATGGTAGGTTGAGGTGTTTGCTGAGCAAGGATTGCATCAAGTATTCGCTAAAGCTTGAATTTTTTAGCAGGGACAGAAGCTGTGGCCCTGCAGCTTCCCCTTGTCCCTGTATGTCTTAGATATGTAAATGAGATTCTGCAAGTTTCAATATACCAGTGTTTAATTTCATGTTACTTAGTATCTTTTAGCCACCTAACTGGAGTATTCCAGCTAGAGGTTAATTAGGCTGCTGGGATTTTCAATCCTTTTTCTCTTTTCTGTAATTTTCCATTTTCTTTTTAATGCGTGTGAATATGAAGCAAATACAACTTGATTCACAAATTATGTAACATATATGGTTCATCAGAAGGGAGGTAGTCATGAACAAAACGTGGCTAGTTTTGATACATGTGTTCTATGTTGTGCAGGATGCAGAGTGCATGCAGAAATGAGTATTTTAATTTTAAAACTTCAAATGAATTCTGGACAGTAAAGTATGTTTTTTTTTAAATTTTTGATCTTTGTTTTGCAAGACAAGTTCTAGAAGTTGATATTTGTAGCATAGATTAGTGGCACAGATTGGTTTTTTTCCTATTTTTTTCAGTTACATTTTGTATTTTCTTCCAGAAAGAATTTCTTAAGATCTTAATAGACAGGAACAAAAATTGCAAATTTGCCTTGTTGAAAAGTTTCTTGGTTGTATTTCCACACCCTAAAGTTAACAAACCAACCCTGTAAGATTCCTTGTGCTTTATTTCCTAAAATCTACTCAGTGAATTCCCTCAGTCTGATGGCTTCTAACTTGGTCTTCCAGAGATGGCTACCAACATGTGACAGACACTGAGGCTCCAAGCTGTAAAAAAAGGGTTTTCTGTCAGGTGAAAACATAAAGTCAAGTCAGTGATTGAAACTGAAGTATTGTGAAAGCAATTAACTGTCTTGTGCCGGACTCAGTGATTCCTTGATCTCATCTTTCCCCTTCCATCCCTTTTCTTCCTTCTTCTGTGTCTCCTCCCCAAGGCACACTAACAGCAAGCTGCCCATGCATAGATAGGAGATATGCCAGAAGGTTTATCTGCAGTCCTGCTGTCTTTTGTATTTTGAAAGTTAGATGGCTAACGTCTGAGCAATAGATGGGTGCTACTGCCATGCCAAGACCCAAGTCCAAATGTCTCCTAGCCTCCCTGCTACATGGCTTCAGCAACAGGAGCTTTGCTCTGAAAAGCTCCAGCCAAGCACTTTTCTAGTTCTGGTGGGCCCACAGCTGGATTCCATCTCTTGCTCTTCTGTAGATCTGACTGAACTATAACCATTCAGTTACTCTCGCAGTCTGTTCTCTGTTAGATTGTATGAGGATCTGGATCCTATGGACATCCTGAATGTGTTTCCTGAACTGAGGTCTCTAAGGACTTATGGACTCTTTTGTAGCTTTTTTGCTTTTCTGTGAGTAATACCTGTCCAGCTTTCTATTGGAATGTGTGAGCTGCAGGAACTTCCAGGTAAAATGGGAAGAAACCTACAAGCTTACACACCTGTAGTGCTAGTGAGATGCTGAACATGTTCCTTAGACTGCAGTTTATCATCTTGGTTAGCAGGGAGGGGGAAGAAACACAGGAATCTTGACCCTAAATGCATGGGTTTCCATCTAAGCAGTTGACTTGGTTTTGCACTTCTGCCCGGAAACGCTAAGCATTTGTGAGAGGCGCCAACGCATCTGAATTCTTCTTGGTTAACCTGGAGGTGTGTAGATACTCAGGTTTTCAGAGTGAGATTATTAGAGGAGGAGAATTTAATTTCAGATCATGAGGCTGCTTCAGGAGGTACCTCAAAACTAATTCACACTTTTCCTTACATGTGAGAATACTGCTACAGAGATGGAGATGAGATACTGATTAGTTGAAAGGAAACTGGCCCTTCCAGCTACAAGCTGGCCCTTTAACTTGTTGGATAATGCACAACTTCCTATATTAGATAACATTGTGAAGCCAAGATTTCATAATACGCCTGAGTTTATAGGAAGTAGCATGGGTAAGAACAACAATCCCTAACATTTCTTCAAGGTTGAACTATTACATACCTTCCAAGTAATAAATCTGATCTGTTTCAAGATAAAATATGTATATTAAGTATCTCATGCTTCATAATGCAGGGGTATGATGCTGCTGTTGTATTAATACTCTCGTTTCTTTCCTAGTTCATCCAGCCCACTGTTATTGATTGACTAGGAAAGCTCCTCTCTATGCTGGTTTAACACACTTCTTCAATAATTGCATCAGTTGCAAGATAGTATTCTTTTTGGTTTGGGTTGTTCTTTGTTAATGGAAGGACCTACATTTGTGTTTGGTAACATCTTGGTTAGACCTTTAACTTTAACTTTAAAAAACAGGTTTTTTTATCTGTTGTTCCAGTCATGCCATTGATTGTTTTGTTGAAGATGTGTTGAGAGCTATAAATTGCTTCTGCCTTGCACAAACCTTCGTTCAACTACTGCAATAAATGCTATCTAAACTGGGCTGTTTGAGTTTCTCTGGAGGAGATGGTGTTGGTGTGTCCTTTTTAGGACCTTGAAGATTGAAATTGAGCTAGTTAATGGGAAGCAGCATATGCTGCTGTCTGTACTGTGACTTCTCTTACATCTGCCTGGGTTTGAGAGCCCCAACCCCAGAGCATTCTGTGTATAGAAGCTTCTCTCAGCTGTTCTTTAGAGAAGGATGTGCTTTGTTTCACATTTGCAGCATTTCTGCAGAAATAAGTGATTATAACATCACTTAACAACATCTAGAGAACAGTCTGCTTACCTCAGCCTGAAACTCACATTTTATCAGCGACATCTCTGAGCTGAGATTTAGGGAACTAGTCTGTGGGGTATTTCTCTATTACTTCTCTTACAACTGTTTCACTGAGAAGCTGGAGTTGCAAAACTTAAGGCTGCTCTTGACACCCAAAGAGAGCGGTGGGCCTCAGGCAGGAGAGGGAGAGTTAGGCTCTCAGAGCCACTCTTGGGGTTTTTAGAGCAGCCATGTGACTCTGAGCAGTGCTCTGGAGTCTGGGGAGTCTGAATCACATGTGCTCAAATGAGCTGCAGTGCTGTGTGCTGAACCTCGGTGAGGTCAGCGATGCCTGCAAGCCATGTCTCACTGGTTTGGTTTCGAGTCTGTGTTGAGACCAGTGATGAGAAACAGATCTGCAAACAGCTAAAGGATCTTTGGATTTAAATAATAAAGCCAAAAAAGTGTATAATGAGCTAAACTTGGGCAGCTGCTAAATTTCTCTTACTAGAACACAACTGATGGTTAAGGTTTGATGGTCTGTCTGGATTCTAGTCCAAAGCAACTGTAATTCTCATTCCAGGCCTATATTATATCTGTTTATAAAATCTAGGTGACCTACATTTCATGTTTTAAAAGTCCAGTGCATTTAAAGGTGGTTGAGGTTTGTCCCTAATTTTCTGAATATGAAGAACAAGAATATGGCGGAGAGAATATGTGGAAGAAAATATGTAGGATATAAAGCTCCAACCTGCCTGGCCTTTCCAGACAGAGAACCTATTATCAGGGTGATTTAATCAGTGTTTACTGAAGGAGCAGTTGTTCTAGAATTGGGTTCCACAGGTAGCACTCTCACTTATTTGGCAGCTTAATGGCAGTGCTATTAGCTTGAGACAAATCTAAATACCTTCCTTCAATATTTCCTTGAAATGTTTTCTCTTGGTTGCTTGTTTACAGCAACTGGATAGACAAGGAATGAGCGTGACACACAGATACAAGATGAGCTATCAAAATATATTTGGCTGCAAAATATATTTCTCTGTGACAAAACAAATTTTGCCTGCTTACAAAACTGTAAAACTGTATTTCTACCAGGCATGTTCATTTACCCTACCAGGATCTGCCTAGGAGGGTGAGTGCATTGAATCCATATGTGATTGGGTTTTTTGGTGGTGTTTTTTTAGGGTTTTTTTTTGTTCCTTTCCCTTTCCCTTTCCTTTTTCTTCCCCTCCCCCTCTCTTTAGGAAGGGCATGCAAATGTATAAATCTGATCTTCCAACAAGTGGACAGATGAAAGTAGATTGAGCCAAACAAACAAAAAGCCTAATTTAAAGGCTTCAAAATATGTAACTTTCAGACTTCTCACTGAAGATGAGGGGTAGCAGTTCTTTGAAATCTGACTGTTTTCGGCATTTTAAAGAACTGATTTTCTTTGTGTGGCTAAAAGAGGGAAAGCATTTTATTTGAAAAGATGTTCCCAAGAGGGAGAAAAATGGGAGTTGCATTCCTCTACAGGAACAACTCCACAGTTATAAATGTAGGAAGAATGCAGTTAGAGGAGTAGGTACCACTTGCTCAGCTGGAAAGATTTGACTCATGTCTCTGACAGGAACTGTGCAAGAAGTAGCCAGCCATGCTTTTTCCTCCCCCCACATACTTAAATAACTCTGCTGTGTGTAGGTCATTGAGGAAGCAGGCTAGTATGCCTTTGTTTTGCTTTGCAGTTAATATTTTATTTGTAGCTACCAAATATGTCACTTGGAGTAGTCCCTGAAGAAAAGCAAGAATGGTACAGGCTAGATATGTAACTCTCAAGTCTCCACTGGCATCTTGAGCTGGGCTTTGGGAGCTGTCCATTTAGAAGCAGTGTAGAATGCTGCCTTTTGCTTGGGAACACAGAACAAAGCCTGATGTTGGTAAAATATACCCAGTTTTTGGATTTTCAACGCTTCTTTTAAAGCACTTTTTTTTGTTGTTTCAAAACAGTAATCAAGCAGCTAGAGACCCTACAGTTGCTGTAGTAATGCATTCCTATTCCTTCCCTACCAAACCCTTCCTTTGCTACCCAGCTCCTCCAGGTTGTGTCAGTATTTTGTGCAGAGTTGGTTGCAAAGGCAGTAAGAATGGCACAATCTGCCCTTGCTCAGTATTGGCACAGTGGGTCACTGATAGAGTTTTTGACTTGTTCATTCACACTGAAGATCAGCCCAGCTCAACACACACGTTCTCTGCATGCTGCAAGGTAATAAAAAGAAAATCAAGTAAAATTCAGTAGCCACAATCCACATATGGTTGGAGGGGGTTTGGCTGAGTTTGAGAGATTCTTTCTCATAGGGACTTCTGCTTTCTGCTGACTTCCTTTGCTGTTAAGGCAGCACAAGCATCAGTTCATATAGAGCACATTCCTGGAAGGTCAGCTTAAGCCAGCAGAGATCCCTCTGTCATGTGATAGCTGTCCTGTGACAACAATTTTGTTCAATTTCTTTTGCATCTCAAGTTTTGTGTAAGCTACTATTCTCACTGGATGTTGTTAAAATGGGAATCAAATTAGGTAAATCATATGACTTTGCCTGTAACTTTATCTAACTGTAGAAAATCATAAACGTAGATTAAACCCTGAAAAATACTAAGACTTTTGATAGATGCCTTTATGTTGTGGTTTAAGCCCTATAGGTAGTTAAAATGTTCTGCTAAAAAAGGCTGAAACATTCAGGAAAAGCTGTATCTGTCACTATGTTTGAAACACCAGCAGGTTCGCATGATTACTCTTGGCTAAAGAAGAACACAGATGGGCCCATGAAAAGTAAATGAGATCACTGAGGTGTTGAAATCAGAGCCTGTATGGAAACAAAATTCTGTTTTGTCTATATATAAAGTGTGGTTTTGTACAGGTGTGGCTCTAAAGAAAATAGGCTCCCAATAGAGCTTGTTGAGACTTCTAACAGTGATATTGTCAGAAATTTCCAATTAGCTGCAGTTAACCAGATTTAACTTTGTGGGAACATACCATGTGAAACAATTTTTATATTATTATTGTTGATGTTGTCCAGAAGGTTTCTTGGATTTAGAATGAAGCTTCTATAAAACCTGGAAAAGGCTGGTTATTTAGGGACTTTAAGCACCATTATATCCTTCCACATTTCATTTTGTGGACTTCTTCCAAGGCTGAGGAACTGAGGAGAAAGTTAGCTAATTTGGGTCTTTCTAAATGTTTGTCTTTGCAATGAGGTAAAGTTATGAAGCTCACAGTTCTTGTAGAAACCAACTATTTCTGAAGGCTTCAAGCCTGAATCATTTCTATGCAGTTCTTAAAGGTTTGTTCTATGTCAAATAGCATAGACATTTAAGAATGCATACCTCACACATTTGTCTATGAATCTGCAGAGTTTTAAAATATTTCTCTGTGTTTTGTCTTGTCTTTGTCTTATTTGGATGACACTGCACAAGAGGGACAGGGATTTATTTATGCTAGCAGCAGAATAGACTGGGAAAATGGGTCTTCCATGTGCACCCCAGCACACTGTTTGTGTCAGTATGTGCAGAAAAGGCAGGGTTTGTCCTTGACTGACAATTGGATTGTAATAATGGATTGTAATTATTATAAATAGCAAGGTGTCCAGTGAAGACATCCACAATTTTACTGTAACAGTTGCTTTTGTTGATGGAGCAAGTATAAATGGACTCACCTTGACAAGACAACTTTTGCAGAACAGCCTGCATTTGCAGCAGAGGGGAGGGATGCGGCCATGGTCCTCATGCTTCTTCCTGTCGCTAGAGAGTTGCATTTCAGATCCTCTCTAAAGTACTCAAAGTGCTTGCTTGCAGCTAAGTTTTGTTGGATTTTCCTCCTTGTGGACAGGAGATTGCACAACAGCTTGATATTATATCTGATAGAGAGCCCTCTATCAGATCTCGTATAAACTGCTGGGCTGAGGGCTGGACACCTGTCAGGGCTTAGAATAAACCCAGGTCAGTGATCGATTGTGAGTGGCCCCGCAGTGGCAGCTACTCGCTCGTGTTGACCAGCCCGTGGTGTATTGTGTCTCCTTCCATGCCAGCTCCTGACGTAGCTGCAGTAATGACCTGGCCTCTTAAAAACCAGACTTCCTTCTTGTAAGTGGTTTGGGTTATGGTGTTTGTCCAGTTACTGTTTACTGCAGAACTATGCTTCATTTTTGTAATTTAATAAGCTACTGGTATTCTGTAGAGAAATGTTCAAATGTTCAAAATCTGAGTTTCAGGAAGTTACCAGGGACACTTTAGGATAAGAATATAAAGTGGTTGATTTAATGACTTCCCCTTGGCTGAGCTGTAATAACTGATTGCATGATCAGTTATTGTGCACTTAAACAATGCATGTTTACTGTGTTCTACGCCCACATTAAAAGAACGGCCGATACTTCAATCCCACTTCACTGTGTCCTTGAAAGACCATTATAGGTGGGAGTACACTAGAATGAAATAATTACAACAGGACTGAAAAAACTGAGGGCAGACCGTGAACTGGAGACATTGTTGCTGGTGTTCCTGGTCACTCTGGGGTTATGATTCTATATAGAAATGCCAGAAGCTGTAACAAAATATAAAGAAAAGGTTACAAGACTGGATGTTTTCCCACTCTTCCATGCTTACCGAGTCTTTAGTCCGTAGAGCACAGGATCTTCAGGCCCATTCTCATTTTATTTTCTCCTTCTCACACATACATCAGTTACTGTTTTTCTGTGCTGATGCATTCTCCTGTTTTACAATAATCAGTGTTACACACTGAATTAAGACAAAATAAAGCAAATTACTTAAAACCAAATTACTGAAGTTTTTAGATATTTGATTCCAATTAGGTGAGTTCCCTGGGATGCTTTATAGTGTAAGCTGGTATCTTTTGACTGGTGTCCTAGATTTGATTCCTCTGATAAACTGTCACTCTTGGTTAAAGTAGGGCTAGCAATTCAGCACTGTGGCATTGTGATTTGTGTAAAATTTGGGGGAGTATGAACTACACTAATAGCTTTAAAGAGGGTTTTACAGAAGAATACCTGATGAAGATATTGCAACTAAATCAGAACCATTAAATCATAGAAAGGCTTGGGCTGGAAGAGACCTTAGAAATCATCTAGTTTCAACCTCTGGCCATGCAGGGTTGCTCCCCACTATATCATGTTTCTCAAAGCCCCATCCAAGCTGGTTGTGAAGATTTCCAGAGATGGGGCATCCACAGCTTCTCTGGACAGCCTATTCCACTGCCTCATCACCCTCACAGTAGAGAACTCTTTTCCTAAACCTATTCTCTTTCAGATTGAAGCTATTCCTCCTTGTCCAGTCACTAGATGGCCTTGTAAAAGGTCTCTCTCTTAATTTTTTCCTTTATCCAGGAATGTTTTCTGCAGCATCTCTTCATCTTTAGTCAAGTACCCTCAGCTGAAGTGCGGAAGGAAAACACGTTGAATTGGATTTGAATAAATTGAGGAAGTCTGTTGTCCCCAGGCAAAAGCAGTTTGAACTGGTGTAATTTTAACAAATAATCCTTTTGTTCTGATAACCTGCTCTGAAGGGACTCTGAAGTTTATTAGATTCCACACGAATTAATCTGTAACTGGATGTGCTGTTTGTTGACTCACTTGTCCGGGTGGGAAGATGTAGGAGATTTCTTCATAGTTACCCAGCTGGTTGCAGCGCGTGTGAGGCATTTGACAAAGCATTTCTGCAAGGTGACTGTGCTGCTGCTGTAGTCACTGCTTATTTGCCTTATGAAGCCACAGCTGGAGCATAAGGCTCACACAGAGGAAATCAAATGTTGCATTAGGTGTGCACAAAGGAACACTTTGTTGATTCTATTTATTCTCTTTGGGCTCAGGAATAAGAAATATGACAGAAAAGCAGTATCTTTAAATACCTGTTGTTGTTTTAGCCCTGTGAACCTCAGACAGTTACTAAAACCCTGTCTGTCCCTTTTTAAGTATAGGATGGTGACATAGGTGGTACCATTGCAATTAACATTCAGGAGGAGCTGTTCTGCTCCTTCTTCCTGTGAGGTCCCAATCCTTGCTGTTTTGTAAGGCAGGTTTCATTGTGCTTGCTCTGCCTGTTTGTCTGGTTCTTGTCCTGTGCAGTGCCTTGTTTGTTGCTCGTGTTGCTGTTGGTGTTTCTTCCATGCACACCCAGTGAGTGCCACACTGTGGAAGCATTAGACCATAACTTTATGACACTGGGCAATGTGGTGGGTCTGGCTGAAGGAAGCTGAAGAAAACAGCTGGATGGCTATAAAGGAATCTTATGTGATCCAAGTAAGAAGTGAGGTTACTGCAGGGGGGGTAATAAGCAGCACTCATTAAACATATTTGCCCTCAATATCATGCTTCTATATTGAGGTATATTGTTTTAGAATTCTCAGGATTATGTTGTTGATACATGTCATTCTCCATCTGTAAAGCTGCAACAAGCTTGGTCATGGCCACTTGAGGTTTTGAAGTTTGGTTTTCCAAATGTGAAATAGAATGGAGTTTAAGGTCGGAAGACAGCTGATTGTGGGTAGCTTGAGAAAGTTTCTCTCCTGTAACTGGAATTACTGGTAAACATTGCAAAGTAAGACCATCCCCAGTTTCCTTTGGCTAATGCTGTAGATGAACAACAATGGTGTTTGGACACTTCTCAGCCCTGCCAGGGAGGGTGGGTCTATTCTTCATTTCCATTCTCTTGGTTGTTGCATTGCATTTCAAACATTAGGATTTTACTGAAGAATTTGGGTGGGTTTTTTACCTTTCCTACTGCAGCAGTGCTGTAGTGTTACAGTTTGTGATTACTAATACACAGTTTGGAATTAAGATTATTTGCACCCATGATCTTAGAGGAAAGAAGTTGTTTACATTTTGGATTTCATTGTATTAATTTATTTGTGCCTTTCTTTTAAGTTTACAACTTCCTATACCACCTTTTAAATGTTCTGATTTAAAGGACTGGAACCAGCAGTTATGTCTACATGGATTTACTTGTAATGAAACAGCTTTGCAAATCTGGCTGAAAAACAAGACAAGATGAGGAGGAAAGAAAGGAAACTTTCTTCTTTGCTAGCTAGCTCTAAAGCAAAGGTAGTTGTATGATCCAGTATGTGAAACATGGTTTTATTTATGAAAAAAATGTATGTATTACAGTTCAGTCAGGAACATGTTTTTCAAGTACTCCTACCTGTTAAACATTATAAATATTTCCACTGCAACTATCTCTATTTCTATGACTCTTGTAGAGAAAAGGAGATCTTTTATATCAGAGATTACTACTTTCGTTTTTATGTTTTCCTTAACTAGAAGAAGAGCCTTCCACCGGCTAGAAATGGAATCACTGTTTGGCTTAGTAAAAATAAACATGAGCTGACTCTTGAATAATTTTCTCTGTAGGAATTCAGGTTAGGTCTTAATTGTTTCTCTGGCTCATCATTAACCATGTCTGACCTGTTTCTGAGCATGTGACCAGCCTTAAAGAAGCTGAGTAGCTTTTATCAGCTAATAGTTGCGAGATCTAGATCACAATGCTGCAAAGACAAATCAAAAGTTAATGTTATGGTATTGCCTATTTCTAAGACAAGACTAATTTTCAGGTGAAAAAAAATGAGATTCCTTTGCATGCAAGGCAACAGTTTATTGGGAAGAAAAGCATTTTGCTTGTACAGTGTCATGTACCCTGCTTCCTGCTCTGTTCAGTTTCCAAAATGGACTGACTTTCTTTTATTGCCAGCCCACAGGCAAGGTGCTGTTCCTGCTGGTGTGGTGTGAGCCCTGGCAGAGCTGTTGATTTTCATTCTATGCAAATATCTACCCTGATGTGCAGTGTGAAGTGGCTGCAGGAGTTTGCAGCCTGTGATGCAGGCTGTTGCCATACCCCAGTGACTCTGTTAAAGAGCCCCTGCATGCACACGTGGTGTGTGCCCTTGTGAAGCTCCTGAGCAAAGTCCAGCAGCCACCTATGTATGCCCAAGGAGCCTGAGTGCTCACGTGAGCCAGAGTGTGGCTTGGCACTGAAATGGATTAAAATCATGCACAAGATCCAGTCAGTCTCTGTGCAGGATTGGTAATGTCCAGAACAGGAGAGACCTTGGATTACTCCAGTTCTTGTGGAATTCCTTGGCATGTTTGAAGAATCAGGAAATTAGGGAAGGGAAAACCGTAAGGAGTGAAGTAGCCGAGGAACCTGTCAACACTGTGCTGTGATCTTGGGTCCCTGACTGTTGCCAGTATGTGTGCAGTGCAGTGCTAGGACTTTGTGAGCTCGGCCTAAGCCTTTGGCTCTCTGGGACACTTGAGTGCTACTGATGGATTGAGGGGACCAGAGCAGATGCTGTGTGCTCTGATTTGCCAGCCTGAACTCCCTGCACAGGGCTGAAAAGCTGGTTTAACGAAGAAGGGAGTACCCTTATGAATACAACCATCAGCAGTGAAATCAGGAATTTAGGAACTTCTGTTTTCCAAAGAGTAATCCCAGGTTTTCGGCAGTTTTGCTCTTCATTGCCTTCTTGGTTCTTCTCCCTGCTTGTTTCACAAATGGAGCAGTGGAGGGAGCAAACATAGGTATTTCTGCAGTCTAACCTTTAGTAGGAGACACTAAGGCTACCCTGCTTTTCCCTGGAGGAAAGGAAGGGACATTGTCTTAGGATCTAAGGAGTTGCAAAGCTGGTTCTTGCTTTTAATCAGGTTCTGTGAGACCTCTGTGCACATGTGAGAGAAGGAGACCCTTTCCCTCTGTGATGCCCCTGGTAATATCTTTAATCCTGTTACAAAATTTTGTTCATGACACTATGACTATAAACTGAAAGTCTATTGTTTAGGTAGCTTTGTGGTTATATGTATAATATTATATACAATATTTGAATGAGAAGTAGCTACAGTGAGAAATCAGTAAAAACAAGCCAAGCCAAAAGAGTTATAAGACCATAAAGAATGTATTTTTTAGTCTGTATACACTCCAGCATATTTATATTAATACAAAGGAGTACAAAGACTGGATTTCTTTAACTCATCAACCTGTAGGTGTGTGTGTGTATATATATATATATCATTGTGTGTGTATGTGAATATACCAACGAAAAAAAAAANTCAAGATTTCAGGAAAGTCAAGTCACCTTCTCTATTTCCTTTGTTACATTGGAAATACCAACTTGTTTTTGGCTTTTTTACGAAGCGTCTTCCAGAGAGCTGCTGAATACTATTGGTCAAAATTTACTTTTTCTGCTCTGCCTTTTTTTTCTATTTACTTACTTGAAAAAGCATTTTAATTTTTCTATGTGGTATACTTCATATAAACAAATAATTGAATTTTTTCAGTAATACCCATTATTGTGAAAGGGTAAGGTAGAAAATACTGAATTACAGGAAGCATAGAAAAAATTGCTATTATTTCAGTCCTTAGGATTTTTTTTCTCTAATTTTTCCTCTTGTGATTTGAAATCCTATTAGTAATTTGCTATTTTTATGCGTACTTACAGACTTCATGGTAAAATGTGTTTTAATTTCATGCTAAATTTCTGAATCACAAGACCTGAACCGCCATGACCTCTGCCTCTGGAATTGTATATCTGCCCAATTTTGCAGTGCTGGCTTTTAATTTTCTCTAAATTATCTATTTGTGTTAAGCTTTAGAAGTAGGATAAATATGCAATTAGCTTGGAATGCAAATATTTTAAGTATAGGCCACGTTTCAGGGAATTTTTGTTTAAAACACAGGCCTGCATTTTCTTTACTCGCAGTTAAATAATGCACCTGTAGATGGCGGTGGGACACACCGGGACCAGTTTCTGTTTTGGTTTTCTTTTTACTCTCCCTTTTAAAAGTAGACGCGGGATAACCGAGCTCCTCGGCTCTGGAGTCAGAAAGGAGAGCACCTTGGAACAAATACAGGATAATTTGTGTTCTGTTTTATAGATATTAAGACTCTGTGTTCTTGAAGATAACGCCAGCCAGTTATCTTTTTGTTTGTTTTAAAACAATGCATTGCACTGACCATAAAAAGGAAGCTTAATTACCCCGAGCTCGTGTTGATCGGTGTGTGTGAGCAGCTGCAGCTGCCCAGAAGTGCAGCAGGAGGACGCGGCCTCGCCCAGCAGGCGGGAGGCAGGAGAGGGCTGGTCCTCAGTAGCCAGTGGTGGTTGTAGCCAAAATCAAAAATCTTTATCCATGTTTTGCTGTTTTTCAGCTCAGTTAAAATACAAGCTGCATGAAGCCCATCTTACAGTGCTATTCCCCACAGAAATTCTGTTTGTAGTTTATGCCATTTAGTTCTCTCAAAAACACTTGCCTTAAGTACTTGATTTTTTTTTTATNTTTTATTTTTTTTTTTACCTCATGTAAATTAATCTAACTTTCCCATTTTGATGTATTCATTACCTGGCTGTGCACACAAAGTATTGGCTATGGCAGCTGTCACCATTGGGATGTTTTGTAAAGTAGTGTAGATGATCCAGTATCTATATAACATTCACTGGAGACTTGTTATGAAGCAAAGATCAGAATTAATATTATTGCTAAAAATGCTTTACGGAATTAAAGTTTTATCTAACTGGTTAACATAACTCTTAGCTTATGTTCTTTTTTTACCTGAAGTTCTGTCTCCTGCAGATTGCTTCTATAATGAATGGAAAAGTACTCTCTTTTTAAAAAGAGTAACCATAAAAATATGGTTTTCTTCCTTATGTAGAGCTGTCACTGACTGCATTTTTAAGTGTGTTTAGGAAAAAAAATAGATAGTCAGCTAATGAAGTGAGTATCCCACATAATATCTTACCATATCTGTCTGTGTTGTACACCAGTCTGCCTGTGGAGAGCCACAGAAATATGGGGAAGACAAATCTACTCCTAGCTGAAGTCAAGCAAAAATGAGTTATTCTGGATATTTATTGTTCTGTTTAGAACATGAGGTTGTTAAACTGAGATAAAGCATCTTGAAGCTGTAAGTTTTGCAGTGTGAAAACTACCTATCCTTTAAGTTTCTGTCCATTTTTCTCCTTGCTTTCTCATGTACAATATATTAGGTTGAAAATAAGGCTCAGAAAATATGTTACTTCTTGCAGTTCAAAACTAATATATTTTATAAAATACGCTTATAACAAACACTGGCAGTTTGTAACCCAGACTTAAAAACATAAGAGTCTCAAAATTGCAATTTAAACCTAGACACATGACTT
This sequence comes from Cyanoderma ruficeps, assembly GCA_008694505.1. Lineage (NCBI taxonomy): Eukaryota > Metazoa > Chordata > Aves > Passeriformes > Timaliidae > Cyanoderma > Cyanoderma ruficeps. The sequence goes on from VZDJ01007749.1 coordinate 46,021,679, forward strand.
TTATTTCCTTTTTAATGTACTGTAAATGCATGAATGCTTTGTTGCTGTCTCTTCATTGATGCATGGATTCTGAAATATTTGTGTAAGATAATGTTATAGAAGTCTTCCATACAGTTTTTCAAAATGATATGCATAAAATAAACCAGAATAAGAATGGTGCTGTTTATTTTTAGAAAATGCAATAAAACTGTTTTAGACTTACTATAATGAAAATATTGAATAATCTTTAAATTGCCTGTTTCTACCTAAATATTTGAATACATTCCCATCCTTCATAAGAATCCTGAGGTTTTGTCTTTGACATGGCAAAAATCATTCAGTAGTTGTTCTGGGACTTACAAATGGGATCTTTGTAGTAGGTCGAAAAACTCCTGCGTATCTGTTTCTGGCCATTTATTTATATGGCTTTAGAATTGTCAAGCAAAAATGCATAAAACTGAGTAGCAATTGTCTCTGCCCCATTCCAATTTTTCTTCCTCTTCACAAACAGCTGCTGAAATACAAAGAATACTACATCAGCTTGGAACACCACAGGACACGCCTGAGTTGAGGCAACAGCTGTGAGTACTTCACATGAAAACACTTAATTTCATTGCATCGTAAACAATCTCCTCGTAGGTGATGAGGTGGATTTCTGTTAGGCAGAGTGCTTCATTTCCCTGAGAAGGCCGAGAGTAGAGAAATACTTGAAACTTTGATGTTGGGCTGCGCTTTCTAAAAGTAGGATAGAGTGTGAACTCAAATCAGCTGATTTGCCCGAGCACATTGCCTGCAGTATCAGTGCATCTGTAAAACCTGTGCTGTTTGTTAGCAAAGTGGCACAACCAGAAAGCAGTATCACTACTCAAAAACATACCCCCACACCCCTCCACTCCAGTCAATGCTTTCAATCTGCCTGTAGAAGTGTCAGAAGGTAATGAATATATTGAGGTGAATTTTTTGTGAGGTGGGATAGTGGGAGAGGAAGGGGAATGTCGCTTTTAGTGATGAAAGCTACTGTAAGGGATGACATTATAGAATACATACCAGAAATGGTAACATAACAGAAGTGAAATGAGACTCCAAGGCAGATGCTCTGCTGGAGTTCAGTCACCTAAAGGTGGACTTTCACTAATATGCCTCTAGGAGAGACAGCAACTGCTGTCTACTTCTCTGCATGGTCTAATGAACCAGTATGATTTTTTATCATTAAATTCCTTTGCCACATTAATCTCAGCATCACAAATGCATGTAAGCAACATTTTGAGCTCACCCTGACATTTTTTGTGTATTTCATGCTGTGCTGTGGCTACTGAGTAGGAGGAGGAAGTGTGTGTTGGACCAAAGTTGTCATGATGTTCATTTTGTGTGAACAGCCAAATTGCTCCATAATAGCCTGAGTTCAGAGCCCATAACATTAGCCAGGTACATAGTTTTACAGGTAAAGCCTTTTTATATAGACTAGGCTAGGAGGATGCCAAAGCAGGTAAAGAATTTGACTCTCTTCAAAAACAAACAAAAAAAAAAGGTGAATATTGGTAAAGGATTGTGTGATAATATCAGAAGTATATTTATGTATTCATAATGACTACAAATGTATTGCTGCACATGAATAAAATAAACCTGAGGGGGAAAAAAGTGAGTAATAAGTATTAATTACACTGTCTCACTGAGGAGCACACCTTATTCAATGCCTGTCCTGCCTGGAATCCATGATTTCATGCCTTTAGAGTGAAGAACAGAATAAAGATGGCTTTGTGTGCTTCAGAGAAGCTTTTAGCACTGATGTTTTTCTGAGAATCAGTGAAATTTAGCAAAGTAACCCAGTGGTCTCTAATGAAAATATGCATTTGGTTTTAGGCAACAGAAGCAGCAATACACCAACCAACTTGCCAAAGAAACTGACAAATACATTAAAGAGTTTGGATCTTTGCCTGCAACAAGTGAACAGGTAAAACCAAATGGCATGGTTCATTTGAATATTATGTTGGCTCATGTAAAGTATTTGAGTCGCTTCAATTCTTTATTCCTATTTTCAAAGCACTGTTTAGTTAGTCAACACATTTGCACAATGTGGGAATGTAAGAATATTTTGTTGCTGTCCAGACTTGTCCCAAAGTTGTTTTTATGTATCACAAATGAAGTAGTGTGATGGAAGCAGTGGGAATCAAGGCAGTGTGCTGTGCCTTTCTGCTTCTTCAGGTAGCTGGACACTTTGTAATCCATTGCAGTGATGCTCTATCTGACTCTGCCAGCACTCAGACTGCTTCCAGGGTCAAGGAATTGTGTGCCAGAACACTATTGTCTCACTGTTTGAATAATTTGATTATCACAGTATGTCAGATCAGCATATGTGCTGTCTTGTCACAAGCTTTTGCTTTCTCAGGAGGACTAGACAGGAGCTGTTACTAAATCAACCTGTGCAGACTATGAACTGCTTTTTTCTGAGGTCTGTGAAAAATCTTTCAGTCAGAAACATGTAAAGTGGCTGTTGTGGTTAGCACACTCCTGTCTGCCCTCCTGTTGTTTCTTATCCTAGCAAAATCTGTCACTTAAAAAAGGGAAGAACAAGAGGATCCTAAAAAACATGGATTCAGGATATTGTCACCCAAACAACTTGGCTGGTCTGTGGGTAGTTTCTAAGGAGCCCTTGGGAAAGTGAATGGCCTTGAAACACTGAGTTCACATGACAGGCCATGATCCATGTGTGCTCATCCTCTCAAGCTGTTAACTTCTAACAGCAGTGTTAAAACTTGACTTTGGTATATAATGTCTAGTTCAGCCAAAGTATCTTTAGTTTGTTGGGTTGAAAAGTTCACAGTGAATTGTTTTACTGTTTAAGTTTACCCTTTTATCAAAGCTATTTCTTAACAAAATGTCTGAATAACAGATTTATGAATGGCAAGTGACAACCTTTCAGAAATTTGTAAGGGTTGATGTATGTATATATTTAGGGAAATATGGTGGAGGCTCTCCTGAGTGCCCAATATTCCCCTTCCCTTCACTACATCNAAAAAAAAAAAAAAAAAAAAGGCAAACCTGAAACATTAAAACAAATATTTCTGGTTCTGTTCTAAAGCACTTGAGGGGTATGTGAACCCACTTCTGGATCCAGTTCCATATGTATTTCCAGCATTTATGTAAAATACATATGAAGTGCTCTGTTCTTTCTTTTCTGCACCTTTCCTCCACTCTATATTCAGTTACCTCTGCATATTTTAGCATTCCTGGTGTCAAAATATTTCACACCAAAGCCGAAGATTTTACAATCAGCATATAAGGAAGCTTTCTTATCACTACTCATTTCTCATTTTCAGCTGTTAAATGAAAATAAATACATTGATTTGCTCTTTAAATGCCGTAATTTGTGGGGTTATGTGATCCCAGAAGGAAAGAAGGTTTGTCCATGGAATTGGAAATGGTTTTGTTGACAGCCTTCCCTTAGACCAATTTAGAAGAAAGAGTATATATGTGTTTGGTATTTAGCAGATTGGAAATAGTAAAGCCTTGAAAAGCCTGAGCTCATATGACTTGGTAAAACTTTTTCTCCTACAGCGTCAAAGAAAAATACAGAAAGACCGTCTTGTGGGGGAGTTCACCACAGCACTCACAAATTTCCAAAGGCTCCAAAGGCAAGCTGCTGAGAAGGAAAAAGACTTTGTAGCCAGAGTAAGAGCCAGCTCAAGAGTGTCTGTAAGTATCAGAAAATGTGCCACTATATCCTTTACATTGGTGTTAGTGGTGTTCTGTGTGAGATTTGCCTTTACAGTGCTGCTTAGCTTATAGCCGAGTCTAAATGCTGCAGAACATGTGCTGTATGATTTTATAGTAAAGGCTGCATTGGGTTGTGATAACCTCCCTGGACAACTGCTATTTTTTCTTTGCCTTCATTACACAAAGGAATGTGTTCATGCTATAATCTTGCAAAAGTAACTTCCAGTAGATTTCGAAATGCTTTTGCTCTACCTGTAGATACCAACAGATTTTTTCCTTTGGGGAAGAATGACTTGCCAGATTTCAGTGGAGTATTAAGGTGGAGAAGTGCTGAGTAGCTTCAGATGTTGAGCTTTTCCTTTTCAGTATATCAATTTTGCCTTGTCACTCTGTGCCAAATACATGTTCTATACTTGTAAGTTGTAGCAGGCAGTTACTGAGCTGAATGCTTTTGCTTGTATTTCAGTCTCATGCATGCATAAAGCAAAATCAGGATGAGAATGTGTTGAATCATATTTCAGTTTGACTTACTAGAAACCTTCTAGTATTGACTCCTTCTAGTGTTGACTATAGAAATGCTGCCAGTGCTATTTTCAGGGCTATAATGTTTTATTTATATTTTTAAACATTGGTCATGTAGGGTGGGGCTCCAGAAGATAACTACAAAGAAGGAACACTTGTCTCTTGGGACAGGTAGGTTGAATTACTTAAATATGCCTTAACCTAGCTCAGAATAATACACAGCCTGCAGGGAAGCAAGCTGCCCATGATTTTTTTGGTTTTTAGCATAAAGAAGATACTTTGATGGCATACATGGGGAGAAAAAGAAGCAGTTCACATAATGTCGCTCCTTTTTTCCTGATGCTTCAGCTGCAACTGTGTCCTTAAGCTCCCCTAAGCTGTATTTGGGTTTTCTGGGACCCAAACCTAGGGAAGAATTCCAATTTGAATAAAGGAGAGCTGTTGTGATAAGGGCCCAGTGTTTACAGGGAACTCCCATTACTTCCATACTCTCCAAGAACTGTTTCTTAGTCTCAGATTCTTTTTTGTTGCTCAGATAGATGTAAACTCTGTAGTTGATAATTCAGAAGGAACTTTGACCTCATATTCATACTCAGAATTTTCAGTCAGCCACCTGCTCTGTGCAGCACTGGTCCAGCAGCTTTGCCTACACCAAAGCTGTGACGGTTATACCATTTCTGTTAGCCAGGAGAGACATGGGTAAAACATTTTATTAGCTGATAATGTAAAATGTGCTATGTACTTAACTGTGGTTTCATCCTTCTGAATAATTTTTCATTGTGTTTGTTCAATTCTGCATGGCTTTTGGGTTTTTTTGTCTGATAGTCAACCACAAGCACAAGTGCAAGATGAAGAAATTACAGAAGATGACCTCCGTCTCATCGAGGAGAGGGAATCTTCCATTAGGCAGCTTGAAGTAAGTACAAGTGGTTTTACAGCAGAATGTGCTTCTGATGTTCCAAAGAAATAGCATTTTAAAGGAGCATGAGCATTAACTGGAGGCATGAATCTTGAGGAGTTGGGGTTTGTCTGTGAGTGTGGCTTTTCCCTTTAAAACTGCAGATATTGTCTTTAGATGTGAAATATACATTTGAAAGCTACAGTATGAAAGCCGTGTTTTGATATTCTGTGGTTAACTTCAGTGGTTCTGCTGTGGAATAAGAGTGCTCATGTGATTGCAAGAAAAAAGTACATACAATTTTTTTTCCAATGTGGTCGTATTATAGAACCATTATAAACAGTGAATATAAATGTAGCAAAGTTATACCTCTCCTCACACGTCTTCCCAATCTATTGTTCAAAATGTTCATTTTTTAAATGGATCTTTTTTAACATTTCTGCAAATACAGAGATTTTCTGTTTCATTGAAACTTTTGTGAGTAAGGGCTTCATAAATTTGGTCTCAAAGTACCAGAAAAACCTTCAAAATACGCACATTAAGGTTTTTTTCATCCTGTGCTGTAAATAGTCATGGATGCACACCCTGGAGGAGAAGGAACAGTATATCTAAATGCACATAGATGCTAAAATGTGTGATGTACATTAATGATTTAATTTTGCAGGCAGATATTATGGACATCAACGAAATTTTCAAAGATCTAGGCATGATGATTCATGAACAAGGTGATGTGATAGGTAAGTCCAATTCAAATATTACCTGATTTTTTTTATTCTGTTTCTCTGGTGAGCTTCTGTGTAGAACTTCCTTTTGCTTGAAAAATTCCTCTAATTCTTCCTATCAATGCTAAAGCAAATTAGGTGCAATCTAATAATGGGTAGGTGGGCTGAGATGACTGGGAATGCAGTAAGAAAGAGTGCTTAAAATCTAGTTTAAAAGGTGTAATCTTTCATGTGTACAAAAAGTCTTCAAAGTAGTTTTTTGAAGTGTTTGTACATAAAATTGGAGTTTATGTGGGGCATTTTACTGTGTTTGTTAATGGATCTAAGTGTGCAGATTCAGCAAAGGTTCATACTTTGACTTTCATGCAAACAGGTTTATTGTTTTAACAAATGTGATTTTGTTGCATCTAGAAATATTTTGTTACATCTAGAAATGGAGAATCCATTTTCTGTGTCAACTGCTAAGCCATGCTCTTGTCTATGTCCAGAATATATTGTCAGGGCGTTTTTTATCACCTTGACCCATAATTGGGCCATGTTTTTCTACGGAAAAAAATACAATCTGTGTCAATATGATAGAACACCAAACTGGAATCATGCCTCCTGGGGTATTGTTTGGTCCGTTGCCTCTGTTTCATAAACCTTAGGACTTCTTTTACTCTGAGCAGAGAGTAGTCAGTAGCAAGTTGGAGGGCAAGTAAAAGGTATTTTAAAAAGGGGGGTAAAAGGTAGAAGTACTGGAAATTTCTGCCCTGATTGATATCTAAGTTTTAGTCCTACATGCAGAACAGGAGAGCTGTTACCTGACATGAATTCAGCCAATCATTGCCTGGGCAGTTCTGGAATTAACTCAGGCATAAGTGTAGGAGGGGTCAAGCTTTTATAATATAACATACATTGATGAATACTGATGAAGACACCAGCATTTTGGGGCAGCTGTTGTATACACTCTAATGTATATTTCAACATTACAAAACTTTGTCTGCGTTATGACTTGCCAAAATTTGAAATCTTTCTTTTCAAAACAAAGACAGCATAGAAGCCAATGTGGAAAATGCAGATGTACATGTGCAGCAAGCAAACCAGCAGCTGTCAAGAGCAGCAAACTACCAGGTAATGCCAGTTCTGTGAAACTGTTCTGCAGTAGTCCTGACTTGCACTTTATTATGAACTTCAGATTTTGCCTAGCAAGTTCCTCAGGGCTTGAAGACTTACAAGTTTATGTTAGACTACAATGGTATTTCTAGGTCAATATAAAATAAAAGTCAGGGGCTTTTGAAAGCTTTGGGTTTCCTGTGAGGCTGTTTCCAGCCAAACTGTTTCAAAGTCTTCTGAGATTCTATGAAAGCACCTGGAGTTACACCTTTACTTAAAACAAACAAACAAAAATCCCCAAACCAACAAAAAAGCTTTAGACAAACAGACTCCCACTTTTATAATTCAAGAAGTTAAAGGTTCCTGTATATGGGAGAGCAAGCCTTTGGAGATCACTGGAGGAGCAGGGAAGATAGACAGGAAAATCTTCTGAGGATGTGGCCAGTTAGCACCAATTTTCTGCTGTCTAAATCTTCCTGAAGCTGTATATATCCAGCTTTTGTTATTTGCTACTCTGATGCTAGAAACATATTTCAAACTGTCAAACTTTTTGAAAAGCCTTTTAATACCTTTAAATGCCACTTCTTTATAACATTTTTAGAACTTATTAGAAATAATCTTATTAGTAATTAATCTTTCCCTTTAAGTTAGAGTTAGACCTTAGACTTTTTTAAAAAAAATCCTCTTATGCATGTTAGTAGTAGCTAGGACAGTAAATGAGTGACAGAATGTCTGAAAGACTGCTTGCTGATTTCAGAAGTGGTGAATGCTTGAACTGTATTCTCAGTGGGACTAATAGGCACATTAAGTAGATTTGATGACTCCTATTTTGATACTTAAAAAATTCAGGAAAAAAAGCAGCCAAAAATTTCAGTGTAAGGTATAAGTTTTCTGGTTGAAATTTAAAATTAAAAGCTTCATGTTTTTTTTTTTTTTGAGGAGGAAAGGATCTTCCCATCTCAAAGGAAAATTTTCAGGATTTTACAAGCTTCTGTTCAGTGGGTCTTGCAGGAGGCACCAAACACTGCAGATTTGCTCTGTGTTTGGAAAAGGACTATGTAGTTTGCTTTGGATTTGAACTTTCCTTTGCTTGAAAACTTAACCTTGCTCCAAGGTACTGAAAAATTTCAGCAACTACTATATCTAGCCTAATCCCCTCAAGGAAGTGTTAGAGGTGTGCTGGGAGGAACGAGGCTGTTGATACCCCTACAGCTCCTGTTTGTGGTTGGATGAGCTCTGTATCACTGATCTGCCCTGTGGAGTGCATTCACACAGCAGAGCAATATGTGCATGGCCAGGCTGCTTCAGCACTTGTAGAAATGATCAATTGTATGTTGAAATAAGTTTGCCATGCCTGGTTTAAGTAGTATTACAGGGGAAATGTTTGACTTCAATGCATTTCTGGTAAGAGGGGGTCAGCAGAATGCAGAAGGAAGAGATTGTGAATGTAAGGAGATAATGGACACAGGAGGAAGGTACTCCAGCAAACTGACAGAGTTCTAGCAAGTAGAACAATGAAATGAAGAAATCTTAGCCTGATGGTGGGAGGAGTGACAATGAGACAATAAAACTAGAAGAAGAGAATTGTTATGAAATTTGGTGGTCTGGATAGTACTGGGCAGAGAACTGACAGCTTCAATGAAGAACTGACACAGATGTTGCTCTTCAGAGAGGAAAATTTAAGAAACCCCAAAACCACCCAGGCAGAAGAACTTTTTCCAAGTGCAGCACAGACTGGCTTTACTTCTGGGGCTATGGCCTAGAATCCCAAGATCTGAGTTTTGCTATTCCTTGGCTATCAGCAAGAGCCCGAGAAACCCTTTGGTAATTTTCTTGCATCCTGTGAAGGAAACCCTCAGATTCCATACCCTTCAGGTAAAGGATGACAGACTGCTGCTGGTCTTGAGTGCTTTGGTATCTCAAGTTACAGACCTGTATGGGAAATGTGAAAGTTCTGAACATGGTCATAATTTGGGTTTTATTGTAGTGACATCTATATAAGTGGAACTCTAGTAATGTCTCTTTGGTTTGGGTTTTTTTGTTTGTTTCCTTGAAGAGCAAGTTGCACCTAAGAAACTTGTCAAAAACACCTTTAAAATATCTGTGAATGGATACACAGCAGTCTAGTCTATTGTTCCCTTCTGTGTATACACTAGTAGCCTTTTTTTTTTCTAGCAGATCATTTCTACCTCCTTTGTTGTGCAACTGATTGTCCATTTTCCTCTCTATGCTTTCACCTGTGCTCATGTTACTTCCCCCAGAGTTCTAATTACATTCATTCATTACATTACTGTTTTCTTTCATTCATTTATTATTAGTCTACACCAGAAAATACCTCTGAAATCATTCAGTTGAATAATATAGCCATAAAGTAATGTAGATAACTTTGCTTTTTTTTTCCTTGAACATCTTTAGATTACTTGACCATCTTTATATGTAAGGACAGAATTTAGTTAGATTGCACAAGCTGTAGGACCATAAAAGCATCTGAATAGTTTTCTGATGTTCTGGTGTGGTACAGTTTTTAATCAACTTGTTTTTTTCTCTATTGACAGCAAAGATCCCGAAAGAAGATGTGCATACTCATTATTATACTTGCTGTTGGAGTATTGCTTGTTGGAATCATCATATGGTTCTCTGTAAAAAGTTCATAGTCATGATTTGCTCCTTGTGAAGTTGAGTAAAATAATGTTTCTGTACTTCATCACACTTACCTTTTTATAAGACTTTTTGTTTTAACCTGAGAAACAATGTTCTCAGTACTGCCATCAGTATAACTGCCTGCCCTCTCAGATGTGGGTGTTGTCTTTCGAGAAAAAACTAGTCAAGATCATAAGCTGTTCCGTTAACTTCAACATAAAACATCTTAAGGTTTAGGGGGCTAATCACAGTAATGATAATTTGTGTTGACAGGGTGGGTAATTATCTTTTGGGATACTGCTAAATGTTGCTGCCAAAACAAACTCCCGAATTGTTGCTTGAAGCAATGAATTCACATCTCAGAGTTTATTTTTAAGTTAGAAATATATTTCTTCTCTCTTTCCCTTCCATCACATCCACCTACCCATTTGATATGGGTGGTTCAAAAATAAAACATAGGTTGCTGAAGTTGATGTGATCTCTCTTTTATACCTGAAGCCTGTGAATTAAGCCTTCAGTTTGCTTGAAATCTTTTAAATGTTCCATTTATCTCTATATCTGGCATCAAGTATGGTTATGTCTGGAAACCTCCTGCCAAGGTAGGCAGGTTGAATGATGTAATTATGTGAATTTTTTTGTTCTAGTCCTTGCGTTAAGAAATACTGTGTTTTATTGCACACATCTGGCATCTTTGCATCTGAAGTGTGCATGAGTGGGTTTGGTTAGATGAAAATATGCTCTAGTCTGTGACCTCATAGACTTACTGGTAAGAATAGAAATTCCCAACTTCCTAGCTGCACTTGAATGTCACTGTTCTGAAACTGCTGTGATTTAGTTTCCATGAACAGGTCCATAGTTATATGTGATGTCTTTCACACAGTTTAAGAAAAGAAGATTACAAGTTCAAGTCCAAGTTCAACATTGGTATTTGAAATTAGGTTAAAATCGGTTGAACTGACTGGAAGCATTTAAAAAGTTTGATGCTTATAGCCTTTAAAATGACCTTTTTTCCTTTTGTGCCATTTTGTACTAATATATTAAAAATGTAAAAACACTTTTTTGCCAATTAATCTATTTGCCTTTTTACTTAATCTTGATGAACTAATCTGAGAAGTGTACAGATAAAATCGTCACTTAATCCGTATTTTATAATGTTCTTCCATGTCAGACTGATAGAGAATGCACTGTGTACATGGTGAGCTATGAAATATTATTTGGGAACAATTTGACTGTAAACATAAATGAATTGTAACCATGCAACCAAAATAAAGGTCTTTTAAAGAATACACTTTTCTAGTAGTTCCTTTTTTCTTCAGAATCCATCTTTAAAAGCACAAATGTCGTCTTGGCCTTTATGTGAATGGTTAAAACTTCTCTGAACAACTCCAGAGAATTTTAGCTCAGATGGTGAGGTGGCCCCAGGGAACCTCTCTTCCTGTGCTGTACTTCACATGGTCAGTAAAAACGCTCCTTGATCTCGCATTCCCAGCTAGTGATGCTAATGCCCTGGGATTTTTGTTTTCAGACTACACTAGTCTAAACTAGAACAGCAGTCAGCATTTTAGCCAGGTAGCTTTCTTACCAGTGACTGTCTAAAACTGACTGTGGAAATTTCCTGGCTTTAATATTTAACAAACTCTGCACTACTGCAAACAGGCACAGGAGGATGACCTGATCCCATTAGCCCAGGAGAATCTTTTCCCTGTTGCAATACCTTGTACATGCCTCTGTCAGTGATGGATTCCATTGACATGCTAAGGACTGAAAAGAGGTCTTTGGCAGCAGAACTTCAGCTCTGATTCCTGACAGATCACAATTTCTGTCTGTGCTTGATATTTGTTACATTGCATTTGTCTTCTTGTTCAGTTTTCCTACTAGGAGGATTCTTTACTAAAATGTGTACCACCTTGAAGAATATTGTTATTGGGAAGAGATGGTATATTTACTGATTGTTTACCTTATAAAGGGATGAATACCCTCTTTACTAAGTTTGTCCAGTAGTGGCTGCAAGGTGGGATAACCAGTACATAAAAGCTTCCACTATGAGGAGCTGGTGAGAATCAGGCTGGAGCAACGGCATCAAATAACTTGGGAATTCTGGAAGTTGGACAGCATTGCATTTCCCAAACCCCTGCTGCAACCTGCGGTCTCTGCTCTTCTGGGTCTGATTTGTGTGCATGTCTTTATTTCCCATATGGAATTGTCTCTCTATTTTCACAGTCATGTGCCTGTTCAGCTGCTCTCTGGTGTTAGTGGTTGGGGCACTCTGAGGGAGAAGAGTGCTACTGCAAGTCCCTGTGGGTGCCTTGCTTGCTTTCATTCGCGATTTATTGAAATAAAACCCTGCTTGTGGTGTGGGGGTGCCTCCCTCACATGCTGTCAGATGAAAGAATTCTTCCTTGAATCCCAGTGGAAGTGGGACATTGGAGCCCTTTACCTCTGGATGAGTTGAAGGGCCAGCTCTCAGAAGTCACAGGGGTGGTTCTGGCAGGTGTGGTGGCTGCTGCTGCCATCCCATCTGCGAGGCAGGGGCTGGTGAGGAGGTCAGTGGTGGAGTATTTAAACACAAGCTCCTGGACTTGTTGGAGAGACCAGCCTGCAAGGCCCTAATTGCACATTAGGGGTCTTGGTGCTGTTAATTTTCAAACTTGATTAGGCAGAAACAAAGTGCTGGGAGGGTTTGTATTTAGAGTGTCCATGTTGGGGGGCATAAATACTCCTTTCTAATCTGCTCTTAATGGAGCTTCTCTCTATCATTTCCCTCCCCTACATGCATACACTCTTAAATATATGAAATGCAACTTCCAAGTGTTTACAGGAAGCTTTGATATCTATTAAGAACCCAATAAAATGTCTGGGTGTAATATGTATGAGCCAATGTTTTTAGAACAAAGATTTTGGCTGTTCTGAATTAGCCATCAATATCTGTCAGATTAGGAAGGCCAAAAAATGCAATCAAAGCACCCTTCATTTTACTGAAGGGACGTGCTAAGAATAGTTCCTTTGTAGTTATCTTAACCACGCACCAGGGGTGCTTTTCTGTTCTTTCTTACTTTTTCAAAGAGCTGAAAATCACAGAGGCACACAGCTTTTTAAAGATTTTTTCTTTTTCTTTTTCCCCTGTACCTCCCCCCTTTTAAATTGTTCTGATAATCAGCAGGGTATGCAATATCTCTAAGCTAACTTCAAACCTAGAAGCCTTCTTAAGTCACCCACCCACACACTGTGTGTGTATTGTCAGCAAATATGTTTGATGTCAGAGGTGTGGATAGGTGTAGATTTTGGATATCAATAGTTTGAAACCATGAAAAAAAAGATGGAGTCAGGGATCTAAAGGTGGAGGGAGGGAGAGAATAACATAATGTGTTTGTGAAGTTGAACCAATACCCTTCTAGTTGATCAGTGGCTTGGGATGTTTCAAGGACTGTGTTGTTTGGTATCGCATTTGAAGGAGATGACTTGCTTTGTTTTTGTTTAATTCTGATTGAACCTCGCTGATGATTTCAAGAGCACCAGGGAGAGAGGAAAGTGCAGAGATCTCCTTGCTACTAGATGTCAACAGTTGATGACTTTCTGTTTCTTATGGTGCCTGTGGTGCAAAGTGGTGCTTGAGTGGGTACCACACAGCTTTCCATTTCAGTTTGGAATTTAGTCCAGAGCTCTCACCCAAAGCTGCTGTGGAGTGAGGACTAATTATCCTCTGATGAGGTGCCCACCTGCAGAGCCACTCTAGGTGCTATTGCTATATAAGGTTTGCAAGAATAAATATCTGAAAGCAACCAGCTTCCAGGCATCTTTGTCCTTATAGGGGTCTCTGACAGTGCCCCTGATGCTACAGAGGTTTCTATAGCTTAAGAATGCAGATAACAAATCATTTACTTAACTTGGTGTGTACTGATGTATGATATCCTTCTGTGATAAAGGGAGTCATGTTTGCATAATACTAAAAAACTCCACACGCCCAGGAATAACCAGAAAAGGTAGCAGAATTTTCATTTTTTTAGAGGCAGAGAGCAACAAATGATGCTGTAACTTGCTTCTTAATATGACTGATTCTCAACTTTTCCTGTTGGCTGTATTGAATGTCTAGTCTTGAACACAGCTGCAGTGATTTGGTTTACTCCTATTCCAAGTATCACTATTTCAAATATCAGAAAGGTAGTCAGGGTAAGGGAATGCATCACACTTATGGGTGTGCAGGTACAGAGGAGGGCCACAAAAAGGCTGGAGCACCTCTTGTCTGAGGTCTGAGAGAGTTGAGTTTGGAAGAGGTTGAGAGTTGAACCTGGAGGAAGAGAAGATTCCAGGGGGACTTTTGTGGCCTTCCTATACCTGAAGAAGTCCTCCAAGAGAACTGGAGAGGGACTTTTTACAAGGGTGTGCTGTGATAGGACAAGGGGGAATGGTTTTAAACAGAAAGTGGGCAGGTTTAGATATAAGGAAAAAATTATTTACAGTAAGGGTGGTGAAATACTGGCATAGGTTGCCCAGAACGGTGGTGGATGACCCAGCCCTGGAAACATTCAAGACCAGGCTGAACTGAGTAACCTGATCTAGCTGAAGATGTTACTGCACATTTCAGAAGGGCCGGACTAGGTAACTTTTAAAGGGTCCTTCCAATCCAAACTATTCTAGGATTCTATCTTTGCAAGAATATCTTAAGAAGAAATATTCAGTATAAGTGTCTGCTCTTTAATAGTCATATATCTGTATATGAACACACAACACTTCTTTGCTACTGCTGATAAAATGTATTTTTCTGATTTAAGACAAACATAACCGAGATTAAAATGCTTGTTAGCACAAGAAAATTAATGATTTTGAAGCTTTTTCTTTTTATTACTGTCACATTTTAAAATGTCTTCCATATTTAAAAAATGTAAAATGGGAAAGGCAAAAATAAACACAAAGAAAATCAGAAGTCACTAGCAGCACTGTTCACTCCTCCTTCCTCTTTCAAGATTTATTCTGGACTGAATTGTAATTGTGTTTTTCCTTTATTTAATGTTTATGCAGACAGCATTTGGTCTTTGGCAGTAGTGAGGTCTGAAGAGGTAATAACAGTGGGAAGGAGTAGGCACACTGTGTAATCCAGGCAGTATAAATTATAATCTACCTTCCCACCTTTACTCGTAAAAGCTGCTGGAGCTCACTGGAGCTGCCAAGTTTGCATCTTTGAAGGAAGGACTCCAAGACCCACAGGGAATTCCTCAGCAATAGCTTCAGCTTCTCCCAAGAACTGAGGACTGGACGGACCTTTATCTAAAGGAGGTCAGTGGGGACAAGGAGAGGACCCTTTCTCCTGTAAAGGAGAACATCAGCCAGCAACCTGGGGAGAGGTTGCTGATAAATATTCTCCCTACCATTTGCACCATGTTTGTTCCCTTCCCACCCATCCCCACTCCCCTCTCATAGACACAGATGCTCTCAATGCAGGGGAAACTGAAACCCCAAAATTGGGTCCTTTGTATCTTGTCTTCAAGAACTTCTCTGTCACGGTATTACTGAAATAGGGAGATGCATCTAATATGCTGTTCTCCAACAGCTTTTCTTCAACTAGACAAAGGATAACTATTATTCTGGAGATTAGCCACTGTGTTGTCAGGGAGAACTAGGCTGAAGAAGTTTGGGGGATCAGAAATGGATATTAAAAAAGTAGATTTATACTGTCTTTGTAAGATGACAAAAACAAGTTGAGGCTTTCTTGTGTATCAGCCGTAGTTTTGATGTCTTCAGCAAATCATTATTTAAAATAATCAGAGAACCTTAAACAGAGAAGCAAAGTTGACCATTTGTCCCTGATTTGTATTGTTTCTGTTAGTTTACAAATTATTCTGTAAATTCCCAAGCAGGGACTGCAAGGCTTGAAGCTCTAGGGAAGGGTAGATGTCTGCAGCAGTGAACCACTATCCTTCATCTACTGTAACCCCACAGCAGCATCCCTGGAAAAGGGCAGTCTGGCAGCTGAATGGCCACACAAAAAAACAGGGCATCACTAATTTTCAGTTATCTCAGGTCCAAGGAGAAGTAAACAAGGCTGGGGGAGAAGAATGTATCCACAGGGAAAGTCAATTCAGCAGCTGTCCTGAAAATCAGCTCTGTCTGGTTGCGGCGGTGGGAGGCCGTAGCCCACAGCCTTGCTTGCTAAGGCCAGGCATACACACTCTCCCCCCAGCTGAGGGGGAGGAGGAGAGCTTTGGGGTGTTTGGGGAGTTTTGGCTCAGTTGTAAAGGAGGCAGCTGTCATGTCTTAGATGGGGTCATAAGCCATCAAAGACGCCCAGACTCATTCCCAAGGCCTTCCACCAGAGGTCTGCATCCTGCAGGGGAGGTGCTTGGGCATTCCTGCATATACCTGAACATATGATAATCCATTGAACTCCATGTTCCCTGGGACCCCCACCACTGGGAGCAGGGTGAAGAGGAGCAACAGAATGCCGCTGGATCTATGGGGTGGTGGCTCTCTTCCTACTTAATCTGTTTCTCGCCCTCACCTCTCTTCTATTTCTGTCTCTCTCTACCTGACATTTACTGTTAAATAAAATCCATGATATTGACTTTGGCACATGGTCTCACCTGCACTTTCATTGGGCAGAGGCATCTCTCTGATAAATGTAATAATCAGATCTTTACATTGTGTCAATTCACCCAAACAGGAAGTTTTTTGTATTTTTTTAAACCAACACAGCATGACTTTTCCTGATCTTGCCTTTTGTACTGGCAACTTTTCCTCTGCTCCAGCATTTGCCTGGCAGCCTGTACAGACAGGACCAGCTCTGCTTTAAGGCTCTACCCACCCCACTGTGACAACTTACTTTCTTCAAATAAGGTCAGTTAAGTTGGCTACAGGATTGCTGTACGAGTCAGTAGTTCTAGGGTGGGAACAAATATTTTATTCACTAACTGTCAAAGGCATTCAGTGATGAAACAATTTGACATCGTCAATTCAGAAACTTCTATGAACTTCATGAACCAGTTATAGCCTTGGTCTTAGCATACTCTTCCCAGCAAAGAGAAAAATTCAAATTGTTTATTCTGACAGACACTGGAGAATTTGTGTTATTTAATCCCTGCAGTTCTAATTTTATGATGGAACTGCACCTGAAAAAAGGCAAATGCCCAGTGAGCCAAGCATTTCCTTGCAAGTCAACCCTCCTGCCATCTCCTCTCCCCGCCCTCAGTTCCAAATATACTTCCGAACATTGCCAGGACTATAGAAGTTTGACCTCAAGTTTCTTCTCCCTCAGACATACGATATCCATAAACACTCTAGTTAAACTGCAACTCCTCTGCATTTCAGGTAGAAATTATTTCTCCAAAAAAAAAAAAAATGAGGTTTATGATTCATCCATTTGCAAACACAGCTCTACAAAAAAAAAAAAGGCTAAAGCGATATTTTGTAAACCATGCACATAGACTAGAAGAGTTCTGAAAACCCAGAAATATTACACAAAGACCACAAGATTAAATGAAAGTAAGAAAAATATTTGAGAGGAGAGGATGAGGTAGGGGAGATAGAAAAGGATCTTTCTACAGCTTGTGCTACAGAGAAGGGCAGAAACAAATGTAATGACTGTAGCTCTGAGAAACTGGAGGTGACTGTGGAGGTTGCACTGAATAACACTATGCAACATTGTTCTGGACAATAAATGGTGGCTGACTGTCCAGATGTACAGTGTGTCAGATGTTTGAGACATCTGTGTACAGATGTCTCAAATTTTGAAAATTACTCTTCTATGAATAGCCTTCTGAAGCTGGCCTTCTCTACAGCCAGAAAAACCATCTTTGCTGTTGTTGTTTTACAGCTTTGAGAGGAGAAAAAGCAGGAGCTGTTCTGCATGTTGTGTTTCATTTGATTCCTGAGAATTCAGTACTTTGGTGGAGTCATTTTGGCTATGACTCAAAGGAAGTGGTCAATTCCCTGAACTTTTATTGACTTGCCAGTTATTTTCTTGTTTTCTGGGAAGGCTGCATTTGGACTAAAAATGCAAGGACGGCTGGAGCAGATGCAGGATGCATTAGGAATGTTTGCAAAAGGATTAAGAAGACCAAAGTAATGGCATCATAGTAATATGAAGAAATCGAGATATACAGCCATAATTCAGTTTGGCTATGCATGAGTTGTTATGAGACAAATGTATGTCAGTCTCAAAAGTTTAAATACTTAAGTCAGATGTTTTATTAAATCATATTCAAAATTTCAAGCAAGCATAAATACTTTTGGCTTGATAACATACTTGAGGTTGCAAAGTCAGAGGGTGTTGTATTTTAATTACTTTTTGTTTGTCATTACTTTTATGTTTCATCTCTGCCATTCTGCCAAGAAGGTGCTGTTGAAATATGAGGTGTTCCCTATGCAAGTTTGTTCATTTGTGCTTTTCAACATGATTCCTTTGCACTAAAATCATATCTTCAATACTCCTGTTCCATTCTGCTGGGATGTTTCTCTCAAGAACTCTGCCCCAAGCTGTGTTCTCTGCTTGTATGCAGCAATTCCAACCCCCAAAGGAATGCAAAGACATGACTCTTCAAGACTGATATAATTTGAAAGGTGTGTACAAAACACTATGGCTGGTATGGAAGAGGTAGTAAAAACTTATGCTAATCTGACTTGAATATTTTCATCTTGCAACTAAACTTTTTTGAGACACAAATTTGGGCTGGCCTTCAGAAATTGTTTCTAAAGAGAGAAGGGAGGAGATTCCTCAGCTAAGTGCTGTCTGTGTCTTTCCTTATTAGGTTATGCCACGTAGGTACACAGATGATCTTTTGATGAGGTCCTTAAAAAAATCAGACCAAAAGCATATAAGGAAGTCAAAAAGTACAACATTATCAAATGCTTTACCAGGAAACCATTTGTCTGTTAAAATTTTCTTATCTGACTGATAAAGAAAAGAAGACATATGGGGTTTGTAAATCAAAATCAGAAAGGAGAATGCATATTGTTTAAAAAATCATTTAACCCAATTCTAACACAAGCTCCTTTTAAGGAGTTGTTTTGTGTTTTCTACTTATGCAGGGTTGCAAAAATTTCCATGGATACTCATTACAGAATACTTCCCACTGTGCTGAGTAGTGCCTGATGGCTGTTAGTCATTATGGTGCTAATAGTACTGATTTGCTTCATTAAAAGGTGGCTTGAGTGTTTATTCCATGAAAGATGCTGTAGGCAGGAGGATGAAGAAGACTTAACAGGATGACACAGGATTGGGGCTAGTCTGGGCTGCTGCATGGGAGTCATCTTGGATGAGGACAATTATGTGACAACTGCACCTCTGAACTGTGCTGTTTCTGAGGTACTGATAGGGAAATCATTTATTTTAAAAAATGAGGCAAACCAACAAAGCAAATCAACAAACCCAAAGTATAGGTTTGAAACTCTGGCAGCAGCCTAGCAGTAGAGTCTGAAACCTGAGATGCTGTGGCATTTCTACTTAGGCTGTCTTCTCCCTCAAACAGGATCAGAACAACCTGGACAAACTCCACACCCATCACCCTATTGGCTGCTTTTTTTCCCACCAGATGTAAGAGCAAGGTATGGTGACACACAGAGCAAGATCTGCTCAAGATCTGCCCAAGATCTGCAGATGTTATCTGGAAAACCCTCAAGAACTTTTGTTTTAAATTATTAGTCCAGATGCAGGTTTCCTGGAAGAACAAACAGGTGACTGTGGATATCCCTTGAGCTGGCGGAAATGTACTTCACAGAGAAAACTCTGACAAGAAGCTGTGAGCAATAAACCAGCAATTTGCAGGGAAGTCTGGGTTTGGACTGCAACCTCACATCCTACCAGGGATAACAAGAGTATGGTGCTAAAATAACACAGATGCTCCTGAAAATGCTGAGGAGTCAGACTCTGGTCTATACTTAGCACTGTGAAATTGCAGTACAGCACCAACAAACTAAAATTCATCACATGTAGACCTTCTATTTAATTGAAAACTGAAGAGTTCAGCTATTGCAATGTCAGACTTGTAAGAATAGAGAGAGATGAATGAAGCTAAACAAACAAAAAAAAATCATTATGATTTAAAGTCTGTGATTAGTCTCTGATTTAAATGCCACTACTTACTGGAAATGTATCTAGGTTGGAAAGAGGAGGTCAACAAGAGCATTGGTATCAAATGAGCCTTCTGAGGTTGTGACCACAGATGGATGTGTACTGTGACCACTTTCTCCAGCTTCCAGAGGGTCTGGGAAAGATGCTGAATTCACTTTTTCCTTGAGGAGCTCTCTTTCTAAAGCTGAGCCATTACAGGTCCAGATATGTGACCTCCAGAGTGTTATGCTGCCAGAAGAAAATATTGATCTCACTATGGGGATATTTTTCTCCTGCTGATTGAAGGAAGAAGAAGATAGACGAAGAACAAGAGGACTAAGATGAAGAAGAAAGCGACNAGAATAGTGTATGAAAACATCGCTTCTCCTCAAAATGCTGTATCATAAAGAAATCATGGACTGGGAAAAAATTTTCTGTTTACAAGGTGTTTCACAGGCTTCATCATTACACAGCAATGCCCAAGTCAGCTGCTTGAAATCTTGGCACCAGCACAGAACATTTAAGGCAAAACTCCCAAATCCTTTGCAAAAATGCAGCATGGGAAGGCCTCTGACTTCCCTTGGGAGGCACATTTGAGAAGGATTTTTTGTGCACCTGTATTCACATATCTGGGTTGCACAAAAGCCACTGCTCTAATATTTTCACTGTTAATGGTTTGTATGTGAAATTGCTGCCAAAGTCTGCTTTGAATACACCAGAGCCACTGGATTTGCCATAGGAGCACCCCTGTTAACTTACAGCTTGTAGACGAGATCTGACAGATCTGACTCTGCAATTCTGCAGGCATAGGAGAGCTGTTTTCCTGTCTTTATGTTTTTTTTTTCTCACAGAAATCTTTTCTCTTTGGCAGTAGGAAAAGACAACCCCTACTCTGGTGTTTCTGTAGAGGAGTGAGAGTGGAACAGGGGGGTTCCCTTTCTTTTTGTGAAACCTCTCCCTCTGCTTTCCTCCACCTCAATCAAAAGATAATTACAGAACATGAACTGACGTAAATTTAGATATTAAGTAATCAGTCTTGATCCTCATATTCAAAGTAAAATTTACGTGAATTAAAATTAACATTTGAGATGTTTGGGGTGTTTTTTGTCACCTTTTCATGTTAAAGAGCTGCAGCTCCTGGAAGTTCAAAGCAAATTTGGCTACCTGAAGACAGTTTCTTTTTCCACAGCCCATCAACGTTTTGTCAAAATGAGATTAGGTACATATTTTGTTAATAGCATGACTTGTGGCTAATACAAAAAGAATTAAAGCTTTGGTTAAAACAAAAGCCAGCAAACAGGCAGATGCCTCTGTATGATGTTTATTCTCCCCTCTCACCCACACAGCTTAGCATGCCTGGAGCCATATGACGGCTTATAAAACAAGCAAGGACCCAAACTGGTATCACCTGCAGAAAGTGTTGACTGCAGCTCCTCCCAGAAGTCCCCACAAACAGTCCATGGTAATTGAGTTCACCTGGTACAGTCACATGTCCAAAGGTTGCTTATATAAGTCTGAGTTTCAGGCTACAGTCTCATGGGTATATTAACAAACCTGTCATCGCCAAAAATTGAAATAATATGCTTTGGATTTATATTGTGTGCTCCAAGCAATGATTTGTTTAGTTATGTTTGGAATACTCCAACTTTGGTGAAATGAGCCCTAATTTGAAAAGCTTTGTGCCTAGGAATGTCAGGCAGCTGCAAATCTCTACTCTAGTGCTTGTATAGCAGCATCAAACAGCTGCTTTTCTCCTGATATTCAGAGGAAAAATCTGCAGTAGCCTGGAGTTCAGCTTTCTCAAAAACTATAGGAATCTGCCCATCATACCTACAGTTTTTCTGCAGGACTTGCATAGTCTCTTTGAAAAAATGTCAGTGATTTGTAAAATAATATGTATTGGTAACACTGTATCCTCAACATAGCTATTTTATAAAAGAATAAGAACCCAAATGTATAAATAATTATATTAGAGTAACTCTTAAATAACCAAATTGAGCATCAAATTGCCTTTTCAATGGGTGGTTCCTGGCAGAGGGGACACAGTGCAGCAATGCCTGTCTTCTTCCCTGGTGGCAGAGCCAGTTCTACTTTGTCTCGTTGTCTCACACTGGAAGTTCCTGCTCAGTAGATTACTTACCAAGGGTCAATCCCAAGGGTCAGTCTCTTTAAGCATCACAGCTTTCAGGCTACTTTTTCTATCATGTACCCGTGGCTTCATTTTTACACTAGGTCTTGTGATCCTGCATTTTTTTTTCCTTCTTCAAGGCTGTTGTATCCCTGGATGTTATTGATCCATTAATGACAATGTCAATAGGTGATGTCATTTGTTAATTTTAGGGATTTTAATTTCATTGCTTTTTGTCATATTCCTTGCACTTTCATAGTAAGACTGCTTGTCGTTCTAGGTTGTAAACTTGACAAAAACATCCATGACATGTAACTCAACAAATACAGGAGAAAGGTCCAGACACTTTCATGATGACCATGTTGAACATCATCTCTTGGAAATCTTACATTAAACTTACCGTCGAATCAGCAGGCAAGAATCTCGTCCCTCGACCTGTGTACACTTTATATGCACACACTTTATTTATGAACTCCACATTTCAACAGAATTTTCTTTGCTTTAATACAAGTCATCTTGTGCGTGTGTAAGTGCCTGGGGGCAGGAAGGGGAGTGTTATATATGCAGGAGCAAAGTGTATTGCATCAGTTCAAAGTAAAAAAGCTCATCAAAATCCTTAAAAGTTTTAGAGATGGGTATTTTTTTCCCACCAAAGAATGTCTTCCTTCTCAAAAGAAACATTACTCCTGTTTGCATTAGGAATTCACCACTGACTTTAATGAAAACAGGTTTGGATTCAATATTTTGCTGTGTCGAAAAATTCTGGAGACATTTTCGTTAGATGGATTAACTGCGAGCTAATCTTAATTTGTGGGAAAGACAGATGTTACTGTGGTTGTCCAGAAGATGCAGAGCTTTTACTGCTACATTTTTGGATTTTTGTGTGCATTTATAGCCTCGACTGGCTATGAAGGCTGTTTGCACAGAGGGTAAGGCATGGGGATGCTCTCCCTTTCTGCAGAGCAACACAAGTCCCCAAAGGCACCAAGTTCCTCCTGCTGCTCTCCTTCTGTTCTATGTTTGTTCTGCTAATTTTAACATTATAAATAAGAGGAGGAAACTAAACCTAGAGGTCAATTATGCTCTCTGAATCCATCTGTCCAATTAGGAAAAAAAGTAGAGATTGTTCATTTAAATTTAGAATACTGGATGCCTATTGAGCTTTGAGAAGGCCGCTCTTCATTTTCTTACAAAAATCACATGGGCTGAAAACCTATATCCACCAGCTGCTTTCTGAACAAGGTCAAGACAGAAAATAAGGCAATGAGAAGTAGGGACCAGGAAATGCCTTCCTCCCCTCCAAAAGCAGCTGTGTTGGCTTCCACACAGTCAAATAAATACATAAGGTGAAGAACAGCAAATATGGGCCTAAACTGCTGCTTCCAAGACCAGCCACATAACACAGCTTTCTAACAGGAAGAATGATGATGCATCAGGGTTGATTATACCCAAAGGGAGAAAGAGAAAGGAGAAGAGAAAAAAAAAATTACTGATAGGCATCATAATTGGAAGGCTAGACAGACACCTCTCAGGCAGGTCTGATATAGGAAAAAGGGGATCCCGCCCGTGAGGCTTGGCTTAGGTGGTCTCAGAAATTTAACTGTCACCTGGGAAGTGCATTACTCATATAAAGACTTTTCTGAAAGTTCTGGAAATGAGAGATGCACTCAGCTTCCTGGTTTTACCTTTTTGAGGGTGTTCCCAGATGTAGATAGGAGCTGAGGAGCAAACAGCAAAGATCATGTATTCATAGAATGGTTTGGGTTGGAAGGGACCTTAAAGATCCTCTAGTTTCAACCCCCCTGACATGGGCAGGGACACCTGCCACTAGACCAGTTTGCTCAAAGCCCCATCCAGCTTGGCCTTGAACACTTTCAGGGATGGGGCAACCATCACTTCTCTGAACAACCTGTTCCAGTGATTCAACACTCTCACACTAAAGAATTTTTTCCTAATATGTAAGTAGTATATGTCTATATCTGTATATCTAATATCTAATGCCAAAAAGCATTTAAACTATGTCCTGTGTGACAGATAGATGGACAGACAGCTAGAATTGCAGTTACCTTAACAAAGATATTTATGAAGCATAAGCAACCATTTTTAAATGGTACTTATCCTTAAAAGTACATATGTTAAAAGCTGTTCCTCTTCACAGAACATCACCATCAGAGCAGATACACTCAGTGAAAAGTAAAAAACCTGAAATTAGGTTAAATTCAAATGAAAGGGAATTAATTCTTCCCCACACCTGAGGACACATGACTGTGTAGAAATGCCATTGCTGAGGTATCCTGTTGTGGGACTTCCTATGAATCAGTGCCCAGGATTACACTGCACCTAAGGGCCTCCTTTTGCAGAGGTGCTCGTAAAAGAGGGGAAAAGACAACAACCACAACCAAGGGAAACGAGAAACTCTTTGCTGTAAAGCCCTCTGGCTTTTCCAACTGGTCTAATAAAACTCTTTCCCTCCAGTTTTCTCTCCCAATAGAAGTAAGAAGTTTTTATGAACTTGAGTCAAGGTATTAGGAAAATTGGCAACGTCTGCAGAAACCAGCCTGCTGATGAGGGAAAGAAAGCTAAATCATTCTGCTTTTGCCCTGAGCACAGAGCTAGATAAATATTCTTTTTTTAACAATGATTTTATGTGTGTCTCCTCAGGCAAGTAATTTAAAACATCAACAGACATGAGTCCAAACTCATCACAAGAATAGCTGAAAGCATACTAGTCTTTATTTATGCTAGTTTGAGATTAACAGAACTTTTAAAGAGTAGATTGCAGGTAGCGCAGCAGAGCTCTGAAACTATCCTAACCTGAGCTAAAGTCAGGCTGCATCAAGAAAGAAAGGTAGAAATGGCTCACCTCTGTACTCACTGGTCCCAAACTTTGCTTCCAGCTCTGGTGATTAATATATATCACTTCATAAGAAGAATTTGCATCTCCTTAGTACGCCTATCTGAGAGCAAAACCAACTATGTCTTCTTCTCTACTACTCCCTGCAAAAAGAAAAGAAAAATTCAAAACAAGTACATAAAATGCATAGAATGAGAATTATAAATTTCTAAAAACATTAATACAATTACTCTATTTACAATGATCACTTAATTGTAGGCATTTTCCACTTTAAAATGTAAAAATAATTTTCAAGTATTTGGGAAATGGAGCAGGAGAAGAACAAGAGGAGAATAAAACTTTAAAAACCAGTATACTACTTCTGCTACATTTACATGGCTATATTGCTATTTTCCCCACTGCATCTTTAATCAATGTTAGTAAAATAAACATGGTGCTTTTTCCTCTCACATTGGTTAAGGAGGTTAAGACAACAAACAAAATTTGAAGGTTTTTCTTTTTTTTGTTTAAGATATATACTTTCAAACATGTTTAGGAGCAGCCAGGTTATCATTTCTGCCCCAGGAAATGTTTGATGCTAACAGAGGCATGGGTGGAATGTGTCCACCTCACTCTTCTTGAAGCAATGGACTTGGATCAAGACAGAAAAGTTTCCCAACTCCTTCTACCTTTGCTGGCAACAATGTTCCCTAGGAACCCATCCTGCTGGCTCAGCATTCCAAAAACAACATCCAGTTCAACTCAAAACCTTTCCTGCTCTCAGTTCCCATCCACATTGAACACAAACTGGATTGTCGGTGAAGCTGGTTTTATTCTGCATAGGCATTACCCCACTGTAAAAAGCTTCCAGCTGGATCTGCAAGATGCCTCTCTGACCCTTTTGCATTGCATTATATCAAAATCTGGGTTCATGGAGGTCATTTCAATGACAAAAATCATTACATTAAAAGGGTAAATAAAAGGTGATTAATTTACATTTCACAGGTGAGAGCATAATTCTTTTTGCCCTCTATTAGACAGATGATGTAGCTATGGGTTATCTACTTTACTAAAAGTT
This sequence comes from Cyanoderma ruficeps, assembly GCA_008694505.1. Taxonomy (NCBI): domain Eukaryota; kingdom Metazoa; phylum Chordata; class Aves; order Passeriformes; family Timaliidae; genus Cyanoderma; species Cyanoderma ruficeps. The sequence goes on from VZDJ01007749.1 coordinate 46,047,327, forward strand.
TATATAAGACTTTGCAGTAATTATTAGTATAAAATCAATATTCAATATTCCCGAATTTTCTGCATGGAAGCTAAATTGTATACAAGAAAGACAGCAGGCAACTAACTTAAAGCATGCCACAGAGTACAGGATACATTAGAAATAGGCTGAAACCAAACCTTTCTATGCCTCTGAGAAATCCTGCTGCCTGCAAATAGACAGGACACACAGCTCTTGCTGGGCTGCTGTCTAGCAAGAACATCTCAATGCCAGAATACACCAGCAGGGATAAACCAGGTGTTAGGTCACTACTCATGATCAGGCCAAATCTTCATAATTAATTGACTCGTTAAGGAACAGTAGAAAAGCACACACTTGAAAAACAGGATGTCATCCAGAGGGATCTGGGCAAGTTCAAGTGGGCTCAAGGGAATATCATGTGGTTTAACAATTCCAAGTGCAGGATGCTGTATCTGGCTTGAGACAATGCCAGGTATCCACATAGTTTGGGGGATGAACAGACTGAGAGCTGCCCTGCCCTGCTGAGAAGGACTTGGGAGTTCTGGTGGATGAGAGGCTGGACGTGACCCAGCAACGTGCACTTGCAGCCCAGATATCCAGTTGTATCCTGGGCTGCATCCAGAGCAGCGTGGCCAGCAGGGCAAGGGAGGGGATTCCATCCTTCTCTCTGCTCTGGTGAGACCCCACCTGGAGTGCTGCATCCACCTCTGGGGTCCTGAGCACAGAAGGGACATCAATCTGTTTCAGCAAGTCCAGAGCAGGCCACCAAGTTCATTCAAGGGAGGGAGAACCTCTCCTATGAGAAAAAAGCTGAGAGAATTGTTCAGCCTGGACAAGAGACCTCTTAGGGATAACCTAATTTTGGCCTTCCAGCACCTCAAGGGAGCCTACAAGGAAGAAGAAGAGAGATATCGTATGTGGTGACAAGGCCAGGGAGAATGGCTTCAATCTAAAAGAACAGGCTGAGATTAAGTATTAGAAAAAGTTCTTCCCTGTGAGGGTGGTGAGGCACTGGAACAGCTTGCCCAGAGATGCTATGGATGCCCCATCCTTGGATGTGTTCAAGTCCAGGTTGGATGGGGCTCTGAGCAACCTGATCTAGTGGAAGGTGTCCCTGCCCATGGCAGGGGGGGTGGAACTTGCCAATCTTTAACACAGACCATTCTATGATTCTACAACTTTTTAATCAGCACTTCAGTATATGAACCATGTAATGCAATGGTGTGAGGGAGCAATGGACAAGCTGATATTTAGTAATGGTAGGAAGAGCTTTTACAAAAGAAAAACACTTGCTGAATCTCTATGGGCTTGGTTAGGTGACTGCCTTCCTCCACAAGAGAGGTAGTGAAATTGAGTTCAGTTCAGAGAAGGTGGTAACCTGATGTCTCCCTGTGCTCCTGCCAGCAGCATTACTTATAGGCCAAGATCAGATTTAGACTGATTTAGACTGTGTTTTCTTCATATGTTTGGTCTCCCAATCATGCAAAAAAGTTTCTGGTGAAGCTGACAGAGTCTCTTAATGTGAGTCTTGGGAATTGTACAGCCTTGCCCACAAAGTGCCTCTTCTACTAGGAAAGTTTTATTACATGAGTATTGTTCTTGGGATTATAAATAGCAGCAAGTTGAAAAAGGTTGGTTTTGTCACAGTATTTGTAAATCAAGCGTGCAGCTCTGTAAAACCGTTTGGATGATTTGTTTTAATAGAAAAATATTTTCTGGAAATTGAAAAGCAATAGGACTATTGAGGTGCTATTCCTGCACTTCCACTAGTCTAAACGTTGCCATCACGATGGGGTGAGTGAGCAGTGCTGCTGAGTGTTGTATATTGCTGGAAGACAGGATAACATCACCCCAAGGTTTTGGTAGAAAGACTGGATGTACAGACTTCAGAGCTGCAGAATGACCACTGAGCTCTGCACAGACAAAATCATTTACTCCCATAGGAGATTTCAAGAATTTATATATTGTTTCCATTCCGAATCTCAACCTCCAAAATGCCAATTTTCTCCACATAGGCAAAGTAAAGCTCAGGAGCAATCTGGTGCTAGCTCCAGAGCCACGGAATAGGGATGTCCTGGCCATAGACTCTGCCAGCACAGGACTCCCATGCTGGGCTGGGTAGAGCTGTCCACCCTCCAGGGCTGCTGCATCTCACCAGAAATAGCACAGCTGTTTCCTGTGAGTGTTAGCACTTCTACCAGACCTACTGGAACAAAACTCTGGCTTCTCCTGCCCGAGATACTGCAGTGTGTCCAAGGCACTACAATGGTCCTGCTGCTTTGGCTCTTGGCTGAATAACTGGGAAGATCCCAGCCAACCACAAGTTTGTGTGCATTGAAGTTTTCTTTCTGTGCCTGTTTGCTGTGAGAAGAGCAGGGGGCTGGTTGTTTATGGGGGTGTGCAGCTGTTCCTCTGACAGTCTCTACAGTGCACACCTATCTCCAGCTTTGCTTCCCTTGTGGTATCTGCATCCAAGCTAGCTGGGAAACCTTATTTCTGTCTGCTCTGCTGTGCAGCACAGCCTGGTGTGTAGGATAGTCCATCATCCCTCCCTGTACTACAACGTCCCACGTTGTGTACAGGCTCCTAAAATGTCATCAGCACCACCCTTACCAAACTGAGATGTGCTGGAGTACTTCAAAGTGAGCATTTTGCACTCTTTTCCAAAATGCTTATGCAATGCATGCTCTGGGAAGCACTAGTTGGACTTCAGTGCCACCAGTGTGCTTTAAAGGCAGCATTTTTGTACCAGATGTGTAATTAAATCATTCTTTCAAAGAGTGAGTTTGTCATCTCCATGTGATTGAAACTTTAACTAGGAGCTTCCGTCATCTAAGAACATAATGCACAGTCTTATTAGAAAATTAAGAAAAAAACGATATTTAAGAAACATTCTTCATTCCTTCATCATCCTTGCCCTCAGAAAAGATAAATGTGCACTTTTTTTGGAACTGTCCTATGAATCCCTCCTTCAGAACAAAATTTTACAAAGGCTGAGTGCCCCCGAGGTCACACCTTTGGCCGCAACAGGCCCTATCACACACCTGCAATTTCTCCTTAAATGAATCCATATCCACTTGCAGGTGTTAACAATGTTGTAGAAGAGAATCTAAACACTCAGCATCTCACAATTTTCTGTTTTGTCAGTCGTCTGTGCCTGTACCTTTGAAGTTACTGCTATAATTGGAAGAAAGGTCACACTATTCCAGTCCCTCTAAAGATTGCTTTCATTTCACCAGTATCTAATTATTTTTTTTCTCTCATTTCTTATGATGCCTTAGGTAAAAGTAATTTTTGGTGCTTATCCTTTCATAAGCATTTTCTTTTCTAGATGTAGTTTTGTAGTTTCATATATCCCTCACATCACAGTGGGTGGTTGTATTCTGGAAACCCCAGTGACACTTGTAAAATATTGTCAAGCAAAAGCAAAAAAAAAAAAAAAAAGAAACATTACAAATTTCCTTTATGTGCTACTTTGATTGGGTTTTACTGAATTAATATGCCATTTTGGTTGAGTACCAGGTTCTTTTTCATTTAAATGTAAAGAAAACACATTTCAAACAGCATAACTTCCTTTTAAAACTGATTTCATACAGCTCAGAGTTTTGAAGGATCAATGTGACCTCTTTTGGGCCCTAACTTTCCCGGTTTGTGTGCCATGCTATTTTTTGTTTCCATCCAGGTTTGCGGAGGGCTTGGGAACATCCCTCCAAAAGCCTCTTTCTGCTCGCTGTTCTTGTCCTGCCATGGCGGTGGTGCTGTGAGCACGGGAAGGGAAGGGAAGGGAAGGGAAGGGAAGGGAGCGTCGGGGACCGCATGGCCGGGCTGGCCGAGCGCTGGTGCCGCCGGGGACGGCTGCGGGGGTCTCAACGGACGCGAGTGAGATTTTGTGATGCAGTTTTATAGCTGTCTTAGTGCCAGCCACTACGGGGGTCCTCGTTTTCCACTTATAATGCAAAAAGAACTCTCTCGACGGGTGATCTCCTGCTTAGCTCCATCCGTCCGCCGCACCGTGCGCTCGCACGAAGTGGGGAGGCGGCCGAGAGTGGGGAAGCGCTCGTTTGCCTCCAGGCTTCCTCCCGTGGAATTCTTCCACCGGAGTTGGAGCTGCGGGCAGGCCGGGGACGTCTCCCGTTCACCGCCTCGCCTCAGCTTCCCCGGTCAGGAGGAGGCTTTTGGGTGGCTAACGCGAACTCCGAGCATCTCGGCGAGCAGTCCCCGGGGCGAGCGCACGGCAGGTGCTCCGGGCGCGGCGGGGTCCGGTCCGGCCCGACGGGCGGCGGGGGAGCCGGGGGCGGCCGCGGGGCCGGGCCGGGGCGGGAGCGAACAAAGCGCTGCCGAGGGCGCGCTGCCCCGACGGGGCCGGCGCGGTGCCGCCCGCAGCGGGGGCGGGGTGACCGGGGCACCCGGCCCCCCTTCTCCCCACACACACACACACACACACACGCNACACACAGACACAGACACACGGCCCCCGCACACGCACACCGCACCCGGGCACACGCCGAGGCGCACAGGCGGCCGCTGGTGCGCGGCGAGAGGATGCGTCGGCTGCGCCCCTGGGCGCTGGTGCTGAGCGGGCTCCTGTGTGCCTGTGCCGGGCCCGGGCCGGCGCTGCGGAGCTACCCGCACAGCGCGGTGCTGGACGGCGCGGGCGCCTACCGCCTGCTCTGGGGCCGCCGCGGCAGCGCCCTCGCCCTCCGCCTGGAGGTGCGCACCCGCGGCTACGTGGGCTTCGGGCTCTCGGCCAGCGGCGGCATGGCCTCGGCCGACATCGTGGTGGGGGGCGTGGAGAGGGGCCAGCCCTACCTGCAGGTAAGGACCTGCTCCTTCCCCTCGACCGCCGACCCGGGTCCTCTTTGTCCGCTCGCATTCCCCCTGCTGTTCCTCTCTCGGGACGCTCTTCTTTCCCTGCCCCGCGTTTCTTCTGCAGCCTTCTTCCCCTGCATCCCTGTATCTCTTTACTTCTTCCTTCTACCCCTCGGGTTATCCCTATTCTTCTACGTTCCTTTCCCTTGGAGGAGACACTTCTTTTCGATCTGCCCCCTGCCAACCTTCCCTCCAAACTTCTGTAAGGATTAAACGTGTCAGGTTTCTTTCCTCTTTATCCAGAAGATGTAACAGCCCTATTCTCTCTCCTTTGGGCACTCTCTCCTACCTGCCCGCTGAGCCTAGACCCGCGGAGGAGAGGGGTGGGAGGGCAGAGTCTCTCCCAGGGAGGTGTGGCACCTTTCCCCTCACCCTGCCAACAGCTCGCGGAGTTTAGCCATGCTGGTGCTGCCTGAACTTGCTCTTCCTAATCCCACTGGCATGAGGGCAACATCCCACCGGCTTCCAAGCCTGCTGACGTCCCCTTCTGCTGGCGCACAGCCGATGCTGGTCCTGTTCTTGGTGTTCCTCCTCTCCTCACCTGGAAGTGTTTTGACCCAGATGTTGGAAAGGACTTGCAGAGTAAACACAGGGAGGACTCCTGGTGCATGTCCTTGGTCTGGTAAAGCAACCTCAGAGGTGCCCAACTCTATTGGCATAGTTTTCTTGGGATGTTTCTGTAGTAGTCTCGATATTGTCAGGGCTACGTCTGGGAATAGGAGTGTGGATCAGAGGCCGAGCTGGTGCTTACAGTGAGTCATTCCCTTCAAAAGGCACTGGTGGCTGGTGGAGTAGCATCCATGAGAGGGGAGAGGACCCACACATTTGTTCCCCTCTCGTCAACCTGAGATCCAGCAGGCAGGACTTGCTCTGGGGTCGAGGGAGCAGGGACAGCTTGTCCCATGGATGACTGAAAAGGGGAATCTGGCCTGGAACGACATGTTGTCACCCCCAGCTTAAATAATAACTCAGAGATGCAGTTTAAGAGCAGAGTGGTTGTTAGAGTATGGTCTAGGAGAAGTCATCTGTCTTTTCTTCATTATGTTAGAGCTAGTTGATCTTTGAAGCTGCTGCTTAAATTTTGAGAGGTTTTTCCTTAAGAATGTGGATTTTCTATTAACGATTCATGATAAGAAAACAAAATGCATAATATGATCTCCCTACTGCTTGTCAAGGTTTTATAAGATCAAAACTTTTCCAGAAGAATCAAGCTTTTAGTATGAATATTTTAGTACAAATATTTTCCTCTTAAAAATTTCTTATACTTTTTCTTTCCCCCATTAGTTTGCTGTATGAAGTTTAGGCAAATATTTGTCTTCCTTAAGTTCAGACCAGTGATTTTCAGGATATTGCTTTCACTATATTTCAAAATGAAGATAATTTTTCTTGAAGCATAAATAAAAGACTAATAATAGTTAAAAATAAAACCACTCTGGTCTGCTCATTGAGCAGTGAGCTCTTCACTCACAGAATGAAAGGCTTTCTGAAAGGCTTTGCAATTCAGAAGACACACCTATTAACCATTAAAAGAAACCCAAGATTTTTGCTGGTTAGTTCACAGATCCTGCTAGGGTAAAGCAAGTCTTTTAGAGCAGCATCCAAACTTAGTGTAAAGACATCCAGTGGTGGAGAATCCATCACTTCCCTTGATAGTTTGTGGCAATAACTAGTTTCAGATGTTCCTGATTGGCAGGATTAGTTTGTCTTGGTTTAGCTTTCAGCTATGTATTTTCTCTACTATATTAAAAACTCTACTCCCCCTGCATACCGCCTTCATAAAGTTATTTATATGCTGCAATCGAGGCAATCAAGTGACTCCTCAATTTTCTTTTTTGTTAAATAAATAGATTGAGCTCTTCAGCATCACAGGACATTTCCCCCAGCACTCGAAGTACTTTCGTGGCTCTTTTCAGCGCCTTTCACAGGTTTTCAACATCCTTAAAAATGGCCTCATGCTAACTCCATTCTTCCACAGGTTTTATCCACCAACATTCTGTTACAAATTGAAAAGGACCGTAGCAAATGCCTGATGATGCAAACCTACTGATATATTTCCTGAAACACTAATTTAGCCCATAAATTGTTATACTAAGAGCTATGAGTTATTTTGTTGCACTTTTGAGTAGGTAAGACACAGAAGAAATACTTTTGTTATGCTTGCTTGCCACTTGAGGCTTGCTCCATCCCCATTCCTCCTTCAGTTCTAGGTTGCATGGTTTCTTTCTAAACTGAACTGAGGTTTTTTTAAGGCTGCTCAGTTAAAATTTTTCCATACTTGCACCAACAAGGAATGGCCAGGAACAAAGATGATAAACAAAATTTGTCCAGAGGCTTTTTCTGGTCAGGCAGCAGGGAGTGCTAGAAAATGAACAAATTGTTCTAGGATGTTTTTTCAATAATATCCAATTCTTCCCTTTACTGGACAAACAAGCACAGTTAATATTTTAAAAATACATTCTGTGTTAAGTGTATATCATCATAATTTAGATTATTTACTACTTAAAAAGATTTTTTCATAGATAGCACCCTTGAAAGTGCGTGGTTTTATGCCTAGCTGCACTCCATGAAATATGTACACCCTATAATGAATGAACCTACTTTTCTTTTTGGTTTTAGAAATGTGTTTTTATTCCATGACCATCTGTTGGAAAATGTGCATCGTGGTCTTAACTCTTAGAGGGGTCATTTTTTGGTTTCTTTGAAAGTTTTGAGATGCTTGTTAGTGGCCTGACATTCAGATGTTCTGAAACACCTTTATAGCCTTTCAAGTGGGCATTGAAATTGCCAGTCCCTTGGGTCAATTTTGCCTTTCCCCCCACCAAATTCTCTCTCCTTATTTAAAAATAGAAAGTGTTCTCAGAGGTAAGAGTTCTCTTCTGGGAATAAACAGGTAAATATAGTTAGACTGCAGCTGCCAGTTAGGGTAAAAGCACATAGTCCTGTCTGTGGAAGATCCATGTATTGGGGTAGAGGAAATCTGCCAGATAGTTTTCAGAGAAAAGAGAGAAAGTGTTTCCTCTGGCATTTATTCCTCATCCTCTCATAGCAAGTAAATGCTATTTCCACCATCAGCAGGCAGTGTTTGCCTTGTAAAAAAACTGGGGACTCAAAGTCCTGGATATCCAGGATTGGGTTTTACTTTCTCAGTTTCCAGGGTACCCTGAACTTGGGTGCAATGAGCTTTTTGTTTTGGTTTCCTTTTCCGTGTTTGAGCTGTATTTAATCTGAAAGAGTGTCTGACATAAGGAAAGACCAAAACAATTTGTTAGTTTGTGGCATAGTTTTGTCTGAATATATCAAGAAGAAAAATGTTACAATGTCATGAAAGAAGGAGAACAAACCTTCATGGTGTACCAGTTTTTTGAAGAGCTTTGGAGTGATCAGGGAATTATGCATTTACTGTCCTAACATTTCAGAAGTTTGATACTTGAAATGGGAACCTAGACATATTTTGGGAGGACACAGAGAACATAGCATGGATATGTGTACACATACATGCGTGACTTAGTGTTTTGTCATGAGGGAGGCACCTCCACCGAACAGAAGGAGAAAAAGGAGATCAGTGAACAGGCTGTTCTCACACATTACTGAGAGCCTGTGGTGTCAGAGCAGCAGATTGTGTGGTGTTTGAGAACAAGAAGATGCCAATGGGGGTCGGTATTGGAAAGCTGGGAGCTGCCTTTGTCTCTATAGGGAGGAGCTGGGCTGAGGAGAGTTCATTCTTAGCAAAATGTTACCTTGAAATATTTCCACAGTCATTTGCAGCATGTGTTACACTTCATACAAGATCTTGGGGCAGCCTTAGATTTTGCATCTAGCTTTTTCATTATTTTCTTTTTTTTTTCTTCTTCTTCTTTTTTCTTTTTTTTTTTTTTCCTAATGCATCTCTTTTGTGCTTATGAATTGACACAGCATGCATTTTCTTGCTAGACCCATGCCTTTTCCTTGGTCTCCACCCCTGTCTGGAATTGTGCATCCCCACCCACAGCACGTAGCTGCTGAGAGCCCCATTTTGGGGAGAGTAATCCTCCTTGATGAATGCCTATTTTGTGCAAGTTATACAAGAGGCTTGCATTGTTAGAATCTTCTGTTGAACTTGCACAAAAATAGTCCCTACTCAGGGTGAATAGGGACTGTGTGTCACTAAAAAGTACTTTATTATTCATTAGAGCCTTGCTTGTTAACTGTCACCCAAACTAAAGAATATCTGTTATCAAATGTATCCCATAGAGTTAGCTTAATTGCTCACAGGGAAGTACTTGGAAGAGATTTTAAAGGACAGAAAACAGTGAGCATTTTCAGTACTTAACGATATTCTGCTTTTAAGTGCACTCATGCCAACAGCAACAAAAGAAGTGTTTAGAAAACAACATGAAAGGCACCAAGAGAGATGCAAAGCGAGTGCCACACTGACATATCTCAGTCGGTGTTTTGTTGGAGGTATTTCATGCCTTTGGGCATTGGGGTAAAATCTCCAGATGACTAATGTCTCCCTCTTGGCTTCAATGTGGGGCATAAAGAGACACTCCAGTGTACATCTCCACTGGCTGGGTGCTTTGTAGTTCCCTTTGAGAGGTACAATAGTTAGGACAAGGAAGCAACAGTTGGTGAACAAAAGATGAGAAGAATTCTGAAGCTTGTAATTTGCAGGCCTTCGGGGGACTGTTCTCAAGAGTTTGGTTGGGATTGTTTTTCTTTTCTTCTTTTTTTCTTCTTTTTTTCTTTGTCGAATTTTTTGTTCTCCTTTGGATTTTGAAAACACCAAGAAAATGAAATTTTCTCACATCTCCCAAAAATATGTAATTTTAGCCACTGTGAGTGATGCAAAGGCTTAAAATAATGGGGAGATATTTCAATTCCCAACAGAAACAAGTATCACAGAAGCAGGAAAGGGAAGAAGGAAGATTTTTCTAAGGCAGATACAGAAATTTTGGGAACAAGTATCCCTAAGTGTGTGCTTGAAAATTCCCTAAGTGTTTTTAATCTTCCTCATAATTGAAGTAATTAAAATAATTAAACCCAGAAAACTTGGACTGGGTAAATGTGGCTCCTGTGTAAGGAATGTTCCTTGTGATAAAATGCAGTTCTAAGATTGTATCGTGCAGTATCTTCTCCTTACTGATTTTCTTTCCCTTAAAACACTTTGCTACATGTTTTGTCTAGTCTCCTTGTGTTAGGACAGCCTTTTATCTAGCTTTATATCTTCTGATATAACTGGAATATAAACTCTTAAATTAACATTTCTTCTTGATGTAAAGACTTGTATAGGGCCTTGGGACCCTGTCAAATTATCCATGTCAATATGCAATGTCATATTTCAACCTCTCTCCACTAGTGACTCTTACACTGTCTTGTTTTAATCTAGACAGGTCTCCACACTTCAGTGTTTTCATTTGTGTGCAGAGAAAGTGATGTTTTACTTCTCAGGCATGTCACAGAAACAAAGGGATGGTACTGCCAGCTGTAGGCTACCCTGGGCGGCATTTAACTGTATATAAGAAATATACAGCATTGTATATTTCACTTGTATTCAAGTGACCCAGTCTGAATGAGAAAAGGCATATTTCTAAGTTAATAATTGTGTTTCATGTATAAAAAAATGCAAGCCCTCTTTTTGTAAAGAAAATACATGAACATATACATACACATATACAGGCATTATCTGTTTCTGTAAATACAGAAATGGAAATGTGCATCTTTGTGTATATGTGTATGTCTGCATTTAAAGTACAGATACACAATTATTTGTTAGAGATAAAAATTTTCTGCCCTGGTCCCAGTTGGTAGTGCACCTGAAGTAAATAATCCACATGCTAGTGTATGTCAGCCAGTTTGATTGGAGTTGTACTAGGAATCGTGTACAGCTTCTCAAAACTGCCTGAGAGAGGTCCAAGCTTCCCAGTAAGGACTGAATCACTTCATGCTAATCTGCTGTGTAGGTAAAAGAGCAAAACAACAACAAAAAAAACCCAACAACCCTGCAACCCCCTTAACCCCCCAAAACCCCACTCACCCACACAACCAGAAGCAAACAAAAAAACCCATAACAAAAAATCAACGCAACATGCCTCCACCCCCCCTCAAACTAGTAAATTAATTACAGACTGCTCATGGGACAGTGGCTGTGATCTTACTGATCCCAGTTAATTTTGGAACTTACTGCAGCTTGATTGCTGTACCCTTTTTATGGTTATTTTTTCATTTGCAATCAGTCTCAAGATTGGTTCAGTCAACTGGAATGCTCTTAAGGTGTTCTTACGCAGCACAGAGATGCTTTCAGGCTCCTGCTTTGTGTTAGGTTGCAGTGAGTGGGCTCTACTTTTCCCCAGCATAAGACCATAGTAAGATCTTTGCCTGAAACTCAAGCTGAAATTTATCTGAGGTTGCAAAATAGTTTGGTTTGCTTATTTGTAAGCCCATGTCATGTTTGGTTCTTGCTAAATACAGTGTAAAACCATCTTCTTTTAGGTGGCAACATATAGTGTGTACTGGAACCTTGAGTAGCAGGATCCCATTTAAGTTGAATACAACAATAAAAAAAAGAGAAATGTTAACCACAGTTATTTTTTTGGAAACCCAGAAAGGCATAACTTGGTGCTTATTTCAAAAAAATGTTTAATTCAGTTTTTTTCTTTGTCATAGCTGTTTATCCACTCTATTTATACTAAGATAAATCCTGTCCTGTTACACCTTCATGATCCTTTTTGCCAGGCTTCTCTTTGGTCATTGGCATCATCTTGGTAATTTGGGGATTGTCCTAGGGTGACTTTATGATGCTTATATCCCCAGTCATCTGTTCTGTTTATGCTGGATATTAAATTCTGCACCTTTAAAACTAGATCTGAGAGTGAAGGGGGGGAGAAGAAGAAGCAGTGGATTGTCTGAGGTGGATGTATTCAAAAACATGAAGATAAGAACTTCAGCATTCCTGCTCCTGGACTGTGCTGTCTGCAGCATGGACAGTGGGAGAGAGCTCTCCATTGCTTTTAATTTTTAGTTGGCTGAGGCAGAGAAGTTCCCTGGCCTGTGGTTTTTCTTTTTCTTAGAACTGATCAGTCTGCTCTGTACTGAAAACCCAGAAAAACACCAGGAGCTCACACCTGTGGCCCACCAAGGCCTGGGATGTGGCATTTTCCAGTGCAGGAGGCACTGATAAGAGACTGAGTGAGCCAGGCTACACCCCACGACAGGGACTTTCTGAATTTGCCATCTCCTCAGAACAGAGAGATTTTATTGTTTAATATTGTTCAATTTTTTAATGCTTGTGAGTACTCTGTTTGTTAAATAAACAGTTTTTTCCACTTTTCTCCAAGGAAATATTTTTCGAAACCAGTTGGGGGTGGGGCCACCTGAATCTGCTTTCTAGAGGGACCCCTTTGGAAGTTTCCTCCCAAATTTGCTTTAAACCAGGACAGGGATATTTCAAACTCCATGGGTTGGCTACAGAACATCAGTGAGGACAAGTTGAAACACAGCTTGTTTTCCTGTCATTTCCTATTTCTGACTTGTCCCTTTTTTCACTTTTAAGCTTTAGACTGCTGCTGGAACAGCAGTGATGGCCTAGTTAGTGAAGGGCAGCACACATAAATTGGGGTGGCTGAGTTCCCCGCAAGCTGAGCCCACAAGGCGATTGCTGGATGGGGCCAAAATCTGAGAATTATTTTATTCTCCATAAGGTTGAAAGGTGATATATATATATAATTTTAGGATGGGAAATGGATATCATAAACAAAACAATCTTGCACATTGTAAAGATCTGGGAAGGGAGTCCCATAAACACCTGTTTCAGTCTGTGATGACAGCTGGTAGGGCATTTGGGGTCAGGCTTCCCTCTGCAGCTGTGCTTGCATTCTCTAAGGAGAAACCAATGTCTTTTCACATCCTTAAGAAATTACTCTTCCTGATTGTTTGTGGAACAGAAATCAGAAACCATACATACCACAAAATATTTTTTTAAGAAGGAAAGAGTCTAATGGTATCTGAAAAACAGTGTAACATGATCTGCCTCACATCTGGAAAAGAGCATAAAATATCTTGTAGTGTCAAGAAGATTTTTCATTTTCCATATGTTATTTCAACTTCTAGGTAATGTGAGGAAGGAGATATTTAATTATTTGATGGATTGCACAATTTAGTCCAGAGTTCCAATATGCCATTTTATGCCATATTATGAAAGGGAGTACAAAAACTTTAAATGTTTCACATGTAAACAATTTACATAAGTAAATGCTGAAATAGACATCTTTGTTATCATGTAGCATGACCAGTAACACTTCTGAAGCTTTTTTAAACATTTAATCTTTAAATAACCATAGATTATTATTCATACTAGAAATATACAGTCACTTCACCCTTCTCTTTCACTAATTTTTATACTTCTGTAAAGCTGATGTGTAATTTCAAAAAATACTCTTCATTAAACATATGATAAATATTTTTTGTGTGTATGAGAAACTGGAAAATCTGGATGCAACTAGTGAATCCATACATAAATCCATATTGTGGATTTACCCATACACATGTGAGCGTTTCGGAAATCCAGTTTTCAGGACTTGACAATTATTTTAGATCTGTTGGGACTTGTCTTGGTTTGAAACACAGGTGTCTGCTAAGGAAGGCAGGAGCCTCCCTTGGAATGGAAAATGTAACCCCCCTCCCTCTGAATTATTATAGTTTTGAAATTAAGGGGCTCTCGGGCAAAGATATGAGAATAGGAATAACAGCTCTTTACTATATGTATATTTTATGTATAATAAAACAAACCAACAGAAACCACGAGGGCATTAACAACCAACAGAACCAGGAACCATCCCCAGCCTTCTCGGCCGCAGGCGCTTTCTCCATTGGTGCAGTTCCAGTCACAGCCAGCAGGGGCGCTGTTGGCTCCTGGCGGGCAGGGCGGGTGCGGTGATTCCCCCACAGCTGCAGGGGGCGCTGTGGCGTGGGCTTGGGGAGCACGCGGTAATGGCGAACAGGCTGAGTGGGGAAGAGATGGAGGAGAGGCTTTGCTTCACAAACACCCTGGGGCTGTTGATCCCGGTGCCCCAGCAGAACTCTTGGAAGGACCAAGATGGACCAGCAGGATGTCTCAGCAGGCAGGGGGTGCGGGGCTACAGTGCAGTGAAAGCTTGGAGCAGTGCCAAAGAAGCAGCAGGAGCTGGACAGCAGGATCCCAGCAGGATCCCGGGCACCCAAGCAGGTGGTGATAGGTCCGTCTTTTAGTGAGGTAGATGTTTATACGGTCCCAGTTCAGTGGCTGCTCTCATGAGCAGAGGCTCATCCCATGGCAGAAGCAGCAGTTCTGGGCTGGGCACCGGTGGCAGCAGCGAATTCCCTTCCACAAGCAGCAGCTCCAACCATCCTCCAAAGCCAAGGGAGCGAGCCCAGCAGCTGCCCCAGCCCAGCCTTTACCTGTCCAGTTCTCACGGTATCTTTGGCTCTCCACCTCGGAGATAAACTCCTGGACAAGAGAAGTACAACCAGGTGCCATCCTCCCCTAAGCTTGATCATTTCTTTTATTTTCTAAATACCCAGTAGTTAATGTTTCCAAGCAACTTATGGGGGAAAATTTTATAAGTAAAAAGGAGCAAAATGAAAGAAACCTAACCCCCAATGGGACTCCATGAAATTCAGGGGACTTGTATCAGTATAATCTACTCTACAAAAGGCACATGTTTGCTAGCTAACTGTGTGGGTTGGCAAAACCAGATCTGTGTAAAAAAAGACTCTACCATGTTAGAGCCTTTTCCTGCTTGTTGTGAAGAATAAACTGTTCCAGTATGAAACCCATTTTAGAACTATCTGTGATAGATATCAAAGCATGGATTAAAACATCCCACTCCTTTCTTTACAGAATTAAATAAGTGGAACTTGTGAATTTGGATGAGCTCTGTGTGACAGTAGTCTAAACCTGGGAGAATTTCAAATTAAATTTATATTTCCTTGGTTAAGCTGAAGCCCAAATGCTCAGCTTACCCTCTCTGGTCTCTGGTAGATCCATCCTCTGTACTGCCACTTTTCAAAGGCCTTCAGCTTTCTCCTTTGACTAGACAAAAGAGTGGAGTGTGGGCAGTCCAAATGTGATGGTTTTGATTGCCTTTGCACCAGGACTTTCAGCGGCAGGACTTTATTTTTATTTTTCTACTTTGAAAGGAAGCATAGGCTATGTATAAAGGTACAGACATGTATGTACATAGATATATTTAACATTTTTTTACTTTTCCAGATTGCAAATTTTTCCAAATTGTGGCTGAAAAAGATGTGGCATCACAGACTGTCATTGTGTCATCATGTTTGAAAACCTTTTGTTCGTTCTCTTTTGTACACATTTTAAAGGCTTTTAAGCTCTGATGAGTAAATTGAGCAAAGTCTACATAGTTTGACTTAAAATCTTTTGTGTGAGCAGAGAGAGATTCATATAGTTCCTGGACAATGTGGCATTATTTTGTTTTAAAACTGGAAAGCAAACCATTTGCATGCTAGAGGTTGAGCAATCTAATTTTAAGTTGCTCAGGGTTTTTTTGGTTTTGCTGGTTTTTGTTGTTTTTTGTTTTGTTTTGGGGGTTTTTGGTTGGTTTTTTTTGTGTGTGTGTAACATTATTTGATTTTATTTTTCTGGTGAACACTTGGATGATTTTCAACAAAGGAAGTAAAAATAGCATTAGCTACATCTAGCCACAAAATAATTTCAGGTGCAATCACTGAAATCAGCAAGGTTCTGTTCATTTTTAACAGCAGGGGTGGGCAGCCAGTGCCTGAGCAGGCAGCAGTGTGGATGCCCAGTACAGCTCTCATCCCACGGGGAGCAGCCTGGTCCTCTCTGGGGGCCTGGGCTTTGGGGCCACCTTCCCCAAAGCATTCTCCTGCAGCCACAAAATGAGCCCCTGGTGGTGAGCCAGAGCTGTGACCTGTCTTTGACTGTCATTCAGGCGGGTGAGATAATTACACTGACAACCACGTTATCAAGGCAAATCTGAGCTTATACCTTAATTGCAGAACTTCTTTGCATTATTTTTACATTCTTGCCTCAGGCTCATGGAAATCAGGACTATATCACAAGGGGTTTTTTTCTGGTTAGAGCTGTGTCCTCTAGACTTGTGATGAAATGGTGAAGTTCACCACAAAACATTTGAGTGTGCACACCTTTTCTTCATATTTCTCAGCTTCCCTTCACACTGGTTTCAGGCAGAAACTTTTGAGTCTGTTCACATGAACAAAAGCTGCTCTTGAATTCGTATTCCTCAATATTTCAAAGTGTGGGTGCTTTCACTAAGAATGTCTTCCTCCAGTTCAAGGTAATATTTAAGCAAAGATATCACACTTCAGTAAAAGCCAGTGTTCACAAGGTTACATTTCTTGTCCAGAGAAACTCTTACTAACTTAAAGATGGAAGCAGAGATTTCACAGAAGAGTGTTTTCCGAGCAGGAATGTATAGGCAATACACTACCTCCTTTCAAGTTCTTATGCAGGGCTAAAGTGTAGCATTTTGATCCCATAAAGTATCTGTCTTCAAAGAACCATCGCAAAACAAGTCTTATTATTTCTGTCTGGAAAACAGCAAATCCAAGTTATTTCTCTAAACAAGTACAACTCATCAGTTCACTTTCTTTCAGGTGCCAGGCCTGTGTTTTGCTCTTTTTAGTGGGTTTTTTTTTTCATTTGCCTATTCTCTCATGTATGTACTTAATCATTTATATTTCTAAGAAGTGGTGACAGGAAAAGAAGAACTCTCTAGTGTCTTGCCCACACACAGATTTCTAGGGTGGAATTAAGTTTAAGGTTACAGCTCCTAAATGACCCTTTGGTGAATTAATGAAGTTTCAGGGTTTTTTTACTGGTATCAAAAATGCTTGGGCATAACTTTTTACTGTTTTTCAGATTGGTTACTTCAACCTTAATGAAAGAGGAAAGCTAGAAATCTCTCTAAAAATGAACAGAGGTCCAAACAGCTACAAAAATAAATGCCTGCCGGGACCAGACAGTGCTGCATTATTTTGTAAAGACACCACACAATTAATGGTGTCTGCCAGTAGCCTGTTTGGCATGAGAAATACATTGGTTAGTTAAAACCTTCCCCACCCCAAACCAGGAAGAAACAGCCTGAAACTCAAAGGAGGGTGACCAGAGGAGGTGCATCTGAAGCAGTGGCCAGCCCTTCCTAGGTGGCCAGGGTGGGAGGAGAGGGAGGGACAGGTCCCAGCTGCAGAGGGCTGCAGGAATCCGGGGTGAGGAGGTTAATGACCTGACATTGCTGCCGTGCTACTCCTTTGTGCCGGGCCTCTGCAGAACCCTGGATGGGAAGCATCTTTCATCCAAACAGCTCCCTTGCCTCTTCCAAAACCTCAACCTAATCCCAGCAACTTTTGTATGAAATGAGGACTTTTCGTGCTAGTTAAGCCGTAGGGTTTCTGGTTCCAGTCAATGTGCATTCAAGAGGCTTGTTTATTGTGGGAAAGAAAAAAAAAGCATAGGAAAAGTTGTGGAAAAAAGGAGCAATACTATTGTTGATGCAAATATTAAGCAAGTTTCATTCTCTCTGTAATTCCTCCTGGAGTTCATGATATCCCAGTTATGATAAATAAAGCTTCTTGGTTGCTGGGTCCAACCTTTATTTCTGCAGTTACATACAGGCAGCACATTGCTAAAATTACTTAAGGCATTCTTAAGCTGTTTATTCCAGAGTGTTGCTTTCTTGGAGATTTTGTATGAAAAATAGTTCAGGCCACCCCAAATTTATTGTTTGATTCAAAACTGACACTGCAGAGTTTTACATGTTTTGAAAAAGGCTTCAGTACCGGACATAGAGTTTCATTTTTAATATTAGGTTTTAATAATGGGCCACCTTTCTTTTATAATAGGATTATTTTACAGATGAAAATAGAGTACTAAAAAAGGACCCTCAACAGGATTACCATCTGGAATATGCCATGGAAAACAGTACACATACGATACTGGCCTTTAGCAGAGAGCTGCACACTTGTGACACAAATGACAAGAGCATAACGGTAAGAGTCTCTGACTATAGACAGATGAAGTAATTAATACAGGATAAATGTATATGTGGTTATTAAGCTGGTAATTAGAATCTCTTTTTAGTGAAAGGACAGAATTAGAGAAATTCACTTTCCAAAATATCCGTCCAGGTAAAATATTTGTGCTAGTTTTATTAAACTATTGTGTTTAAGTTTCAGCTTTCTTTGTTCTTCTATTTTAATGCATTATGTTCTGTAATTTCTCGTAAGTGTACACAGGATTGAATTAGATACCTCTGAGTCATCAAGTCCTACATGCCTATAGACTTATGTCCTATTGTTATAACCATTCCAGAGGACTAAACTGAGAAATACTTTTAAGATTCTGTGCTAACTTGTAATTGATTTTAGATTTTAAAAAAAATTTGGAGAAGATATATTAAAAGTGTCTGTTTGTTTTATTTCTTTATTTAAAACTAAAAGTGAAAAAAATTTGTGGTAAAACTTTTCCATGGCAAAATAATTTTCATGGTAAATTCTTTTGTTGCCCTAGGGATTGCTGTGCTATTTCATACGTGTAATTTTAAATTACATGAAGCTGATTACTTCAGTATTGGAAATGACAGATAGGTTAGTGTCGCAGTTATGACACGAAAGAACGACACTCACCCATCACGTTGAGAAGTGAGGAGTGAAAGAGAAAGTTTATTATGATTTGAAGTTAAATAGGATTTGGAATTTGATCAAGGATTGGGGGATGAAAGGACCACCTCTCTGACCCCAGTGGTCAACTCAGAAGTCCATCATTTTGTCCTTCCCCCTGTAAAGAATGTTGTTTACAAAAAATCTCTTTATTTATGTTTAAATCTTGAGAAAGCTCCAGTAGAATGAGAACAATCAGAAGGCTGAAGATCAGGGCGACAGGTTAGAGAGATTTGCAAGGCTTTCTATGCTTTGTCTTTTTTACTACTTCTTTTGGAAGCATTACTACAGGAGTAAAACGCTATATTCACTATCTGTGTTTTTACAAAATATGCAATTATAGCAACATGAGAGGCTGAAAATGCAGGAAGCAAACCCCATCTGTATAAACCACCAGTTTTCCAGGCAGTCAGTGGATCTCTGGTTTGCACACCTGCTCCAAATTCTCAGTATAATTTAGCATTTTGAGACACTTCAGGATTTATTGTAGCACTTTGTCTTAAGGGTCATTATTGTAATCTGAGAATCTGAGGTTTATAGAGAGCTGGTCTGTGCAGTGGCTGTAGATTGATTTTTAAGATGTGAATCTGTTCTGTAATTGAATGTTAATTTTTCATAGTATCTAAGGACAACAATTCACTGAGGGTATTCCAGACCAGAGACTGGAAAATGTTTGGGGAGGAAGCATTCTGGTTGTTGATCAAATAAGTAACATCTCTGGAAAAATATAATGCATTTAGTTGGTTACTTCTTTATGAGTCTCTTCTGCCATTTGAAGATATGATTTCAGTTCACAACATCAGGGAAGGAATCTATCAGAGAACAGTTTAATTTCTGTATATTTCCAATTAACCCATTGAGTATAAAACCTTTTTAATTTCAAAGGCCAAATTGTGTAGGTAGATGACCGTTTCTCTGGAATACATTGTCATTGCTTAAATGCACCTAAGTCACAGCTATTGTAGGAATTATAGGAACTGTGTAAGTAAGATGTTGCTCCTATCTCTTGTGGACATTTTGCTTTTTTTTTTTTCAGGAGAGCACAGTGAGGGTAATATGGGCCTACCACCACAAAGATATGGGAGAAGCAGGTAAAAATTACCATGGATCTAATCGTGGCACAAAGAGTCTGCGTTTGCTGAACCCTGAGAGAGAGGAAGTCTCATCTGCATCCTTGCCATACTTTGACTTGACAAACAAAGACGTAAGTTACTCCATGTTGTGGGTTTCTGTGGAGATGGGAATAAGGTGGTAGCCAGAGCCTTGGACTTCCACAATGGGTAGTGTGACTTTTATGTATAGATTAAATATAAGGAAGAAATTCTTCCCTGTGAGGTTGATGAGGCATTGAAACATGCTGCCCAGAGAAGCTGTGGATGCCTCATCCCTGGAAGTTCCCAAGGGAAGAGGCTTTGAGCAAACTGGTCTAGTGGAAGGTGTCCCTGCCCAAAGCAAGGGGATTGGTACTGGATGATCTCTAAGGTCCCTTCCGACCCAAACCATTCAGTGATTCTATGATAATACTGTGTCCTTGCCCTTTTTATTAAGACAGGTGCCTGTACCAGACAAGGACACAACATATTGGTGCCAAATGTTTAAGATTCCTGTACAGCATGAAAAGCATCATGTGACAAAGGTGAGTGATTCAGACTCAGAAAGTTTAGAGGAATTTATATAATAATTACACTTCAAATCAGTTCTTGCACTTTTCAAGTTTTTTTCACTGCTAACTGGAGGGAAAACAAGATCTCTTGTCTGTACTCACAAATATGTATCAAGTGTTTGTGTATGTGCGCCCAGAACCTGACAACTGGCATGCACAGTGACAGATCCTCCTTCTTGTAGTTCTTTTCTCTTTCATCCTTTCTTCCTTAAGAAAATCGGGTTGAAAATGATTTCTGTCTATAAATATTTCTGGCAAGGAATAAGTAAAATTGTCTAAAAGCATGTTACATCAAGTTTCTACTTTTATATAGGAATTTAATGAATTTCTTTTAACAGATAGTAATCTTAAATTAAAAACTAATTAAATGGTGATGTTTGTTCAAATAAAGGGCCAGGTTCTTATTTGATTCCAGTCACCTTTCTTGTGATGACCAATGTGGAGGAAGGTTAGATCACATAAGAACACACACCAGTATTTTCAGAGTTTAAACCTAAATATTATTTTTTTTTAAAGAGATTAACGTTGTAGTTTATTCTTAAAATAATGAAAATGTGTGAATAAACATTCACAGAATGCTCAGCAGCATCCTAGGTGATTTGAAAACCCACATGCATAAACATGTTTTCCTATAATGCATTTTAAATTGAAACTGTTTTAAATTGAAAGCTTAAGAGTGCTGAGGGAAAGATGGTTCTCACATTTCTCCTCAAAAGCAATATGCTGAAGACCTTATAAAACAACAAATTCTTATTTTTCTAATGTGCTGAAGATAGCACAGTTAGATAGTTCTGGTCTTCATTTTTATCTTTCTTTGAACCCACAAATGCATTAAGTGTAGAATTCTATTTCTTCTTTTTTGTTACTATTGTCAGTCATGTTTCTTCAGTGCATTCAGTATGACCAAAATTTTAAATTAATTCAAAGAACTTCAACATGTGATCTCAATGTCTGTATGATAAATACCTATAATTACTCTGAAATAGTGTGTGTTTCTGCACTTTATCAGAATGAGCAATTGCAAGGCTCAAATTTCTGCCTTTAGGTACTTGATCTTGAATCACATTTGAAATCTGTGACAGCTATTTTCACTGTATGAAATGGAGAACTTGCTTGTGTTACAATATGTATGTCAAGATCCCTAGTTTTCTGCTTTAAAGTGAGAGACTTTCAAAATGGTAGTATCAGAATCAAGCTTTCCATGTTAAATTTGGTGGAAGTTGTAGTTACTTGCTGCTCTGCTAAAAAGTTCCCTAGAAGTATTAATTATTTATGATTTCTAGAATTTATTTTCTAAATGCTTTGCCTGACTGCAGATACAGTTGCTAAGTCTTTAAAAAAAATAGTGTTCGGTTGAAGCTAAGACAAGATTTTAGCTCAGAAATACACTGGCTGATTTTTCAGAATAATTTTATATTCTTTATTTTTACAATAATGTATAAAGAGTATTAAAGTTTTAGAAATCGTATTCTCAAATCAGCATATTTTTTATAAAGTTAAAAATTAGAGTAGAATCCTC
The DNA here is from genome assembly GCA_008694505.1 of Cyanoderma ruficeps. Taxonomy (NCBI): domain Eukaryota; kingdom Metazoa; phylum Chordata; class Aves; order Passeriformes; family Timaliidae; genus Cyanoderma; species Cyanoderma ruficeps. Next base: position 46,069,052 of record VZDJ01007749.1, read on the forward strand.
AGTAATTTTCCATCTTCAGAAGAGCAAGAAAATTTCATATTGTTGCTTAAAAAATTTTAAGAGTGTGAAAAATAAATACAGAAAGAAAGTAGATTTAAGTGGGAACACTTCCTTAGTCTTTCTTTTCAGGGGCACAACTTGTATTTTCCAGTAAGTGATGTTTTTAGATGCCACATAGAGGGTTGTTGTGGAATTGTATCTATGTGCTCTTGCAAACTGATTAAACATTTCCTAAAGCCTACTGATACACAAAGGATGGGGCTTATGGCTACTGGGGAAGATATTAGCTGTGCAAACAGAGCTTGAGTTTCACAAAGGGAAGGGTGGATGAACTCTTTGGCCTGATCAAACTGTCTGGGTTAGTTAAATACTTACATAGATATTGATTGTGGTTTCCTTCTGTAGCATGGTTTTCACACAAACCTACGCATGGCATTTTCACAGACAGAAAAAAACAGTGTAGACTTGGCACAAATTTGTCTGTGGCATAATTTAGTCTACTTCAGTAGTGTACATGGGAGCTGGCTTTGACCATTTCTGTGCTCCTGTATGATTTTGTGGAGTGCTGAGCTGCTCAGTTTGGCACTTGCTGAACGATGTGTGCCATCAAGTGTGTGCTTAGCTGTGCTGATGTGTAAATCTGCTGGTGATCTGGGGTCTCAAGTAGGTGCTACAGCCACAATTGGAAATCTTTTCCTTCATTCCACTGTTCTCTGTCATTTCTTCCTCTTGAAAATTGCTCTGAGCACTTTGTAATAAAGTACTTTTTAAATATCAGTTTCATCAGGAAAGCATGATGTTTTAATGAAGAAAACAACAAAAAAAAATCAGACTTGTCATTAAAGATAGATGTCGAGACTTTTTAATTGTCTCTGGCTAACAAATACCAGATTCTGAATTCAGATTCTGAATTCAAAAGAATTTTTTAATGTCTATTGAAGATGCATTATTTAAAAACTATTATGCTTTAAGCCAAAATATATTTAAGGTATTTACAAATATGTTCTGTAAATAAAATCTAATGGTGCCACAGCTGGCTAACTGATAATACTGGGGTCTTAAGGTTCACCTGCAGCGGTGTTTTAGTTTCTTCTCTTTGCACAAAACGAAGAAATGACTAGAGCAAGAGAGCTCAATATTAATCAAAGATAAATTGTGTAAGACCTTGGGTCTTTTCTTTCTTTTTACCTAATATTCGTGTTACTTTCCAGGAATCACAGGTAAGGGGAAATGGATATTTTCATTGATCAAGCTGCTCTACATGACATGTAAATTGTGCAAGAGATAAAATTGCAATCTTCTGTTCATCTCATAGGTAGAATAAGGACATGGATAAGTAATTTCTCTTTATGCTGCATTTACCAATGGAAAACAGATCTTCACTGCAATAAGGAGGCACCCAGCCAGGTTTAGAACTTCTCTGTTAAATCTTCTTTTGTTTCACATTTCTTGCAACATTCTCCTCAGGGAAGAGATTGTGTCTTCCTACATGTCCCTACAATGCCTTCTGTTTCTAATGCCTCCAGGAACTTCTGGAGAGACAACTCATAATAACATGCCTGCTAAGAAATAAAACACAATAAGACAGTTTCTCAATAGCTGGGCATCATAGTGACAGTAGTTATCCAGAGAACAACCAAAAGCAGGCACTGAGCTGGTTTTGTGACTCTAATGGTCTACATCACTCCTCAGCTTTAAACTGCCTACCTGGCTGAATTGTGGCTCCTTGAGAATTTGTTAAACTTCTACAGGATTTTCCCCCAGGGCATTTTCTATGACCAGAACCAATTATAAGTGTAATAGGTAAATTTTGAAAATAATATAGGCAGAACAGATGAAAGGGATTGCTTGGAGGTAATAGGTATTCGGGCATTCAAATCAGATGTTTGCAGGATGGCCCTGCAGTGGTCACAGAGTGGTGGACTTTGGCTGCTCTTCACACGGGAGAGCACATGGCTGCCTGTCTGCAAACTCCTCCTGCAGCTACTTGTGCATTGGCCTGTTCTGCTGCTCTGAGCTTCAGGCAATGGTGTGTGCCTCAGGCTCACTACTCAAGGGATTTTCACTTTTCTCACATGCAGAAGTTAGCCGGGAGCTTTCTCAGAAGTAGGTTTTGTAGAAAAAAGCATTCCGCTTATTAGCCGAGACTTCCTGGCGATGTGCTTAAGACTATGTCTTGTTGGGATTATTTGCAGTTCTCTGTAAATGTCATTATTCTGACTGGTCCTGAATGTGCTTTTTAATCACACTCCTAAAGAAAAGTCTCTGGTTTCACCAACTGCACCGCAGGAAGAAACTCCCCTCCAGCAGGACCTCTCAGAAGGAGGGAGAGCAGGATCCTCTGGTAGAGCAGACACACAGGCAGGTCCACACACCTACCTCTGCATGAAAATGTCTGTCTCCCTCCTAAAACCATGCTGAGTGCAGGTCCCTGGGTGTGGAGAGCCAACATATGCAGAGACACCACTGCACCAAGGCTGGGAGCAGAGCTGACAGAGCCAGAGGTGATCATCTCAGGGAGCACACCCTGAAAATGGGTCCCTGCAGCATCCTCCCCCTTGTAAATTACCTAGTTTGTCTATTTTTATTTCTCTTTCAATTAAAAAAAAAAAGAGTTATTCAGTGGCAGCAGACTGGATCTTTTGAAATCTTCTGATTTTTGTACTGTTGAGGTGTCCAATTTTCATGATTGTCACTGTGTGTGGATATGTGTGTGCTGACACACTCTATATTTTGACAAGTTTAAGACTATTTGCTGGTAGTTAGTTTTTTTCTGACTATTTGCTGAATTTATTTTTCCTTGCTGTGAGCAGGTATCATGAAGATGTTTACCAGCAGCAAGAAAGTGAAAATTAGTTTCATGTTCATGAGAAATACTTCCCAGTGTTTCGGTAAATACAGGTCTTGCTTTATATTCTAAGCTTGTTCTTAACTGTTTTTTCTACTTGTGGTTCTACAGATGCAGCAATTTTTATTACTGTCTTTAGGTTTCAATACTCCATGACTTCTGTACTTCAATTTAACTGTATTGCTTATTCAAATAACTGCATCTGCTAAGGATTCATTACTCTGTCTTCACATTTACATCACGTCTTCCAGACTGTTTTTTCTGCTGCAGTTAAAAGAGCTTAAAATACAGGGTTTCTTCTGTCTCTAGATTTTCTGTGAATCCTCTAGACCTGCGGTCTCCCTCTCCACCTGACAAATTGTTTAATGCTGTGTGTAAACTGCAAATTTAGAGTATATACTGGTGAAAGACTGGTATGTATATCCTACATGCCAGACGTGCCATGATCTATTTGTGTGAACCTTTTCAGCATAGCATGCCTCTGTTGGTTCCAACACTGTAAATTTCCCCCCTATATTTTCTTAATTTCTTTTAAAAACACTGTGTTTTCCTCAGGAAAAGTAGTTCCCCAGGCTTCATTAGTAATAATCCCCTAGTCAAAAAATGCCAAATATTGGCTTTCACTCCAAGACTAGGAAAAACATTCTCTGTCAAATAAACCCCAAAATTGGGTAGTATGGTCACTTAGCTGTATCTGCATGGCTTTTCTCTAAGAATAACTCATTTTTTCTGTAGTTCTAAACTTTTTAGGTTGTTTCAAAACTAGTATAATCAGAGAAACACCAGCAGAAATGCTGTGATGTGGCTGTGCCCAAGAGCATAAAATATTTTTGATTCTGGAAGAGTACTTTTTGAATAGGACATCCAGTTTTAGAGGGCATTTGGCATTGGAAAGGAGGAAAGGAGCATATCCACACACAGTAGTTGCATTTTGTAAACTCTCAGAAGTTTTGGTTCTTGTATAAAGGAGTTCTTTCACATGCATTATTTGAACCTCCTTATGAGAATGGTGTGAGCAGGTTTAGCTCTGCTGAAATGGGTAAGAAGCCCCACACTGGGGATTAAGCTGTGTGGTCAAAATTCAGTATCACTTCAGTATAGCTGATGAATACTCAGGCAGCATATTAAAGACAGTAAATTTTCAGCCATAGAGATGGGCTTCCTCTCATCTAAATTGAGTTATCTATGGGTCTGAGCCAGCTGCTTCATTGACCTTATAATGGCAAAACTAGCTGTTTGTATCATCCTAGAGGATTTGTCAGAAATGTATGAGCTCAAGCATCCCACCTATGGTTCAATTTCTCTCTCCACTGATGGATGAGAGAACCCAGATATAGATAAGTAACTCCCAGATGAATGAATCAGGGAAGACATATCCCAACCAAAAAGTTCAGGGGAGAGAAGAGACTGTGGTAAAAGCAAAAATTGCAAAATAATACTTTTTTTTTTTATTTTTAATTTGCCTGTGGGAAAAATGATCTTTTCTCAACCACAGCCCTGTGTAATTTTTCTGGCACTAAGCTTACAATGTGACTAGTGAAACATGCTAATCATATAACCAGGAAAAAAACTTAATTATTTAGCATTAGCTGAGAAGTGTTACATTAGGCGTATTTTTATATCAGCACTAAAGTTTTCCATTGCTGATCTCCTTAGAAGAGGGAGCCTCTTTTCAATTAAAGAAAGGCCTGTATTAGAACACACCAGCAGCTGCCAGTTAATCTTCATGTTCTGTTTCAAGGCAAACTGATAAGGAAGTAAAAACTCCGAAAAACTTGTTGCCAAGGGTAACTCTGCTTTTTGACAGTGGAATGCTTTAGTAATACCAAAGACCCCAGTGTGAAAATACAAAGGGACTCCAGTTTAAGAGACTGATTGATTGGAAGCCAGAAGGGCAGCTTGTAGCCTGCAGTACCTAAATGAGGGCACTGATTTTTAACTTGAGTGATACCAGACAGTAACTGCTTGTTTCTCTCTGGCCTGAACTTTTACATTTTGCTAAATGTGATAACTCTAGCAAATTGCATCATGCAGCCTGACATAAACAAATGTTCTATATTTTCCCATGCATTCCCCTACAAAGCAATTTCAGCCCCGGTAAATTAGATTGGCAACCAAACAATCATCTTACGCTGCAGAGCTTGTAAGCTATCTGCCCTTTGATCTGCAGGGCTGGCTCTTTGGTGCAAGCCTGAATTGGCCCATTAGGCTTTGCAGTGCTAAAGATTCATGTAACTGAAGAGGCTGAAAATTAAAAGTTTCCCAAGCACTGTCTGAAGAAATAACAGAAATACATTATTGTCTCATATTCTGCTAAATTATTTCATTATGCAAAATTGTTTAATGTACTATTCCATTCTGTGATCACCAATTAAATTATATATGACCACAGATTTTACTGTCCTACCAAACTTTATATTTCTTACATATTTTTATTTTGTAGTAGTCTTCTTTCATTTCACTTGTGAATCTTAACTATAAGAATTCTTAAATTATGCAGTTATTGCTGCATTATTTATTCCATACTTGGCATGCAAAAATAACCTACTTCATTTCTGTCATCAGCAAAGTTGAATATCCAGTTAATTTAATCCATTTTCTTCAATTTTTGCTTTCTAAATAAAAACAACATCCATCGATTATGGCAATGTACTGACCATGCCAGCAGGTGGTAGGAAAATGTGTGTGCTGTGTGATTTTTTGGATAAATAAAAGTCAGATGGCAGCAGCCTTAATTTAAAATGCCACCAAAAGTAAGCATGGAAAAGGGGAAAATACAATTTTTGTGCAGATCTCTGAGTTTTACCTCCCAATTCTGAGAGGATTTGTGGGGTGCTCTTCAAGAGACCCTTGCTGTTGATTAACCCCATTTTGTCTTGTGCCGTGTCTTTTTCTTCCTCATCCTTAGCTTCATATATGATTTTCAAGTAAACCTATGACTAGGTGACGCTCTGAAAATATAAGAAAATTTTCTGCAGCCAAACATCCAGCACTCCTTATCATAGCAGGCAACAAAACACTTCAGAGCAGCACTGGGCCTTAGATGAGCAGTTACAAAGCATCTTTTATGGGAACCCCGGAACAGCAGGCTCGTAGGTAGTAAAATCTCTCTTGATGGGGCTTGTGTGGATGGATCACAGAACAAACCCAGCTTGGTCCTACTAGCATCTTGGCATTGTTTCTGAAGATCTGTTGCTCAGACTGTAGTCCTCACACGTTCGGGGTCACCAAGTGTTGCTAGCCGAGGCTGGGTGTGTCCCACTTTAGGGACAGAAAGAGAGCAGGCCAGAAGCATCACAGTGAGGGGACAAACTCTTCTACTTTATTTACAGTCTAACTCTTTCATACATTTGTACAGAGGTCCAGAGTTTTTCTACAACGGCCGTCTCCTGAGATTCATTTCAGTGTTCCTAAATTGGGACACGCCCAGCTTCGGCTGGTGACAAAGATCAACCTTCTAATTCAGACAAATTACATTGTAGCAGCATCTTAAACAAATTTTCAGTAAGGCAAATAAAAGTGCTGCCATGGTATTTAAATGGAACAGAACTTTCTATTCCAATCTAATTGAGTGTTTCTCTTCAGTACCAATCTTTTAATCTGCAACCCCAGCTACTGGTGGTAATTTTCAGAAAATTATATTATGACTCTCTCCATCTTTGCTTTTCACTTGCAAGGCACAGTAGTCACAGCTATGAACAGAGCATAGATTCATAAACTCCACATTAGTCACAGTGGAAAAATACATGGACAATGGTCAGAAAAGACCTCTTCACCGTGTCCACACATAGCAGACTGTATTGGGTTTGCATGGCTATGTTTTGGTGGCAGGGGGGGCTACAGGGGGGCTTCTGTGAGAAGCCACCAGAAGCTTCCTCCATGTCCAGCAGAGCCAATCCCAGGTGGCTCCAGGATGGACGTGCCACCAGCCAAGGTTGGACCAATCATGGTGGGAAATGGTGGGAACGCCTCTGGGATAACAGATTTAAGAAGAGAAAAGAGTTATTGTGAGATGTAATTGTGGCCAGTGAGTAGCAGAGTGAGAACATGCAAGAGGAACAACTATTCAGACCCCAAGGTCAGTGCAGAAGGGAGGGCATGGAGCCACTGCAGGTACTGGAGCTGAGATTCCCCTGCAGCCCCTGGTGCAGTCCATGGTGAGGCAGCTGTGCCCCTGCAGCCCGTGGAGGATCACAGTGATGCAGAGATCCACCTGCAGCCCATGGACGAGCCCATGCTGGAGCAGGTGGATGCCTGAGAGGAGGCCGTGAACCCATGGGAGGCCTGTGCTGGAGCAGGCTCCTGGCAGGAGCCTGCAGACCCATGGAGAGAGGAGCCCACTCTGGAGCAGGTTGCCTGGTAGGACCTGTCACCCTGTGGAGCACCCATGTTGGAGCAGGCTGTGCCTGAAGGGCTGCACCCTGTGGAAGAGTGACCCACATTGGAGCAGTTTGTGGAGAACTGTTGCCCATGGGATGGACTCACGTTGGAGAAGCTCATGTCAGAGACCCCACCCTGGAGCAGGAGAAAGACTCCTCTCCTTGAGCACTGGGAGGAACCAGGTGTGATGAACTGACCATAACCCCCTTTCCCCATTTCTCTGCACTGCTGTGTCCCTTCTGCTACTGTGTCTTAAGTTGCTGGGACTAAAACTGTGTCTTTCTGTTTTATGAAGTTCCAATCACAGTTTTGGTTTCTAGATAATTGCTATGGTATAATTTTAATGCAGACTTTAAAAGAACCATGTAATCTGAAAATAGCCCTTGTTGTGTGACTTCCTGCATGTGCTGATGGGTGATAAAGTCCTGCAGAAGGGTATACCAGGATCTGACTCTGGGTGAGGAAATAGTATTAATGTGATCATTACTTAACTGCATTTATTTTGTAAGCCCTCTTATTAACCCTGTGAATATAAATTTTTAGAGAGTTAGGAGCAACAGTTCCTTCCTGAGAGTTGCTCTGGAGACTGTCATGTCAAAATCATGAGCCTTGTGCTTATTTTATCCTCTGCTTTCCCTTCAAATTGAAGGTGCCAGGGTGTGCAGGTCGTTGGCTTCTTTAGGAGCTCAGTATGGGAATGCCTAAAGTCTTTCTCACATGGTGGTGCCTTTTGGTAGCCCCTCACGGAAGTCAGCATATCACTTTCAGAAAACGTGTTCCCTGGTAGTGTGCTTCTTTATGTGCAAAACAAGAAAGGGACACGCTGTCAATTCTCATGAGTTCTGTCTTCAGGCAAAGCTGCACCCTCACTCCCAAGCAGGAGGAGAAAAAGTGTAATGTTTTTTAGCTGCATGATCGAGGGGGATTGTTTTGCAGTTCTACAATAGAATTTAAACCTCTTCCATTGCGGCTTCAAAGAAATAGGCATTGCTGTGATTCCATGAACAAATGGGAGTACCTTCACTGACTTTATTATTTATACTATTCAAATTATATGTTCTTCTTGAATAAACTCTTTATTGGCTACCCATTTTGGCCTTAGGCCTGAAACATATTTGTTTATATATTACTTTATTATGATATTGTTTTCATAAGGAAGTAATGATGTTCATGATTAATTGCCAGTTAATTCTGCTTGAAGTGTGTCAGCTGTGCTGCAAGACTATGGCCATCCTGAAGACCACAACCACTGCCAGTGGCTCTGCTGATTAGGACTACAATGAGTGTACTGCCAGCATGCATAACCAAATGAAACATGTTTTTACGTGACCTGAGCTTTTTATGAGATTTCTCCTCAGGGTTATAATTTTTAAACTATTACTAAATGCATTATCTTAAATCTTCAGGCATACGTCTGACAGAAACAATGTTTCATTGGTTTTTCTTTGAGGTATCCTTCTTTTGGATTTAGTCTAAATTGCTGTAAGTCTTTAAAGTCTGAAATGCCTTATGAGTGGCAGAGTTCCAGGTAATTAATTAGGAATAAGAAAGAATGGGCTTGATGGCAGAGAGAACAAGAAGTCCTAAACCCATCTCTAACTCTCGTTTTTGAATGTTTGGTCTTATGGTTTATTATGTTTTTTTATTCCTTCTTTATTTCTTAGTTAAAATATTTAAGTTGTTCAGCAGAGTGACCTGCAGAAATTCTGGATGTACAATGTGATTATTAGTAGCACTATATGGGGATAGAAGAGTTTATGTAAATTTAGATATATAGCCTTCTCTCCAAGCTAAAAGTACAACAACATTTTAATTTTACCTGAAAGTACATATTCTTTTCCCATAAAAATTCTAAAGCCTGAAACAGAGGTATGATAATTACTTCATAATGCTGTATACTAATAAAACCTAAGTAAGAGCCTTTGTTGAACAACACAGTCACAGAGTAAAGAAATCCTGCTTTTTACACCAAGAACAGGAAGTATCTGTGCTTTGAATAAGATTTTCCATTCATGTGGTAAGGACCTTTCCTCCTCCGTGATGTTAGAATTTTTGTCCTACATTTAAAAGAATACACCAAACCAGTTAAGCCCAAATGCCAACAATACAGCTTAAATCAATCAATCAATCAATCAATCAAACAAACAGATAACATTGTTATTTCAAATTAAAATTATGTCTGGTATTTGAATCTCACTTCGGGGGGGAAAAAAACAAAAAACAAAAAACCAACCCTTCACACATATTGAGTACAAATCACACAAATATCAATGCCTTAAATTGCATGGAAGTTTCAGTCTGGAAAATTTCCATCCTCCAAGAAAACCTTACCTAATCACATTATAAGATTAGGGCTGGGGGTGGTTTCTGTTGCCTGGGCCTTTTTCTTGTCTACATCTCTTTTTTTATTTAAATACAAAAAATCAAAAGCTGTCACTAAATGCTCAGGTTATATTTTTCTCCAGCTGGAAGGTATGAAAAATGTGTATGACAATAATTATATTATGCAGTTATGCTCCCTGTTGTACCTCAGACTTCCTGCAATTAACTCACCAAAATACACACCTTTCTAAGTGGCACAGTATAAACCCAGAAGCACTTGGAATAGAGATGATTTAAAGGGATTTGTTAGAGGTGATGACTGAATTTAGGATCTGGATTGTACAGTGAGAAAACAGGAATGAGCGCTAAGCTGTGTACGTGCAAATGATCTCAGGAAAGATTACAGCAGCTAGTCCACGCTAGACTGCAGCCAGCTGAGCAGTGGAAGTGTCTGTTTCAGCTCTAACTATTCTGTGGCATTAATTTAATGCTTTCTGACAGACGGGGTAGGGTGGAGGCATGGGGAGGGTGGTCCCTGTCTGACCCCAGAGTGCCTTAACTCTGGGCTGAAAGTTGGCAGCAGATCCGTGTCCCAGATGTGACACTGGTGTAGGCAGGCTCTTCTAGTAACATGAGAGAGCTGTTTGCTTATTAGCCTTAAAATCCTGGTCCGCTCTGGAGTCATGGACTTCAACATCTACCCCAGCTTAGATGCCTTTCTAGCTCTTGTTTTAGCTCAGCACACCTCTGGGTTTTGTTCAAAAAGCAGTGTTAGGCAGCAAATGTCTCATGGATTTCTTTCAGAATATTTATAGGAAAATAAAGCCATATTATTGAGAGCTTTTTCCTGAAATACATAGATTTTTTTTTTCTGAAAAAGACCCAACTTTATAAAGCCAAATATTTTAAGTATTTGCTTTTCTGAAGAAATATCTAAAACCCTAAAAGTGATGTTTTACATAAATATTTGATCATTTTGCAATTACATTTTAAAATTTTTCAGAAAAAATCTTGATGAATTTTAATGAGAAGAAATCATGTCTCCCTTTGAAAAAATTTTCTAAAATAATTTTTTAATATATGTGCTTGGTACACATTTTCAAAAGAAGTACAAAGACCAAAGTAATTGGTAAGAATGTAAAAGTTCTTCCTGATGTGGAGTACAAAAAGCAGAGGCCCTATAACTTGGTCTTCTGTGAAATTTTCAAGAGAACTCAGCCAATACTCAGTTTCACAGCCATCACTTTTTGCTCTGAGTTAATCAGAGACACGGAAATTTCATATAAATGAATTAACCAACCACAGACTAGAAACTCTCCTAGATGTAGCAGTCCTAGTGTAAAAATCAAATTTTTACTCCCCATTTTGAGATGAAAGAATTACATTTTCTTCCCAGTGTCACCACTGTCTACCTACATGAGGTGTTGTGTAAGACTCCAGCCTTATTCAAAATCCTTTACATGGCAATACACCGTATCATCATGTCTTTCAGATTAATTTGGAACTACCTGTTTGAGCCAGAGAAAAGAGAAAATCATTATTTTCTTTGACATTTTAGTGTAGAAACATTGCTGCAAACAGATCAGAAGCCTGCTGTTATTTCCATATTTGAGAATAAAGTCAGGGGATTTTTTCTGATATTTGTTGGGCTGTATTTTCTAAATAGGGCACTATGGTGAGATTATGGGTATATTTGAATAACTTTCATCATTTCCACAAGCAGGCATAAAGACTTAACCATGTTTATTACCATCAAAAAATCAGAACAAATGAAAAGTAGAAAAGCAGGAATAAGCAAGAAAGACTTCCAGGTTTCTGGAGATGTTTTGAACTTATTGGAAATCAAACTTCTTGTAACACTTGAGCTGTTTGCATTTTCCTCCTATTTAATACATCACACATTAATATTTTGATCCTGCTTAATATCAACTTGAGATGCAAGGCACTGTTCTGTTAAAATTTTGGCTTCATTATAAAGGAAAAAAAACCCAAAACATATAACATTGTTCAGATTGTGCAATAGATAAAGTGATAATAGGAAACAGAGAAGACAGGAAGCAAAATTGAGGATGAGTAAGCTGGCCCTGGCAGATAAAAGCATTTTCTTTATTCATGTGATAGCAGCCTGTTGACTAAAATAAGGGCTTCTGTTAAAATGAGAGGTGAACAGTACACGTTATCTGGTTTAACATTATAATGACTACAATTTTTTTATTTTATATTTTTTGAAAGTCAGCATTTTCACAAGTCCTAAGAGATTCAGTACCATGAAGGGAGCTCTGTACAACTTCTCAGCCTGCCTGATGAGTACAAACCAAGCACCATGACCATAACTCATACTTTTGGTTGCAGAAGGCACTGTCTTCACTTACATTTAAATGTGATATATTTTAAGTGCTTCCTTCCTTGGGAGCCCTGATTTGAAGTGCTGGGTGTTTATAGTGCATCTATTACTTTTCTTTTTCTGTTGGTAGAAGTCAGTTTCATGTATTTCAGTGTGCTCAGTTGGAAAGACTTTTTGGCCAAGCTTTCAAGAAGGGTGCGGAGGAAGAAGCATAAAGCAAATGATCATGAATAATAAATCATGATCTTCTTCCTGCAGGTTTTATGAAAAACAGGAGAGGTTTTTCTTTGTTGCATGCACTTATGTTTTGCAATCCCAAACACTTTGGGCATTTTGATGTGGGGTGGATATAGGGCTTTTGTTCTCCACGCCTCTGGCAGTGAGGAAATGTCAAGCAGAAAATGCACTTTGCCTGCAGGGGAAGAAGTCACCAAAGTGCCCGGTGGGGCAGTATCTCTGCAGGCTTGTTCACAGCACAGCAAAGAGATGAACCCTGACAGCTGGGTCTTCCTTGCATGTCAGCAACAGTGAAAATTCCACAGATGAACCTCAAAGAATGAGGTGAAATGGGGAAGATAGGTAGTTATATGCATATTCCTTTTTAGTCTCCTTTCAGTTTCCTTCTTTATTTCTTTGGCTAACAAGAGGTTGGTAGGAAGTGGCGAGGGCAGAGGAAGGAAATACATTTCAAAGTCACAGGTTTCTTCATAATTAATGAAAATGAAAGGTGGATTCCCATTTTCACTGCAACCCATCTAAATTACTTAATTATTGCTTATCTTATTGCTTGGCTCAAAGTATCATTTTAGTGTCCCCATGTAGTAACCAGAGTAAACAAGATCTTGTTTATTTGAGAAAAAAATGAGGTTTGGGAATTTCTTTTTGGCTTGGAGGAAAGTAATCTGTACAGATATTCTTTGTGGAAAGTCGGAGAGGAAGTGTGAGGTAGCCATAACCAACCTATTCTATAAGCTAAAATGATCAATAGTTGAGTAAATAGGGCAGCACTCACCTGGGATGTAGAATGGCACATTTAAACCCCTGCTCCAGTTTAACATTAAAATTCTCTCTTTCTCACTCTCTCTCTTTCTCTCTCTCTTTCTCTTTCTTTCTTTCTTATTTATATGCTGTTTAAAAGGGGGAAATGAAATTTCTCTTTAACCAAGTTGTAGTAAAAACATGTGAAAGCCATAACTTCACTGCTGCTCTTCGTTATTTATTTCTGCATCTGAAGAATGTAAGTTTTCCTACAGGATACATTGGAAAGATGTGTAAGGATTTGTTCTAGCTTTTGTTTTTCTTTTCTTCACTTAGGAAAGCCAAACAAAACTGCTTTTTGAAGTGCTGTAATTGTTTAGGTAACTGACACTGAAAACCAATGACAGGATGTGAGTTTCTAATTTTGGTGATGTCCCATGGTTTGAGGGGAAGCTGGTTTTGAAGTAGTGATTGTAAGCACAGCAGGTGCTGGGATCTTGTAGCAGCAGGCAGAACTATAACATGTTGGGACAAAAGTCCTCTTTTTTTGGGGTAGATATAGGGATAATATTCCCATAACCATTTCCTTGACTAACATATACAGTATGCAGAGGTTCAAAATTCTTGCGGTACATTCTGGTATTTGATGTATAAGCTGCCATGTTATGACTGTGTTTGGGCTCTGCAGTACTTGGGTAAATATGCAGGTGTATGATGGAGCAGAGGGAAGAAGCAACATCAAACTGAAATGGATTTCCGAATCTTTGTCATTCAGTCTGATATACTGGGCAATACATTCTTATTTCATGGGAAAACTGACTCATCTTCTTCAAAAATACCTTTTACTTCCCTAGTGCAGTAATTCACAATGATGGTAATGCTAATTGAACAGGGATTACTGAGAGCAGTACAGATGATCCCTTACAGAGTATTTCAGTATTGCCTCCAGAATAAAACTTTGGCGAATCTGAATCAATTGGCATCCTTCCACTGACTTTTAAGTGCAGTGAATTGGGTTGTGGTCTTCTTGGGTGGACATGCAGGTATTCACCTGCATCTGAGCTCCCCAAGAGTCCAACTTCAATGAACTTTGCAGATTCATGCAGCCTTGATGCACACAGGCTCTGGCTGCTTCCTCCTGCCCTTCCTTTTTTGTAATTGATCTAACGGTTTTAACAATACTCAGAGAAAGAAATTGTGTCAACAATATTTTAATAATGTAATAAACTTCTCCTGCTCACCCTATTTTTGTCCTCCAGTAGCACATGAATGTACTTGCAAAATGAAATGGATGCAAATTTAGGATGCATATATATTATATTCCTGTTTAAAGTAACCTTCTCTTTCCTAATACTGAAAGGCAATACTGTACGGCGCCCTGCATCTTAAGAGTTGAATCATCAAAACTTTACTTTTCTTGTGAAAATATTTATCTTATTGAACTTGAAGGTAGAAATGATAGAATAGGATGAAATCTTTGAAAGCAAAAGCAAGGGAAAACTTTCATTTTAATACTGTCTTCTATATGCTGATACTTTGTGGAATATAATCGTTCTGAAATGCAAAATAATTCTTTTCAGAAGTAATCATATTTGCCCCAGGACATCATCTCTGACAGAGATGATTTAACATCACCCATCCAAACAGAGAGTGAACACTTACATGGAAATGAAATAATTTTAGCCTACACAGAGGTTCTGTGGTCTAATTAAACCGAGGGCACCAGAGCACCACTGAGAGCCCTCCAGCTCATCACTGCCGTAAACAGGCTGGAGAACCCAACCTCCTGAGGATGACTTCATGCTAATAAAGTCTTTACAACAAAGCAGATTAAAAAAAATAATAAAGAAAATAAAGAAAAGAGTTCAAAAGTTCTAATTTCTTGTAGATGTCAAAAAAATTTGAAAGTCCATTTTGAGCTGCTGAGGAATGTGAGGTATACCTCTAGGCTCACCCTAGATGTACAGAATTTATGGGCAGCTATAATTTGAAATAGTACAAAAGAGGCAGTAACAGGAGTGAAAACCTCTGAGTAGTTTATATCTCCCCTCCTGCTGGAATGTGGCTAAACAAGATTGGACAGTGAGAAAGAAAAGTGACAGTACAAGTCTAGGATGGGAGAAAACAAGCAAGATTGTAACTGAGGTTTTGTCCAGATACTGATTTTTTTTTCCTGCTCCTCATTGATGCACTTGGGCAAAATAAAAATTTTGAAAGCTTCATTCTTTGAGTTTGCAGAGTGCTGATGTTGCATCTCAAGCTAAGTACAATCGAACACTGAGTGTCCTCTTTTAAAATAAAAGTACCATAGAATTTTTAGTCCTGTCTTTGATGCCTGCATTTTGAAATAGTCACATTGAGATATATTTTCTTTTTTTTTTTGTTTTTGTTTTTGGGTTTGTTTTTTTTTTGTTTGTTTGTTTTCATTGTACCATTGATAGGTTGAGCCATTGATCCAGAAAGGCCACGAGAACCTGGTGCACCATATCCTGCTCTACCAGTGCAGCAGCAATTTAAATGACAGCGTTCTGGACTATGGGCATGAGTGTTACCACCCCAACATGCCAGACTCTTTTCTAACATGTGAGACGGTCATTTTTGCTTGGGCCATTGGAGGAGAGGTAGGACGAATGTCTGCCTAGCGTGGTTCATCAATGGGGCTTTGTGAAGGAGTGTAACATCATGAAATTTCTTCCTAGTATATTAGTGATTACTTAATCTGTCTGTTTTTACGATCACATAAATGCCTTACCAGTAGGTCCTCAACCTCCTCTTGGCCTTTCCAGTACGTAATGCAGTGGTCATCCTGAGTGACAAGCCAAAAGTAATGAAAACAGTAGAGAGGGAGTTGATGCCTTACAGGAGAAAGATAGCTTTGGAGCATGGAAGTCTGTTGCTGTATCAGCTTGTCCCATCTGATGTGGAAATACAGTGCCTCCAGCAATGACCAGTATCTGCTACCTATGGATAATGACAGAAAGA
The DNA here is from genome assembly GCA_008694505.1 of Cyanoderma ruficeps. NCBI lineage: Eukaryota > Metazoa > Chordata > Aves > Passeriformes > Timaliidae > Cyanoderma > Cyanoderma ruficeps. The sequence continues at coordinate 46,084,906 of VZDJ01007749.1, forward strand.
AAAGCAGTGTCTGTACGTGACTTCATAAAAGACACAGAGGCACAACTCTTCAAATGAAGTTATACATAAATTTATTTGATTTTGTGCCTCACCAGGACCTGGTTTCACTGTTGTCCCATTCAGGCATATCATTCTGAAGTTTCCTACCTGTCCAAAGAAACATCATTTCAGTGTAGGAGAGATCCTGTGTCGGTGCAGTGCCAGCATAAGGACCACGTTGCTTATGGCAGAGAGGCATATCTACAGAAAATACAGGCTATGATTCCATGCTCACCCCAGGCTGTGTTTGCAGCTTATTTCATGTTAATTTAAACTTCAGTTAATGCTTTCAGTTGACATAACACAGCATGACTGCCAAAGGAATCCCAGCTCTTAATAGCCCTTGATTCACTGTGTGCCCACCCAAATGATGGTTTGGGCACAGAGAGGGACTGGGGTGATGATACTTTCTGGAACCTTCATTAGCCAGCCTGCAGTCCAAAACCATCTGCTAATGCTGCAGTGTGAGGAAGCAGGAGTTGCTACATGGACTTATCAAAAGAAGTTTAATCCACTACGAGCATTATCCCTGGTGTATGCTTTGTGCATTTTTGCCATCAGCTATGCTCTGACCTAGTATTTGTACTTTCAACTATCTTAATCTAAGTGAAATTAAAAATTCATATAAATAAGTTATTATTTGACAAGCCCTATGGAGGTTTTTGCAAGGATGATCCTGTTGTTAAAGGTCTGTAGAGAGGAATCTGACAGATCTGGGTTAGTTTCAGGTTTGCCCAGATAGCCATTTCACTGACTTTAGCTTACCCTTACATAGAATAAAGGTGATAATAATTTTTACTGTATACTACAATTAACTCATTAATGTCCATCAGAGAGTTGGAATCTTAAATTACACATTTCAGAAAGTTAGAATGTCAAATTGAATATTAAAATATTAACTACATACAAAAAAATGGTGCAGATTAATTCCATTTAAAGTGAATTTGTTAAACGAGTTCACTTAGGAGATACTGGTATTTTGGTTTGAATCAGGAGTGAGTTTTGAAGCAAATCTGCCAGTAATCCTCACTTTGTTTATCAGCATGAGTGGTTTGAGAATTTGCACAGGCCTCTCTGGGATGAAGTTAAAATAAACGTGCAGGGGTGAGCCCAGCACCTTTAGTAATAAAAGGGGTTCAGTGCATGGGACCTGACCAGAGCTTGTCCAGAGGAGCATCATTTGGGGACAGTGGGTCCAGCAAAAGGTGTTTCACCATGCAGAGCTACTTCTTTTGCACTATTGGCTTGCTAATGGAAGCATAGCCATGAAGATCACCTCTATTGTTCAGATCATTCTACTTAGAATACAGTTATTTGTGCACAAAAAGCCAGTTAATTACATGCAACCTCAGTATTCCCTGGAAATTAATGCTTTTAGAAGCTGGGAACATTTAAAATGTTGATTCACTTCTTCATAAGTGTTTTATTGTCAGACTAAGTGCTCGATGATGCAATGTTTATAAGTTTAAAATGGAATTTTCCTTTTCTGCTCTTACAATAAATACAGAATAAATAATCATAAGATCACAGGATAATGCAGGTTGGAAAGGACCTCAGGAAGTCTCTAACCCAGCCTCCTACTCAAAGCCAGGTCAGAGGTGAGATTGGAGTAGTTTGCTCAGAGCCTTGTCCTCTGGGAATCACGGGATCTCCGATTTTATATTGACATAGTTATTAAGTTTATTGAGTACATAATAGGTAAATTTTATCACAATGCCATGTTCAGAAAGCTGTAAAAGAAGTTATATTTGTAAATTTTATCATTAATACGGTAGTCTCATTGCAAGAAGGGGTCAATGTACTAACAAAGAGAAATTAACTCTTAACTATGGCAGAAAATACCTTAACTCTGTATTGCTTTCTGTGTGTATTGATTTCCAGGGCTTCACCTACCCTCCTCATGTTGGCTTATCCATTGGCACAGCAGCTGACCCTCTGTTTGTCCTTATGGAGGTGCATTATGACAATCCATCTTTCACAGAAGGTTGGTAGCCTCACACACTTGAAAACATGCCAGACTGGAAAATGTACCATACACAAGTGCTCGTCCCTGCATTGCATGGGAAACAGAGCAAATAAAAAGATGAGGGTAACTCTTTCCTGATCAATAGTTCCTGGTTCACAGTGTTTTTCCCCCTGGCCTTGAAATTTTTTTTTGTAGCATTTTTTTAGATAAACATCTACCTGGACTGTGGGCAGTTTCTGAAGTATAGACTCAGGTTTCTAGACCATTCACTGGGTAAAATCAGTTTATCTTAAAAGATAAGCTTTTAATTTATGGTAGTTTTTTAAAATTGTTCTTCCTGAATTTAATTTATATTTAGAAGAAGTAAAAGGAAGAAACCAAGGCTCCCAGGAAAATCAGGGGAACTTTGAAGATGCCTTTGGGAAAGATAGTTTTCTGTTCTGAAAGAGAAGTTTATTTACCAGTTACTCTACCTGAGAATATTGTGGTGGTTGCTACATATGAACTGAGTGAAATCCAATGCAGCATAGTATAGTGACCTTCTTTTACACCCCCATGTGCTAAAATAAAATTTGCTATGTGAGTTATGGCATTCTGCCTTACTGTCATTTCCCATCTTCATCTTTTAAATTAATTATCTTTTTTTTTTTTTTTATTTAGTGACAGACTCTCTGCTTTCAGTGTGTGGGATACTATAAACTTAATTTGCATCCTTGATGCTGTATGCTTTTTCATCAAATGTGGCATGAAAGCCCAGGAAGTCAAATGCTGAAAAACTGTGTCTGATTTGGTTGTGTCCCTAAATCCATCATTTTGTTTTAATTGACTGTGCTGTATGATAGTGTTGGTTTAGCTGAAGCAACACAAATGAAAAACTGGAAGTCAGTAATGTTTTGTTTCCTTTCAAGCAGTAGGAACAATTTTGCCTTGCTGGGACAGTCCCTAAAGACCTGGGAAAATTCAGACAGCGTAGGCAGAGCAGGGTGTTTTTAATCCCTGCCGTGCTTCTTCTCCTCCCTGGCAAAATACACAGTGTAAGATTGTGCCAGGAGTGCAGGAGAGCAGACCTGGGTGCTCCATCTGCTTCAGGTGGGGACAAATGAGTTCTTCTGACACAACAGCCAACCTGCAACTGGGTCACCTTCATTTGTGTGTTTTGGCACCTGCATTTTCCCAGTTTGGGTCTTGTGGTGAGAGGCTGCACTGTTTACCTCACATTGTGACCTGGGGTAATGTTTTCCTAAGTGACTCAGATTGGTAGTGACTCTTGGCTCACTGTTAGGAGGAGTGCAAACATTTTTTTAGTTTAACATGGATGGGTTTCACTGTTTCTGGTTTTATAGTCCTTAACATTTACTTATCATTTGAAAGGTGGCCTGTTTTGAGATTGTTTATCAGAAACTCTGACATACCAGAGTTATGTCACACATAAGAGTGTCTGACATTTAGACATTAACAACCTCTAACAATTTCTGAAGCAGAAATACCACAAAGGAAAAATTCAAGTTGATGAGTTTGTACAAATATCTCCAGGAAGGGAGTGATTATGGGTTCCCAAATGCTAAAGTTGGGATGTTGTGGGACATGATATATCACCTTAAATGTGACTCGTGTGTTGCAGCATTCATAATTGGCTATGCACAGTTCATAGCCTTTGTTCCTTAATAATTATATGCACTACTCCATCTTAGGTGTTTTAGTGACTGGGTAACAGTCCCTACTCTGTCCCTCTGCCATTTGCTTATCTTAAAATAGACTGCTGATATCATACTGATGTAAAATTTGGCTTCAGGCACTGCTATGTCTGTTTGGTTTTTCAGAAGACTAATATAGCTCACTAGGAAGCATCTTACCTTCTCTGAGATATTTCGTATGTTTTTTGCATTTTTCATTTTCAAAATTGACATGATTTCAATTACTATTCAAAAATACAAATAAATGAACAGATGAACTAACAGAATGTAGTTGCTGTGCAAACACAAATTAATTCTTTTTTGTGTATATCTTGACTAGTAAAAATGACTAATAGAAGACAAGTATTCTAAGCATTTAGATTATAAAGACAACAAAAATTATTAATAGATGCAGAAACAAACACATATGGCTAAACATATGTGGGTGAACAAAATAGGTTTGTGTTATTTTGACACAGCCTCCAAACAGCAGGCTTTGGTTCTTTAAACTGATTTTTGAAATCCAGATAAGTCCTTGAGTCAGAGCAACATTAAAGTACTCTGTAATTCTCTTGTCTACTTCACTCAAGATGGGGGTATTGTCTACAATTCTGGGATTTAGTAAGGCAATTTTCATGTTTAATTTATGCTCTCTTAATTGGAGAGATTGTAAAAAGGATGTATTTTTTCATCTCAGGTAGGCTGTAATGTAACAGACAATCCAAAGCAAAGGGAAAATATAATTAATGGTAGGATCCCAGATAAAGAAATAGCTAAAATTCTCAACTAGAAGACAGCATGTGGCTTGAAAATTTTAAAGAGAAAAAAACACTTCCTGTATATGGTTTCACTCATTTCCATGTTATTGAGGTTGATTCCTTGATTTTTATGAAGAAAACTTATGACATAGCATGAAAAACATGAAGCAATTTGGTTTGTTTTCTTTTTTTCTCCTTTAAAAAACTGGGTTTTAGCCATGGCTGTGTTCTTTTGTTGCAGGCTTGATAGATAACTCTGGTTTGAGGCTAATTTATACTCCAGTTTTAAGGAAATACGATGCTGGGGTTATTGAAGCTGGTCTTTGGGTCAGCCTCTTCCACAATATCCCACCGGGCATGCCTGAATTTGTGTCAGAGGGTCATTGCACACTGGAATGTCTGGAAGAGGTATGTCCCTTGCCTAAATCCACTGGTTTTCATTCATGGACATAATTGAAAGAGTCACTTGGACTTCTCGGGTAGATTGATTGTTGCAGTTAAAAGATGTGAGCAAAGGCATCTGGTGGTACACGTTGTCTTCCAAAATGTTGTCTTTTTGAACTGGGTACTTGGCATGCTCACTACTCAGGCTGCTTTACTTATTTCAGTAATAATGGATAACACATGGCTTGCAGTGTTTTAATTTTGAGTTCAGTATGTAAGCATACACTGCTTTCTGTGGCAAAGCTATTAACAACTCGGAATAGCTAGACCAGAAAAAAAAAGTTGAGGCTAATTTAGACCTGTGTATGTGAAAAAGGCTTCTAATGATGAAGTGAAAGCCTGAAAGGTATTCTTACACCAACCACAGAAACTGAAGACCTGAACAGGTTTTACATTTATCAAGTACTTGGTTTCATTAAGATAACTTAAATATCTCTGCAGGTAAATAGCAGTCTAAAATCTGTAGTGACTGCATAATGCGAGATTCTCATATACTTTGTCATTTATAGAAAAACGTTGAATTAATAACAAGGTTTACAATGAAGGCCAAATTAGATACAAAATTTAGATTTGTTCTTGGTGGTGTTAAATGTGTATTTTCCTGGCACTTTTTAGCCTTAAAACTCTTGAGTAACCCATTATCATGAGGTTTCTGACCCTGGGGCGGTTCTTGAAAGGTATTGTGATAACAGATTATTTTTACCTTGAGCTCTGAACAAGAATTAAAGTTGAGCATACTCAATGCAAAATTTAGATCAGTAGATCTCAGCTAGAATGGGAGTAAAATTAGATTTTTGTCAATTTGGAAAACTTAATTTGCAGATTTTTTTTACCTGGAGAAAAGTTTTAGATGTAAACTTACAGTATTTCACTACCAGTTCACTCAAAGATGGAAAGTAGAGGATCTCTCAGTTTAAAGTCCATCTCTTGGCATCATTCATAAGTGCATAGAAATTCCTTTTCATAATAAACATCCACATTCATTATTATCAGCCATTAGCGCCAAAATAATGTGCAGGTTTTAGTACGATTCCCTTGAAAGTCTTAAAACTGTTGAGAATTATTAGCAATCCAGTTGATTTTCATTTAAAAAAATGTGTGCATTAGGAGTAAAAACATGTTTTTGTTATAAAAAATAATCACAGAAGAAACTCTAGCCTTTTTTGTACATAAACCCGGAATTTCACTTACAGTTTTGGTTTTGCTCCAGACTGCGTTTTTCAGTAAACTGAGTGAATTCAAGACGCATTAATGTATGTATTTTCACTCTGTTTGTACATGGCATTACATTACATGACTTTGCATTTGGGAGCACTGATGGTGTTGGTTTCTCTTGGCCAGGCTCTAGGTGCTGAGAGACCTGCTGGAATTCAGGTGTTTGCAGTTCTTCTCCACGCTCACCTTGCTGGCAGAGCTATCAGGATGCGCCACTTCCACAACGGCGAGGAGCAGAAGCTACTTGCTTATGACGATGAGTTTGACTTCAACTTCCAGGAGTTTCAGTACCTGAAAGAGGAGAGAACCATCTTGCCAGTACGACACTCTTAATTCTTTTCCTGAAAGTGTTTATGAGATCATGTGCCTAACATTTTCTCACCTTTAAGATTAAATTTGCTACAGAATTTCTTAGTGTAGCATCATAGAATTCTTGGATGTTCTGGTAGTTTTTCCACGTATCGCAGAATCACTATTGCATTAATGTTTCAGTGTCCACATGAGTCACCACAGAACTGGCTTGGTTCACCAAATCAAGCTATTCTTTGGGTATGTTTGATCTCCATAATAACTTGATTTGAACTTTACTATCACAGATGTTTGAACAAAGCAGATTAGAAAATCCCTTGTGTGCCTGCCTGTGGCATCTTCATGCATCCAGAAAGATGAATAATGGAAATGCCACCATATGACTTACAGAGCTGTGGGGCCAATAGCATATCTTCAGTGTTAGCACACTGCAAGTATACAGCCTTAGAAACATGTTAAAAATTCAGCCAAGTCTTCTGTTTGTTTCACAGTTTTTGTTGTTGAGAGTAAAACTCCACGCTCATATTCCACCTGATGTTTCACTAGTAAACAAAACCCTTTGAAAGAAGAAATCATACAACTCCATCTGCTGTATTCCTGAAAATAATGCAACATAACTTGTAGAAATATTCCAACTACAGTTATATTATAAAGCAGTAGCTATGCATAGGTATTGCATGAGAAGAGTCTGTATTTTTTTGCATGTCACTCATTTAAAAATTATTCACCCTTCTTTTGTTCCACCCAGTATCTCTTTTAAGTTTTGGCATGGTGAGGGAAATTTAGTGCTGAAAGTCTGGGTGATCCAGATTTGTCCAGCAGAGCATCTTGTCCTGGTACATGTGAATAAACATGTTATTAAATTGCCAGATGCAAAATGTCAAAAAATGGAATTTGTTTACAATTGGAACCACTAAGGGAGAGGGATCTGAAAAGACCATTGAAATGACTGAACTTCGAGTATGGTCAGGAGCCCCATGGTTTAAACTTCAGGGGCTTCTCTTCAAGCCCCTTTCTTTCTTATGTCTCTTTTCCCACACTGTGAGACTTTGATATTTGTACTTTAAAGACAAGAAGCTAAAATGCTAACTTTATAGTTTAATTTCAACAGCAAAACCTGGATGTTCAACTGCAGAATTTACTCTTTGAAGTCAAATTGCTTGTAGTCTAGGGGCTTCAAAGACAAACTGGTGTTGCCTCCTTCAGAAAAGAAGGTTGAAGGGTTTAGGAAGAGGGCTGGCAGAAGATGACAGGTTTGTCGAGGAAGTCTGTAATATTTTTAGGAAAATCCATGCAATTATAGCAGAAGGCCTGTTAAAATTCAAGAACATAAGGATATAGACAACAGAAAAATTATAAAGAGTATGTGATAGTAACAGCAACTTGACAAAAAAGCCAGCTCAAGTAGAAGATGGAATTCTTTCTCTGAATAGAACCATTTTTTATGCCTTTCATTTTTTTCATCTTATGGAAAACTACCACTGCAGCTTTACATACATCATCTGGTGTAATTAAGAAAACAGTTTAATCAACTAACTGTTTGATTAAATTAACTAAGCATGATTAACTAAGTATGATTTAATTAATTGATTAATTAAGTGTGATTTTTCATGTAAGTTCTTGTTGTTCTCTCTTTCGATAAGCTCTCCCCAGGGTCTGTCATTCTTTCAGCTTGTGGAGTCCAGGTTATTTGTTTTCTTCACATAGTAGCACTCTCTTCTCCATTTGGAAGCAGCAGATCTACTCTCACAGAAGGAACAATTTTAGTGAATGTTATCCAGTCTATAAGATATGACAGCCGGAGACCTCACTGGTGGGAACAGCATATTCCCACTGGAAGCAGTGACGCTGTGCCAGTTCACACTACTTCAGAAACCTCTGTCTCCATTTGGCTGACATGAGGCTGACGCACCTCCTTCCAGCAGTCTGGAGTACAGATTGTGCTAGCCTTGATCTGGAGAAACAGCCTGTAGGAAAGGAGAAATTCTCAGCCTTTGAAGGGTGGTCTGGTTTTTTTAGGGAAGAATAAAGCTTGATAAGGGAAGATGATGATACAAAAAAAAAAAAATCCACTTGGTTATCATGGTGATTTTCAGATTTGTACTTGATTAGGTACACGGAGTGAAAGTATTACCAAATAGTAGATCAGTTTGTCAAGACACCGTAAAGTTAATTGTATGTGCTTGAGAAGGTAAGTATTCAGCTTTTCCCACACATATCTGTCAATGTAGTGAAGTCTTTACCTGCCACTCCTCTACTCCCAGGCTTGGCAGAGATATAGTTGTTTTTGTGATGTGGAAAGCCTTCTTTTCCTCATTTGCCAGATATTTCTATTGAAGTTGGCAGCGTAAATTAGCCTGGGTAAAGTAGCACTGGATGAGTTTTGGAGCAAGAATCATTTGTATACATTGTCTTGTATATAATTTTCCAGAAAATTGAATGATAACTGAGTACCTTCCTTGCTATTTTAAAAGACAGACAATACTTTTAATAAGACTGTTTAAATCTGTGGGGGATCCCTGTGGATTTGGGATATGAATGCTAAGTGCCAAGGCCTTAACATACGGCAGTTACCTAATCTTTCACTCTTTGAAACAGTCATACCCACTGCTCTGATACTTATTTCATAAGTGCTTGCTGTCATCTGTGGTTACCTGAAGCTGGTGTTGATAAACTTCAGAACTGTGAACTTCCTAAATTTCATATTTCAGGGGGATAATTTGGTCACAGAATGCCACTACAGTACTGTGGACCGAATTCGCATGACATGGGTAAGCAATATTTTGGTGGATCAAAATAAGTACATAGATAATACTGGGGATTAAACCCTTTTTCATTGAACACTATTTTAAAAAAATGAATTTACTTGTTCATGCCTGTGTACACATAATTATGTATTGCCTTTCCTTTCATAGATTCTTAGGTTTTAAAGTCATCAGAACTATTGTGATCTTAGTCTGATCTCTTGCATAAGGCATTCATATGACTGGTTTATAAAAATAAGCAGGTCAGCTCATAAAAAATCCTTAGAAGTCAAACCTTTCTAGTATAAGGAGTGCTTTCTTCACAACATGTATTAACATGCAAATTCTGCATACTCTAGTGAATTATTTTTATGAATTTGTTACGTGTTTTTCCCTGAAGTTGTAATTGCCAGTTCCTGTGTATTGATTCTTAGATAAGCTGTGACCAGAATGTTTCACAACTGTTTAGTTTTATGCCTAACATAGAATCCAGGCAGAATGAAGGTCCTTTGGGCTGGGAAGAGGACTTGAGAAACCACCCCTCCCTAAAGAGGGTGTTCAGCTCAGGTTTGGCACACAGCAGTGCAGAGTCTCCCAAAAGCAGCTGGAAAGGGTAACAGAGGCCAGGCAGTGGCCATTGCAATGCAGTCACTGGGTTTTGGAGGTGAAGTAAATTTGGTTACTTGGACATGGGCTGGACTGTGCCAGTTGGCTAGGAACACACAGAGTGATGCCAAACCCACTATGTCTGTGGGAGGGGTATAGCTGCCTGTGCCAGGGTCTGATTCCACTCCTGGGGAGTGGCTGGATCCAGACCTTTGGGAAGTGAGACCTGAGGAGTGTCTGTTTTGCAGAACTGTTCCTGGCATGCAGAGAGCAAAGGGATACTTCTCCCTGCATCATGGCCTGCATGTAGGCACATGCAGTACTTATTTATTGAAAAGCAAAAGAGCAAGAATGAAGGCTTTTGAGTTTTTGTCCTGTTTTCCTGTGGTGACCACAATAACTCTTGGCTTATGTGTTTTGTTTTCTCCATTCCTATTCCTGTGGTTCTGTGAAACTTCTGGAACTGTTCCAACTTAGGATTTAGGAACATGCAGTCGATGTTTACCAAGATTAATTTTAAGTTAGTTGTTTGCCCCGTGGTTCTCAATGGAGGACTGTTTAAAAGTCTGTTTCTTCTGTTAGCTAGAAATGTTATTCTAATTACTGATTTTATAATGCATGCTCATTTTTTCTTAAGTCAACATTATCTGTTAACATAAATAATTATTTTTCTTCTTGCTCTTTATTGGCATATGTAGTTACAACCTGAGTTCATATAGATTCATATTCCATCCCAGCCTCCATTTCACTAGGCAAAACTCAATTTCTTATTAAAGAGATTAATTATCCTACAAGGTTGTTTTTTTTCCTTCATCTGTTCCACTTTTCTGAAACGTGGTAAGTCTAAGTACCTCGGGGGCAGCCTGAACTTCTCAGATAGTGCACTTCAATATAATATGAGTCTTATTCTCAGTTGTTCTTTCTGATGTCTATTAACTTAGAACCTATTGATTAATTATGTAGTAATTTGACCTCTTGCTAGTCGATAACCTCATGTACAAGATAAACTTGTCAGATTGGGCTTCCTGATACACCTTTCATTAGCATATAAATGCTAGAGATTGATTTAATCTGTGGGATTCCTGTGCTATCCTGATTAAAAGAAAACTCCCGTTTTCAGGGTGGTCTGAGTACCAGGAATGAAATGTGCCTGTCATATCTGCTCTATTACCCGAGAATCAACCTCACCCGGTGTGCCAGTATTCCAGATATAATGGAGCAGCTCCAGTTCATTGGTGTTAAGGAAATCTATAGACCAGTCAGGTATGTGAAATGTTTATGAATATGTGCAGCACCTCTGTTTCTGTCTGTTGGATTCTTGGATCGTTTTTATACAACTTTTCTTTTTTTCTGGTAGATGAAAAAGAAACAAGCTCACTCATGCCACTTTTTTGGTCAATATGCTGTGCTGCTGTTTCTCTTGCCAAATTATTTTGCATCTTTTTTTTCTTCTGATAGAAAAGCAGTTTCTTCTTTTAAGGAAATAATACTGTTCACATTGTTTTGGGGTTTTTTTCACCACACACATCTGTAAAAAGTTTATATATCAATATTTTAAAACTATCAATTTATTAAAACCTGTCAATGTTTCATATATAGAGAGATAATTCTGAGAAGCAGTTTGTGAGCATGGTTATTGAATTTCCCTGTGTAGATTTGTTGACAGGAATTCTGAGGGCAAAAATATGTTCCTTATAGTGCTTAAAATTAAAGCATCTCAACAGCAGATTTTAAACAGTGAGAACAGTCCAAAGTGGAAAGTTCCCAAATGAATGAAATACAGAAAAATAATCAAACAATAAAAAGTTGAATACACATTTTGTGGTGAAGGGAGAATTACATATTTATTGTTCGTTGCACTAAACTAAGATTATAGTAAGATTTTAAAATCAAATGGATAGACTAATAGTGCATCATCACAAATTTTAAAAGTTGTCTTTGCTTATATAGTTTATCTTAACAAACCATGTAAAGCTATTATTGCAAAATAATTTGATGTACAGGCTTGGTGGTCTTAGTTCTAAAATTTATATTCAAGGAAGAAGAATTTGAAAAAAGTCACAGTGCAATCAATGTCTACATAATTTTCCACACTATTTCCATTTACAACCTCTTTTAATGCAGGGAGAACAGAGTTTCTAAATTAGTCCTGTCTAAAAGAGTCTTTCTGAGCTGAGAAAGAAAATATTCTAACAAATGTATGCTCTCTTGAGTGTTCATTCATGATAACTGTACTTAATGAAAAAAATGCACATTTTGCCTGGGGAAATAAAGATGTTCTGAATAGAGTAAGTATGCAGACTGTCTGCCACAAATGGAATAGTAATTAGAAGAGGAGATTATTAATGCCTCTAGTATTTATGACCTAATCCACAATTCTTGTTTCATTAAACTCTGTCAGCCTAAGGATATGTGACCTGATCCTCATCTCTCTTGTGTCAGTCTAACACTAGAATTGCTTCACTGACTCTTCCAAAGTCTCTCAACTTACACACAAATGCAAACTGGGAGTAGGATCAAGGCATCATGGCTCACTTTAAAATGTTTTTCCTCTGTCTGGTGGCATAGGCAATGGTTTAAATCATGAGGAGCATAGATGAAAGTGCTTGGGCCAAATACTAAAATACTTGGTTAAAATTACAGCCTCTGTGCCTAAATGTTGAGTGGAGCAGAACTCTGGCATAGGCAACTTCCCCAAAGCAAGTGGGAGACAGCCTACTGCAAGATAACACAGATCTGTCTAAAGTGTTCTGAAAAGAGAACTCATACTCCAATCACAGTATTAATTAGGTTACTTTACAAAGTTTTAGATACTTTTGTTCTTCCACTAGCTGTATTGACTTTGTGTTAGTAAAAGTTGGATCCCTCCACCATGTTGTTTCCATTCATCTCAGCAAAGTCAAACAAGGAGAAAGCAGAGACAGTAGATTTTTTTTTAATTTTCCTTTGTTAGTTTTTTTTTAGTTTACTAAATGAAAGACATCTCATTCCTTCTTTTTCCACATTTTTGTCTGGTGGGAAATGAGATTGTCCCCATTTGTTCATGGGAAAGATTCCCACACTTAGGCAGATAGATCTTTCAGAGCAGCACAGCAGGTCTCTAAACCACCCCTGGCCAATAGTGCCCTTACAGCCAGCTTGTAGGAATATGCCAAGAGGAATGTCCACAACACCAATTATTACCTGCTGCTGCCAGGCAGTGCATAACAGAGCAACTCCTGTGCTAAGCTCAGTTTTGACCTGAGCTTGGCAGAACTGTCTGGAAGCAGCTTTCTAAAGGCAAAGATTTCTTGGCAACCTGGCCTGCCCAACCTAGGAGAGGGTGTGCCTTTCTTTTGTTTTTGTTTTTGGGGTTTTTTTTGAGAAGTTACAGCAGAAGATCTGCTTTGTATTGGCTGTGCATTCAATTTGTAGATCAGAGAAGAGCCATGTAACTCTTGAAGTCCTTCATTTCTAAAGGCATCCTGCAGCAAGTACTAACCTGCTGGCATAAGTCTGTCAAAATCAATGAAACTGCATCCACTTTCAGTAGAAGAGAACTTAGTTGAGCTTAGTGAGCTAGACATAATATACATAGTAGTAGTGCATTTATTTTTCTGAGTAGATTCTACAAAAGTTTTCATCATTCATTTTGACTTGATAGTTTTTATCTATTTTTTTAAATCTGATTGTTTATTTTTCTTTAGAACTTGGCCTTTCATTATCAAGAGTCCTAAACAATATAAAAACCTGTCTTTTATGGATGCAATGAACAAATTCAAATGGTCCAGATCAGAAGGTCTCTCCTATAATCAACTTGTGCTTAAACTACCTGTGAACGTGAGGTGTTCAAAAACAGATAATGCAGAATGGTCGGTAAGTCTGGGTGTTGAAAAGGAGGCAGTGATGCCATGAAACTAATTTGACTGTGTTTCAATGCATGTGAATAAATATCTGATTATACGTCTTCAGGATGTTTACACAGCTATATTTCATTTACATACAATAACATATGATAAAGTTTTACCAGTGCTTTCACCTAACATGAGTTCTGGAAGGATTTAAAAAGAATAGAAAAGTTGGAGCTTTAATCAGCATTTGGGATCAGTAATAGGAAGATGGAGTCTTTTGGTGGGCCTGGGACTGATCAGAGAGCAGCCATGCCTGTCCAGGTTAAGTGACCATGCTGGGAAGCTGTTCCACCTTGGCCACCTCCATGGTCAGGGACTTACATTAGGGTCTTGCAACAGATGATTCAACATCCCTAAATCAGGTTTTCTCTCTGAGACACCTTCTAGAGGAAGCTTATTGACTGCATAATGAAGCCTCAAGAATCTGCCTTCTTAGCTTGACAACCTAAAGTTGTATACATACTCTTCCAATAAATCTTGCTTTTTTAATGGTCCTAGAATTTTCTATAGTATTGGGCCAGAAAAATACAGTTGGATAGTCTGTTCCCTTTGTGCAACTTAGTGAGATTTTATCTCCCATGGTCTTACTTTCCCTATTGTCTTGATGAAAAAAACTGTAAGATAAAAAAAATAATTCCCCGAAAAATTATTATTTATTCTAAATATCTATTGGTATTTTATCAGGACACTGCTGAAAAAGGTTGTCATCTTCAATGTTGATGTGTGTTTATAAAGAATGGCTAGTGCATCATCCCTGGCTAATAATATCATCCCTGAAATGGATGCTTAAAAATATGTATTCCTCTTTGAACTCCTCTACAGACTCCAAATTCAAGGCTCTTACTTCTTTGAGATTTTCTGCTCAGAATGAGAGGAAATCTCATTGTACAGGCTTATTTCCTATTGTGGTTTCAGTTCAGTGTAGCAGAGCTGCTGTGAGATACTACTGATGGTGTACTACCTAGGAAAGGACTTCTGCCTCATTCTCCTCACCCTAGAAGATAGCCCATGCTTCTTCATAGTGTGTCACACAGTCCTTTCAGGTGGTGAAGAAATTGCTCCTCCTGCAGCAGTGTTCTTGGGTTTTTCCAACATAGCTCAGACTGTTCTGCCCATTCGATGTCAAAGGAATACTGTGTGCTATAAGTAATCAGAGAGGTTCTTTTTTTTTCTAGTATTATTTGTCCCATGGTAGACCTCCTGTGAAAAGTAGTTTTAGAGAGACAGTACATGTTCACCAGTTTTGGTTAAACTTCTTGACCTTTACAGCTGCTGGCTAGTAGCAGTTGCATAGCCACCCTTTCACTGATTATTTGTCAGAGGACAAGTTAAGATGATGAAAAGCACAGAAATTTTATCAAGAGGGGATAGGCTGAGGTTTTTTTAATGGTACACTTTTTGGAAAATGCTGTTCCTCTTTATCTTACAGGATGAAGAAACAATACTTAAAACTTAAAGAATATAGTCAAAGAATGAGCTCACTGGAACTGGGAGTTCTTAGTTCTTCCTTAATCATAATTTCCTTTTTCAAATGACATGGGCATAGTCTTCAAAGCTAAGATTAGGACTCTTTCCTTGCCCTTCCCTTATTACTGATATTACACTTAAATGGCCATCCCGACCAAAATCAGGAACAGATTTAACTTGAATGGCCGAACAAACCCTGAGTTGTCACAAGACTGAAAAAATTCTAGCAGAGGAACTGAGTTGAAAATACCTTCATCCTTCTATAGAGTTAGTCCCTATTTCAGTTTTAGTTTTGTGATGTATTTGCTAAGATTAAGTCAATATTCAGTTGGAGTTTCTTTCTACAGTACACAATAATAGCAACATAGATGAAATCCCCAAAGCAAACATATGCTGTACAGGTGGGCATTCAAACTTTTCAAAATGTGCCCATGAGGTTACTTTCTGCAGAGCTTATTTTCTTTAATGTTTAGAAAGAATATTTAGGAAAAGCAAGAGGAGCAGTATACACATCTACAATGCGTTCATTTGTACGCATGTGTACAAATGTCTCTAATTTCATGTCAAAACCACAGCAAACATATAGTTACATCAAATCCCATAAAATTGCACCGAGTTCTAGGGGAAGAATAAAAAATTCTCAGTATATAACAATATGACACTGCTGTATGTGACCCTGCCTGAGCAGGGATGTGGGACCAGATGACCTCCAGAGATCCCTTCCAATCACAACCATTCTGTGGGTCCGTGGAACAATGTGTGCACAGTTATAGCTGGTTTGTGTATGCAAGTGTGAGCCTTGTGCACAGAAATGAATGCATTCAAATATCATCCTATATCCCCGTGGCAGTGACACTGCCAGCTTTCATTTTTATTTGACAGAAGGATGAAAACAAAAACCAAACCTGCCAAACAACCCCACAGAGCGAAATAAAGTTATTCAAATCAACCAACAGAAGTCTAACCTTGCTTTACAGGAGAGGATGCCAGTGTGTACTGCTGCTCTCAAGCTGAGAACGTTGGATATGCACACTGGCTGATCATTTGGCATGCAGTATATTCCTATTTTTACTGAACTTGATGTTTCCACAGTGAGAGTCACAACCCAAGTACGAAACTATCAGACTATAGATTATCAGGCAAGCTGCCAATTATCTTGAGAGCAAAAAAGGTTTTCTAATCTTATGTGACAAAGCTCTGATAATTTTTTTCTTATTTTAATTTCAGATCCAAGGCATGACAGCTTTACCTCCTGAAATAGAGCGACCATACAAGACAGAGCCAGTAATATGCAGTTCATCTTCCTGTTTAAGTTGCAATTTATTCCTTACCCTGTTGTGTATTGTATACATCACAGCGAGTACCATCGGAAACACTGTGCCCTTTGTATAATAATTTTTATTCATCTGTGTTCTGTATGCCATGCAAGTTCTGATGTGTTTGCACTGTTGCTATTGTAGATTTATTTTTTTACTTATTAATGAACTAAATTTGCCAGATCAAAACAAAATGTGTACATCCTCTGGAAACTGTGGGTTTTTTTGTTATCAATGTAAAATATGTATGAAATGCAGTAGGTACACTGACACATTGCATATTGAAATATTTTCCTGTACCATTTTCTTATACTTTGTCCTGCCTCTTTCACATGGTGCTTTCAAAGTCATCTATGTATATGGGTAAAATTAATAAACTAAAAGCAGCTTAGTTAACCACATTCAGCCTGGTCTGTGTTGTATTATTTTGCCTTGGTTCTTGATATCTGCAGGTAATAAAATTACTGTTGTATGAACAGGCCTTGCAAACTTATATTGAGGCATGTCTAGCTGACATGTGCCATAAAGCTACGGGAAGGATTCATTGAGTGGGGACATTTCTGGGAGCAACACACTGCAAAACCATCTCAGCTCCTAGAGACATGGGAGCTATGGGAGTTAAAGGAATGAAAACACAGGCAGAACCCCAAATCTCCCCATAGTGAATCCCGTACAAGTCCTTTGACTTGGTTGGCATTTCTTTTTCCCTATCCCAGGTAGTTCAGGGTGTTCTTTCTGTCTTAAGATATTTGCACAGTGAATAAATCTTGGGCGAGAAGTAGGCACTCCTTTTCTAGATTTGATCTGGGCAGCAGGAGCGATAAAGATTTATCTCACACTTAGGCTCTGGCATGCACAGGGGTCTGAGCCTGCCAGGAGCTATTGTTAGCACACGCTGAGCATTGTAATAGGCCAAACTGCTGATTAAGAGGTTGTCTCTCTGTCTTGTATGTACAGTGTTTTATTTATATTCAGAAATCGGCAACTTTTCAACTCAGATGGTGTTGGGTAGGAAAGATTCCTGAAAGAGACACAATTTATTGCTCCCCAGTGAAATTATGCCACACAGTAGAAAAGAACTTCGAACATTTTAAAAAAAGCATTCATTTATGTAGCCACACTGCAGTTACAGTAAGCTATAATTTTTTTCAGTATTGCGTAAATATTTCTGAAGTGTGGCTGTAAAAATAAGTTAGTCTGGATGCTGAGAGTGCTCCCCTGATTGCTGCAACACCTGCTCTACAACTAACCTCTGTAGACTTAGTTACATACAGGCTTTGTTATGTACATTTTATGTCATTGATGTCATTGAGCACTTCTGTGCAGTGTGGTGAGTCCAGAGCAGATTGAGAACCTGAGCTGAGATAAAATGGTTTTCTGCCCATTTTTGTTCATTGTCTGTTAACAACTGACACCAGCTCTCTGTGCAGTTCCTCCTCTTAAGCAGGGAGGATGTTCTATGCACATAAAAAGGAAGATGAGGAGAGGATTTGGGAGCTGTCTTCTCTGAATTTGCAAAGTGAAAAGGAAAGCATCACAGAGGTGGTAGGGCTCCTCTGCATGCAGCCAAAATTACAATGCATATGATAGCTGACAGGAGAGAGACACTGAACCAGCTACTGTCTCAAGTAGAGAGGAAAGATTTAATCAAGGATAGGTTAATTTTCTAGGAGCTATAACAATCTCATTAGAGAGCTTATGCATAAAGGGAGTTCAAAATGAACCATGAAGGTAAAAGTTCACAGGGTCTGTTTTATCCTCCTGATGCTGTATCCATACTTGGCTAGGAAAACCTTCTATGTAGGAAAATTCTTTACCATCGTTGGGCAACTAGTTGGTCTAAATATACCTGGACAGTGATATATTCTGTCATTCTTCCCTTTGGTCCTGGAAAAGGTAGGGAAATAGTGTATGCCAAACAGCATATGGTTTCTTGGGGATTAAACTTCTGAAGTTTCAATAAAGAAATGTAACTATGTAGGTGTCCTCTTCCTGCCAGCAGGACTATGTTCTTCTGTTTCGTGTTCCCAAATAGAACTGGTTGAAAAACAAAAGACAAAGAGTAGTCATGGTGAATTATAGGCAGAAAAGTCTTCTGAGTGATTATTTGTACAGATCTGTTCTGAATGTGAAAAGTGAGGGGCATCCTCCATGTAAGATATCATGGAGTCTAGGATGCATCCTATTGTAACAGCAGTTGGCAGGGTCCTTGGCCTTTCTTATGCTCAAACCCATCCCTAGGGTGGGCATGTTTTAACAGTTTTTCCTCAGGGAGCAAGGGAAAAATAACAGGGAATGAAATGAGAAAAGAGCTTCTTTGTTGGACAGGGGAGCCCTTTCACATGCAGTGTTGTGTCTCATTTGCCACTACTGGCATCCATCCTAGGTTGATTTGATTTGCAACAAACATTAAGCAGATCCAGGGATATTTTCCATTCTGTCTGTTCTCTGATTTGATGCAGTTTCTTATCTACAGGGATTTCCTTTCCTTGGGCATCCGTCCTAAGAACACGTGAACAGATGGGTGTTTGTTTTTGCCATCCAGTATGGCACAAGATGATGGAAAGCAAAGCCAGCTCAGAAAGGATGTCTGTGAGAGATAGCTGCCAGCATATCAGCAGACCTGTCATATACACTAAACAGTCATTTCTGTTTAACCCCAAAGTGTTTTATGATTTCTGGAGGAATTAAAAGGAAAATTTTGCTTCACAGGTAAGTGAAAAGATAACGCAGTGATAGACTTCTGGGTTATTTCCAAATAAAAGAATCCAAGACAGATGTGAGCACATCGTTAAAGAAATTTAAAACCAGAAATCAAATAAAAAGAACAGTGTAAAACTGTTGAAAATTTGAACAAGGATAAAAATGAGAAATGCCAAGAGCTAACTATGTCACTGAAGGAAAAAGATGTAGCAAGCACACACCTAGTCACACTGCACATGAAAAAACTCTCAGACACAGATCTCTGTGGTTTTCTCTCATAATTGAGCTCTAGTAAAACATGTATTCTTTGTGTTTCTACCCAAAGCATTCATAATAGTTATAGTTAAAAGCATATACAGTAAATACTATTATCATGCAAACCATGGTGGATGAGAAGATGTGTATACACTGGAAAATCTATGACTTGTAGATGATGAGCCCAAAAATGACTATGCATAATATGTTATTTTAACAATTATGTCATTATGCTTTTCTTTGTGTGAAAAAATGCATTAAAAGTTTCTAGTGAGAAGTTAAATATATAAATATTTAGTGGGATTAAATATTTAGTGGGTTGCATTCTCCAATAAGTGCTGAAAATCCTATTCTGCTTTAATCATTTTTCCCGCAAAATGGTCCAGTCACCTGTCACCTGCAGACTATCTATAGATACTATTTATAGCACTTAATCCCTTTTGGGTCTATTATTTATTCATTACAGAACTTGCATTTAAACATGTGGCTCTCCTCAAATATTCCTCTTATCTAAATCAACAACCATTTGGAATTTTGCCTCTGTAGTAAAAACAGGATGCAGGATATCTGAGACAGGAACTCTGGAGTTTATGTAGCTCTAATATTTGTCCCTGTAGAGGAGAATGTCATTCTCTGATCTCATATGCCATCCTGGAGGCCATCATACAACCCCAGGTCAGCCCATCCTTGGCTTCATGGAGTGACATCTTGGCTGGGTGTAAGTGTGGACTGGTGAAAGGGTGAGAGGTAGAGCCCCAGCTGATGGAACTGCAAATGTATTTGGCTTAATTCCTTTCACTGGGGAGGTCTGCCTTGCTTAAAAGAGGACTATTTGGCCATATTATCCCAAATGCACAAATTTAATAAAAAAAATCCAGCTGAAAGCCTGGCTTCATTCTCCTCTTTCGTCCCATCAAGCAGAAAGTGACTATTTTTAGACTAATTATTACTACTGGAATGTTTAAGAATTTTCATTCCTTCTGCCCTTTGCCTCTCATTTCTGATTGTCGGTACATTTGTGTCTTCCATAAGGGAGGGAGAGAGAGAGAGAGAGAGAGAG
>VZDJ01007749.1:46105357-46365356 GCA_008694505.1 Cyanoderma ruficeps
GAGAGAGAGAGAGAGAGAGAGAGAGAGAGAGACTAAACTTATCCTCAACCTTTTAGCAGAGGGTAAAGCTGGGAGAAGAAAATGACAGCTGTGACAGAAAGAGCTCCTCTGGCCCACTTCCTCCACCCCCGAAGAGGTCTCCCTAGGCCATGGGTGCCCTCATGAGCATTTGTCATCCCCACACCAGTGTTCTGCAGGTGCACTGGGGCAGGCACAGGGTGCCAAAGGGGGTGGGTACAGCCATGAAGTTTCCCTACTTCAGCCCCTGCAAAGTGCTTTGCCCCATCTAGCAAAACCTGAGGCCTGGTGCTTGGGGTACACACCTGGGAAAAGGTATGAACCCAATTTATGTTTGCGTGTCAAATCAAGCAAAGTAGATTATTTACCTGGACTGAATTTTTAGTTTTGTGGTGTCTCTAGTTTACAGGAAAACTGCAAGGTACCAGGCAAACATTAGAAAATTTAAGATGACTAAAAATGTGACTTACAGTCTGCTTCTGGGCATACTAGCAAAATATTTACTTTAAGCAAATGTCTTTTTGCTCTGCATGCAATAGACTCATGTAACAGGAAACCTGGGCCTTTGCATCTGCTCTAGGACAACATATTGCAATTTCACTACCAATGGCAACTAACACTGTGGTGTGGAGGTGAGCTCTGAGAGACAGAAAGCTCTCCTTGTGAAACGCAAACAGATTGTGTAAATACTTCTGGAGACTCAGAGTTATTGGCAAAGTAAATTGCCTTTTGTGAGGCTGCTCTCTCCTCTCCTATGGTTGCCTCCCAAGGGTTGCATATATATCACCTTGTAAATGCTTCCAAGCTTCTTGCATCCTAGCAAGCAAGAAACCATCTGGGAGCTGAATGTGCTTCTCTCACTACAGGCATCAGAGCAGACTAGTTGCAGTTTACCACTGTTACAAAATAATGGCAAAAAAAATATTACTCTGTCTTTTAGTTTTGGAGGCTTGAGCAAGTGTTTCCTGAGCACATTGCCATTATTTAATCATGATTTAAACTAACCTCCATGCAGTGATTTTTAAGAAACATAACAGTATTTTTTTTCCCTAAAAATTTCTAATCTCTTGTGAGAAAATTTGGCAAAATCCAAACTGCTAACTCCTTCCCCTGCTCTAACCTGTGAACTAGAGAAAAAAAAGGTTCTTAAAGCTTGACAGGATACTATGAAACATTTTGTATTATGAAGGAATAAAAATATTGTGACAATCTCAAATACCTATCAGCACACATTCTCAGTACAAGAGAAAATATGTTAAAAATGCCTACTTTGTTAAGACAAATAGCATTTCTGTGGGTCTCCTGTTGGTTTATGGAGAGTTTATGCCCTTAGGTCTAAAAGAGGAAGTTGTGTAATATATTTTTCTTTCTCTCAGGTTGTCTTGAGTTTGTATGATTAGTTTGTCTTTAGAAGATATCTTAAGATATTTAAGGGGATAAAGCTGGAAAACTTCTTCATAATCTGTGCAAAACCTTGTAAAGCATTTCTGGGGAATATGGTAACCTTATATATAATAGATCTGCATTATTCTCTGCAAACCATAGAAGCTGCTTGAGTGTTGGCCATTATTTGTGGCATCATGAAATAAATCTGGAAGAAGCTATTCCTGGATTGTGCCTCTCTGGGAGACTGTAAGTGAAATACTGAACCTGGACACATTTTTAGCCTTGACAGGTTGGATTTGCTGCTGATGTAAGGTGACACAAATCCATTATAGAGCTACATGAGTCTACCTCCTCCTTCAGCAGTAGAGGATTTAGCGTTCTAAGGCTGTCAAGACAGAGAAAAGCAGGTCAGAAAGTTGAGAAAGGCATCTCAGGAAACAGTGGGGAAAAAAATTAAAGATAGATGTGTCCAACTGAACATACCTCCAAAGGTTAGTGCTTTTTAGCTAGGGTGTGGAAGAACTGAGCTACAGAGAGAAGAGAGACAATCACTGAATTATAAAATTTTAAAAAATAGTTATTTTTGAAAAGCATGGTGGATGGAAAGAACAACTGAGTTCATAGTTAATGTGTTGGACCGAGCTTAGGAGTCCCAAACTCAGTAGTGTATCCATGCCATCACCAGAAATATGTCTTCCAACCATTCAAGACAGGGTGATGAAGGATAAATCTGTGAAAATGGATACCACAGGGAGACAGGACTGCCAGAAATGTACAGAGACTGTATTGGTGCTGAAGTGAAGAAATTATTAAAGAGATTTTTTGGGGAGGACAATTGGGCAACACAAAATTATGGAAGGCTGGAAAAGACAAGTAGCCAGAGTTTCAGATTATGAAATCTGCCCATCTTGATTTTCATCTCCCATATGAAGTCCTAGCAATTTTTTATCTGGGACAGGTAATCTTGGATTTGGCAAAAACTCCACTTTAAAGGACATTCCTGTCTTGACAGAAGGTAGTTTGATAACCAGACAAGATCTTTCCCTTGTAAATAGAAAGATAAAACACCCTTTTTCCAAGGGCCTCTTTTTTCTGTAACTATCTCACTGTTAAAGACCTAATGTTTGTCTGCCAAAATTGATTCTTAGAAACTGTTCTTTTCTGTGTTTTTTGTTTGTTTGGTAGGGTGTTTTTAAACCAGACTGGGGGTTTTAAGGATGTGTCTCTATTTTCCTGTAAAAAATGTTTTTATTACATTGGAACAGGCTAAAAATTTGGGAAATTACAAGGTGAGGAAAAGATTTCATATTAGAAAAACATGTTATATTCTCTAGTCAGCCTCAAACCCAACAGGGAGTGTAAAATAGACCCATCTATACAGCATCCTCTTCAAAGTTTAATTTTCACTGAAAACTCTCAATTTTCAAATATTGCTGCTCTCCTTCCATTAGTAGTTGTTGGACTGGGGGTTATCTTCATTTCTTTGGATTTAGTTCCCAGCTGGTTTTCTCAAGCTTCCCTTCCATTATTTCTGGTCTAATCCTAGCTAGAATTTTTCTATTCCTCTGCTACCTTAAAACAGGTAACACAAGATCCCAGCTAATGATGGTGCTACCACCAAGGTTTGCTCTTTTTTTTTTTTTTTTTAATAAAAAGCCACAGATTTTACTCTGTCTGATACAAAGAAACTGTTATTTTGCTTCCTTGGTCCTGATGAATACTTGAAGTATTCTCTGCTTCTCCTGCCTACAGGGTGGGATAACAGCAAAGGAGAAATTTTTAAGTGTTGACTTCTGGAATGGTAGCAGGTAATTGTTAGTTTCCCCTCAATATGCTGTGAACCCACCCCCCTGCCCACCCTCTAGCCTTGCAGCAATGGACAGCTGAGATACCCAGGCAGGAGAAATGGACTTGCCAAACTTGTGAGGCTCTTCATGTCTTTTTTTATAATCACGTCCAGCTTGTATTTATTACCCTGCTCAATTTTCAGAGGAGGGAGGGCTCTTTCCTACAAGCAGAAGGAGTAAAATACTTCTCCCTCTCACCTCTGCCCTACCCTGCTTTCATGGTTTCCCCTCGGATTTTGCTTTAAAACCTGGAAAAGAGAGAACCAGACTGAAAAAACAACTGCTTGTTGAATAGCACTCTCTGCTGCCCTCTGAGAGATCTGCACATGGTATCAGCTCGAAGCTTTTCAATAAAAGGGACACTTCATACCCTGGAAGAAACAAAGAGCTGGTGTTAAACACCCTTTTATGCCGGCCCTAAACCCTGCTGTTTGCCCTCCCAGGTAGGAGAGAGAGTTCATTGGCAGTGAAGGAAAGGAAGGAGGGAAGACTCAAAGCACACTCAGGCATTAGAACCCCATCCTCAGCTCCCATCTGGTTTATTGTCTGCTGGTATAGTGTCGGGTGCAAGTGCAGTGGGGAAGAGCTGAAATCAGGCAGCATCAGTGCACTTCAGAAAATACCTTTACAGAAGTAGAAACTCCCCCAACAACAGCTAAGGATCTGCCTTTGTCAAATAAGTCATTGTACTAAGGTGTTGTCCAGGGAAAAAAAAGCTGTGATGTTTTATGTGTAAACTGTTACATCTGTAATTTATACCAGTATAAAGATATTCATAGTGGCTGGCCTATTCCCAGAAAGAAAAGGGAAAAATTGCTACAAAAACAGAACCAGAAAGGTGCACTTACCTACACCAAGTTATACTTATAAAGCAGAATTATTTTTAAAGTGTTTCATCTTCTCCACAGCTAAAGCAAAGCTGCCAGGCAGACAAAACCCGATCACTAAAGATGCATCAATTATACTCACTTTCTAAGTTTAACAATGTAAATAGCAGTGTCTGAGAGTGTCAGGCAACCCAAAAATGACAGGAAATTAAAAAAAAAAAAATTAAAAAAAAAACAAAACCAAAAGAACCCACAAAAACCCAAACCAAAAAAACCAGAATCAATGATGCAGAAATCGAAAAAATTCAAAACTAAGGTCCTGCCATCTTGTGGTACGAAGGGAGAATTATTCGAGTTCTGCGGCCCTCCTGGTCTAGCTTCTCTGACAGCCAGCAGTGCCTCAAACACCCATCACTGTTTAAAAAAAGGCTGTGGGAGAGGTAAAAACACTGTAACATTTCAGTTGTCACCTAACAGGAACTATTAAAATACTTTTATCAGTTTTATCTGCCTATTTTATTTGTCCATTTCACCTTCCCATTAGCACACAAGGTGCTTACTGTACATTGAGAAATGCCGTAACTATTTGGGTTTGCTGAATCTGGCATCCCACGAGCAGTGAAGCTGCTGCTGCTGCTGCTGCATGTCCCCAGGTCTAGCCAGTGGCAAGACTGAGTGTGTATTCCCAACAGGCACATGTGCACAAACACGAGGCATGCATTACAAGCAAATATACAGACCGACTCCACAAAGCAGCACCAACAGTGACACTTAACACATGCACAGCACAAACAGCCTCACCCTGTTCCCTCCCCCAGCAGTTAAAGATGAAAACCCATCAGCGGGAAATATTTGCATATATGTAATGGGAATCCCTCTGATAGTTGTCCCCTGGACAGACAAGCCCCCAAATCCCACCACCCTGCTTCATTTGCTGGTGTTCAAAAATACACAGAGACACCTCCCTCAACTCCCAAGCAAGCCCCTTGTCCTGCTTAGCAGCTAAAGCAGTGTGATGCTGTCTGACAGTTGCACACTGACACACAAACCCTCTCCCACCCCGGGTGCTGGTACCTGGACATGGGACCTATGGTCCTGTCCCAGCTCCTGACACTTATACCCCCTCACCTACACACATAGAGAAGCAAATAATTCAAAATGGAGTTAGTTGAGTGAGAAGCCAGGACAGGATGTGCTGATGAAGTGCAGGGCATGGACATACAAGCACACAGACCAGCAGTCTCCCAGAAGAGTCCCATTTCTTTGATGGATTATTAGGATTCTCCACCAGCACCACACCTCTGTACTCCCTCTGTGCAAAGAGATGAGACAATCACAGTGTATTTTTTCCTATGCCAAATAAGCAGCTGGTGAATTGCTTAAAACCTGCCAGGCAGTTTTTAGCATTATTCATATTTCCCTGTATTTATTCTCTGCATCTGATAAGGCAGACACCTTGCACAAACCAAAGATAAAAAGGCCTGACTTTGCAACCTGGAAGACGTCTTTTTTTTTTTTTTNNNTTTTTTTTCTGCAATTTCATCCTTAAAAATAGCAAGACAAGAAAATCAGACAGAAGCCACTAGGTGCTGCCCATGGACATACCAGCTGCTTTTCCCAGGTGTTAACAATTCAGCAGCCAAATGCCCAAAATTCAGTTTCTCCTGGACAAGGAGAGAGAAGCATCTGCAATTTTTGGTCAGCCAGGGAGCATTCCAAGCATACAGTCCAAAGCTCCCTGTTTCTTTCAGACAGCTGCACAGCACTCACACAGGAGTGATAGATATGGAGGAGTAGAAAAGGAGGAATGACCCAACAACAGATTTGTCAGACATCTGCTTGATGTGGACCCCAGTGAGAAGAGACTACAGGGCGTGCTGACTTAGTAGCTATAAATTAGAGTGTCCTCTAGGCCCACCTGTACAACCCCCTCCTTTCAGCCTTCTTGCCAAGCCCAATCCCAGGTTTCAAATGAGAGGGGTGCTTCAGTGTCTTCAGGGAAAAGGGATCAGAACATTTTTACTGTGTGAAAAACAATGTATTTTTAACTAACCTCTTACTTGGAAACCAATGAATCATTTCGGCCGAATTTTTCCACAAACAAAGCAGCCTAAAGCAGACACTAGACATGGAAAATTTTGTCCAAATGAAGCATGCAGAAACATTATACGCTACTGAAAATAGGACCTGAAAATGGGAAATGATGGGGAAACCTTAGTAGTAGCTGATTCTGTTCAGCAGTTTTAGAGTAATCCTGGTGGAATGATGAATAATTCAACAAAGATGTTTTCTTTTCCACCTTTTTTCATCAAGGCGATGATACTTACCTCTCTTCTGACACATCATCTATGGAGATATATGGCAGTAGCTGAGACAAATTAATGAGCTTTTCAAAGGCTAATATAAAATATTAGCACTCACTATTATCATCCTGTTCTTCAACATTTTGATCACAGAGGGAAGAATTGGCAAGATTTTTCTGAATTGTGATTATTAGAAGTGAGAACCACTAAAACTTTGAAATTCAGTATTTTTGTTGTGTTTCTTGCAGGCTTATCCAGACTCTACCACAACTGTTCATTCTTAATTCAATTGTGAATTTTAACAAATTCTATGCTTTTGAGTAATGAAATATAAATCACCTAGAAAATGACATATCAAAATCAGTTAGTTTGCCTCCCTTCCTCTTCTGCTCTATTCTCAAGTGGCTTTTCAGTAGAACAGGACATATGCCAACAATAGACTATCAATTTCTTTTTTAAAATAGTAGGTAAGGGAAGAGTTTCTTGGAAAAGATTACATATTGTTTCTACTGTATCATCCCTTCCTTGGAAAGGTTCATGCTTGCTGAAATAACAAAAAAGTAGTAGAAAAGAAAACTTATTGAGGTTTGCACAATATGCCTAAATCCATCTTTCCCCTGACTGTCCTGGAGAGAGCATTCCTCAGCTCCCCTACCAGCACGGGGCAAGGGCCTCTGGCTGCCAGCCTTCTCCCACAAACCAGAGGCTGGATGACAAAAACAAAGCCAGCTTGTTATTGACCCCAGAGCTGAGACAGCAGGTCCAAAGGCAAGAGGGACCATTTCATCCAGTTCTGTAACTTTATTCAGCTCATTCAGACTGGGTTTTGGACTGTTTTCTATTCATCTTCCTTTCCTGTTTTCAGCCCTGTGCCCTGGTGGGTAGGTGACTGGACACGTGGGCTCTTTCATCCTTGTGTGCCTGTTTCTGTGCTGCTGGCAGTCAGGGAAGTGGGCATTGCATCAAGAGTAAAATTGAGCTCATGACATCAGAAGATCCAAGGAACAAAATCCCTATTCAGGGTGAAAAACAGGGGCAATGTGTAGACTTGACTTCCACACAGAGCCCAGCTGAGAACTATTTTAACCAAATACTATAAAACTAATAGGGATTTAGCTGTCAGTGGTGAAAATACTCTTTTTTCGTTCCCACAACAGACCTCTGGTAGTATCTGGAGATCACAAATCAGCACCTACCAAACTAACTCTCCTCTTGCAGGACTTCTTTAGCAAAGCTTTAATAGCCGTGCTCAGAGTATTAGAAAGAAAAATTCAAACTAGAAAATGCAAGACAAGTAATTTGGTGCAGTGGCAGAGGATTAGACAGCAGACAGACCAAACCACAAAAGGCAATCATTTTTCTCACTACCTGTCTCTCTGATTCTCAAGATTTTCTTTTGGTAAATGTGAGCAACCCAGAGTCACTGCAGATGAGAAGCATCATTAGGGCAGGAAGGGGCTGCCAGGGCTCTCTATTCCCTGCAACAACTCTCCCAGGTACCCGTATCAGTCACTGACACTCATCCTTTCTGTAGCTGTGGCTTTGATGCAAGACATCCTTGCATCTTTAAGATAGAAGCATAACTGATAAGCATGCGAAAGTTATGTTCAAGGGAATTTGTTATGAACTGGTTTGGGTTGCTTACTAAAGATTTATACACGAGCTCTCAGACCACGTATTTCACAAGGAGTTGATCACCATCCCTGAAGATAACTATGCCCTTTTAGCTGTAGTATTTTTCCTTCTTTAAACTCACATTTTCTCCTTTCTTTGCGCAAGCCAAGAAATGTCATTTTCCATTGAAAGCAGTGAATTAATTAAGCTCGTGTCTGTTAATTCACGCTTTCGTCAGTCAACCTGGAAAAGGTTGTCTCCTAGGAGTTGTAGAGACTCACAGGGCTTGTTTTGGAGCCTTGTGTTTTAACTCTCCACACTTTCTGACTGCATCCTTCTCCAGAGCCCTGTGAAGATAGTCACCCTCCAAATCAATAACACAATGAGCTTCATGAGTACAGAGTTTGTCAGGAAAAGCAGCTGAGTAAGGGACACTGACTGCTGCTGATCAGCTGTGTTTGTCTAGAGTGAGTTAACAAATATGACCGAGTCAAGATGGTCAGTCTACTGTCTGTGGCAGCTGGCCAGGAGTTCCTGGGGAAAGAGAGGAGCTCAGTGACACAGGAAGGCAACAGGCAAATGTTTGCTGTTGGTACACAACTGTTAAAACAACTTACGCACATCGCAGTGGGCTGAACAATCAGCAAGATTGAT
The DNA here is from genome assembly GCA_008694505.1 of Cyanoderma ruficeps. Taxonomy (NCBI): domain Eukaryota; kingdom Metazoa; phylum Chordata; class Aves; order Passeriformes; family Timaliidae; genus Cyanoderma; species Cyanoderma ruficeps. Next base: position 46,114,007 of record VZDJ01007749.1, read on the forward strand.
ATGATGACCTAGGAAAAGGCTGGCATCCTGGTATGATATCTGGAAAAATAGATGGTTCCTTTCTTCCTGTTTTCTTCAGGCTACAGTTTGGAAAAAAAAAAAAAACACCTCAGAGCAGTCTGATGGGGAAAATATTTTCTCTGTACAGAGGCCATCCTCATAGCAAACACTAATCAATTGAAAATGCTGTCTTTTTCTCTCTTTTCATATCACCTACCGTCTATTTTTCTCTATGAACACACATATACACACTATTGCTGAAGAACCAGTAATCTTCCTTACCTGCAGGATGCTGTTTCTCTCACCACACACCACAATGTATTACTGGATGACAGGCTCACTGTAGGCAGGACAGCAGCATACAGGTTGAGTGGCCAGCTGACGCTCTGGGCTGGAAGCTGAGAGATGGAGAAAAGAGAGGACTGGATATCTGGCAGCCTCTGACAGCAGTCAGCCCAAATCACTCATTACCTCCTTGACATTTCTTGGCGCTGTGCACCTGGAGGCAGACTGAGCCAAGGTGTTCTCTGCATCTGAGCTTACCTAGATGGTCTGTGATCTTCAAGTTTGTTTACACCTATTTTAAATTAGATCTTTAGCCACTCTCTTAATCTAAACGAGTTTCTCTTTTAATCACAAGTGTTGAAGAAGAATTTATTTTAAAGCATGTGAAATTGCACTTCATTTAACCTCACTTTTATTATTTTGTGATTATATAAATAGAAGACTATAGACTGAAGAAGTCATAGAAGTTCTGAAAAGTTCAATCTTAAATCAATACAAGAAATATCTATTCTATGTTATATATCAGGGGGGTATTTTAAAAGTGATTTTTGATCTTCTTCAAGACAGACTACCTGCTGCATCCACAATTAACAACAGCAACTAAAAAACAATTAAAAACAGCAAGGAAGTCATCTCAAGTTTTGGCTTCTTGAAGTTTCATGAGACAGTTTCAGGTAATCTTTCTACTGACTGTTTAATGAAATGAGTAACTGATCATTTTTTAAATGTCTTTGAAGGGAATTTTGATGCTCTGGACTTCTGACGGGCACCCAAACTGGGTGCTCAAAAGCACTGGCAAGGAGAACCTAAAATAATTTTTGAAAAAGTCCGCATACCTTCCTATATATTCAGAAGCAACAATTCTGATTCAGCCTCATGATGACTACTGACTCATGCAACCTTTAAAAATCAGCCTACAGACTCTAAATATAATTTCTTATTCAAATCTTTTGCAGTGTTCATGATTTCTAAATCTCTATCCTTCTCTCATTCCACCTAGCCAAGGGGTGACACATATTTTTTGGATACTATTGGAGATTATTTCATGACAGAGGGGTATAACTGCTGGGATGAGCCACAGCTCTGTACTTAGATTTTGTGTCTCTGCAGGTCTAAAAGGATTAAGATATCAAGAGAGCTGTGCCAACTTTTACAACAGAAGATGTCATCCACTGTTCTGCAAGCATCTGTGCTCAACATCTCCAGTAATTATCTAGAAAGTGGCTGGGAAATGAAGTACCGTAATTTCCCAATAATAACCAGTTAGTTCAGGTGGTAAAGTTGAGAGTGAACACTGAAGGGCTACAGCAGCTTATCAGGCTGTCTCTATAGTCAAAAGGAAAAGGGCATGCAAAAAATTACTCAAATCTCAGATAATGTTGGATGTTTTCATAAGCTTACTACATGCCTTAATCACTGAGGGACATAAGGAGCCAGTTCCTAGCTCATCCTTATATTAATGGGCATTAATCCAAGTTTTAGTACCGATACCTCATAGAAGATTTAATCTCATCACACCATTTCTCTCATCAAGGTACAACAGGAGATTATTTTCCTAATCTGCAGGGTCCTAAGGGTATAAAAATCAGTAGGAGTTTCATTATTTCCTTCTTGGGGCTTTCGGCACAGTCGGGGGAATAGAGAGCCAGGTTCTGGTCCTCAGTGACATCAATGCCTCTCAGCATGCCTGCATAAACACCAACAGTCTTCAATTTCCCCCAAATACTACCTTGGGGGATTTCTCACATGCATTATAAAGTTAGCACAATTGGTCTTTTAGTGCCTTACTCTACCTCTCCTGAGGTCCATGGCATGCAAATGAGAAAGGGTGGTTTGTTCCTGGCCAATTCTAAGTAATATAAAGGTCTATTCTCATGGATGGGAGATTGCACATTACAGCAGCTCATGAATTTGCCCTAATTTGTGCTGTGGGTACCACAACAGCAGCCAAGAATCAAAATGGCTGACAAATAGGACTGAGCCAGAGACAGTGATCTGGTGAGCTACAGCAGACCATGCAAAACTGCAACATTTATTCATGTCTGGTTCAGAAAAGGTGAGAGGAATTTGGTCTATAGCAAACAAAACCACAAACAGTTCCTCTGTTATGTTGTATCATAACACAAAGAGACATTTGTAGCTATCCCTGCGCAATAATTTAAGAATAAAAATTGCACATTTTTTGTAGTCAGTTTATGCAAATCATGCCACCAATTTTTAAAGAGTCTAATTTGTACCTGGGTTTGAAGTCGGTTGGATAACATTTTTCTAATACTGAGGGATATTTTGTTTCCATTCATCAAACAGATGCTTCTTGTGGTCAGAGTGAACGTTCTTCAGTTATCTGATACAACAGGGATAGTTCAAAGTGTGTCTTGTGGGTGCATTAGAAACCTCTAATTATTCTATTATTCTAATTACTGAGGAAATTAAAAAAAAAGTTAATTAATTTGCAGTAGTTTGGCATTAGATGTGATTCATTCCAATGAATCTCAAATGCTTTTAAAAATAGGACTTGCCATTCCCTCCCAGTGTGGAAATATCCATGGATGCATATGAGACAAAGACCCTTCATCTCTGCCCAAAGACACTTCCAAGTGGGATGTCAGATAGGAGACTTCTCCGTGAAGTGAAGTTTCCTACCAATGTTTTTGTCTTTCCTTCCATGAAAGACAAATCTTTTTGTCTCTTCCTCTCTTCCTCTGCTGACAGCTTACACCTGACCAGGAGTTACCTTCTCCCAGCAGCAGGGACCTGTCCAATTCCCTTCCATTCATGAGTACCCACTCAAGCCTTTCCTGTCCCAGCTGTGGAAAAACACCCTCTCCTTGGCCAGGAGAAACACCCAGCTCTCTTGGAGAATCCAGACAGAGCAGACTCCAGGGCTGGCTGTGAATGTGAGGGAAGGAACAGGAACAGCACAATACCGATGGCTTGGCCCGCAGTCAGGGCACTCAGGGCTCTCCAGCAGGCTCCTGGGGGATACACCCATACTTGCATCTGGATAATCATTGGAATACACAGCCTTATTATTCCTTGCCTACCCTGGATCTCAGTACAAAGTGCACTCTAGGTGATTGATTTCTGAGAAATGTAACATTGGATCCGTGATAATAAGCTACAGGCAACATACAAAATGTTTATGTTCCACCACAGAGTCCAAATTTGTGAAATAAATATTTGTGCTCTCTTATGTCTGTGGGATCCTGCCATAGAGAACACTATGTGCTATACTGTGTTTGAGAGACGCCCATGGCAGGACTTGGGCAGACCTTTCCCTGGTTGTTCCGTGCAGGATTTTCCTCAGACTCTCTTCTCATTTTCTCTGATTCTTTGGAAAAAAACTCCTTTAGAATGTATTTCTGTTAATGTGTCATCTACTTATACAAATTGTATATTGAATAAGGTATAATGTATCTCTTTGAAAGGTTGGAATCTTACTTACTTGTCGTGAAAAGTACTCAGACACATCAAACAGGGTTTCAGCTCAGAAACAATAAAATTCAGCAATATTTAAAAACTGAAGTGATGGAGAAAAAGAGATTAGAATTCAGACAGGAATGTACCACACTGAGTGAGCACCTGCTCATTTAGCAAATTCTGCATAGTTAAGAAAATTTATCATTAGTATTTGGTTACCTATGCAATCCCTACTGTGTGTGGTTAAAAGACATCAAAGCAGTAAACGTCCCCAAATCACCTCATGTCAAATGATCAGGTAAGTTCACTAAGAGCACTTTATAAGTAAGAGAGCAAGTGTTCTTTCCAAGAATTCTTTGTGCTCTTGTTTAAGCATAACATATGTTTTAAGTTTCTTAGAATGAAATTTTGCTACGGGAACTTCTTGAAAAGCAATTCTGATCATAAGAAATATACAGAGAGGAAAATCATAGCACTAGGAAAATTGGTCCCAGCTTGAAGTTTTTATATACGTCTCCCCCTGAAAATGGCATTTTTCCTTTTTGACCTTTATACAGTTTTACCTTTTCTTTCTGCAAGGTATGAAATCATCCTAGTAAAATTTTTTACCTAGCATAAATATTTTATTACACAATTCTTCAGACTGTTGACATAAATGTAGAGTTTTCTATTATTGCTTGTTTAAAACTCATCATTTATCATTTGGAATGGTAAGTAATAACAGTAAAAAGAATTTTTTTTAAGGGTGAGCAATATATGATGGTTTGATGATTAATTAATGTTTCATCTTTTTTTTTTCATTGCAATAGACTGGCTTGTTCTTGAATTCAGTCTATGTATCTGTAAAATAATGTAATTTTTTTATGTTGAACCTTTTGAATGGTATGACTGTACAGTGAAAGACAAGGAGATAGATCTTCAGATCTGGATAAGAATTTTTCTTCAGATAAGAAGTTTAAATACGACATCCTTTAAATTTGGCTTATTTCTCTTCCTAGGACTTTGATCTATCACAGAAAGAGGCAAGGGGAAATGTGGCAGGCAATAACATCATCAGACTAAAGAGATTGAAAAAGAGATAAGATGAAATCCAGTATCTAGTTCACTGCATGCTTAATATTCAGCCCAGAGCAATGTATTTGTAAGAAGGCCTAATTTGTGTCCCCAGAGGCATCCTCTTGGATCATCTGACAGAGCATCACAGTATGGATCAGTCAGAAGAAAGATCTGCTCCTTTGCCAAGAGGAAATAAACATTCTAGAAGGGTAAAGGAAGAGGAACCATCTCCCAGGCTTGCATACTACTGTAGGGTGGCCCTTATGTTGAGTACCAGGGAAAGCCTAAATACAGAGTCATTTCAAGTTCCTCTCACCAGGTATGGCTGGCTCACTGACAGCCTTCACCAGGATCCTAGCCTCCATGAGGTACAAGTACTAAGGAATGGGGAATGAAGCTTTCAACCCTCTTCTGGCAAACAGAAGCTGAAAAGTTTGACTCCCAGTGTGTTTCAGATAATCAGACCTCATCTCCAAAATTGCCTCATTCTTCAGTTGTGTTGTTGCTGCCTTGAGTGTGCTGCTTGATCATGGCTGGGGAATGAGGAAAAACTAATTTATCTTCCACCATGGGAACCAAATTTACTTTCTTTGGCTCTGCTTGCAGCGTTTTTCTCTTTTCTCTCTCTGCTTTTGCACATTTAGGTTTTAAGATGTGATGATGTTCGAGTATCTCTTGGATGACAACTCTCTGCTAGACTAACTAGCTGGAATAACACTTCAGTCTCATTGACAGTGACAATGACCAAGATTTGCAGTTCTCAGAGCTGCTTCTGAAAATTTATCTTGCCAAATTAGATTTTGTGAATAAATTACCCCTTCGTAATTTATTATTTAAAATAAATTATTCCATGCCTTTATTTATGGATATATACTCAAATGCTAAACACATAATTTTAATCCCTGAAATTAGTTGCAAATTCTGTGAGCATAGTCTTTGAATTTATTTGTATAAATTGCATACACTTGAACACTTAAAATCTACTTTACCATGTTGCTGACTAAATCACTGCAAGCCAGGAGCAGAATAGAGCATCGAAACAAAGAATGCAAGAAAATTCACAGCTATTAACAAGGAGGTTTTGGAGTCCAATAGCACAGCTTTTGCCTCCTCATACAGCGTGCCAGTGCTGCATGCTGAGCTGTGACAACCAGTAGCTCTGCCACACTGAGCTGTTCCACAGCTATGCTGTCAAACCTCTCTTTTAGCATCTCTTGAGTGAGCTATGATGGCTTTATTATTTGTGAAAATTCTGGAAAATGCCTGTCTTCCTCAGCATGAGTTTCTGACCAAGCCAGTACAAGCAATGAAAATAGCCATTTACATACTTTCCAAATGAATTTCAGATCAGAAAAGCATGGAAATTCTTGCAACTTCTACTGGGAAACAGTGAAACCACAGCAAGACCCGACCTTGACTTGTGCGATCTGTGTTCTCAGCTGAGCTGCATTCATATTTTCCGTGTTTTCAGTAAAAGACACATGCTTTGAGTGAATGATTCTGCCTTGGCCCATCCCTTCTTCACACTCTGAGAAGAAAAGTCCTGTAAAGGGCCAGGACTGCCATATGAATTCTTCTCCCTGAGGGAAGAGCCTGGGAGAGGCGAGTGCCCTGTGGCCACCTCATGACGACGGAAGAAAGACGAGAGCTTTCTCAGGCTGGACATTTTGTTATATTAATAGGAGCACAGACACTAGATTGCATGGTATTTCAGCTCAGCACTCATCAGACCATGTGTAGGTGCTGCCTTCACCTGGGATCTCTGTGGGAAAGACATGGACAAAGTGGAGCAGGCTCAGTGGGGGCCTCTGAAGTGTTGGGAAAAAACATTCTTCCCGTGTAAGGAGAAACAGGGCTTCTTTAGGCTGGGGAAGGAATCCCCATCCTTGAGCAGGTGGTTGAGAAGAGGCAGCCAGGGTCCCCACTTTCCTGCACAAGGGGAGGCCAAGGGACGAGGCACCCGAGGTGAAATGAGAGATCCAGGCTGTGTGTAAGGAAAAGCTTCCTTGTGCTGAGGACAATGGGACCCCTTGGGCATTTGCCACACCTGAGTGGACAGAGTCCTGAGCATCCTGGTCTGAGGAAACAGCTGGCCCTGCTGTTTTTTTCTGTTTGGGACAGAAATTCCTGCTCAGCCTCTGGCTTAACCCTGTGATTCTAAAATATATAAATAAATACATAATAAATGAGAATCATTCTTTAGAAGTGACTGCTTGTTCTAAAAGGTATTTGACTTTTAAAGTCATCAGTCTTTCCCTCGACTCATCAGACTAGGAAAAAACTCTAAATAAAGGGTACTGTAATATCTTAATTTTTTTTCATTCTGCAAAAGAAATTACCAAACTTTACCATTGGAGGGAGATAGTGATGAAACTTTTGCTCTCAGATGAAGTGTAACAGTACATGCAGAGGGGAAAGGCAGGAGAAACAAATGCTTCCAGGCCAGGTGGTATACTTCTTATGTCTAAATTGATAGCAAGTTGCTGATTTCCACTGCATTTGGTATTACTGTTAACCCTATGAATGGATATTGCTCTGCAGATAGATGAAATGTCTGATCCCTGCCCTGGAGAGCTTGTGACCTAAGGCTGTAGAGGTAAACTTTTAAAAAGCACCCAGACTGATGTGGATCAGTGGGAATTAAACTAAAAATCTGCTGCTCAGGATGGAATTTTCAATGCTGTAATGCAGCTTTAGTCTTTTTGATGTCTTAAACAACTCCACTGCCTGAAAAGTAAGAATCCTACCCTCCTTTCACAATATGTAGAGAGTTCTAAACCCTCATCAGCTGGATCAACAAAAAGTCAGTGTGGTTATAAATAAACCAGAGGGAATGTCATCTGAAATTCTACTTCTTCACAATTTTCAAACTGCAGGAAATGAGTTTTTTTTATCAGAATTCACTATCCTCAGCTCTCTTCAATTCTTAGCTGCCTGTGCTATGCTAAATTCACACAGATTATGGCCATTTTGAGCTTTCTTCAGTACTATGAGGGCTAACAGAAACAGGATCAGAGGAGACAGTAATGTGAAATTTAATTCCTTTTCTTTGCCTTTGAAAACTGGATGCAGTATTTCTGGATAACCATTAAACCACTGTGAGTTTTAGCTGTTCCTAGACAATCTATGGCAAAAAGCACCATTTTACAGGGCAGAGCCTTGAAGACCAGTGAACCAAGGTAGAGGGGTTCCTCTCCCAGAAGTAAAACCTCCAGCAACACAGTCAAGCAGTCAAAAACTATGGCAGGTGAGATGCTTTCCTCGCCATGAGAATATCAGACCCAGGGGCCTGTAAAATTGTTTATTCTGTTTCTCTGATCTAATGAACCTGTGGTTATCCACTGGTGTTTATTACTCAAATCATCAAGGAGGATCTTAGAGCAAGCTATTGCCTGGAATTTATGGTGTTCACCTCTAAATACTTGGGACATGAAAAGGCCTCTCAGAAGAGGATGGAATTGAGACTGAACCTCTCACATTGCAGTTCAGAGCTTTTCTTGCAATTCAGTGGGAAGAGGAGGATGGAGCTGATTATTTCCTGAGGTAAAAAGGTGGAAGCACCTCTCCTGTGGTGATACTCTGTTAGTAGAAGTAGGAACGCCTGCCAGATCAGATAAGGGAAGAAGACCAGTAATAGCCTGCGATATGTTGCATAAAGATTTAGAAATCTGACAGAATGGAAGTGCTTGCAATGGCTGAAAGCAGATGGCAGCTGCCAAGAAGGGTTGGAAATTAGACACTTTCAAAGCAATTAGGCTGGAGTTATTTGCTGTGACCTGCTGTGACCTGTGACCTGCTGCACCTGTGAACCCAGCTTAATGCTCACAGAGTCAGAAATTGAATGATAACATAAGATGATGCCAAGAGTCAGCTGAGATACAGTCACTAGCCAGATATGCATGCCTAGTTCATGCAAATATGAAGCAAAATTGGAGGTTCTTTCTCACCCTTCAGATAGCATCTTTTTTGGGACATTGTGTTGGGACTTATCATGACCAATGATTGTGTCTCATCTGACGAGATCACTTACTGCATCAAGGTCTTAGATTTCAGTCTAGTCTTAATACATGCATTTAACTTAATTCATGCTAAACATAATAGTTCTTGGATCAGTTTAAATGTACATAAATATTTTCAGCATAGAGTCAAACCATAACACATTTTGAGATAAATTTATCATGACTGACTTTCCGTTCGGGACCTTAATTGTCTGATTCACTAATGCCAAATTGTTTTTGAGCATTTGTACTGAAAAAGAAGACACTTAGAAGTGGGGTTTTTATTCCTCAATCTCTATCTGAACTTCAAGGATTCTGCACAGTCTGAGTATTTGATTTTCAAATGCAGACAATGGCGGGTAGAAAGGCCATTGTTCTGCTATTCAGGTTAGAACACCAGCATTCCTATCATGGAGGACCAAATTCATGGTCAGATTCCTCACCTAGGAAGAGCTCACTTAATGCTGCTCCAAAAGTGTTCACTTTAAACATGGTTTGCATGGACCTGAGCAGTGTCCCAGCACAGCATGAATGTGCTGAAACAGGGGATAGCAGTGGTCGGTCAAGGTATGAGAAAAAGATATGGGGGGAAGGGTGGCAAGAACCTCATGCTGCTTCCAGTGGCAAGCAGTCCCTGAGATGACATGCTCCTGGTAACAGACATGCCTTTGGTTCATCTATAAAGTCAGTAACTGATTGTTACATTTGCATGTGTGTTAAGGTTAAATTAGGGATTGAATAAAGACATTTTGGGTTGAACATGGTTTCAAGGTGGGGCTTGACTGACTGATGACATCATATGGCAAGTGGAGAGACAAGAAAAGCTTTGGCCATGGGGACCAGGGGGACCTGGTCCATGTCAGGTCACTGTTTGTCTGGGCAAAGCACGCAACATTGTAATTCCTTCCAGATTTCAGCCAGCACAGGCTCCCCCAGAAGGCTTCTGCAGGCAACATAAGGGAGGAAGGACAAGTTACCGCTCCCTCATGTCTCCAGACACTTTGAGACACTGGCTGGTTTGGGTCTAGGGAATGATAAAAGCAGTTCAGAGCTGCCTTTCCCACCTATTTTATTCAGGTGCGTGAATATGTGAACTTTGTGTACAGCAGATCTGATTCTTTGCTATGACATCCCTAACATATGGGAAAGAGATTATGAAAGGAGGGTTGGAAAGTGAGATACTGCAATATCTATAACTTTGCCTGTAAAACCAAGTGTGCTATGGTATATTGCACATAGTTTTGATGCAATGAAAAAGACTCAGTATGTGCAGTACACGCAGAGACTTTATCTGGGGTTCTTTTTTTATACCTCCTATTACTCTGAGTTTTGTCCTCCCCATTCCCTGCCTCTTTTCCTGTCTGTCCTTTCCAGGGCCTCCTCTACACTGAAGCACACTCTGGTGACACCATGCTCACTACATGGTGCTCCACAGCCTTTGACAGCTGCCACTCCAATTGCACACTGAGCTTGGAAAGGTGACTGCCACGGCTAACAGAGCTGGGTCTCCATTACCAAGCACATTCAAATCTAGAAACCATCAAGTTACAAGAATAATTTCTTTGCCTCACTCTCATGAAACTTCTGAGTCTAGAGCACAAAACCATTGTAAATCTTTCCGTCTCTGGCAGTGGGGCAGTTTCACCTCCAAATACACTGTGAAAGATACAGTAAAATCAGTGAAGAGGTAATATGTCATTGCTTTGTTTGGAGATTGCTATTGGCTATTTAATATTCTTTTATGACTAAACATAGAAGCTGTAAGGTCTACTTACATGCACCTGAAAAGTAACAGCTTCTGAAGTGGTTGACACACTTTTTAGGTTTGGAAATTAGAGACTAATTTGTATTTGATGGGAATAAGCAGTTTATGTTCTGTAGAAAAGAAATTATGTACCTAGAAGAAATTTCACCATGATGATACTAAACTAAGACCTTACCATGGTCATCCAAAACGCTATGATTGTGCTGCTCTGGTCTATATGATGAGCATTCTTACAGATTCCATAGTATTTTGAAATAAGTGAGACATCATTTAAAATTTGCCTTTCCAAAAAGGCTTTATTTCCTTGCATTCAATTTCATGGTCTGAAAGATTAACACAAATACACTTAAAAGTACGCTCCATGGCCATTTAAATGGTTTTTTTCCCTAAAATTTGGGTACCTTACAGTTGCCCTTGGAATGACTAAGTCAGCAGGAGATGCCTGGATTCCCAGTGCTTCTGAAATTCAATCTGTTTCTTTAGGTGAAGAAGTAAGAATTCAGGGCTCAGATACATGATCTAATTATGTGGCTTAGCAAGTTGACACTCATCTTATGATGTGTGATAAACAGTCCTTTCATTTAATGCAGTTCAAGTCGTCCTCAGAACCCAGAATTATTTCTGCCACAGACGTAAATGGCAGAGCTCCCACTGCCTGGAGTGGAATAAGTTCACTGCAAGCCCAGGATGTTTTGCTTCAAGCTGCATGCACGTTGACATGCCCATATGGCATTTCTTCTGGCTCTGTCATCCCCTCCCTTGCAGCTGGTGTTTGCACAAGGCTATGGATGCATGCCCTGTTCCAGCTGCAGCTGTGCCAACAAAAAGATGAGTGCCACAGCCTCCTCCCCACTCCACTACTGGAAGTTACCAACCCCTCTGAACTGCTGGCCAGGCTCTACATGTGACTTCCCATAACTTGTTTCAGTCAAATAACTTGTTTTGGTCAAAATAACAGGGGCGGCCTTCTTTAAATTCTTGACATTGTCTCTTCTCTTTTGAATGGATGTTGGATAGGGGCCACAGAGAGAAGGTGATGAGCACATGGGGATGAGGTGCTGCTTCAGGGACCTCTTCAGCTGGTGCAGCCACAGCCAAGAGGGTGCATGTCCACAGCCTAAGTGCAATTGCTAATTGAGCCTACTGTAGTTAAGAACCCTTATATCCTGGCAACAAAATTGTTCATAAGGCCCAAGGAATTCCTGCACTCAATATTAATGAAGACTGATGAATATGCTAACATTGGTTCATTGAGATTTTTAAAAATTAAGTAAAGAAAAGCCATTAAATAAATGGTTTGTATTAAATAAAATTACATGAAAGCAAGCCAGGATTCCATTTGGGATGGTGAAACCGAACAGAACAGGAACAGAAAAACAAAAAGGGTTGCTGTAAAGTGAGAGGTGGCCACCAGACAAACAAATGTGTTTATCTTTGAGGTATTTCTTACATTTTTGTGCTGTTTCATTTACACTTAAACCATGCCAGCGTCAGTCATATTTCTTTTGGTTTCCAGTGACTATAATTTTTAAACTGTGTGCATTGTTGGGAAATACAAAGAGAACTTAATGTAGACACCTATACCACCAAGCCAATGACTAATTTTACCTCTGGATCCTTTCTGAATGACTTTTTGCAATGAGTTTCAATCAAGCCTCAATTTATACCTACTGTAATCAAGAGAACATTTTTCATTTCATTTGCAGTTTCTTCCTATATACTCCCCCTTAGCATTTGAGATAGACTTCTTGGAAAGGTAAACTTGGTGAAATGCATTGTGTCAATAAACCCCAGCATTGGCAAGAAAGCTGTGCTAATCTGGAGTTCAGAGCAAGGCATGAGGCAGAAAGTCAACAGGCTACTTTGCACACTACAGCTTGGGAAGAATAAGATTGAAATAAATACAGAAATCATCATTCCAAATGAAATATCTTTCCCAGGAATGAGGTGAGGTCCAAAACACCAGGTTCTACAGAAAGAGAGGGTGAAAATTTGATCTCCGATGGGATCAGGAAGCAGAAGAGTGTCCCAGGAGTGAATCTGTTTTCTACCATTCTTTCCCACCTAATGTAATCTTCAACTGGGGCAGCTTGGTTGTTCTGATGTAGAAGCTGGTACAAAGGAAACTTGAAATCAGGCAGTTTACAAAGAAAACTTGAAATCAGGCAGTCTGTGTTACTGCCCTGGATTATCAAGATGGGTTAACATGGAGTGGAGCTGACAAATCAAAACACTAAGGCAGCTTTTGTTGTTATTCAGACTGAGTCATAGCTATGTATGGTACAGTTTCCAGTAACAGGTTATCTTTCAGACAGTTTACACATGGATTACCATTCATCAAGGAATTTGGGATTACTGTAAGCAACGATAAACCAAAAGGCAATATAGCAAAATAATTTATGGCGTGGGCTTAGTGGGGAAAACAATGACTGACTGCTGAGGAGTCAGTCCTGATAAAATCAAAGAAATGTATCAAAATGAATACTGGATGTAATTTCTGAGTCAAAGGCTATAATCTTATTCCTAAAACTCATGTAAAAAATATGATCCACTTAGTTCCCATTCACCAGCTGAAGCAGGGCTACCAGTGCTGTTTCCCAGCAGTCAAAAAGTACACACCACCTGGCTCAAGATACTGACCATTTTTGCCTAAACTGTGCAATTTTCTCAAATCCCATTGCCACAACAGAGATATAGCTGAGCCACTGTGTCTGAACTCTGCCTTTATGTCAGTGGATGGTTGACATGGTGGGAGAAAAATTTGAAAATGAGTGTTTTGGGCTGTGAGCATTTATTTTACTCTAAAAATAGCTCATAGTGCTCGTTTCTTTTTTCTACTGTATGACATTTTTAGCTTTGTCATGGGCTTATTGAGTTAAACTTTCTTTATCTGAAGAGAGGTTTAAACTGAAGCTAACTTAGCCCAAATGAAGCAGCCTCTTTGATCTCGCTAGAGAGCCACCAGGAAGAGACAGAATCCCCCATGACTTGCTCTGCAGAAGCCATCATGGGGAGATTAACTTTTCTAGATTAACGAATACACAAAAATATCTATTAGATTGTTGACATCTCAGGGAAAATCCCCCTTTTCCCATTCCCTATAGCGTCTATTTTGGACCTAATTTGTTTTAAATTTTGTTTAATCCTGTTTTGAACCAGGAGGTTTGCTCTGATTCCTTAGTGTGGCTCTTGTGGCAGCATGTTTCAGAAGTGTACTGCCTCCTCTGCAAAGTGACTTTTAGCTGTTTAAAACTGAGTCCTGTTCTAGTAGTGGAGAATTTGGGTGGACATCTTCTCCCTCACTTTCTCCACTTCCTTCCTCGACCGTTCCCTCCAGGTGAGCCATCTCAGCCTGCTGCACCTCATAGCTATCTCATCCACTAAAATGACCTGCAAATATCCTCCTCCAATCCTTTAGGAGTTAAATGAATGAAGTACAAAGCCCTTACATAGTGTAAAGCAGAGTTTTTGGAGAAAAATATTAGCTACATTAATGTCCAGGAGACCAATTGTTACCTAAGGCCACTGTGTCTGGTTTGTAACACCGAGCTAGCTGAAAGTCACTATAAAATAAAACACTCCACAGCCTGCCACAGTAGTGTACAAACTCACACCTTGTTGCCCACTGGAAGATTTGAGGTATTTTGTTTTGGAAGAATTTAGATCTTGTGGTGAAATCAGGCAGCTCAAGTCCACGGTTCTTCATGGTATTACTCTGTTTCCCCTTTTTCAGGAAAAAATGGACACTCTACCCAGCCAGCTGAAAACAGCCTCCCTCTGCACAGCTAAGTAAACCATCATTGTCAGGAATGTGGGCACAGGCCGGTTTGTGCCAGGCTGTGTGTGCACTCCCTGTGCAAGTATTTCCTTTAGCAAAACAAGCAAGTGCCACAACGGCAAATACTACAACAGTCAGTCAATTGATGGGCTCAAATGCTCTTTTGCTACCAAGAAGTGAATCTTTGCATGGAAGGCACAGGCCCTGGAGAATTGCTTTTCCTGCGTATTATATCAGCTTTTTTTTCCCCCATGATCCGAGCTGCTTCTTAAAATTCAGAGACCTGAGAGATTATTACGGTAACTCTGTGTAGTACAATGTTTGAATGTGCTCTCACTCACTCTCTTTTGCATGACATGAACCAAACATACCATTGGTTTGTGTTGGTAGAAGTATGGACCTGTATGCAGGAGGAAAACAGATGTCCTCTGATGGTCCTTCTAACACTTTACAGAATAACAGCGCCACAAACAGAGATGGCTGTCCAGGAATAAAGCAGATATTTCAGGCCATGAACCATTGTCACATAGTTTCTATCGCTTCCTTTGAATCCACACAGAAATGCGTCACAAGGAACAAGAATATTTTGACACTCCTAAAAATAGCTCATATAGTAATAGTGCTTCTCCTAGGATATTTTGGAAACTCAAGAAAAAGTGCATTTTTCTCTTTTTTTCCCCTCTAAACTAGCAGCAGTGGCTATGTCTTCTTTGGTCTTCTTCTGTTTAAAAAATACAGTACACTCCTTACCCCCACCCTGACCACTAGCTGTTGTGTTTCCTATGTCAGAGGAGATGAGATCATTAATACCAGCAGAAATGATGCCTGCAGAAGTTCCTCTTTTTTGCCAGCTCATAGAATGGGTCTGGATGCACTGAAAAGGATCTATGATCCATTTAGACTCCTAGCTGTTTAAATTGGCTATTAGAGCTATGCTGTCACTGTCCTTTCTTGTCTTCCTGATGAAAGAACAGATGACTTTGCTGAGCTATCATGGTTGAGAAAAAATGCATGAACGTAGAAAAAATCATTGAGGAGCTAGGCAAGAACAGAACTTTTAATTTAGATTATGTCCTGTCGTGTCCTCAAGGTATCCAACAGAGGCCTGACTGTGTCCAAACACTGCTCTAATAAAAGGGAATGATAAGGTCATTGTGTGATTTTATGTTGGAAACTGGTTTTGCAACAAAGCTTTACAGCAATAAATAAGTTTTTTCATATTTTACTGACCTTTAGCCACAGAAAATAAAGAAACTGGAGAACACAGAAAAAAACAGCAGTTTATAGATAGCAGAAGAAACACCTAGCTCATTCTACTGTACAGAGCAAGAGTTGTTTACTTTAAAATGAGTAATGACGAGGATGTCTTTGAAAAGCAGCATTCAAGGCAGATATTTAACTCTTCTCCACATGAGCATCTGAAAGGGGCAATTCAGGCTGTGGAACAAGAGAACTGGCTGAATCTCAAGAGGAGGTGGTCTACTGGAGGCTGTGGGCATGATTCCTCAGATGATCCAGTGTCTCCTGAAAAGAGGTTCTGCATCCTTGTGAGGTAAATAATAACACAAGACACAAAGGATAAATTATTCTTTCACTTGCTGACGCCAGAGAGAAGAGTGTCACAGACAAACAACAATCCTCCACAAAGAAGAATGAATAATGAAACATACTATGACATTTAAATTATCCCTGACCTCAGACCTCCAGCTCAAAGAAGGTTGAATGCATTTAGGAATAACTGACAAGATTTTGCTGCTGAGTATGTCTACAAGGAAGCTGCCTGGCAGAGTGAGGGTCTGGTCCTGCCCATGTCCAACAGACATAAAGAGGTATGAAGGACTTTGTTTGAAGCTGACCGAAATATGGATTAGTTTCTGTTCCTGTTTTTATTAAGGTGCTTCTTCATTTCCTGGTCAGTTGGCACACAGGCTTTGACATCCCAGAGGAGACAGAGCTATGCTTTGGCCGTGGATACCAGCACCATTGATGCAGTGCCCTGTGTTTTGGAACAATGCCTTGGAAAGGCACAGAAAAATTGGGCAACAAAAGGCCTTTTCTGAACTTGGCCTTCCCCCTTGCACATTCACCCACACTTAATAGGTTGGTGAAGCCTAGCTGTAATCTATCCAGAAATCAAGTGCTTTAACAGATGTAGTTCAAGATGTTACTTACTATACAAACACATGGGTTGTTTGAAATTTTATTTTCCTTACACACTTTCTATAAAATAAAGTGTACAGCAGCAATAGTTACTTGAATATTCTTACTAACCTCATTTTTTGTTGATTCTGCAATGCACTGACTTCTGATACTAACATGATTTCTTTATAAGAACATATCACATAACTTTCACGCTTCTGAAATATTGAGTGTTTTGAGGTCCCATTGATGAAATCTCAAAACTTATGAGATTGTGTAACATACAGCTTCACTTCTGTGGGTGCATCTCCCATTCAGGGTCCAAAACACCACTTAAAATCTCGTTCATAATGAAAAATGTGGGTTAGGGATTTTTTACCTGGATGGTTTTTAAATTGTGCTTATCAGCTGTATGTTGGGCAGATTTTAAAACATCAAAGTGCATAAAAATACAATTTGCTTGCTCTTTTTTTTTTTCTTATATTTACCAATAGCATCTGACTGGGGAGTCTAGGAAAAAAAAGCACAAGTGATAAGGCAGTGATGATGACGACAAACACCAGTAAAAACCTGATACTGCACAGATGTCAACCTACGCACAGCTAATAGTCTGACAAGCAGGCACTCAGTCCTTTGTGGACTGCTTTGTCTTTTCCCAGTACAGACAGAGTGAGTCACTGGGAATTATACACCAAAGCAGTCATATGCTCCTACCACTAATTTCCAAAGTACACAAATCAGACAAAATTTACTATGTGTGTATACGCGTATAGTAAAAGCTGAAATATACCAAACCAGCCACATGCCTAGAATATTTACTCGAATAATTTCTTTTTGATTTGCAGATGTTGTAGGTTTTTTGTGAGATACCTACAGAGGTATGTGAGAGAGTTTCCTGGCTTCACAGAAAGCTAGAAAGCCCAATATATTACCAAGTGGAAGTGGTTCACAGTCTGCAGGTGGGTTGATAGTGATAAACAGAACTTTATTGAATAGTAAAAGCTCATTACTACCCAAAGCTCAGTCAAAACAATTTCGACAGAAAGTTGTTCTTCAGACAATGGGAAACTGTATTTGATGTAATCAGCACAAAAACACATTGCCCTCTTTCTGGTAGCCATCAAATGCTTTGTTTTCTTAACTTGAAAATAAACAAGTCTCAAGGAATTTGTGGTTTTATACATCTCACATAGTCTTTTGGGTGGGCTTTTTTTTTCAAACCTGGATGAAATTGCAAATATTTGAAAGTTGCGAAGTAACTTTCCACTCTGGTAAAGAAGAATGAAAATTCCTTTCTTTCAAAGATTTTAAACAGTCTATCCCCAACCCACATTAAATACTTGGATGCAAACAGCTGCCACTGCTGCTTTGGATGAATAAAGCACTTTACAAACAGATTTTTGTTGTCTTCAGAATGTGACAATAGAAATATAATTTCAAAGTCTACATAGATTGTTTAAAGCCCTTATTTTCCATTCTTTACTGAGATTATCTGATTGCTGCTTTGCAACTTGTAATCGGTAATTCAGTTTTGCCATACAAGACTACTTAGAATCCCTTGTGTGCCTGGGGGGTGAGCCCATCTCTCTTTTAAGGGTGGGAGTTGTGTGATGAGGTGTTTGTGTGACTGTGCAGTGACAATTTTTCACTGAAACACAAAGTCCCCAGAGTGGATTTATTTCCTGAGAGCAGAAAATGGCAGCCCCTTCCCTTGGCTTCTGCCACATGAGAGTTACATGGAAGCTCAATGTGCAGTTCTAATGGGATTTAATGGTGATGCAGGCAGGCTGTAGATATAAAAGATTATCCATGTACTAGAGGAGTGTTTTAGATTGACAGAGCTCTAAATTCCACTTTTGTGGAGACCATTGTATGAAACCGACCATGTGGTGAGAAGTGTGCTGAAACCTACAGGAACATGCCTTGAAATCTCCTGATTATTTAGGCAGTGTTTCTCAA
Source organism: Cyanoderma ruficeps (assembly GCA_008694505.1). Lineage (NCBI taxonomy): Eukaryota > Metazoa > Chordata > Aves > Passeriformes > Timaliidae > Cyanoderma > Cyanoderma ruficeps. The sequence continues at coordinate 46,132,407 of VZDJ01007749.1, forward strand.
CATCTTCATTAATATTACAAAATCAAATATGGAGATACACTTCATCCCAGTTTTAAGGGTTGTTCTTCCCCTTTGCAATGATTTTCTGAACCTGTTTGGTAAAGGACTGGGGATGGGTTTTATAGTTCATGAGCTAAACACAGTGGAACTTCTCTAAATACAAGGAAATCCTTCCGAAAAATTCAGCTGAAATCTTAAGATGTCAATATTTCTACCTTCATCATTAGGAAAAAAGTTAATGTCAGCCTGCCAACCTTGAGAACATGCTGTAAGGGTAGTCTGGAAGGCCGTGATCTAATGGTTAGACTGATATGCATGAGCTGCTGTGGGAGAGTACCAGTGTAGGACTATTAAGTAAGAGTAAAATCCAGGATTAAATAAATATGCTATCAGATTCTAGTGGGAATTGTGCACATTCATATTATGGGCTGGTTTGTTTCTGCCCCTGGCTGTATCTTTGACTTCTTTTGTCACACTCTGACAAGTTACTTTACATATATGAGACCTGGTAACCACAATGTAAAGTGGCCACTGTGTAGGAAATTAGCCCACAAAAGGCTCAGATCCCAACTTAATTAAAGGTTGCAGAGGAAATTTTGTTCCTCAGAGAAGAGGCTGGAGTTTATCATTCTGGTAATTATAATTTACTGTAGCTACTAGGTACTAGTTACTAGTAGCTACTGTAGCTACTGTAGCTACTAGTCCATTTGCTTCCCGTAGTTTTATGCCAGTGTAAATCATGTAACATCCATGAAGCTTCTCTTCATTTAAAGAAAACCTGCTGGGTACACATCAGCCTCTAATTGTCCTGGACAAGATGCCAGTCAGGCACTTCTCAGCTTTTGAGGGGCGTTGTCAGCCTAGACCAATACTAATTTTATTTGTACTCAGTTTGCACAAGCTCCTTATGCCCTTTTAGAGACGCATAAGAGTGATCTTGACAGCAATTGAGAGGAATAGCAAATGTGTGGGCCTCTCAATGAGTACTTATGGGAAACAGGGCTTGTAACTGGGAAAAGTGACATTTTTCACTGTGCAGGAATGTGAGCAACAGAGGAGAAAGAGCCTCTGTATTTTACCTTCCTGCTGGGCTAAACATCATGTCCCCTCAGTAAAGGATATCAAAGGCAGCTGAAGGATATCTTATTAGAACTCAATTGCCAAGGAAGGTGGGCAGGAGTGACCAGAGAAAGCTGTGGGTTTGGATTCCTGTGGAATAACAAACTCCTTACTTCCTGTGCTGCTCTTTGTCTTGGGGATGTGTTGGTAACCTGCCAGCCCCAGTCTGGTAGTAGCTTAAAGGAGGGTGGCCAAGTGAATAGCCCTGGTGGTATGAATAATGATTAAAAGGTTAATGAAACCCCGTATGATTACCTGGAATCACAGGAGCTCGAGTAGGCCTGGTACTCTAATAAGCAAACAGTGGCACGTTTACTTCTGTAATTGGATATAATCACCATGTGTGGACATTTTTCCTATTTACCTCTTCAGGGTGCATATCCCTAGCTGCTGGGACATTCTTTCATCTACATCAGTAAAAACATCATTTGCTTGAACTGTGTAAAATAAAATGAAACCCTATCCCAGACTAGGAAGTTTTTCTTCAGGTCATTTCCACCTTTCTTTCTACCTTTGATGTGTGACCCTCCCACCCGCCACCCTTCCTGTCAGCCAGCCCTCCCTGGAATAGCCTCTGAATGAAACGATGGCCCCCAGGACCAAAGAGGAGGCTGTGGTTTCCACGGATGACTGCCCACTGCAGCACTGCTTACTTGTGGTGTTTATTTCAGTCCCTCCTAGCTATGGTGCCTGGAGTTGGAAGGGTCAATCCGCAGTTTGGATTGGCATATTTCTAAGGTCCTTTCTATTATGAAATATTTATGAGAGGAAACAAGGTTGGACATTCCTGCAGCCAGTCCAGTGTAGGAACGCTATGTGCCTTCCTCCCCCAAACATGTAAATGCAGTCAGTTATTTAATGGAAGACTCACATACCTTGTTCCTTTACATTTCAAGTGAGCTGTCAGAGGAATGTAAACATTTATTTGGAGCAAGCCCTCAGGTAAAGGATTACCATATGCCACAGAAGGAAATTCCAGCATGCCCACCCAAATTTATGCTGTGGAGAGAGCTATGAATAGAAAGTTTGTACACTGTTATGAATATGGATAAAATACATCACTCACGGCCGGGCCATGAAAAATTGAAAAACACATATTTTGGATCACACAATATTTTCAAAAATATATTTAAAAGAAAATAAACATGGGATCTTGTGTGTTCATTTACTGTTTGAAGTACCTTCAGGGAAGACAGACATCAACAAATTTTCCTCCAGACGACTTACTTCTCTTGATAACAGGAGGTTTTTTGGGAGGATGGCAGCAGTCTCATTCCTGGAATCTCTTTGTTTCCTTAGCCAGTTCCCATTTATTGGGAGTTTCTGTTGTATCAGGATTAGCAAAAGCAGACTCATTTAGAGGACTACACTCAGTCTTAAAGATCAGAGTTCCACATTATCTGTCACCTTACAAGGTGACTTTTTCATGAGTGTTTCATGACCCTTGTTCACCTTGCAAGTGTGTTTAATTAGCAAATTTATTATTATTACTATTACTATTACTATTATTCTACAGCCAGACAGTAATCATTAATGTTTTAGTGTGGTCAACATCAGTTTATTTTGAAATGATAGGATTTCTACTAAATGTTTCTTAAAAAAAAGTTTAAACTTGCTTCTGGAAGGACTGCCCCACCATGCAAACCAATGGCCTCTGGACACCTCAGCAACATTGGGCTGGGCAATATAAATGTCCTGTCCATGCTCTAGAGCTTGCTACCACAACCCAACTCTACACAGAGCTTCTGCACTTCAGTCTTCCATGTCAGCCCCCTCCTATGTTGCACACTCTCTTTTAGGTGTGAGGGACTCATGAAGGGTGATCTGTCCTTCCTCTGGGTTTATGTGTTTGGGCCAACTCATGAATTTACTCTCAGGACCCTTCTGCTGCCTTTCCCTTTCTGCTTTCTTCCTGCAGCATCTCTTTCCATTGCAAAGGGATTTTTTTTTTTTTTTGCATGGGTGGAAGTGACAGAACAATACTATGGTTACATGAGAAGAAGTAAAACAACCTTATTATTAGGGAAAGAGGAGTGTGAGGCAGTGAAAGAAAACAGTATTTAACAGCAGGAACACTTAGAATGGCATCAGACCCAAGCCAGAAAACATTAACATAGAGGAAGGGAGGAGTTTGATGTGGGATAGTGAGCTGCCTTGATTATCTTTCTCTGTTATCCCAAAGCCAAGTTTATTTTAACAGGAAATTGCACATTAGGTTGAATGAGAAACATATGGAAAGACAAAGTTACAGATTTAGTCTTAAAATTTGTCCTGCGTAAGGAATGACAGCCCAAACCTCTCTTAGATTAGGCAGCTGTGGCACATGATATCAATGTTCAAGCCAACTACATTCAAGGCAAATATCCACAAGCTCCCCAGAAACAGACACACCTCTGCACCCTTTTCTCTGGTCTATTCATACCCAGGAGAATTTGAACCGTAAATTTCCTACACTCACCTGTCCCTGCCCTCTGTACTTATTGCCAGGTATGGTGCAGCACTCCCTTTGTGGGTAGTTCTGGGTGCAGAGCAGGGCCTCAAGTTATTGGCACTGAGAGACAGGGAGGATATGTGTTTTGTGTTGAAAAAAAAGGTACAGCTAAAGAGATGCAACTTCTCCCTCCCTTCTTCCCGGTGATACAAAAAATGATATCTTATTTAGTTAATTTTAAATTAATTAACACTTGATAATTGGAGAAAGAGCCATTAAGAGCTTTACTACAATGTAGGTTGTCTTTTTGCCCCCAGTTGTGTCTTTTAGAGAGGGGAAGGATATAAATTCTGAATTTTTGGTGATGAAGAAATTATTAAGAGTAAATATTTGGAAGATGGAAAGTGAACCTTTGTGATTTTTGCATTAATATATTGTTTCCTTTGAACATCGGATGCCTTAGCAGTTAATTCTTAATCTGATGGGGCAAATATGCACTCCCTGACCTTACTGTGAAAGGAAAACATAGTATCATTCACTCCAGGTGACTAACACTCAGATAAAAAAAGTTCTGATCTGTAGGTGAAATCTGGTTCCTGAAGCAACAGAAAGAAATGTTGGAATGCATCATAACAAAATAATGGCTCCAGACTACTCAGCATCATGATGCTGTGCATGAGATATTTGATACAGTGAATGATTAAGTTGATATTGCCTTTTTCTAGCTAAGGAAACTTAAACAAGAAGCTTTCATTGGTGGTGGCATAGGAAGAAATGAAACTCTAATGTGCTCACTTACAGACTCCTTGAGATGTAGATAAATTGAAACCACTTTGAACTTTTAACATCTGATGAATTTTTAAACATGAGACTACACAAAATATGTCAGTCTAGCAAACAGGCCGCACAGTTTAATCTTAAAGTGTATCAGTCACTGTAGGTGCTGAAAAGTGCCATCAGAATCCAGCACCCACATTTGAAAGCTGAGTGTGGGAGCAGATGAGGGCAGGAAACAAAGAGACTTTTTATACTTGTGCCCACTTGCACAAACATTGCAGATGGTCTGAACCTCTGCACTCACACTATGTGCCTCTGTGAGTGCAAATCACATCAAAGAGATTCCTGGAAACACTACCTTGAAAGGCTGCAGCCTGCCCCTGGTGGTGGGACCCTGGGCAAGACACAACCCTGTTAATTATGTCCCGTTAGGATCCTCAGGGTGGACCCAAATTTAAATACCACAGTTTTCATGGAAAACACACTGAGATGTAACTGAAGTGGCACACTCACTCTGTGGACTAAGGGCTGTAATTTGATAGGAAAATCAGTTCATGGTACGACAACCCATAAACATCTGTGTCCCACTGCAGACAACCTGCTTTGCAAAGGAGAAACAAACACTGTCTTGAAGCATTCCTGACCTGCTGACCAAATGATAACCAGCAGACCTTTCAGCCTAAACCTGGCCAGAATTTGGGCCCATTTTTATTGGGAAAATTGTTTCTACAATAAAGATGTGTCATACAGTAATTTACTGGCAAGGCTGGTTATCCCAGACCATGGTTGTTTCAGCTGCAGGAACTTTTATTGGGCACAGTCTGAACTTCACACAGCTTTAGCTGTTGAAGTTGACTAAGAATAACAGATAACTGTGAGTTTGACTGTGATCCTCTGTCTCACTGTCAGCTGCTGTGTTTGTACAGGGAGTCAAGTTCCCAACAGATAAGTAATGACACTAAGAGGCAGGCAGCCCTCTGAATAGACCCATGGTTTTAAAGGAACCTGATGTCTATGTCATGTGGTTTGCTGTGGGGTTCTTGCAGATACAATGCACATGCATCCTGTCAATTGCTCCGTGGTTGCACCTCTATGTGAACAGTTTGCCTTGAAAATTAAAGCCCTCAGGGAATTTTCCATCAGTGGCTATCCGAACTGTGGCCTGAGAACAACCTGAGCTCTTTTGAGGTCCATTGGAACAACTGCTGTCATAAGAAAATGTGTATTTGGTTAGCAACAAACAACTGGCAGTTGTGATTTGCAAAGTGGGAGCTGGAAGTTGATCGACATCCTTGGGGAGCAGGTGGAGGTACGTGGCTGGGCAAGGAGTGTTCTGGGGAGAGGCTGCCATGTTAGCTGAGGATTTACAGAGGGCACAAAACTCAGGCAAAATACCTAAAATCCTTCATGTGAAGTACTTAAACTCCCTAAGGACTTTTTAAAAAGAAAATACCTTGATTCTTTAATCAATTTTGTGATCTGGTGGCAGGAATGGAGTTATTCAGTAATGTCTTCAATATCATATTTACTGTTATTATATAGATTTGTTTTAACTCCGTAATCTGACAGTTCTCAATGTAAAAAATTGAAGGTACACCTGTAAATCACATGGTGATGCTTCTTCTTGTATACATAAACCTAGCTATTCTTTCAAACTGAAAAAAAGGAGCTCAGAAGCAACTTACAGAACAAACATATGAACAAAATTTTATCCATGGATATTTCCAAGATCATGAAAAGAGGTGCTACTTCAGAAGTACCAAAATTTTATACAGAAAAAAAAGTTGAATAGAAGAGTAATAGTTTAGGGGATCTACTTGTTCTGCTGCTGCTATTGATTACTTTTAATTTTTATGTGACTCTAGTTAGGAGTAATGAACACATTGATTAAAGACTGCTTAGTTTAACATTACCTTGTGGTTCAAAGAGTAAAAAGTGAGAGAAAGATATCTTACAGTAAACAATTTATAAGACAACACAATCTGTTTCTTCTCTGTGAATATTTACTCCTTTGTATTTCCAGGCCATCTTTGCAAATGTATGAAGTTCAGATGGTTTTGTTACAAAGACAGGATAAGCATCCAGATTTTACAGTTTTTTGTGACTCTTGATGTATTTAAATCTTGATGTTATTACTGTGAATATCTGTGTTGATTACTACTGGATGTGTAAGAGACAAATTTGGACATATGGCTCTTTCAATACTAAATCAAAGGCTTGACATTAATTTATGAATAATGAGATCATAAATGCCATATGCTTTTGTCAAAAACTTGAATTGTTTCCAAGTAACATCTTTATTGTGAGTATGATGCAATTATCTGTATCATTATTATGACTGCCACTTCTCTGGGTTGTGAGTACGTTCAAATGTAAGATACCCATGTAAATGTAAAATACATGCATTTGTTGTGGGTCTTTCTCACAAGAGAAGGAACATTTTTTATTTCTTTTGCTAGTATAAAGGCTGCACTGATTTCAAGGAACTAAGTTTGAAGCATATAATCAAATTTTAATGTCTATGACTGTATACATAATTTACATGCACAAAAGTCAGTTAATTGCAAGTAACAAAAGACAATTCTTTAAAAATACATGGAAGTGTTCTGTTTTCATATGCTGCCATGCTGATAATGCAAGTATTTTGTGGTGAAATTCTACCAGACCTATTGCATGAGCCTGATGTGCTGTAAATGGAAAAGTGGCCTTTACTTCTTGTTTGTAGTCACTATATTTTGCATGGGCAGGTGAAAAAGAGATTACAGATTGATACATGCCGAGATACAGCGAGGGTATTCCATTCCACAGACATCTTGCTCCTCTCTGAATCCTGGTGACTTCAAAAGGAGATAAAGATCTCAAGTATCTTTGCACCTCCCATGGACAGTCTTCTTAATTGGGGGCTGGTCTCTGTGTGTCAGGGAGGGATTTGTTGTGGGCTTAGGGCCCAGGTTGGTCGGCGTGTGCCTGTCCTCCCTGCCCTGAATGCAGTGTGGGCAGAGGGTTGTACAGACGCCCATAACACACCAGCCAAATAAGTCTCTACCCATCTCATGGCTATAGTTTCATAAAAGAGCAGAAATTTCACAGAAAACCTGACAATCTGATCATTTTACCACAGAGGATAAAGCCCTAGTTGTTATTTAACTCAGCAGTTTCAGTTAATGAAAGAGCCAAGATAATTGCTTGTGGTTCTGCTGTTCTTTTTGATTTCCAGACTCCTCTGATTTTGATGACTGAAGCAGACTGTTCCAAACATGAAAAGATTTATTTCCTATAAGGCACATCATAAATTTCCTGGCAGAGCTGGTCTAGAGTTGCTCAAAGTGTTTGTGGAATATGGCTGTGGTCACAGGATCCAGCAGAAATTTTACAGAGGGTGGTAGTGTCAGGAGGGGTCTGGAATAAGCTCCCTGGATCATCACAGATCACTTACCACCTGAAACACCAGACACAAATTATTGTCCTCCAGCAGTCCCCCACAACGAGCATTCATCTCTCCTCCTCAAGTCACTGAGGAGATGCCAGCTTCAAGGAGAAGAGCTGAAAAGTTATTCCTGATTTCTGTAGATGTTCCACACTTAGTGGCTCAGTATACTATTAATTAGCAAGAAAATTATGACAAAACTTAAATTTACAGGTTTTTCCAGATATATTTCTACCCTCTCTTTAGTTCAAGTTCAATTATCTGGAAATAAAGAAGGAAATGCTTAAATTTAGCTTCACAGGTCTTTGTCACCTAAGAGGAAGGAACCAAAGATTGAAATCAACTTTCTCTTTTGCTATAGAGGATGACATTGTTGGTCTCCTAAAACAAAGTCTGTGTAACACTGATCAACATGCTTAAAAAAAAAAAAAATTACATTCTGCAGGAAGTCTAGCATGGTGTTATTCCTCGTCTAAGAAATTAGATAATCTTTGAACAGACAGTCTTCCAGATTGTGGATTATGATATTCGTTGTTATTGTTGCTGCTATTGCTGGGTTTAGTCTCGCCCAGTTTTCACTGATGTAGCTTGTCCCTGAAATGTAACAAAATTTCTAGTCTCTGAGAATGACTGGTAGGTCAGAAGTAAAATATGAAAGTAAAAGATGTCTTGATAAAATGTGGTTAAAAGCAGACTGAATTTTACAGAGTTTTGAATAACTAGTACCTTTTCCTATTGCACCAGGTGGTTAATGCTGAGCTAGAACATAATTCAGTCTACAGCTCATTTTTCATCCAGCTTCCAGAGACAGAAATTATAAGTTTTGTTACTTGGACTGTATTTACATAAATTTGCTCTCACTTTATTCATTAGCACTGGAATGATGTACTCCATTTTCCTGTTAAATGATCCTCCTTCCTGTTAAATTGATTCTCCAACTCTGTGTGACATTTCTCCTTGGTGGATCTACTTTTACAAGGATCACACTAGAAGCACACCAGCAAAGCAAATGTGGACAGCAAATAGAGGTAAATGATGTGAAAAGGTTCTTTGACATAGCCACAGATTTTCTACTACTCTTATGTTTTGAACGCCATAAGTCTGCTGCTCCCAAAATCTTAAACTATAATTCTCTGAAGCATTGTGGCTCACCGAAATTGTCTGTTACACAGAACAGTGAGTTAGCTTAAGTATTTTGGAAGATCAGAATTTGTTCCACTTAGTCCACATTAAATTATAACCTTGCCCATACTTTCTACACATTTGCAAAACACATTTGCATGTGCATTCCCATAGCTTTAAAAATAATTATGTCCTGTGTGTGATAAAAAATTTACAGGGGCAGCACCAGTATTATTATTGGAAAAAACTTGGAAAGGATTAAGAATAAATTAATTTGGTCTGATTAAAAAATATTTGCTTGTATTTTTATAACCTCTGTGGACTCATAGGGAGTATGCTAGGCATGTCTGCTACTGCAAATACAGAGTGTTTTCACTGTATTATTTTTGCCACTTAGTGGTGAGAGGTGACATTAAAATGATTTAGTAAAATTTAGAACTTGCAGAATCTCAGTTAATGAGATTTCTGTTCATTATTCTTGGCCCCAGATCAGTTTACTATGTGATGTGCCTCATATCATAAGACTATGATCTAATCATTGAAGTCACTGGGCATCAATTTCAGTTTGGCCTGATCTCTTGTTTTTTCAGGAAGATGGACTCAGAATTAATAGATCTTTGCTTAATCTCTTTTCTAGACTAACCTCTATGTGTAGCACAAGACCAGTGCTGTACCTAACCTAGAATTCTAGTGAGCATTTCCTCTGCAATAGACCTCAGTCCTTTTTTGCTTTGTACTGACAAATGTAATTATCAATTAATATTAACAATTACTAATTTTACAGATCCTGCAATAAGCCTTCCAAAAGCTCTACCAGCCTTTTCCTTTTCCCCTTGAAGTCATACCACAACTTCAAAGGGAGAAGAAAACAGGATTTCATGCATTTGGGATATCTAATACCACAGCACTGGATCAGCACAGAAACTAGTGCAGATATCTGAAATAAATGAAGGGAGCTTCTTTCTATGAATATGCATTGGATCACTGATCTCCTAGCTATTAATTTCTAATTCTATTAACTTCTCTATAAATGTCACTCCTTCTTGAGATTGTTCATCCAGTAGGCTTCAGGGGTGAGAAGTGAGCAAGGATAAAAACAACCAACTGGGTATTAACCACTGTGCTCTACTTCAAAAGATGTGGACATGGTGCTGTACATTGCAAAACTTGTATGTCCAGCTGTTTTATGAAAAACCAGATCCTCCCAAATATTTTTCATTCTGTAATATTTTCACAAACTGTTTAATTTATTACTAAAGGAAGGAATGTGATATTTTATTAGCATTTACTTAAAGCAGCATGATTTTTTTTTATGACAGCAGCTGGAATATAGTAAGTAACAGCCTTCTATCATGTTTTCAACACCCCAGTGCTGGCTTTGCACCAAAGAGTTTTGAAAGTACACCATGTATATCATATTTATGTGTCTAGCTTTGGTTCTTCCATCCACGTTATGCTGCACCGGTTCAAGGGGAGGCGAGGTATGAGAGCGGACACTGTGACCAAAGGAAGGTGAGGCAGATCCCACAGAATAGTGTCTGTGGTTAATTTAGATCCAGCTTCTAGGAAGGGCAATGGACCTCTTGATTTTACCCAAATGCAGAAATACTACTGAACGTGTAGTTCTGGGAAGTGAAAGGAATTAGGATAGTATGTCATGACACGGCGTGGCATGGCATGGTCACTAAAATGCAGAGCTTTGCCATCCTCTAGGGTTTAAACTCACTATAGTAAGCCTTCTACAGGTTAAACACTGTCATATGTACCAGAGCTGGGTGCTGAAGATAAATAAATACTATCAACATGGTTCAGTAAAAATCTGCTCAACTGAGCATAATGTAATGGCAGTTTTAATTTAAATCAGCTCAAATTAATCTTCAGTGACTACACTGAACAGATGAAAAGTGTCTAATTGAGCGGCAAAAAGACACTGGAGGAATATTCTCCAGTACCTAATGAAAAGGAGCAGGGAACGAAGGAATGTGATTTTCCCCCTCATTCTAGGAAGTTAGAAGGTGGAAGAGGTTTTATTTTTATCACTACCACCACCCTCCCAAAAAGTAGGATTTCTTAAAATGGGAGATCTGAAATGAGTTTACCAAAAAGTGAGAAATGGGCTCCACTGATTTTTTTTTGCTTATCTCAGGACAGGAAGATGATTGGTGCACCTGGTAAATTGCCACAGACTCACAAGAAGTGGACAGCTGCTGTGGCAATTTACCAGGTGCACCAATCATCTGATTGTGTTGCAACACAATCACCAGATCTGTGTTGCATTGAGCTGCATGTGTCACTATGCCTGTGCATAACTCTGGAGCTTTTCTGAGAAAACTATTGCCTTTCAGATAAAATAATCTAAACGTCATATGCTTTTTCGATTTGTTCTCCAAAGACAGAGTATTTTTTGGATTTTCTCTTATTGCTGTTCTCAGGGTCCCAGGAAATCATAAGCTGTTCCCATCAATGATGAATATATACGCATTCAACTGACAGGAACTCAAAACAGATCTCTCCCTGACAAAAATTCAAATGAAAACACTCATATAATCCTCAAGCAAACTGTATCACTGATGCAACAAAACATATCAAGACCTCATTAATATCTTGTGAACACCATAAAAACCACATCAAGCATGGGCACACAGCAGGAGAGATGTCAGATGAGGGGCAGGGTGGTTTTGAGCCACAGTTATATGGTATCAATGTCACCATCCAGAGCCCAGTAGTGAAACAGAGAAGCTTAGTCATGCAAAGCATATGCTTATGAATTCCTTTAAGGCAATGTTTTAAAACTCCCCGCCATACTTACTTATCTTAATGTTTAGAAAAGCTTTTATTGACTCCTGATAAGAAAAGTATGGATTTTTGGAGCAAAACACAACAGAAAGAATGATTAATTTTTAAGCATATTTACTACTGGGAGATAATCTAGGAAAGAACTTAAATGGATTACCCACATGCATGCATGTTATCTGCAAGATAGCGTTATCTGTGCTTCAGCTGCTGAGGGATGTCACAGTAATTTAAAACTATAAAACCTATGAAACACTTGAGACTAGAGCCTAAAGCCCTTTTAGCAGAGAAAGCAGCAGTATTAGGGCAACATTAGGTACGACTCTCACTTTAGGAAAGAGTGCTTTCTGTGCTTCCAACACAAATGCCATTAACTGTCCCTGCCCTACTGAAATCTAGTAGGGTGCCAGCAGTTGTGATACAGCAGGATTTGCCTTGAAATTTCTAATGTGGCATTCAGAGAAAAACATAGTAGCGGTTTATGTGTTCTAAACCCTGCTTCAGATTTTGCTGTCTTGTTTCCTCATGTGCTACTACCTGCCCATTTCTTTAGGATATAAAAAAAAGCAGGAACACTGTTTTCACTCTCTATTTGCAATGCAATTACCACAGGGACACAGTGCTCCAGGCAAGTAAACATTTTTACTATTTCTATTTTTTTTTAATTTTTTCTTGTTGGTATTTATTAAAACAACTATTATAAAGTAGAAATGGCTGCATTTTGACTTGCCCCTATGCAAAAAAGTCTGGGAAGACAAATCTCCCATCTGTTCAACTGAGAGAACCCTTTATCAGCTAGAGAAATGTCAACTCTATTTGTTAAATACTGAGAGGCTCCTCTAATGCTGCACTTCACAGTTTGATTGGTGGCCTAGCAAATTTCTAAGTTTTTCCATTAATTTTTTTATTCATATGCTCTTAGGGAATGAGTTGGTTGGGAAGCTCTTGCTACGTTCATGTGTGACTGCATTTGCTATCTTCCTCCCCCCATTTAGAGAAAAATAGGAGCATTAGAAGTGTCATACTAATATAAAATAAACACTGTCCTACTTTATGAGCTGTTGACCATTCATGTGGGGAATAATAACATGTAACCAAGTGGGCTTGGTAATCTTAAGCATGAGCTGAGGGCCTGGAAACTGCTATGCCCAAATTTGCAAAGTGAGGAACCCTGGAGGTTGCTTGCCTGGCAAATCATAGGGACGGAATAGGGCTACTTATGCGCTCCTCAGCACCTGGGCAGCATTCCTCTGACACAGTCCTGTGGCATCACATGGGCACTTTGTCAGTGCTGAACAGGAGCAACGGGGAGCTGAGAGGGCAGCTGAAGAGCTGGTCATCTGCAGTGCTGTGGGCAAGTGAAGATGGAATCCAGGGCAAGCACAGCTACAGCAGGAAGGGAAGGTGTGGGTGAGGGAAAGAATTGCTCCTTCTCACTGGGCTTAAAATTCCAACTTGGTTTTAGCAACCACAGGGATTTACTGCCCTTTCAGTTGGTGGGATGAAACCCAGTTGGGTGTCCTCTGGTGACCCACTTTTGGGTCATGCCCCAATGCTTGTAAGCTGTTGGTCTGACAGATCTCAGCAATAGGAAGTTTATTTTGATGTGGTTCTTGTACTGGTTTAGGAGATGTTTGGGAGGGTGGTTTGATGTAGGTCATGGAGCACTGATGTGGTCTGTCTGTATTTTTCCATCTGTTTTTGTTCAGGGAGGGACCTAGTTTGAGTTCCTTCACCACATGGCAAGTTCCTCATAGCACAGATTTTTTCATGATCCCCCTGCATTTTAGGAATGCCTAAAAGCCAGACTTGACAAAGTGTAGGAAGTGTCTGATCCTGAAGAGCTGCTGGAAAAATCTCACCCAAGATTGCATGCCACCACTACCAGCATTGGCACATCAGAGGCTTGATTTCAGAATGTGTTGTGTAACCGACTTTTCATTGGGTTTTCGGAAATACATAAGGACTTGACCTGTTTCATTGTGTTTGAAATCTCTATTGATTGCTCTTTGAGAACCAGTGAATTGAGATTCAGCACATCAAAGCCAGGACCCTGTGCCATTATCTGGGAATAGTCACAGCTGGACAACAGGATGTCGGGTGCTCAGAAGAAACTACAGTTTTTGTTTGGAAGTGGTAGGCACTTTCTGGAAGCAGATTGTCTTGCTTAACAGGGTACAGGGGGAGCACTGAAAGCAGTCTGTATAGGTCCTCCTAATACCTGCAAATGAATCTGTCTCATTCTAGCAACTGAGTATAGACAATTTCACAGCTCAATTTCCCCAGATCCTTTTGAAATCTGATCTTAGTTAATTAAGGAAAAATTGAATTTTCTGTTTTCTTCAGTATAAGTTTCATTGATGTTGCAAAATAAACATTGTAAAAGGATTTATTGTTATATTTTTCTCCTGGTTTACCATCTTCTATTTGTGTTCCTGAATGAAAAAAACACAGTCTATCTTAACTTCAAAAATTGCAAGTAAAAATCTTTGTGCTGTGTAAAATACAATTTAAAAAAAGCCATTTCTGACAATGCCATACTGACAAAAGCCGTCCTGACAGGAAATCCACTTGTCAGATTCCCTTTTTTGATAAAATCTGCAAAATTCTGTGTCCCATACTAACAAACAGGAGACAAAAATAAAGTTACAAAGCAGACATTAAGTCTTTCTTAACATCTTGGACAGCAGCTGCTGTCCTCAGAAAGAGACTGTGAAATTGGGAGAGGAGGTAGGTAGGGTGGTACATAGTAGCAGAAGAAAAGGATGATGTAACTAACATAATTATGATATCCCATTTCCTTGGCAAATGACTCAAGAACTCATGACTCCTGCTTTCTACGATGAACAAAACAGAATATACTGGCTTTTCCTAAGAAACACTGCCTACTGGTTTGTGGACCACAACTGACCTACGGTCAACACTGGCTCAGGTAGATTTCTCATAGATCGCCGGGTAGCAGAGTAAAGAACTGGAGAGGAGAGACAAAATACCTAATGACAGCTTCCTAATCAGATCAGAAATTCTCATCATAATTCAGCTTTCTTCTAGCATGTAAGTGGCATTTTGGTAGCAAGTAGAAGTGATTGTACCAAGAAAAAAATATTAGCAGATAAGCAGGGACTTTCTTTTTCAAAGTCTGAACACTTTAAAATCATGCTGGAATTTTGCTACAGCTCTGTATTTGGGGATGGAGGGCTGGGTAGATCGCTTGAGTTCTTTGATCTGTGTGGATAAAAAGCATCATATTCTGTCGCAATCTAAACATACCTTGATGTAGATGGTGTAAATTTAAGACTAATATTAGTGTTTCTCTACTCTGCATCACCATTTCTCTACTAGAAATGACTGTGTTCATGCAGTACAAATAAATAAAATAAATCCCTAAATACTGAGATAATCCAAGAAAATCTTGGGCATTCAGGCATGATTGCGTAGAAGGTTCTTGGCCTGTTTGTGGTGTCACCAGTCTTAAAGACCTCATGGACTTGGAACAAAAAGGAAAAGGTTTATGATGGGAACATTGAGGTTTTCAGGTAGCTGCTGTTGTAGAGCACCAAAGGGAGGGACAATGGCTGCTTGCTGAGCCAGAATGAATTGTGCTAAACTACACTTGCATGGATTTTGTGGTGCACTGGCACAATAACAGAAAATGGAAGATGGTACTCAGCAGCCTGGCTGCTGAATCAGTAAAAAGAGTGACAGGAAAGAGCAACTTGGCAACCAGACTCAAGCCATGTTTCAATAGCAAAACTGAGACAAATTGTGTTTCCAAATGTTTGCTGCATAGAGACTTTTTTAAAGAACAAAGAATTTGTATTACAAATAATTTTCTGCTGATCCCTCTTCATGTAAGATGATGTTTAAAACTGAACTGCAAAAATTAAAAAGTACATTCACAGCAACAAGCTGAGAAAAAAGAGTTCTCAATTTTGTCAATCACTACTTGGAATGGATACATAGTGTAATATCTACTATAGGTAGTAGCAGCAAGGTCAAAAGTTCCACAAACTGTTTTTGAGAGAGGTAGGGTACTAGATTGAACAGAACTTTCTCTTTCCCAAGTCAGGTGTTTTCTGAAATAGTTTGGGAAAAAAAAGCCATCAAGAGATGAATTACACACAAAGGTAGCATTTTTTATTCAAGAGGTGCCTCCCCACAAACTGCCATAGGAAGACAGATTTTTCTTGGAAAATGCTTCTTTCTATGTTCTTCATCTGTGCTTATACTTTTCTGTTTATCCACATTGACCATTCCTGGAGCAGATCACTGGCTGTGGGGACTTTTGGTCAGACAATTTCTGTCCTAGATCACATGAAGTGCAGCAGTAAGAAGCATGATGCAAAATATTCCTGTTGTAGTTTACTAGTATTTACTCAGAGAAATGAAAAATGTGTATCACACCCATGGAAAACAGGGCCAAAATACAATTGATAAGCTGGAAGAAATGGTCAAATGACATCTTTTTAACAACAGATGTTCATTTATGGCCAGAGCAATGGGCCTCTGCATTTATAAAGCTGTTCAAAATGAGATATTGCTATTAGTTACCCAGCAATCTTGTGAAGCAGGTGCTATTTCTTGCCAGTATCTGGCAGTAGAAAGGACCTGCACAATCATCCTATATTTTGGGTTTGGGAAGGAAGCATGTAGAAGCAAAGTTTAACATTATGTATTGTGAAAGTTTCATTTTACTCATGATATAATCTTCATGTAGTTTATGGGCATCCTGCCTGTGGAAGAGTAGCAAAAACATTGAAACTGCCATTCCTTGAAAAATTATGTCCATTTTTCATTGAGTTCTCTCCAACAAATGAGGGGAAAAATGCAAGTGTGAAGCCAACAGCATTTGTATATGGTGAACTATTCATTGTATGATCATGAACTTACACTGTATTAAAGTGTGTAAGCCTCAAATCTTGAAAAATGTGCGTTTGAAGAAATTGCAACTTCCCTGTTAACACTACCTTTTCAAAAGGGTTTTTGCCAAATTTACTTCCTTCTTAAAACCATATCTACCTGTTTTTAATTCCCCTACATATTATTTCATAAGTGTTATTATTTTCATAAGTAGTATTGATAGAACATTGCAGAAAAGGTTAAAATGGGGAATGAGCAAGTGGATGGTGAAAGAAGCATTGTGAAGTGAGGAAAGTACATATTATCTGAGAACTTCAGCAAAAATTCTTCCTAGCCACGGTGGGAGGTCTCAGAGAGGGCTGTGAACTTTGCATGTTTGATGGAGGTTGCAGGGAAGCATATTTGCACTTCAAAAACAGATGTTGAATCCTGTAGGTTGAAACAATATTGAACTGCACATGCTAGCAGGCTACCTACATCCCAGAGCAGTGGAAAAGCCAAGAGAAATATCAGGCAGTCTGTACCTTTTTAGGGAAAAGCCTTAGAATTTAATGAAGTACTACAAGAATGATGTAGGGATTTCCATAATTTATGGTTAAATCCTGGAAGGATAGTTTGAGTATCTGGTAGAGATTACATTATTTTCAGCTACATTCTGAAGTCTTTAAGCCCAGAGGCAAGAAGGATCAGGCAAACTCTCCATGGAAGAAATTCAACCCCCATGAGTATTTTCAATCTGCCACTGTGTGTTACAATTCTGTGTGTTTCCATCCATTTGATTAGGCTGCTAACAGAAAATATACAGAATCTTGAACAAGTTTCTGCCTCCTCCATCAGCACTTAATGGGTAAATCAAACTTAGGCTAATAAGAATACAATTAACAACATCTGAGGTACTATTCCAGCTAGGATTTGATTATGACTGATTATGTTGTGCACGTCAACATCACTGCTAATCTTTGGCACGAGGAACCGATTAAAAGGGATTTTTTCCCTTTTTTACATCAATTATATTTTTCTTTACAAACTTCCTACAAACAATCTGTTGGCATCACAAAACATGTTCTAATCATTGGTGGAGGTTGGGCTGAAGCAAATATTTTGAGTGAAAGTATGCCAGAATTTTTCCAAAGGATGATGACATCCAGATAATTATATGCAATCTTCTTTTCCAGTTTGTATGCAATGTCAAAACATTCGTCCATATGCTCTTTGCACTTTTCTGGGAAGATGATCATACTCACACTTGCTGTCACAATTCCAAAGATAGTGAATTTATTCCACAGGAAAAAAACAAAACAAACCCCCCAAAAGCCCCAACACAACAAAACAAAAAACAAGCGAACAAAAAACCCAAACCCCAGAAAAATTGGCAACTCCACTGGTATGGGTTTTTTTCCAAGTGGATTGTCAGAGCAGATCCAGAATTGTTACAAGGCAACCTTGTAAAAAAGCTACAATTTTACAGCTCACAGGTCCTAGAGCCTGGTCCTAGAATCAGGGATAGATTGGCAAGCCACCCTACCACTCACTTTATGTAGATTGATGTAGGTACTGGGAACCTACCTGGCTTTTGGGGATAGGCTGTTGTACCACTTTTGCACAGGGGAGAAGAACATCAATGTTGTGAACCTCATGGCAAGAAAGGGAAAGAATGAAACCAGTGACAACTTGTTGCTGTAGGAACACAGTGGTGTCCCAAGGGCTCAGGCAGTGCTCCAGATAGGTCCTATCATTTTTGATGGACTCTTGGCACTGAAAAGGAATTATTTGACATGAAAAACACAAGTGGAATTTGCTGGGTTTTCTCCTATCTTTGAAGGGTGTTAGCACCTTTTTTAGCCCTCTTCCATCCTCTTAGTCTAAGTCACCTGCTGTAGTCAGAATAAATTGTTGACAAATCTGTTGCAGACTTGCTTGGGAGATTCCCTGCCACAACATGTGGTAACTCCAATGTCTCTTTTAGGGCAAGTGTTTTTTGACTGCATCAAATGATCTCACTGAGTAACACGGTTCACCTGAATATTAGTTTGAACATTGTAATACACATGCACATTCATTTAAAATTTCAGTTTTTAGGGACAGCTGACATTTTTCATTTTCTCCAGCTCCAGTATTCTAGAGTTGATTGAACCTCTTTTCTTTGAAAAAAATGTTGATTTGATGCCACAGCTCAGTTGTTTTGCACAACTACCATTTTTTTGCCAATTTGTACTTGCCAAGAAAACAAAAGGCTTCCTGAAAATGTTACTTAAAAAAAAAATCATTAATAAGTTAAACAAGTCTTAAAAGTACTCAAATGCTTAAATATAGAATATTCTTTTTCTTTTCAAAACATTTGAAATATTGACTTTGACTTCACGTGAACTTCATTTACATTTTCTATTTGTCAAATGTTTGACATTGATACTTTGTCATTTTAGTTTTACTGAAAATATTATTTTTGTTTGTATTTAATTCCAATGGACTGAAAAATCAATTATGCATGACAGACTGGAAACAATAGACAGACAATCTGCTTAGTGCCTGCACTGCTAAAATAAACACAGCTAATTAGATATAGATGATAACAGCTAGTCTTCTAAAGCTAAATAATAATTCATCAAAAAGGATGGCTTTGTGATGTCACCACTTGGTCAGAGCTTGGAAAGTCTGATTCTCAGTTTTGGGAAGATTCCCAGTTTTTCAGTCACATCGTCTCATATAAGCTATTTCATCCCACTTAAGTTCCTCACCCTGGCACAAACTGACACCTTCAAAATTGAGTCAACTTTCTTGTGTCAGATGTTAAGATTCCAATGAGTGACTGGATAAGATTGCAGTGAGTGACTATTTCTTTGCACTGACTACGAAACTACACAGATGAACCCCCCCTTTTTACTGCCATAGGCAATTATTTTATATTTAATAGAAGAGAGTCTCTGGACAAAAACCTCTGTTTACTCCTCACCTTCCAAAGCTGGCTAAGGTGGTCTGCTCCCTGTCCAAAACTATAGCAGAGTTTTCAAAAAGGCAATGGTTTGCGTTAGTGTTAAAGGGTGTGACTGTCATGGCTGAATGGCCTGCCCAGCTAAAGAATGAAGACACAAGTCTCTCAAAACATTTGTCTAGTGAAGATAGAGAACACTATTCTTAATATATTCCTTGCTGTTCCCCACCTATGATCAAAATAATGTGGCTGCTTTTGCCAGAATCATGCCTGCCTAGACCATAGGACCCAGCTTCTTTGTCCATGTTATTTAGATATTTTGGTTAAATCCTCGTATGACCCAGGCAGTTAGCACAAATAATTGTAATTGGTAGGAAGATTTGTACCTAAACTATGGAAGAAGGCATGGATTTTTGGGAAATATATGCACAATGACAATGAAATTGGAAAAAAAATTTTGTTTACAGATTTGTAAACAGATTTGTTAAAAAGATTTGTAAACAGTTAACTACAGTGTCAATGATGGGTGTCTCAGCACTGATGAAACACTGATACTTGTGAGGTTCATTTCATGGGGATATTGTGCAGGGAACTAAAGACCTGTGGTCTGTCATGAGAAGGAAGCAGGCAGCATCTCCTGGGGCTGGAAGACACCACAGCATCCTTCTGATGGATACAGGCTGCCTGTTCACCATCTCACCTCCTCAGCCCATCACAGGGACAAGGGCCAAATACCAGCAAGAAGCAAGTCTGTACTGCTGGATTACAACCACCAGGGCCACAGTATGCAAGAATTAGTATCCTCTCCTGGAAGATGGAAAAGGAAATTTTGTCTCTCCTAATTTTAGTTAAGATGCTTACAAGATAACTATCCTGTCTAATCCGGTTTTCTAGGTGCTATTGAGTGGGGAATGACTAACTCTTACAAGGACAATGCTCCATATCCTCAAATAGGTGTCACCAAGAAGTCTTTCGTATGGGCTAAACATAGACTTGTCTCTCCCTACTGCTGACAGAGGAAACACAAATGACCAGTTTAGACTAAATATGTTCCTTGAGGACATCTGAAGTTAGGTGAGATGCATCCTGATTCCAACAGTCTCAACCCACACACTGTCTCCACTTTATTCTCCACAGTTACAAAATGCAGTTTCAAGACATTCTTCTAAAACGTCCTCCCTCAAAAATGCTCTTGGTTTCAACATTTCAAACTGTTTCTGCCCAAGGCTCATTAGTCTGGGAAAAGTGATCTTAGCAATTCTCATAGATCTGGGCAGAATTCCCATAGATCATTGTTTTTTCCAGTCATTATTTCATGAGCTGCTCTTGAGTCAGTCTGCCTTCTTATATCACACATAAGTTTATTCAGGGCCTCATGCCTACATTACAGGGCAGAAGAGTTACCATGAAAGTAGTAAAAGCCATATGTGACGTTCTTAAGTACTAAACAGATTAGTGATTTGTGGCATCAATAGTGATTAGAAAAGTCTGGGATTTGTGGAGAGGTTTGTAATTTGGTATTTCCCTACTAAAGTCCTAAAATCCTAGTTAACCCATGGCAGTTATATGGTACCCCTGCTACTCAGGCAATTAGAACTTCACTTTATTCAAAACAGAAGCTGTTTTGAAGATTGTCTGCATGAATTGGCACAACATCAAATCAGTACACTGAATGTCGATGGAGCCGAGGGAAGAGACACTGTGAGATTCCCAGTACCAAAACGGCTCAAAACTAATTTATTCCATTGTTACCATTTTTGCCATTATCATTGTTCACATCCAAAACCACATCATGCAAACTTTCTTGCCAGCTTCAGCAAAGGAACTGAGATTTGAATTGCACAGAAATTGGACTGTCTTATCATAGCTTAGGATGCTTCCACAAGAAAAGACTGGAGATATATGTCCATGGTACAAGACAGCAGTGCCACCATAAGTGCTTTTACTATCCTGGAAATAAAGTGAAGAACTACATGCCTGTTCCTGAGTACTACATCCACTTCAACTTATACACATATCCACAATATGTTTTACTTAGTCAACAGAACTATTGCTACTGTTTACAAAGTTGCAATGTAGTTCAGGAAAAACCTCAAACTTGTTCCAGAGCTCAACCATCTTGAAATGTGGAAGACATACATAAACACACAACTAGCATCAGTTGTAATAGTAATACTAATAATGATTAGTATTACTAATATTAGTATTAGATAGTAAAAAAAAAAACCACCATATGTTGTGTCTGTCTGTTGCCAACAAGACTATAGAAACATTCTAGTGACAGCTTCTGTTCCATTTCTGAGCTGGCTGAAAGAAGATCCCTGGAATATGCTCAGGAAATTCAAATCTGATGAAAATGTTTGCCTATTTCCAAACCAGCGAGGCTTCTAAATGCATTCAAACTTTTGGATGTTTAACCAAAACAACTTCATTTGCAGTATGCCCGTTTGTGATTGATACCATGTGAAGTTGTCCTTGTGAAATTCAGAAGTATGAAAACTCATCTGGTTTTATAATAAAGTTTCAACTCAGCCCTTGTACATTATAAAACTCATGTTCACATTCTTCTTCTTTAGCTTTAACACCTAGGGGAAATGATACCTCCTGACATTTGTAATGCTAATTAGGGATGTTCAAAATGGAAATGATGCAGCAAAATCTGTTTCAAAATCTAAACAAAAAGTACTTATTTTTTAAGCCTGAGGAAGGTAGATGGAAGGACTTGAATACAAAAATAAAATTTACACCAAATATTGAATATTGCCATCCTGGTGCCTCTCTTACAGAGAGCTTTAACATATTTTCACTCACTGACATTTCCAACATCAGCAATGCTTGCAGTGTATTTTCATGGGTGGTCTTTGTCTTGTTCTCATTAACTGGAGGTCAGGAAGAACTCAGTGGTGAAGATTATAAGTCAGATGAGTTGTCAGAACAAGGGAGAAGTGACCAAGCAGTACAGAAGAGAGAATGAACAAAAGAGACCTAGTTCTCAACAAAACAAGGAATGTGAAACTGTAAGGTTTCCTGGAGTCTCACACTGTTGCTGGAGTTGGAGCTTCTTGCGCTCTCACACCTCTTTCAGAAGGATCCTGTATGCCACCTCCCTATATCTTGGCACTTCAAGAACACCCTGTAGATCTAATAGGTTCCCACAGACTAGACAATCTGTTAATCTTAAATTCCTTCTCCACTTAAGTCCTCTGTGTTTCCTTCTTCTCTGGTCCCTACCATGAAAGTAGATCCCTCACGCTTTTACAGCCCTCAGCATTCCCTGACTGTCAGTGGCTGAATAGGTTTGGGAAGACTTTTGGATGTGAGACAAGAAAACTGGGATGAGTGATCATGTTAACAGTTGCTGTAAACCTGTTTTGCCTTGAAACAGTACTAAGGCATTGGAAGCTGGTACCAGTACTAACTGCATGATGGAGCTCCGTGGTCTCCTTGCTTGCCTCTCTTGGCTTTCATCAAAATCCTTTTGGTTCATCCCACTGACATTTAGATTATTCTCTGAGATTTTGGAATTGGTTCCACTTACTGAAATATGGAAGTGTTACGAAATGAAGCTAAGGCTTAATTGCCTTTAGCTAGTGATTATAGGACGAACAAAGATCTCACAAAGAGTGACTGATCAAGACCATGGCTCCCACAAAGGCTCTTAATACAATTCACTACATATTGAGCTTGCAGAATCTATCTTCTACCTCTCATTTTAAAACTAGAGAATTTGTGTTTGTACCCATACTGGGTTTCTCAAGATATTGTTGCAGTGGCTGACAGGTCAGTGCTGCCACTTCCATAGTGGTTCCAGGCTGGGTCCCATTCCAGCTAGGCAGCCTGAAGGACCTTTCAGGACTCTAAAAATATTTTGAAGGGACTCACTCTCTTCCCAAAAGTGCCTCTGTGGCCCACCACTTTCTTCAGGTTCTACTTCTACCAGCACAAAGTGGTTGTCCAGCACTTGGTACACAGGTTTCTCCTCTTCTTATAAGTGATTGGGCAAGATATTAATCAAAAAGCTGGGCCTCTGGAGCCGAGGATTGCCTTGGTAAAAGTCTATCCCTGGTTTCACTTCAAATGCCCTTAAACTATGCAGAAGGCTTTGGGGGAAAATTATCTTGATTTCACAATCCACAAAGGGTATGACATCTCTCTTCTTCACAGTCACGTTGTGAGGCAAATTGAGTAACTCTTACCCAGTACTCTGCGAATGACAGTGGAAAGTATTCCCATAAATGTTTCCATCATATTTTTCCTTAATTAAACATTTCACCTCTCAAACTGAGAAATTCTCTCAACATTAATCAATAGAAAGAGCCTGAATGTAACTTTGGTCATGGGTAGAGGAATACTGTAAAAAGAAAGATTTTTCGAGCATTTTTTGTCACTTCATGGTCTTTTAGGGCAAAACAGAGGTGAGTCCTGAATGCCCCAGCATAAGCAGGTTAAATGTGATCTTCTACCCTGTGATAACCACGTAATTTTGACTCCTTGTGTAAGAGGATACCACTTCAGTGAGCAAGTGCTTCCCTTTCTCAATTTGCAGTTTTCACCATGGGGCAGCTGAGGGATGAACACTAGATGGACAAATGCAGAGGGATGAACACTAGATGGAGACAGATGCTCCTGCCATTGGGTGTAGAAGATTTCCTGTGGAGAGCTGACATTTCCTATCAAACAAAGAGCTAAGGCTAATGAGGTGCTGACTGTTCCGAAGCAGCAGGAGGATTTAAGCATTAGAGAGGTTTTACTTCCCCCACGTCATCTCAGACCTCAGCAAGCAGCTTTTGAAGGGCTAAATTTGAGCTTTGCTGTCATGTGAATGTCGTATTAGTTCATAGCAAAGATGCAGGTTATATGAGATATTGCATAAGTCATGTGGCTTCAAAAGGGTGAATCCAAGAAAAAGGTAACTTCCATTAATCTCTTTCTCCTTTGCCTATGCCTGTGATCGAAGGTCTTTGCTAAAACCAGAATTTTATTTGACTTCTCTGACCTACCTTCACTTTTCCATAATATATCCTGAAGACAGATATTCACTGCAACACTGGAAACAAACTATAAAAAAGAAGAGGTGAGTGAAAGGTTTGGAGCTGGGATGAGATAAATATCTGAAAACTTAGAGTTTTTTCAGAGTGTATCAAATGATCTTCCCACCTGAAGCATTCAGCAATGACAAAACCCCCATATATAAACAATGCATGATAGATGGAGATATGTTAATAATTCTGGATTAGAGATGTCCTTGTACTCCAGATGTGCATCGATTAACTTTCTGTTTTGAAATTCAAATCTGACTTTGAATAAATAGTTAGTACGTGATCAAACAAACAAACAAGCAAACAAACTCCCATAAACTCCCCCAAAAAAGCTACAAACAAAACCCCACAACTTTACTACTAAAAGTGACAACGAAGCACTTCTAGTCCCAAGGGAACCTTGGAAAATTCTGTTCCCAAAGGAGTCTCAAAGGTTATGCTTGTACGTTTTTAAAACATAACTCTTACCTCTGATTTCAATCATTGAGAAAAACCTGTGCAAGAGAAAGAGAATTGCTCCAGAACTGGCCTGAGGGAGGCAGCAGAGCCTGGGAAGGGAGAGCAGGGATGCTGCAGGAGGTGAGCCCCAAGCTGAGTGAATTTGAGTGACTCACCACCACCTGTCTGCATTGCTTCACTCTGAGGTCACTGGGAAGTACCTAGGACACTCGCACGAGAAAGGGAGATACATGGCTGTGCAAGGATGTCAAGTGTATAGGTGTGGTGTGCCAGCTGACACCCTCTCTTTCACCCAGCAGGGTCTGTGTGTCCATCTCTGAGACTCAGCTCCAAGCTCTGCTCTGGCCTTGACCAACAGTAGCAGGAACCTGGAGGAAATCTTTTCAACAAGGTGGACCTTCCCTCACCCAGAATGAGGAAAAAACCTCTCAGTTCTGCATGAAACAAAGTGAAGTTAAGACAGTATGAGGATTTTTCCTGAGGAAAATGAGATGTGATAGACAATGATGTACCTCATGACAACAGATAAGGAAAGGTCATACAACAGAGGGGAAGAATTCACTAAGTTGAAGCTTTCTTTTCTAAATTACTAATTTTTCCAGTAACATGTTATTTGGGGTTTTTTGCTGTCTGTTTTGTTTTGGTTNTTGGTTTGGTTTGTTTGTTTGTTTGTTTTTCCTAAGGAAGAATGACATGAGTATGCATTCACGTAAGCATACCTGAGCAAAAAGATTTGGAAGACTGTCTATGTCACAAATGATATGCACATACAATAATCACTAGTTCAAAAGAAAATGAAACGGTGGGGAACAGCTGAACACATGATTAAATTGGTATGTTTCATGGAAATAAGACCAATGAAGAAAAACAGCCTGGTGAAAAAATGCATTAGCTAGATATTTTGGGGTTAAAGTCCATTCTTTGCCTGACCTGAATGCATTTGAGATGCAAAACTAAACTGAGGTCGAAGTCAAAGAAAATCAAAGACTGGAACAACTCAGTTTTGTTAGAAATAGGGGGAAGATTTGTTATCTTTCTATTGCAGAATGAAAAGAAGTATCTGCTATATAATTAGACATAGTACTTTGTGAACAACTCTGCATGGTTTTGACACCTTACCTCCCCCATTCCTTGGCTTTACAAGCAAAGCAAACATGGGGGAGCTGTCAAGAAAACACATTTATTCTTTGGAAGGAGCACTCCAGTCCACATAAACGACTTCATTGCAGCTCTGAATTTCATTCACACACTGAGTAAATTACTTCTCCAACACTTTTATAGTGAGGTAGGCTGCTCTGACAAAGAAGCAAAACAAGGGAGCTTTAATGAATGTAGAAGGGAACATAAAGTCAGAGTCTCTGAGGAAAAATCCTTCACCATCAATTAGCACCAGCAGAAAAAAAAGTAAGTGGAGCACTGGCATTCTCAAAAAGCTGATATGATCACGTCCTTTTGGCTCTTTAGGCAGTGAGAAAGATGGGATTTCTTCTGAGAAAAGGCTCCAAGAGAAAGCTGAAAACTATTATTTTTTGCCAGTGTTGTATAACTTTAGATAAGGTATACTGAGAGATGGGGCCTGCACTTCTGATTTCAGAAAGGTCAGGTTCCCTTAGGCACAATTACCTGCTAGGTTAATACTTAACTCCGTAGAATATAGTATTTGTTGTGACTTAAACTTCAAATTCGGGGACTTATTTCTTAAATAAGGCATACTATCTTTTTTCTTTAAAATGTATTGATTTTTTTTAAAATGTAACAACTCTCTTCCTTGGAAAATTGAACAAATGCAGCTGCACTGGCTTTAGCTCAAAGGATTAATTAGTTCCAATAGAGGCAGTTGAAAGTTTTCCCAAGTTTGTCTTAGATAAGTATTCAGAAGACTGATGCTCATTCAAAAGTTGTCCAAACTATGTGAACCTGTTTGGCACAGAAACACTGTAAGATTAAACCTGAGAGCCTTTTACTACATGCTGGAATGACTGCCCTTCTTGTAGTGAGAAGTGCCTGATTGCTGCAAACACAGACTTGGAGAATATTTGTTCACATTCCAGCATTCAATTTGTCTGTAATTCTCTCCCTTGACCATATTCACACAGAGAATCTTTATTTTTAATGTCACAATTTTAAAAGTCAGTTCGTCACTTACGTCTATAACTGGAAAAGGGTATTAAGCACAAATTATTAATTTGTTTAGAAAATTTCAGCAGTCCAGTCAGATATCAAAATGCAGAGAACAGATCCCATCCCTGAACAATGAATGCCAAACAGGCAAAATTAGTATTTATGAAAATCCAAATAATACAGGCAAGAAAGACTACCAGCATTCAGTATGCAGAAAGAAAGCTTGATACAACAGATTTTTGACAGATTTGCGTTAAAAAGTTTAAATATGTCAGATAATTTTTCTTACGTTTTTGCCATTTTTGGTAATTCAGACTTTAGTGCTTCTCAGACTGAGAGCATAAAGTGCTACAGATGATAGAAGTTAAAATGGTGATTGTCCTTAACCCACAGTTTCCTGAGCTTTTAGGTGATGTTGCAGAACCCAGTCTTTGCCTTTCCACTTTATTTTTGGTTTTCAAATTAAACTCATCTTTTGAAAACTGATTATCTCTTCCAGTTTTCTTGTATGCCAGGAAGGGCATTCTCTGATATCACCAAATTAAAGCCTTAGACAAATACCAGGGAAAAAGTGTTGAATCACAGCTTCTCAGCTTTAATTGCAAGAGCATAGAAAAATAGGGACCAGATGTAAAGTTTCTTTACACTTCAAAAGCAAAATAAGCCAATGACCATGGTGAAAATATTCAAATTTCCATGACTTAGATTTATATTAGAAATTTGGCCCACTTCATGGGCCAGTTATTGAAGTCTTGAGGAAGCCTCATTTGATATTGTTGCTGTTTGGGAAAGAAGGGAGTGTAAGGGATATACTAATTCTCAAAAGACAAACCCCTCCACAGACCAGGTTCACGATGGAGGATATCAAGGAGGATACCATGCTTGGGGATTCTGACACCATGATGCTCTGCTTGTTCAGAGAAGGACTGAGGACACCACTGCCTTTAAAGATCAGTCCTGGGGCAACACACACACTCATCTGCCTGGGACTAAAAGTACAAGTGGGCTAAAAGTACAAGTAGGACAGAAAAAAGAAAAATACGGGGGCTGTGTAAGTTTATTCACAAATAAGTTTGTTTTTTGTTTACAAATCACCCGCTCTTTAAGGTGCAATTAGACACTAGTTATTTGGCAGAGAAGAGGGGGAGCATAGTTTTTGGATCAGAGAACCTGCTTCCTCTCTAAAGCCGTGCGTCATTGCCTTGGGGGACTGTTACCATGAGCAAGCTCCGAGCGAGTCAGTCCTGCTGTCTCGCCACAAAAGCTTTTTAATACAAACACTGGAGCTGAACACTGCTCCTGAGCATGGCAGATGTCTGCAATCAGCTATTGACTGACTACTGTGTTTGTCTCATGGGCTGGCCAGTGCTTCTGATCGGCAATAGATATCTAGGCTATGAAGTAATGCTGCTGAGACGGAGCATATAGGCATGGAGATTGGTACTGTCTCACAGGAGTTTACTAATCCTTTTGCAGCAGTGAGAGACAGCAGACATGAAATTAACAGTAAGAGCAAGCTCTGAAATGTTTGGTAATGATTAATCTTTCATGAAGGATAAGTATCTTCCTGTAGCCCCTTTGCTTCTGTGTAGTTTTGATATAACCTTCATAGACATGTCGTACTATTCCCTAACACCCTGATAGGCTATTTCCAGATCTTATAGCTTTAAGCAGAATACCAGGCACCTTATCCAGTTTCTACTCAAACTTCCTTTGTAGCCAGGAGGAGTTTGTCTGAATGAGAACAAAGAATCTGAGCATCTTGCTATGGTTATCTGAGAGCTGTCACCACTGACACCTGTGACTGACTGTAATGACAGTGATGGCAGACAGCTTAGATTCAAAACCCTTCTCCTTCCAACTCAACTGCTTTTCCCATTATCCCCTGTTCTCATTAACCCACTGAGCTCCAAAGTCTTCCCCCAAAGAGTGGCAGAACAAACACATCTTTCTGGGGGCAGATGCAGTGATTTTTGCAGCACCCAACTTATATCAGCAGTCCTCAGGCAGACATTGCTAACTGCTTGTACACCATCATTCATTAGAACTGACCCAGATTTCTCTGTATTCTCTGGGTCTGACATGTATTTTGGTGGCTCCTGAAGGTCTCAGCTGGGGTCCAGTCCCCATTGTGATACAGCAAGGCAAGTGGTCCTGGTCTTTACACTGCCAAGATTAACTTGCAATTACGATCCATGTTTCCACTCACTGTATTTTTTTCAGGGACTGACTAAATAGCTTAGTGCCTTTGCTTTGTGTTGGAGTCGTTCAAGTGGTATAAACCTTTGCCTGATGGAAACTATCACCGCTCCACTAAAGGTATACTTCTATAACTTTTCTATAGAGAATGAAAGCCTTGTAACTAAGGTGTATTTCCATGCAAAGACTAGTGTTTCTTCTTGTGAAGACTTTAAAGCTCTCTGACTTATTCCAGTTCCATCGTGTTTCTAAAAGTAAGTTAGTGCAACAACTGAAGTAATGTCACACAATTCAGCTAACCAGGAGGATGTTTATGAATAGCAAATGCTGGAAGCAGTGTATTTCAAGGAAATATATTCTGTAACCTATGAATGCATCTTGCAATTTCAGTAGTGGGCTTGCTGATGAAATGGAAGCCTGTTTCAGGAAACTGGTGAGCAGGTAACAGTGTTAGCAACAAATAGATCAGTAATTTGCTCAGCCACTGCAGAAAACTTTTAGAGACATAGGAAACGGACTGTGCTATGCTTTCAGATGGTTAAAATTGTCTAACTCAGTCATTGGACAATTATACTACCACTACAGTTTTTTAGACAAATATTATGCAATTATGCCACTGTTGGATTTAAAAAGAACAAAATTTGTTCTTCTGGTTCCATCTTACTAGTGAGGCAAGCATAATCCTGAACTTTTTATGCATCCAGGAGACCACAGAAGCAGAGAAAGTGCTCCCTCTTGCTCCAAATACAGGTTGTCCCTTAAATATGTTTACTGATGCAAATCCACCGGTCACAGCTGACTACAGTATTTGCATCCCATGTCAGTGATCCCACACAGAGAGTGAGTGTTGAGACAAGGTGTAAGGTCATTGATACAACTCCACCTATGAAGATCTTGTAGCTCTGCTTTATGACATTCTGTTTTTAAAAAAATTGACAAAATGGGGAATCATTCATTAGAAAGTCTAATGCTGACATTGGGAATCAAATAAAAAGCTGAGGATATTTGTTTGACCCAAGTTTCCCAATTGCCACATCACTCCATTACAATCAACCTCACCTTCCTAAAGTCTACTCCTTTTTGGATTTCATTTGTCACCTTTTGATTAATGTAGAACTGGAGGGCTATCAGCACAGACATTTTGTTTGTTGTATTGAGTATGCAGAAACAAGAAGCCCTTTCCTATAAGAAACACCAGAGAAAAGATTAAATTATTGAATAGCCTCACAGGTTAAACACTGAAATATACATCCAGATGCTCCTTCTGGGTCTTGCATAACTTGTTACCAGAAGAGAGTAAAATGGAGAAAGATAACAATAAAGGTGATCAAATATATGTAGAGTGGAGTAGCAAAATTAAGGGTAACATTAAGACAGAAGAAAATTGAGAAAAGAGGGAAAGGAAATGAATTTTCAAGCAAAATGCTTTTGGGAGAGAAGTTTTTGAACAGTGAGAAAACATTTCTTTATTCTTCTTTATTGCTCATCTCCGCAACAAATTCTTCCTTCCTCTAGGAGCCATCTGCAAGTTAGAGGGATCATCTGAGTTAGGCTAACTTTTCATGTCAAAAGGGGTGGTATGCTCTCAGCATACTGCATGCCTTTTGCCTCATTAGCAACCAAACCTCTCAGAGCACACCACTTAGGAGACCTTTTGATTTCTTACCATATCCATTGCCTTTCACACAGATGTTTTGCATGCTGAAACCATGCCAGAGAGATTTCTGAGAAATTTCCATCTGTTGTATGACATCCTGAATGCCATGAAGTAGCTAAATCATCCAGTCTGACTTGCCAGTGAGATGACTCTGCAGACAAGATGTGAAACTGTGTGGGCTGGATTTCTTCTGCAGGCGCATTTCCGCTGAACGCAGTTGCCTTTAGATGAACACAGGTCCATGGGATGGCAGAGAGCCTGTTCTTCCTTGAATCCATCTTTTTTCAGTGTTGATGTGACTTCACAGTGGGCAGTCTGATAGCAGATGGCTTTTTGCCCCCAGGTTTTACAGGATGAACAGGAAGAGCTAAAAGAGATGAGGCACATTTCCCTGAACAAAACCCATTATTTTTCTTCAGAAGAAAACTGTTCCTTGATACTTGCTTGCCCATCATGCTGGTAAAAGAGGATGCTGAGCCAGATCAAGGACTTTGGAGGCTACTACTAGTAATCAGTAATTACATAATCTCCTGTCTATGAAGACAATGAAATACAGCTGCCCTGTGTCTTTGAAAGGTGGTACCAGGACCTGGTGATAGGAATATATCAGATGAATCTCTGAAAAATCTATTAGATTAATCTATAAGATGCTCTCTGAAAAATCACAACACTGACACAATTTAAAACAGCTTTTTGCTTGCCTAAGTAGACAGGTTTGAAAATGTTGTGTTGAAAATTGTTAAGTTATGCCTATTAAAGACTATGTAAAATATAAAAACATTCAAGACGTGCCGCTATTGTACAGACGATTTCCAGGAAATCCAAGCAAAAAAACCAAACCAACAAAAAATCACTTATGTCACACATTTTAATATGTCTTATTCTTTCCTTCTGCAGCTGGGGGGTTGTCTCACACAAATGCCAAGAAATGAATTACAGTATGTACTGTACCTGTAGATTATGTGTCTATTATGTCTGTGGATTTTTTCCGGGAGTAGATCATTTTGGGCAGGAATTGGTTGCTGACTAGGAAAGGAGAGAAGGAAAAACAAACTAATGTCCCTTAAGGTGGGTGGTACTAGTAAGCAGAACATTGTTGGTCTGGGCAGGCAGCAGGATCTGGATTTGATGGTGTCACTGACATCTTCTCTGAACATGGTAGTGGAGAACTATTACAGGAACCACAAATTCAGCACGCACTCAGGGTTAGGTAAAGGGATTGAGTAATCCTACAATGGTTGTTGTTATATAACTTGTAAAACTGTGCCCAGGGAACAGAGATGTAATTTAATACTACAGCAGCAATTCTTAACACTGTGTCTGCCAAGGGTCAGTTGCAATTCCCATTAAAACCTTCTTTTTGCAGCTAATTTAGAACCCAGACACTTTAATTCACAGCAGTCTAAAGCTTGGCACAGACCCTATGTTTTTTTCCACTTTAAAAGCTTAAATTAATTAGATAACAATAAAAATATGATATAATTCTAGATATTGTTATCATTAATGTAGACCAAGGTCATTCAAAACAGTGAAAGGAGCTTGAAGGTTTTAGCCTTGTATTTTCCTGTTTTCACATGGGTTCAGTTTATATCTCATATATCTTTAAGTCAGTCACTGTACTGGAAGCCTTTTCCTTTGCAGTCCATGTACTGCTCTGTTTAATATACATTTAATTTACATCCCATTATATTTAATCTGAAATGTTAGTTCTGGTTCTCAATACCTAATAGTGGAAAATTTGAAAGAAGCATGAAGTTACTTTGCTTTATAAGACCAATTCATTTTTTTCTTGTTTCTTCAGCATATTTTCTACTCAGGTTACTTGGTTAGTAGTGGTAACAATTACTTTGCAGCAAGATTTTCCACTTGTAATTGTCATCTACCTAGAGATTTTTTGCTATAGTGCCACTCATCTGTAAAAATTCTAAAATACATGGAAAGGCTTCATTTGAGGACGAACTCAATTTCTGTTTATAATGCATTCTTCTCATAAATTACTAAATTGTTTTATCATTCACATCATTGGCATCTATTGAACAGTAAAAACATGAACATAGCAATCTTGTGCAAAGTAGCACGTAAGAGAAGATTTGTTTAAGATCACAGAGCTGGATATATTAGACAATGACTAATTCAGACAGATTACTCCTGGTCTGTGATCCTGAGCAAAGCATGGTTGCAGGGCAAATCAGGGGTGGGGCTCCACAGCTCATCCCCAAGTGAAGGTTGCAATGTCTTGTGGGTACACAACACATATTTCGTGGTGACAGGTCTATCACAGTTTAACACTGTGGGAAATAGAAGCCTAATTTTCAACCTATCCCTATCCCCATTGCACCATTTCAGGAGGTGTACTCACAGTATAGGGTAAAGGGTGCTTTGTGATGTTCTTCTCAAAATAGCCATGAACCTGGACAAAGAAAAATAAGACCAAAGACATAGCTCATTAATCCTGGGTTTTTTTGGTTTTTTTTTGCTAATCCATGGAACTGCATGGAAAACACTCATAAAACATGGAAATGCAAAAATTCATCAGTCTAACACAAAGAAGTTGGACTTTTTTCCCCTTTCTCAGACAGCTTCATTAGGTTTATTTGTACTTTTTTCATGATGATTTTGTAAAATAGAGTTTAGAATTGTACATACAATCTTTCAGCTGAGCTGGGATGACTAATTCTGTGTTCAGTTTTAGCTGTTGTCCTTGAGAATTATTAAAAATGAAATGAGCTTTGTAAACATGACTACTGAGCATTGCATCGGGAGATTATGTGGGGCTGGAGGGTTATCCACAATCATACTATGGATGCTTAATGTTTATATGAGTTGAATAAATTTATAACCATTATCTTAACCAAAGAACATGTAAAGGATTACATTATGTAACAGTACTTCTGTAATAGTGTTGTATTATACCCTTCCATGCCTTTGCAAAATGTTTTATTAATCAGTTCCTTCTTATTGTAACTATTTAACTGATGTTCATGTTTATATCTAATGTTTTCTGAATTTACAAAACAGACATTCATAACATAAAAAACAGACTTTGAGTTCTAGGTGGCAAACAGCATGGGGAGGTCAAATGAAGAAAATTAGTCAAAAGCTGTTGCAATCATTTGGCCCCAGGAGACACCTAATTTGTTTTTTGTTCCTATTTCAATGTATTATAATATTATTTGAGTTGACTTCATAGATCAAGTGTCACCAAGAAAGTCAAGTGTCACTAAGAAACTGCACATTTTATTTAGCATTGTAGATTTCAAAGCTGCCAGAGAGTCAATATTTATCAGCCACACTACATTTAATATTTTTGTTTTCCAAATAGCTTAATCCATGTTCCAAAACTAGGAACATAGTCAGTGCTCTACTCAGCCTACCTTTATCTGTAGCTGTGTGCATGGGCTCAAACTGCTGACTGCCAAAAGTGAGTCAGAACTAGAGTCTTGTTAGCTTACTGTTAAATGTTGTTTGTTGCAGTTATTGAGCCGCCCATGACCAAATTCAAGTTTGGTGGTGGCTTTTTTGTGACTTCCAGTGTTAGAAATGAAGAATTTTCATGTGTTTTTAAACCTGTGTTGCTGACTAAAGTTATCTGACCCTATTCCATCTGTTTCATGGCCTTAATCAGGCATACTCTATTTCTTTGCTCAGCCGCAGAAATAGCAACAGTATTTTCTTTAATATCTAGGATAATTTTGAAATTATTTATTTTTTTAGGGGTACCAAAAATCTTTTTTAGAAGGATCAAGAATCTAAATTCATCAGCATCCTGAATTGCCTTCCTTTTGGTTTTCATTAGCTGTTCAATTTCCTGGATTTAAGCTGCATTTAAAATGCCAGAAATTGGCCAAGCTAGAACCCAGTTCTGAGATTTCCAAGTGACTAGATGGAAGAACTAGAAATCTCACCAAAGTGTCTGTCCATTGCCCAACCAATTTTGCAGACTACCTCTTGCCAATATTTACCCAAACTCAGCTGAAATTCCATCTGAAGTCTTTGAAGTCCTTCTGGAAAAATAATTAAAAGGAGTGACTTGTTAATCACTCATTAACTCAAAAGTACATAACTTTATATTGTCAGTTATTGGAACTGTCAATAAGGCTGTTTCTGTTTTCTTTGGCATTAGTGTTTTGACATTTGGAATTCTCAGAACCCAGCATCAAGATCTAAATATGAATTACTGCTTTTTTTTCTCCTGGTAAAATAGTAATCTTTTTTTTCCAGAATTGATTTTACTGTGTTTACACTTAAAACATTTTCGGTTCAGCCACCTTATGTCAGAGCTATCTTTGATTTTGCAGTAGCAGAACAGCAAGGACTTTTAGCAGATGGACCCAGCACAGAAGCAGAAGATGTGAAGCCTATATAGAGTTGCCCTGGTCCAACTCCCTGTGACAAGTTACCCGAGAGCAGGAGCCACTGTTCTGAAGAGCAGTAGGCTTTGAGATCCCTTTTATTGGCCTTGTTTTTAAGAGACGTTTTCTGATATCACTCAGATATAAGAGGCAAGGGCAGGAAAAGAGGGTACAAGGATGAGTCATCAGACAAACATTCCAGCCTTCCTGTGGATCAGAAGAATTCCTCTGAGGTCAGCCACAGAAATCTCCATCTGTATCAACAGCCCAAGAGAGAGCCAAGAGCAAGTAGAAAGAATGGACCTGTGAATTACAAGTTGTTCCTTTTGAGACCCTGGAAATTGCAAATTGTTCCTTCTATAAACTGCAAGTTGTTCCTTTTGAGACATGTCAATACCTTCTCACACAAAGCACCTCAGAAGTTCTGGGAAAGACAAAAACATGTAAAGGAGTCCACAACTGGTGACTACAGTTGTTAGAGCCAGCATTTTTTGTATGAAACAGTGAAAAGAGTAAGAATACTGAGCAGATGTGATGGTTATTTCCAAAAATATGTGAAGTTATAGAGAAAGCGTGTGGACTCTTATATTTAGCCTTTTTCATAATACAAGAAATATGGTGTGCCAATGAAATTGAAAGGTAGCAGATGTGAAACAAATGGAAATATTCTCAGAGGTCATGATTAACTTGAGGAACTCAATGACACTAGACACCACTGAGGTCAACAGCTTAAACCCAGGCAAACAAAAAAAGTGAAAACCCTGGCAGCTACTCTCATGTTTAGCTCTAGGCATTCCCCATTCTTCAGAGTGCATCTGTTTCACTTGGAATTTGAGAGCAAACTGGTTAAGAAGTTTCTCCCAATATAAGTAAAACAAGATAATGTTTGCAGACTGGAATCTTCAATTAGGATTAAAAACTCACTTTAAAAATTTTATAAAATTGAAAAACTCTCTGCAACGACTGTTTTAAGCACTTTGCTATCAAAGATCCATTGAAAATAACTGTAATAAATTGTATTCTGATTTCCTAGCAGTAGCCCTTATCTTCATGCTGTTGTATTTCAGGTAGAGGAGAAATGTTTCTGTTGCCCCTTACTTCAGTCTAGATTAACAGGCTTGCTAGCTGCAGGCTTGCTAAAATTTTAAGAAAAACAAGAACTGAAATCTATGTATAATGTTCCAGCTGTCTGCAGATTGAAGAAAAAAGTAAAAATTTAAATGAGCTCACCAAAAATAATGAAGTCTGGCTGAAAACTAGCTGGGCAAGAACAGAATTTAAAATCTGGAGTTACTTTGAGTACTGAATCTGGTTCCAGTAAAGCTTTAGTATGATTCCAGCAAAAATCCAATTTCCCTGCTGTTGTTTTCTCTGGGAACTACTTTTTAAAACTAGTTGTACCCATGCCATCCCTTCCAGAAAATGGTTTAAACTGGATATAAATAAGGAAAAGATTTTGACCACCATTTTTCCTTTTGAATGTCCTGATAATTGGCACAGATACTTCTGTCAAATAAATCCTTTAGCTAAGGTTGAGAAACAAATTGGATCCAAGAAAGTCCCATTAATATCATAAAGAACTACTTTTTGATGTCTGCAGTGCACGAAAGTGCAATGAAATATCCTTCAATAACTGCAAATCATTATATTGTTCAGTAGACATGACAGGGTGATATGAAATCTTCCAATAAATTGTGAAGATTTAAGCAAACATAAAAAGTGCCTTAAACAGAAAATCAAGAAAAGATTAAGGGAAAAGTGGTTTTGATGGTATGATCCTGTAGCCAAAGGAGCAGTATAATGAAGCTTTCAGTAATAACAATCAAAAACGTGTTTGTGAAAATTCATTTGACCCATTGCAAGTCAAACGACAGAGCCAACAAAGAGTATAGGAAAAGAAATGCCCAACCTGTGAAAATAAAAGAATGTTGTTATAGTTTGTAAAGCAAGGATAAATGAGAAATGGAATAAATTAGACACACTGTAAGGGAAGAAAACCCTATACAGCAAATTGATTTGAAATATGGAAATACTGTGACTGTCACCAAGTCCAAGGGACAGTGATAGGGAGTTGCGGCACAGCCAGTGCAACAGAGCTAGCTGTTCTTCTGAAAGCACACTCAGATATGAGTTAAAGGATTAATTTTATTCCAGTCTAAATGAATGCCTAGTACAACATAAAATATGCAACAAACTGCAGTGCAACTGCAAAAAAAAAAGCCCCTTAGATAAATCACCATTACATGTTGTTTGTAGATTAGACCATATGTTCACATGAAGGAAAAACATTGCCCAGAACTATTTCTAAATTGCTACCATTACATCAGCTCCCAGTTATAAAAATAATAGAGAACCTTTTTCAGATAAAGTCATTCTTAATTCAGCAGAAGGAAATGGATCGCACAAAAACATTATTGCAACAGAAAACAAGCTTTTATTGCCCCCACAAGATCTCAGAATATTAGCAGGGACTTAGTGAACGCAATCACAGAACAAAAATGCAAGCAATACATTTGCCAGGAAGCACCCCATTGACTTTGCTACCAAATTTGGAGATGACCTTGGAGCAAGAGCTGGAAAAATGAAAATAAATAAATAAAAAGAAAATGCCATTATTGAAAGGAAAAAAATATGAAAACTTGCAACTTATTAGAGAAATTGAAAATCTCAAGAGCATCACAAAATTTTCAGAAAGCCTGAGAATGAGAAGGTTGCTTTTGACAAACATATTTCAACATTTTAAAGGAAAAGATGCTATTTTAGAGAAAGAAGCAGTGATGAAACGGAAAACAAATGATGGTTGGAACATATTAAAGAGAAATTTACAGCTTGATTTTTGGGACATTTTTTACAGAAAAATGAAATCCTTTACAAATGAAGATCTATAAAGATTGTGTTATTGTCTTTGAGAAAGATGGGAAAGACCAAAGGAATTGACAAGTTTCTAAGCTACACTGATGGACATTATGGGCTATAGGCTTCACAATTTGGAATGAAAACAGACCAACAATGGGCTATTTTCAAGAAAACTAGCTTTCATATCCACCTTTTATTTCTTTGTTTCATAAAATGCATGGCACTTTAAGCATTATTTACATTTTTCCTTTAATAATTTTAATCATTTTTTAGAACATTAAACTATTTACTGGGAAGGTAGTTTTCATTTTTTTCATAATTTTTGCCTGGAAAAAAATTGCAAAAGAATTTTGGAGCTGATTTTGGGAGCTATGTAGCCAAATATTTCGCAGAGTGTTACAGGAAAGTAAAATGGGTCATTTAAGCAGTAGGAAATTAGACACAACTTTAAAACTGCTAGGCAGACAAACAAGAGGTACATTCTGTTCCCAATATACTACTTTTTTCCCAAAGTTTAATAAGTCTCATCATCATTCCATGATTACTTCTTCTCTCACCTCTTTTCTGCGTTCTCAATGGGGATTATATGGTCTGAGACAGGATTTGATCCTATGAATTTATATGACATGCCACAGAAAACCTCTGAAATTAGGTGCAATCTAAAAGCAGCAGAACAATAAAGAGGGATAAAAACACATGTTAATGTACTTAGATATGCTAAATATCAGGTGTTCACTGACAAACATTGAAATAATATATTTCCTTTGGCTAGCATCGCCAACTGCAGTTGTCCTCATAACAAATTTCTGAAATCTCCATGGAATATGTAGAATACAGCCAGTAAGGAACTCAGTGTAAACACTCATTCATTTGTGAAAAGCAGATGTATTACTCACAACTGGCATTGCAGAAGAATAACACCACACACCTAGCCATGAAGAGGAAGTTCTTCAGGATTTATCAAGGCAGGGGGAAGAAGTAGCTTTTAGAGTACAATGAGCTTCTGGATAGCAAGAGGCAAGAAGCTGGCTACTGCTGTGTTCATTGACAATGACAGAATAGAAAATAGCCAAAAGTTATTGAAAATACTTATGTTAATACATAGGAAACCTAGAGATTTTTTGTAGCCTAATACTTGTCTGAAGAATAATTCCATTTGCTTTGTCATTTGGCTTCTCTGCCAAGTTTTTCTGAAGCCAGTCCAGAAAAGACAGGCTCACATATAGTACTTCTATCTGTATTTCTTGAATGTGAAAAATAAAAAAAGAGCTAAGTTCTATCATCAATGAAGGCTTTCTTATATATAGAATTCTTTCTTTGTTCCACAGGTACGACTCAGTGTGGCCATGGCCCATCATCAGAAAAAA
Source organism: Cyanoderma ruficeps (assembly GCA_008694505.1). Classification (NCBI taxonomy): domain Eukaryota; kingdom Metazoa; phylum Chordata; class Aves; order Passeriformes; family Timaliidae; genus Cyanoderma; species Cyanoderma ruficeps. The sequence goes on from VZDJ01007749.1 coordinate 46,171,915, forward strand.
CCTCCCCAGAAAAACAAAACAAAACAAAACAAAACAAAACAAAACAACAAAACAAAACAAAACAAACCCCAAGTTAAAAAAAAAAAAANCCCAAATTAAAAAAAAAAAAAAGAGTCCTACTGAAAGAAAATAAATTTTTTTCCCCTCTCAGTAGGTGATTTTCTCTGAGGTCAGCCAGGTATGTGGGACTTTTTGGTTTTCCCACAGTATTGTGATTGTTTCCTGTTTATAGGAAATGTTAACTTTTGCGGTAGGAATATAATTTGCTTTGGAAATTGTAACATAACTACTGTCCTAAACCTATTTTTTTTAATTGATGAAAATTTGGAATACCCCAGAAACAAAAGGCTGACAAAAAATTACAGAGAAAAATATATTTCCTGCAATTTGAAATTCTCACCTCATTCTTTGTTAATTGTGTGCAGTGGTTATGCCGTTTGCAGTAAACTTAGCTAGATCTAAGAGCCAACAGTACTTTTTCAGGAGTAAATAGTACTTTTAAAACCTTGCATCGAGTCTTAGCTTAGTAACCTTGATGATAGAGAGGCTCTAAAATGCTCATCTCTATAAACAAAAAGCATATTTATAATACAGATACTACAAATATAGTAAGCAATCATATTCAAATAAAAGGAAAAAAATTCAATTGATGGATATATCAGGACTTAATAATTTTTAGTGTAGAAAGACAATGATAATCCAGAGCCAGCCAACTACTGTGTGTCCTTGATGTTTGTGTGACCAGCAACATTTAAGAAAAGCTGCAGTCACATCTTAAAGCCTTTTCATGGAAATGTGTCAAGAAAATTTTTCAGGTGTTCCAGCCACACTACACTCTGAGAAGATAATTTCTGACAGTCTGGAAACACAAACAGGAAGGCATTTATGAGATAATGCTATAACTGATGGGTTTTGTGGTTTGTTTGGGTTTTTAATCTTCTTTTTACTGTACATGGCCAGTTTGCACTGTGCAAAGCCAGCAGCAGAGACTAGAGGAGCAATTTTACTCCACAGAAGCAAAATAAAAAAGAAAAAACACCAGGTGCTAAAATGGGCATAATGGAAATTAGAAACATTCACATTATTCCTCTAGCAGAGGTGGCATCTCCACCAGAGTAAACAGATCAATTGTAAAAACAAGGGTGCTCTTTAGGTTGCTGCACCTGGTGGTCATATGTTTTCTTCTACACGTTATGCAGGTCATTACTTTCATTCTACACGGTCATAATTTTCATTAGATGTTTTTCCAGAGAGGCTAGGCAAGGTGTTACTAGGGACATATTATCATACATTTGAGACTAATATGTTTGACATATTTTCAGTTAGACATTGGAAGACATCAGTAAAGATCAGTACTTCGGAAGGCATGTTTTCACAGTGAAATAAAAGATATCCCATGTGTTGGAAAAAACATCCAAAACTTTGCCTTGCACTTCCTACACTTCCCTCTCAGATGTTTTTACCATTCCCTGAACCTCTTTGGAGGCCCCTCTTCTCTCTTTGTCCTTCTGGTAATCAAGGTAGCTTTTCTCCTGAAGTTCCCAGCAGCTGACTTATTTTTTGGCACAATACCTACCACTGATTTCACTTGACAGCTGTGCTCCGGTTGCAGACATAGCGGGCATGCCTCAAGTGAATTTAAACTCGTAATGGTTCCTGAAGCACCTGGGGCTTAATCAGTTTCCTATTTGAAGCCCTCAAGAGGACAGAGCACATTAATTATTCACCTCAAGATGTCAATTGCCCTGATCCTCAGCCTGGACCAGATAAACGCTGTGTTGAGCCTTCCTGAAACAGTTTTCTGTGCAAGACAAGCTCACACAAAACTCCAGGAACATTTCACCACAGCCACTGATTTCTCCAGGGTATAAGAAACACTTTTCTCCTGTTTATTCTGTGTTTTTGGCCAGGCAGGTCTCAAAATCCAGCTATCTATATGAGATTTTTTTTTTGAGGTAGACTGTAGTCTATTGAGAAAATTTAATGGAATGCATTCAGGCTTTTTTTTCTTTTTTTCTATTAATGAAAACAAAATACTGGAGCAGCCATTCTTCACTCAAAGGATTTTTTTGTATTTCAGTGCCAAGGTGAACATGTCTGAGATCAGATTATTTTACCATTGTTATTGCTGTTGTCATTAATTGACTATTACTCCATTTTGTCTGTAATCCCTGTCTGATTTGCTTCTATCTCAGCTGTGGTCACCAGTCAGATGCTCGCTGTTAGCAGAGTCTTCTCAGCCAAACACAATCAGAGGTGTGCAGGGTCATGTGTAATTAGCTTGCCCTGGTCTATTCTCATTACCCAGAAAAAGGAGTTCAGGATAACTGACCCCCTTAGCTGACCCAGCAAGAAGTGCCTGGATATTTCTGCTTCAGCTCACAATCTCAGTTTCACCATGTTAAATATATTGTGCTCACAGTCTTTGCCAAGGACACGTTAAGTTGCTCTCCAAGGTTTCAAGCCGCTGTTGCATTAGGTTGTTCAAACCAATATAATATTCATCTTTCCAGAAAAATTTGGAGTCCATATATATTTAATATAAATAGAACCAAGAAAAAGAGTGGGAATACACCTATGGAGAATTTAGGCCATTTACACTGAAGGTAAGTTTGACCCAATTTCTCCAGAGAAAACTGTTGAGCAGCAGAGTATTCTCCCTCCACAAATCCTTGGATATTTCACCGTGCAGTCTGGTTATATGGTACAGGATGCAATTCCTATTTAAAGCCCAACACAAAATCCTATTCTTTTCTATGAAACAGTTGATCCTTTTTTGCAGAAACATTCTTTCAATCTAAAGACATTAGCAGAAAACATGAGCAATTTAAGCATTTATGTGACAGTCATGCATATGCAGTATGTATACACAAAATACTACGCAAGTATTCTGAGAGAGACAGATTACACTTTCTGCTTGAAAGTAATCCCTCTGGCACTTTTAAGATGCTAGAATATTACAAAGTATTGCAATTTTCTATTGAGCAAGGGAAAGTACTAAGCAGATGCAGTACGCTTCTCCTAACTGTTGATCCCATTTATTTTGTGCACAAGGTAGAAGGAAACCTGTTTTAAGAAAATGATAACAGCTTTGAAATAGAGTTCAGCTGCAAGCAGTGCTTACTGGCTGAAAAGAGTTTTCAGTCAGTTTGGTACAACAATAATAGTCAAGGTTAGGGAACCATTTTTCTCTGTTCTAAATATGTCGTAGCACCAGCATGATTTTACCAAGACAACTCTTCGTTTTTATTTCTTTCACTCATGCCTTGGGTTTGTTGCCAAGAGCAACACAAAGAATGCACCAGGGTGTCATAATAATCCTCCATTAAATCCCTAGTATTTGAATTTTAATGCTATAATTCAACAGCTGACAAAAGCCCATTGAGCAGGTCTAAGGAGAGGAAAAGAGCTGGTCCCATTTTCTCAGGGGGTGATGCTATAGCAACATGGAATGAATTTGGGGTCAGGGAACAAGCTGTCTCCAAGCTTTGTTTGCATTTCCTGGCTAAAAGTAGAATCTGGTGTTATAAATTTTACCAAAATAAGTGGTTATTTGGAGTTGTATGAAGATCGTTCACTCTGTAAAAATGTGTGCCTTGTAAAAAAAAGAGCGGAGACAACAAAACCTGTAGCCCGAATGACAGCAAACAAACAGACTACTTTAGAAAGTGCCAGTCTAAGAATTATTCCACAGTCCCTCTTCCTTCTCTGGTTTCCCTACCTTCCAGTGCAAACCCTGCACCAGAACTTGAAATGATGCAACACACTAAGTCCATTCTAAAGGAATAACACAAAGACAGCAAAGTCAATACCGGTGGAACAGAGACCTCTTACAATCATCAAAGACCTCAGAAAAGTCTGGTATGTCATTTGTTATGCTTAGCTGTCCCCACACTGAAGGCTTTTGTGCTCTGGGGAATGTTGTTTGGTGGAGACAAATGAATACACCTGGAAGACAATTATCCATTGTGCCAAACACGCTCATTGGGTGCAGCACAGCCCCCTGCCCCAAGCCCTCCCTTCCCTGAGCACTCCTCTTCCCTCAGTCACTGTGCAGCTGTTCTCAGAGCTGAGTTGAGTGGGGATTAGAGCTCAGGGTAGGTAATACATTACACTGGCAATTTCTGTATCTTCCACTGTATTGTGAGGCATATTTTAAAGAAGAGGGCGGATTCATTCCTCTTCGCGTGTATAATAATCAGAGATTCATTAGATAATAGTGATAGAATGAGATATATAAGATTAGAAATAATATCACATGCATTTCTCTGTGTGGACATACAGATTTTGTCATTGAAGAAAACTATCAATGTTTTATTGAATTTGAGATCATGGGAACTTTTTCTCTATCTTTCATCTTTGAAATCTATTGCTGATCTTCTGTTGCCAGCCAACCGCCCAGCTCCTCTGCTGCTGGAGACAGCAGCAAGGATGCCTCGGTTCTGGCAGTTCTTGCCCAGGCTGTGAGATCAGGAACACATCAACACAGGGAGTATGGCTCTTAACAGTGATGTAAGGTGGGTGCAGTGTGTTTGCTGGGTGAAGTGATGTAGGCAATGTGCATGAAGGAAAAACTGCTGTGACTGTAGGGTGAAGAAGGGAGACATGATTTTGAGGCCTTTGAGAGGTATTTGTACAGGACAGAGCAAGGTGAGTAGGAGCTGGCAGAGCAGCAGCCCCTCTTGCAGCTGGTATGTCCTGCAAGTGTTGTAGGTGGAGAACAAGGCTCCTGAAGCAGAGGGTGTCTTGAACTGCAGTGCTTGCATGATGGGCTGTCATTTCACATCTTTCACACAGATCCCTCTGACAAGGGTTTGGTGCACAGCAAGAGGTTTAGGGAGCCTCCTCCTCCAGAGCTCAGTAGCAAAAACTTTCTACAAGAAAAACACAGCTATGGAGTGTCTAGTGTCTTACTCTGCAATTCTCAGTCTTTCCTCCCATGTGCCTCTGGAGGACCGAAGCCACTGGGCACTCAGTAAACCACTCCTCTCTTCAGCATATCCCTGATTTTTTTTTTTTTTCTCAACAAATTCATTACAACAAATATTGTTTTCCCAAACCTGCATTTCAAATTTATCTGGGCCAAACTTGCATTAGAGCTACTACATGAAATGCATGTGATTGTTGCTAGGCTGTCCACATGTTGCTTTTTGGAAGTGGTACATCCATTTCTGATCTGCATAGTGCATGCACCCATTTCTGTCTGCTATTATACCAGTATCATTAATCTGCTTATTCACAGTCCCTTAAAAACAGAGCACCTTGTGCCTACATTTTTTCCCCATGTTTGTGAATTGCTTTCTATTTCAGTTTTGCTTTATCTAAGATGAACAGATTTTATGAAAATTCCATTCTTTCACCCTATAGAGAGCCATCTTTCAATAGAAAAGCTGTAAGCACTGGAGCCCCACTCCAAAAGAGTTCAGCTCACTTGACTTCAGGGTCTTTAGAGCAGGAATGATTCCTGTCAGCCTGCTAGATCTAAAAGGGAAGCAGTTCATGTGCAAACAGCTTTCCATCATTATTCTGGGAAGAATCCCACTGGGAGAATAAAGAGTAGCCATAGGAGAAAATTTCTGCAGTAATGGCATGTCATTCCCTTGACCCTCTGCTGAAGTGTTCATTTTTGTTATAGATCAGGCAAGAAATATGACATTTTATTGTGTGAGATTTCCAGGCAAGCATTCCTCAATGGGGTGCAGTTCTCATTGGGTAATGATCTACAGGACCATTCTAGAGAAAACAAGAAACTTCATTGTCATAACTTTAAGCCTGGCAAGCTATAAATTGTGAAGATCCTTTGTTAGATATTTTTTATTTAGTGCCCTTTGTGTGACTGAACTGATTTATATACAGAGCTTATTTGATTTATGTGTTAACCACTTTGATTCTGTTTATTCCAAGAAATTAAGAACAGAGGCAGAGTTTGAAAGGTTTGTCAAGGTTTTGGAACACCCTTTCCGTTCTGGAATTGGGGATTCTGTGGATGAAATTAAAATCTCATGGGTTGAATCAGGGACCTCCCAACTTTTGCTGTAAATATCCTTTCATGGTATCAATGTGACCATGGTGCTACTGAATTAATGGCTATTCTGGCAGCAAAGTTTACAGGTATGCACTAATGGCACTGCTTGGGATTTGCAATCCTTCACTGAACAGCATTTCACTGCACAAGTGCAGGTGCTGCTCTGCTGGTCTTGGTGCACATAGAGTTGCTTGGAGGAGTGGTATGCTGAGGTCTCCAGCAAGTCAAACACACACATATGTACATATTTACTGAGAAGGACAGTAATCGACCTTTAGAAGTTGCTTGAAGACTTCTCCAGTTTACAGTAGTTCTATTGGCAATAGGTCTTAGAATCAGCAAAATAAATGGCTTCAGTATAAATGAGACATGCTCGAGAAGGAGAGCTGAAACTGAAAGAGAAGGGAGCAAGATGAACAAACACCGAAAGAGCTCACTGCATTTGTGGTGCTGGGTATGTCTATGTTGGCTTTGAGCTCTCTACTATGGGTTTGTTATGAACAGGCATGCAACAGCCTCAGTCTAAAGGCACACAATTCAGCAATACAAGATCAGGCTGATACTGAGCCACAGATGTCTATCTGAACTCTGAAATAACTAAGCACTGCAGTGGCTGTATTTCAACTACCTCCACTTCCAATATGTGTAGGGTACAAATATTCTTTCAGAAAGTAAGTCTGCTCAGCGCTATCTGTGGAAGTCCCTTTCCATCCCTTGTTACCTTGTTGCAAACCGTGTGTATCCATTTTAGTTCTATTTTGGATCTGCTTAGTTTTGTTTGATGCTCATTGGACTCCTTTATATTTTTGGAAAGGCAACAATTGATATTCTGGGCAGATTTGGCTAGCCAGTCTTTGACTACCCCTGTGTTGTGCTAGCCCTAAGCCTATCTCTACCCAAAGCTGTTCCTGTCAATATAACTGATTTCTCTTTTTGAGTATCTTTAGGGTAAAACAAGCCTTAGGAAAGACAACAGATGGTATACATATCAATAATCTAATGCCCTGAATGAAGTCAGCATTGAAGTTCTAAGTCAAGGGCTCTCAGAATCTGCTTAAGTGGCTTCCTTTAAGTTTTCCATGGTCCACTAAACAGAGTTATCAGAGAAAGGAATCTTTTTGTTTGCAAATGCCATCCAGAATCAAATCTGCGATCACAAGTACATCCTTGTGCTTTTTTCTCTTTACTTTTTATTTCCATGACAAGCTGACATGCTTCTCTGAACAGAGAAGAGGGAAAATCTAGCTGGGAAGCAGAAAGAGACATTCTCACACTGAAGGTGCTGCTGAAGCATGCAGATGTTCCCAAAGAAAGACTATTCCCTTGTAAATCCACGTGGAAAGGCTCTGTGACTTCACACTGCTCAGATTCCCATGAAGAAATATCACCTAATCTAGCTGATGTAGAGCAGAAGGAACAATAACACCTTTCTGAATTAGTGAAAGCAAGGGAATTGGCAAGATTAGAAGCAGCACATTTCACTGGTTGCATATGATCAATAAGCCTGTGGTGTTAACTTGCTCAGGAAGTCTGAGCTGTGCTTTAACAAGTAGCTGAGGAAAGTCCATAGTGAAATACGTGCATATTTTTCCCAGGTAGAGATGAATGATGGCAAAGGATATCACAATAAGGTACAAGATATCTCAAGAAGAACAAGAAACATATTATTTCCCTTTTTTATTGCTTGTTTGGAATTTGTTGGTGGCAACCGTGGCCACTAAAACAGCAGTTTCCTGATGTTAGTTATCTGTCAAAGGAAAGGAAATTTATTTCCCACAATGAAAACAACAGATGTATTCTGGAAACTGAACCTCTAGTCAAACAAGTACTTCTTGAGAGTGAATAGTACAAAAATTAACTTAAGAACAACTTAAATGACATTTCTGGTTTTAAAAAGTTAAGACTTCATTTTACCCCCTTCTCATAACCAACAAATATCTTTGCTTACTGTAAGTTTCTGTGAGGAGAATAGGAAGCCATTGCAATATTGAAATAATTAAAAGCTTTGCTCTGTTTTTGAATGATCGCTTACATCCATGTGAATGAAAGTTGATTTGGTGAGCTGTCTGTGTGCTGAGAAGTGAAACATGGACTCAAGTCATGCCTAATAATGGCTACTCTGGTGTGTGTATGGTAAATGTTCCCGTGTTTCTGTCTGGGAAAGCCTGGACTGGAATATATGTATGGATGCACTGCACAGATGTCTAACATATGTGATCAAGAATGTTTTCTGGTGCATCAGACGAGATGCACAGATTAACTCCTGTGGGCACATGCAGTGAGCCCAGGGTGTCTGGAGAGTCAGCTCCAGGCACTGATCCAAGAGGTCTGGGCACGCAGCAACCCATCGATAGCTACTGCTGTTGTCTGCCCTGGCAGCAGGACACCCTCTCCACCCTCCAGGCAAACCACCACATCCCTGTTTACTAATGGAATTACATTTTGGGCTGGGTTAAATAGAGGGGACGTGACACAGGAAGAAAGATAAACAGTTGCCGTAAACACAGAAAAAAACACACAAAAAAGCTGCTATGTTCACATCATTGCCCAAATGTCCAGACGTAATGGGTCTAGCTGAGATAGAGTTCATTTTTCCCATTGCAGTAAAACATGAAAAAGAGGGCGGGCATTTGTTCTTTACAACATTGGCCTTCTGGAGCAACTGCTACAGGTGCTGGAGCTCTGCTTCCCAGGAAGTGGCCAGGTATCGCTTGTTGATGGGAACTAGAGAATAAGACCTTTAGTTCTTTCCTTTGCTTATGCATGCACAACCTTTCACTTCTGGTTTAGTCAACTGGCTTATCTCAAACTATGAGCTGTTTTCCATTTTATTTTTTGTCCCCTGTCCAGCTGAGGGTGTGAGAGAGCACCTTGGTGGGCGCCTGGCATCTAGCCACATTTGCCACAACAGACAAATCATTTATTCTTAAGTGTTCTTTGGATTATCATTTTAGATATAAATTAACTTTTTTTAAAGAAAGCTGCTCAGAATAAATGTTCTCACCTTAAATATTTTTACAGCTATGTTTTTGCAACTCTAGATGTTAAATTGGCATGGAATAATATAGCATGGTCAGATTAAAAAGACCACCTTGACCTTCTTAATTTGTAAGAGCAGTTCCCATTCTCCTTGTCTTGTCCAAATGCAGAAATAGAACTGGGGTCTTGCCCTTCATGTGCAACTCATCTGCATTTGTAGAAGTACTGCAGGAGCATCACCAACATCCTACTTAAATTCAGTAGTAAAAGTAGTTTTGTTTGCTTTCTATTGAGAAAGTCATTGTGAGACTACAAACAAGTGAAGAGTGAACCTGCCAGAAATCTAGGACAGCCTGTTGCTGTGATATTGGAGCCTTTAAAGCAAAGTGATATATTTTCCCTCAGCTTGGTCAGTCCAAACATCAGATTTTAGGAAGTCTTTATATTTTATTTTTTCTGTTGCTGTCCAAGAATGCAAGTTTATCCTTATACAGAGACAGCTGGACCAATCATCTTCTGAAATAAAATTATGAAAGAAATATTCATTCCATGACAGATTCCAAGGTTTAAAGTTTCTGTGGGAGTTTTTAATTTTGCTTTATTTTTTTTAGAAGTTATTTCCACACACAAGAAAATCAGCCTCACACAAGAGCTGCACTCCGCAGCTGCATCTGCTTCCAAGTCTCAGTCTGAAGGTGGGGTACGGGCCTTGGATATTTTTAGCCACAAAATATGTGAACTACAAAAGTATGTAAACTACACATATATTTGCCTGTTCTTTCAAAGGAATTCTCTTCATTGCAGTAAAAAAAATATTGCCCACAGAAAGTTGGCAGAGTAGTAGTCCATGTCCCAGCAGATGCCTATGGAATGTTTCTGACTGCTCTGCATGCTAAAATGTGTGGCTTTATAAACAGTGTTAAAATATTCGACTCTAGTTTAAAAAAAAAAAGTTTAAAAATCATTCATTTATTCACCCCAAGGCACATGTAGTATGGACTATAAACAATGCACTAATAAACCAGCCATTCCCCAAATGCTTTTCTCATCTACTGCTTTAAAATGTGACTAGAATGGTCTCATTTAGGTCAAACATGATCATTTGCTAATTAAAACAGTATTTGGGAGATTGTGGTTGATGCAATATGATAATTCATCAACAATTTCCTATCTAATTATGAGACTTCCTAGATTTAGGAAAGCACTTAGGTGAATACATAAATAAGGCTGTCTTCAAGGCAGGGTGTAAATACAGTACTGTATTTTAGCTAAGTATCTGTACCTCTTTTTTTTTATTAGCTAATTTTAACTGCTACTTTACTTAGCATGTAGGTCCTTTGAGTGGTTCTTGAAAACATACTTAATTCTCTTAGACATGGAAAGCTCAAGGACAATTCGGGTAGTTTGAATATAGCCCAAAATTATCAATTTTGAGGGGTACTTCAATGAAATAGCATTTAAAGCTATGCTTAAAGGTAATAATGTTCTTATTTTTCTTTCCTAAGAAAAAGTTATTATTCTAATAAAATGGTTACACATACAGCTAATAAAGATTTTTCATTACTGTAGCATCCTTCAATTGATGAGCTAAAAATATATTTTAAAGGTGTGTACATAAAGCAATTAAATATTCCTCTAAAATGAATAGCTACTTACCCTGAATTCTCAATATTCTTAACAAGATGTATGTTAAATTACCCTTTTCTTTGAAGATTTGTAGTGATTGAACCTTCATTTTCTCAAAATAGTTATTTGAAAGTATTCTGCCTTTGCTCTTCCTACGTGAAATTGCTTCATCGCACCCCTGACAGTCTAGGTCTGAAATTCAACTACTTCCTGAATTAAATGGTTTGCTGCAGCCATACAGTATTTCTGTGCCTCAGTGAAATGTCTGCCCATCACATGCAGTGATCAGCTGTGAACGCTCATCCTCAAGGCTTTTGCAGCTCATGTCTTCTTCTCCGCCACTCACCCTTGTATGTCACTATTGGTACACATTTAGCTATTAACTCTGAGTCAACAACCCTGCTTCAAAAAATGTATCCATTTTCCTCCTCCAGCTTCTTTTTGCTTAGCATTTTTTTTAAATTTTGTTTTTCCCCCTGCAACTTTGCATCCTGAATGGCTTACGGTCAACTTAAGTGTAGTCTAACTAAAGCCAATCTTTGTTATCTTGCTTCCAAAAACCTTTCCACTCACACTTTCTGTGGCTTCCAAAATGACCCTTTTCCTTGTAAGCCAAACAGTCTTTGATTCTTCTTTTGATATCTCCCCTCAGAGCCTAGTTATAAGTAAACAGTCAGACATGCATAAATTATTTTGTCCATCTTTGGAAAGGATACACGTATCATTTATTGAAATTCAACATTTTGCATAACTGTGTCCTGCTTATATTTTGAAAGTGTCTCCTTTAGTCTTGTGATTAATTTAATGGCTTATCTTTAGGTAAAATTATTCATAAAGTTCTTTTTATGTCAGCTTTAAAAAGATTTTATGACAACAGCAATTGTAATGCTATCATTATATAGCATAATATTGCCATCATTATTATTGCATTTATTATAGTGCCATCATTGTATAACATTTCCAAACCGTTCTTCATGATTCCTTTTCTTCCTCACACATTTCCCTTTATTTTTATTATTATTATTATTATAATTACTACCATCTTTATCATCCTCCTTTATCATCATCATCACCATCTTTCACATAGTAAGTATTTGGAAATAAAAATTGCTGAAAGTTCAGGTCATGCATACCACCTTTCTCATTTTTCAGCAAAGTTCTGGAAATATGTGCACATGTGAAAATACAAAAAATATATGAAACTCTTTGGCAGCCAGGTTTCGGTGGTTAGCATCTTTCTTTGGAGCTGTCCCCAAGCCAAGAGGATCTGTGCTTGGTGTGGGAACTGTTTTGTTGACTTCATAATGCTTCTTTGTTTGGGAGGGAAAATAAACACCTTTTGAACCAGCTTTAAAATGTATTGCAAGGGCTCATGAAAGAAATAGATTTTTTTATTGTCAGATTGAACAGGTCAAAAGGTAAAACTGCAACTATGTTAGGCTCTGACTGATAGGCTTTGCTGTACAATGTCTGCCTCTGTGACTCCCCAGGGCTGTTCAGCTAAGAAAGTGTTGTATGATCAAACCTGCTCTCAGTGGCTTGGGTAACAACAAGGGGAGTCAGGGCATGGACAGTAGCTCACTGCAATTTAATTTTTCATAGTTCATTTGGGGTTTTTTGGTTTTTTCCTAAGTCCTCATTTCCTAAGAGGAAAAATTCACAACTCAGTTTGGACCTAACCTTTCTTGAAATTAAAGAAAACTAAGTTTCATGGTACTTTTTGAGTACACTTTTTCTATCTAAAGATATAGAAACAAAGTCAAGGGGAGATATTTCTACTTCTCTTGTAATGAAAGTTGTTCTAAACTGAGTATGAGATCCACATTACTAGAGCTTCAGCATTCACTCTTTTGCAGTCCTAGTTCCACACATAAAAGAAACCTTAACTAAGAAGTGAGGTTTGTGATACAAAACTAGGTACAAACCTTACAGAGCTTTCATCAGGTCTCTCTTTTTTTATATGTTTGCTTGATGTTTAGTTCACCCCAGTCCCCCTATAGTGAACATTCATCTGTCTTCTACATATATGCAATCTCTCTTTGCAAGTCTACTGAGTTTGATTGAAATTAGCTGATGGGTTCAAATGTACATGTCCTGAAATATCTGAGAGAGACATACACACAACAAGATCTCTAAATCATTAGCGCTTCAGGAAAGAAACTAGACTAAAAGATTATAAAATAGAATATCCACCTCCGCCCTGCCCTAAAAATTGAGACATAAACTGAGAAATCTTCTGAAAAAAGATTTTTTTCTTCTGAAAAAAGCTCTGGTGTGTCTTGGATATCCAATATGGGTTCTGGCACTGCTCATAATTTGATGTTAATGTCCCTTCTATCCAAGTGTGATGGTTATCAGTACACAGTGTAGAATAACCCTAGGCAGACAAAATGTGCTCTTTGACAAATTACTTAAGACAATCACCTGTAGATCATAAATTTATAGATCATGATTATCCCATGCATATTTTTGCCATCATTTTTAGTCAAATATCAACATAAATCAACAGAAACAGAGTGGTATAAATATAATCACTGTTTAGAGACCATTAACTAAAATCTATCTTCTACTTTGTATCTAGAGCAACAGATAAAAGGAATTCATTTACTATCTGAAAATGCTCAACCAGTTTAAATTCTGAAAAATGCTTAAACACTGAAAAATCAGTAAGTTCTATGAGCTGTGTTTCTCTTTGAGGTGCATTTGAGCTCTTTCTCTGCCTCCATGCTCATCTTCTTTAGACTTGTGTTTGTTGTACAGGTATGAAAAAGTGCTATGCAGTTTAACCATAAGACTCTTGAAAAGCAAGTCTGTAGGACATTGTTTTTCGCCTCTGAAAGGTTCCCCTGTTTTCCTCCATTATATAAATACTAAATAGGAAAATTAAAGTCTTGAAACACAGGCCCTGTCATAAAAGTTTAACCAGACAGATGAAACCTTGGTTTGATAGCAGATCTTTTCAAAGAAATTTCAGAGTTGGTTTGTCCAGGTTGCATAAACTGTAGAAAATAAAAAGCTACCTTTCCATAGTTTACTGGGTTGCAAATATAATTTAATGTTTTACATTAGCAATTCAATATATAAACTATCAAGGTCAAAGTTAAACATGAAGCTTTGGCCTTCTGATGACTTGATTTATTGGTTTGTTACTAGGTCTGCTTGAGCATCATCATTTCCCATACCTGTGAACTTGCATTAATTGCTTATTGCAAAAGTAGTGACTGTGGCCAGTGCGTTATGACCTGCTCACTGACTCTCGAATTTTGTTGTCCCTAAAGGCAAGGGGAGAAAGAAGCACCCTAAACTCTTGGTTCATCCCACTTGGTACTCTTTAAGCTCCATTTTGCCATTTCTGTGTTTTCTATTATCCATGCAGATGACCTGATATTGTGGCAGTTGCAACCTATGTATGAGCCTCAGTTAATATGGATTACAGATCAACAGAAGACAATTTGCAGAGCTAACTGATGCTGAGGATCTGACATCCAAAATCACACACATGCCAGGGTTTTTCAGGCTTCAGACTAACTATTGCCTGGCACCAGGTCTGACTTGTGCTAGAGAGTGCTAGCTGTGGTCCCATTCTTCAGCTGTGGGAAAAAACAAGTTCATTAATCCTAAACAAGTTCCATTATGCCAACCAAAGCGCACGAAGCGAGTAGGACTGTCATATTCACCTCCAAAGTACACTCCTGGTTCAGTGGAACTCTAAAGTAGATACATGTCTCAGGAAAAAAGATCTGCCTAGACCAGTATCCTCTCCACTAGAAGGCAGTAGCTTAGGGGAAGGCTGCAAGGAGCAGGATGAGTATGTGGTGATTCTTAACAAATATTAACATCCACGGACAACACAGATTCACTGAAATGGTAAATCCTGAGTCAAGATTATGAAGAGGCTTCTCTGTGAGGGTTCACAGGTCCCAGGAATGATTTTCCACAAGTTTTCTTATAGCTGTTATTAAATCCATCCTAAGAGCAGCTCCGATAATATGCAAACACTCCAAATGTGCCCATTTGTAGAGCTTTAGAGCTTTCACTTTCACTTTTTTTCCTTCACATCAGTGTCTTCAGGCATTTCCAATGGTGCAGCCAAAATGTCTTACATTGGATCTCTAGAAGGAAGCAGACCCAGGATTTACTGGTCATGTAGCTCCACTGTGCTAATGGAGCAATATTTGGACCGGAATGTGCTGGAGTGATGGCTGTGGTCACCAAGTCAGGCATGCCTCATCTCTTCCAAACAACATTCTTGTACAGATTAGAGGATAATCTGACAGGCAGGCCCAGCCAATTAAAACAGTAATTGAAATAGTTGAGAGTGTTTTATTTGGCGGAAACTGATTGTTCTGCTTCATTTTTTAATGAACAAACAATCAGGGTCAATCATAATAGTTTGATTAATATAAGCAGTCATTTTTCTGTTAAGATAGTTCCCCATCTTGTGTTTCTAACATAAAAAATAAAAAAGACAGACAGAAAGAAAAGATTCCTTGGGCCCTTGGTGGAACATTATAAACATCAGTCAATGAATAAAATCCTGAAATGATGGTGAAACCACAAAAAGCAAAACAGTTCCCCTTTTGGCTAGAGGTAGGCAAAGGTATTTCAGATGCAAGGAAGGGGGAAACCTCAGGAAGCCCAGAGTCATTAAAGGATTGAGGTTCATTTTCCTGAGTCTCAGAAACATTTAGGAAAACAACATTAAACAAAAAGCAAACTGAAACTTCCCCTGCAAGTTCTATAACCTTATTGAGTCTCCTGCAAAAAGCCAAGGACTTTCTTTCATTCCACTTGCTTTTGACCAACCCTGTACTATAAAGAAAAAACCAAGAAAAAAAGAACCTAGTCCAAAAGAAAAATTTCAGTGAGCAAAGTAAATGAATTTTAAACAACTGGCACACATCACTAATTTACAGCTGCCTAGTGATTTACAGGAGACAGCCTGTTAGCACTGGTACAGGGCCAAGTGGTACCCACATCACTGAGAACATCTCAGCTGCTGCTTGGGCATGGAGAGCTCAGACTCTCCTTCCTACTGTCACCAGTTTAGGAAAGTGCTGGTATCCATCTAAGTACTTAGGCCACATGGTTAATTTTAATCATGTGCTTTCCTCAAAAGAGATGCATGGGAACATGTGCTAGGAATTCAAACGTGCTGGAGTTTTTTATGGAATTGCTCCTTCCAGGAATGGCATACATCTGAAGGCAATATGGGAAGTATTGACTGCCAAGATGAAGACTGTGTCTTTTTTGTGGGTGAGTTGTGGATTTGAGTTCTCAGACCAGCTAATTTGGCACCTTGCAGAAGGAATTTAAAGATGTCAACTGTTTCCTGGAGATAACATGTGTGAATAACAATACATGGTGCTCAGTCAAGGGCTGGCTAGAATGATGCATTCAGTAATTCTGACAAGGAATACAAACATTGTTCTGTGTAGTTTAGTCTGAAGTGAGGGTGGCTGAGGGAACCACTGTGTGTGTTAAATTCAGTAATTTTAAGTACCTTCAAATATTTTCATTTTTGTTAAGTATGTGTTAGATTTACCAGTACTACGTGAATTATGGGGTAAGTTTGGTTAGTCAGGGATGTCACTCCCAAATAGTGGAAATGCCTTTCTGTGCCTTACATTAATTAATAAAATTAATACACATTAAAACCTGTATTCTGGGAACTTATATTACATGCTGTGAAAAGCCTTGTAGACTTTTTCCATTGGTCCTGTCTGATTTCCTGATAGCAAGAATAAAATATGAAGTCCAAGTAGCAAGACTTCATTTACAGTCCCATTGTTTTAAAGGAGTTTTTGCAATTTAGCTGTAAAAAGGATTAATCACAGGCATACTGAAAATATGACGAGCTGATTTTGTCAGTGAGCTGGAGTGGCTGTTCTGGACCATGTTACATGCAGTGAAATGAGGTCACATGTCTGGGCAGCCATGAATCCTCCTCTCTTCTTCCTCACTAGTCATATTGCAGAATTTGTGGGAAATATTGTGAGAAAGACCACATGTGCACCATCTGCCCATTCCACAGGGACAGTGTATTCAACATGGATGAGTCCCTCCAGTTAAGGATCTCATTCAAATTAGGTCCAAGATTCCAGTGAGTTCCTCTTTAGAATAATTTGAAGAGGTTTTATTTTATTTTGATTTTTACTTGCAGAAACTGCTGCTCCTGCCATTTCTTCATCTCTTGAGTCAAGAGTTCTCACAGCTGGAATGCTCCAAGGCCAGGTCACCATCACCATCTCCTCCGGGACTTTCCCTCTATACCTGTCCCCTTCTTCCCCTTTGTTTCAGCTTATTCCAAAGCCTATTGCAATCTTTTCAAGAGGACCAAAGGTCAAAAGTCCAAAAACTGACAAATTATAGAGTATTGCAGAAAAGCTGTAAAGAGGAATGCAACCAAATGTCTCTTGCAACCTTTATGCAATCTTTATTTCCATCTGCTTTCCCTGTGTAATAGACTCAGCCAGGATTTTTAACATTGTAATTGCTACTTAAAGACCACAATTCCATGCTCTGACTGAATTAACACTGACAGTTTGGATGTGAGAACCTTATTCTATTTATACAAACAGCAAGGATATATCATTGCGCAATCATTTTGTTGATATCTTATTAGGATACTTAGACTGTTTTTCTATGCTCAGGATGGCTTAATAGGATTACCTTATTATGAAAGAAACATTTCTCCTCCAGTTCAAGAGGTGTTTATTAAAGACTCATGTGCTCCACCACAGAATGACCTTTACCTCAGGATGTGTGTGCCCTGTGTCAGGTATAGTTTGTACTGAAAATATCATCAGATTTGCCTCCATTTGATAAAAAAGGGCTTTTCTGGAGACAACAGAACAAACAGCTTTCCCAGTTAGCTGCACTTCTTAGATTGTACTTGAGAGAGCTGCATCATGTTTGAGATTCTTGTAGTAATACAATAAATACATTTTATAATGTAAAAAAATAGAAGTTATTTTATTCTTTTTAAATCAGAATTGTTGCATGCCATAGCATTTGAATCTGGCAGCTGGAAAAGGAACCACATTAAGGAATTGTACTATGGAAGAATACTTTGTGATTTTCTAATACCTTTCATTTGAGGATCCCGACACACTTTCGAAACTTACATTACCTTTAGTAGCATGTTTTAGAAGCTTTAGAAGACTTTTCAATTCACATAAAAAAATTAGAAAGAGAGACAGATGAACCAACCTTGTGAGGCATATACATCTTCTGCAATATGTGAATGTGAGAATATTCAGCCTGAAGAAAATCCAAACTGCGGCCCCTATTTACCTGCTTTAAACAAAATTTATTTTCCTTATTGAATGATCACAAACAACATGGGAAAACAGACTGATTGAATTTAGGTTGTGTCCAAAAGGAGAGAAAAAAAATCTACATTTTATCTGCCATTTTATTTGTCATGATCATGTGCTCTTGGAGTATTTTAAAACTATGAAGACGATTGAATTTCTAATAATACCCAGGAGCTTGTGGCAGCATCATTTGGTTTTTAAACCAAAATTTTGTGATAAGTTTCCAGTCTCTGAAACAAAAACTACATGCATAAATAAAGTTTCTGCTGGCTGAAAAGTGCTTATTGTGAAGTGTAACATTTGAGCCAGTGTAATATAATGGGACTGGGAACTCAAATTCTTCAGGCTGCCTCTGCTGTCTGTAAACTACTCCTGGAAATATGATGTTGCTGCTCTGCCCCCATTTTTTTTTTGTAGATAATAATCAAAGAAACAGAAAACCAATTAAAAAGCCTCTTTAGCCTGCTGTGTTTCCTGTTGCCCAATATCCTTCTTAAGGGTAGTAACTAATTAACCATGAACTGATGCTGCACTATTTGTCTTTTTGGTAACATCTGATAAGATCTCTAAAAGTCTTCCCAGCAACTTAAACTTTTGCTGTCAGGAAGCTGAGTGAGAGCTAAAAAATCCAAATAAAGTTATATGTTTAACTTCTGCAAACACAAAAGGGCATTTCAGTAGGTTTGGTAAAAATTTCATGAAAACCAGTCATATATTTTTATAATGAAAGTAATCAATCTGGCTGCTGAGCAAATTGCTACTGTCCTAATGACTACTGGCTGCTAGGGAATTAGACAGAAATAATGCCCAGCTACTTCCAAGTATATTGCTCATCACTTTAATCAGGGAGCTTAAGTCTCTGTTGTGTATATTTGAATTTTTAATCCATGTTTGCAGAAGTATGACAGTATGGCTAACAGATGATGGACTATGTACACTCCTGCTAAAGCACCACATACTTTAGCAGACAGCACAAAAGAGATACCCGAGATTTCTACGTGGTATTATTGGCAATTATGATGCTACGTTATAAACCCAGCTTCAATTTCACATATAGAAAATTCTAGAAAGAGTTCTAGAAGGAACCTGTAGGAAGTCAAAGCATCAGATCAAGGTCTGCAACAAGTTAGGTGGCTTCTCCCAAATTTACTTAATGGAAACTTGCAAAGACCATGATTCACAGTTATACTGCATCCTTGAGACTGCTGCCTCCACACCTTGCTTTCACAGGGAAGCCATCTTCCATGCAGTTACAGCCAACAGGAGAATTATTATTCTCCAATTTACTCATTTCATGTGTGTTGCCCATCTTTTTGAGTCATCATGTCCTATCATGAAGAGACCATTAGCTACACAGTGTATTTCATGGGAGCTGTTTCTGTCACACTACACAAAGAAGGTACCATGGCTCTGGTTCCCAGAGTACATCTGTTTCTCCCAGGAGCAAGAAATAACTTCACTTGTAACTTGCATTTTAAAAGCAGGTGCAGGGTAGTAAAGGAAACAAACTGAAGGAAAGAAAAAAATGGAAGGAAAAATGTTGGTCTGGGGAGTGGGGGCCAGAGGCAAGGAGACAGCAGGGAAGGCACAGAGGTTGTCTTTGTCTGATCAAAGTTGTAAAGGTCAGCTTATTCCAGTTGTTGTACCCACCGTTTCCAAACCGTGGAATAAATGTATAAAGCCTTCAAAACTTCTTCATTCAGCTAAACAAATACCAGATGGGAGAATATCTTCTGTTTGGTTTTCAGCTGCTACCTGGTGTTTCCATATTATTCTATGATGCTATATGGTATCCTGACACTTAGCATATTACTGACGTAGGCCCCCAGACTCATGTGCTATTGTCTCCAATCAGACAGATGGTTGGACCCAAGAAGATTACTTTTAAAAATATTCACCACTAGAGATATTTTTTTAAACACAGAGAAGTCATAATTCAATGATTCAATCTATTTTCCAGTGACTTGGAAAGTCCGCATTAGGATGCATCATTTGGTAGCAAGCTCTACTTATGTCTACGTGTACTAAGACAAAATTGGGTAAGCCATACGTAAAACTGGACTAATGGGAAGGTTTATTCCACAGCTCCTCACCATCCTGCTCCTCCCTCAGCTGAATTTGGACCCTGGCCACTGACTTTTGTCTGGAATGCAAGCCTCAATTTCCTCCCTACAGGGAGTGTAGGGATTACAGTAGGAAACAATATGCATCCCATCCTCACACTGGCCTGAAAACATGAATGGAGCACTCACTAGATAATGGTCTTGTTTCTGATGCAGTCTCAGGAAATGTATGTGTCATAAGAATTCTGAAAACTGTGTTTTAATACTGCTTGTAAACATTAATCAGTTTCATGGATGCAGTCCTATCAATTGCTCCCCTATGGTGTCCACTGATTGCTCCTAAAGAACACCCATATCTCCCATTCACTAATATTTTAAGAAAGATTGTACTGGATTGTTTTTTATCCTTGAATCTTGAGAAAAAAATACCACTGAACTCTTTGTTCTTCCAGTTTGTATCTCTTCTGCACTTCCTTCAGAGATGGATTTCCCTCTTCTCCTTGGGGAAATCCCTGAACTATATTTCTCTCCACTCATGCACTGTACAAGTATAACAATATGCCTAAAATTTCATAGGTTTCTGAATAAAAAATTTCCATAATGAAATTTAATGGATGCATGTTTGCAGAAGCAAATTAACCATTTATGCCTTTTAAGAGATATCTGAATTGATGAGTTTTCTGAAGTTCACTTCAGTGCTCAGCAGAGCATGGACAATCAATACTCACAATATCCCATGTGCGTTGTAAATCTGATTATTTTTTTCTGCCTATGCCTGCTGACTCTTACTCCATCACTGTGCATGTCCAGCTTTGCTCCATCTTCTCTCCAACCACCTTTTAAATATTTGTAGACATCAGTTCTACTTCAGAACCTTTTTTTGGGCTGAGAAAATGCATCTCCTTCAGCCTCTCACTGACCAGTTTGGTGAACCTATGCTGGACTCTCCAGAATGCTCATGTCTAGCATTGTGGAGGCCAAAACTAGACCCTGGACTCCAGGTTGCAGTCACACAAGTGCCATGGAGAAGCAAAGAATCACTTCTTTAAAGTTACTGCTGTGACCTTAAACAGCCACCAAAAACCAGGTTCTGCTGGTCCCTCACCCTTTCATTTCATATAACCTCTTCCTGTGCTGGTGGTAGTGTGTGGGTACATGTGAACCAGATCATATCCTATGCACTTTGGTTTATTTTCTGTACAAATCATTAATAGATATCAAGTGGTTTTCACCCCTACAAATGCTGACTGGTCCCTCTTCCTTCAGGGGATCAGCTTGTCTGAAAAACACAGTATGAAGAGTAACAGAGCATGAGATGCAAAGAAGAAGAGTACACGTGTAACACCATGATTCATGAAGAAACAAAGTGAGAAATATCAACATTTATTCCCACTAGACTAATTTCCTTTTATAAAAGTATCACTGTTTTGGGAACATTTAGCTGCAAAGAGGAATAGGGGCTGGTCCAGACTTCTCACCTCAGAAAGAAAGGAGAATTTTGTCTGTGACTTCAACGGTAGTAAATTCACAGATCCTTTGCCAAAGCATACAGTGAATAGGGAGTAAAATGTGTCACAGCCACTGCTGTGTAATGCACATCTGCCATTAACACCCCTTAGTGTAATGGTCATAGACCATCCTCTGCAGGGATCAAAAAGTCCTTTTGCAACTTCAAGACATAAAAGGGAAAAAATACTGTATACTCTGCTTGTCCTAGGGAACAAAATGAATACAGGTAGGAAATAAGATAGGCTTTAAGTCCCAAAAACTGCCAGTTTTTGGAACAACCTAAGAGTTTCAGCTGCTCTCCAAACTCTGGAATCTGTCTTGGAGAAAGGAATTTGCAGAGCCTGAAAGAAGAGGCAATGCCACACTGCCTGCCCCTAGCAAGGAGTGTTAGAGGGGCTCCACAAAATAACTTTTATGTCAGGGAATAATTATTTGTACTGAGACAGAAATTGTCTCATTTAAATAACATTTTTCTTACATTACTTTCTCAAGGCCTAAGGGCTGCTCTTCCAAAAAACGAGATTTTTGGCAGCCCCAGAGCTTTTCTCGTATTTCTGTCTGTCCTACTCATACTATAAACAGTATTCTTACAAAATAATTTCTAGACTACAGTTTCTTCATCAGTCACTGGAGAAGAATGGAAAAAAAATCTATATTTTATGTAACTTAGCAGCTGCAGACAGTTACTCGGTCGTGCTGTACATGTCTATCTTTTGTTAGTCAAATAATCCAATTCTATGGGATGGGATTATACAGATGTCAGATGAGATGTTCGAATAGCCACTTTTGGCATTAAAAGCTAGGAAAACAGCTATTATTTCAATATCATAAACAGTGCCATTAAATACAAATTCAAAGTGTCTGTATGCACCCTTTAAAATTTTTGTGTTGTCTTGGAGTCACTCATCATACTGAATATACTTTACAGTTTGGGGACAAATTCAGGCTTTCTAGAGGTTGATCGTCAACACATACTAATAGGAATCCATGAGAAACAAAACTAGATTAGATGGAACTGTGTTAAAAAAAAATCTTTATAATTCTGCATCCAACTTCAAAAGCAAATACCAGTTTCTGTTCACTACTATGTTCAGTTTGCATCTCACAGACAAAAAAGATATTGGTTACATCAACAATATTCCCTTCACTTTTATACCTATGCATTTGTGAGTAGCTGAAATACAATCCTTGGCCTGCCTGAACTAACAGGGATTTTGCTCGAGTCTGTGAGGGCTTTTGGTGATTTTATTAATTCATTTAAAACGTGAATATTTTTGCCGTGTACAGATTTCCAGGGATATAGTGGATAGGTACCGAACATAGGGAATGTAAATTGCCCCTCCTTCTGGCCAGGGATGGTGACTGACGCTTTAGCAGTCCTGTGATTCTCTAAAATATCTTGATGAGCAGTAACCCTCCAGGAGACTTCAAAACAGAATGCAGTCATTTCACCTCCTGTCTTGATCCACAGCTCCAGCAGAACCATGAATCACAGACACCCAATGCCCTAAGCACCACAGCACCTCCTCAGTCATTTCTTATTAAAATAAAATAGAAAGAGGTCTGCCAAGGTACTTTGAACTTTCTGGGGAGAAAGAAAAATGGTCATACAAGCTGAAGCAATTAGAGGAGCTGTGAACGGCTCCATCGAACAGATGGCTAGAGGAACAGAGTCTTTCCCCATAGGTATTATAAATAATATTTTCATATTTTATACGTTCTATAAACAATTTCAAATACAGTGGAGTTAGTGGGGATGAAGGGAAATATAAGAAGTGAGCAGGGTGGGAGAGCAGGGTGAGAGAGGATATGAAAGACGAGCTGTCTGAAATATGAAGATCATAAGTACTGGCGTGTCTGGTTATTTGAGTGTCCCTAGCAGTCAAATAATGAGCCTTCTTCATGTTTTGCCTTTCTGGACTTGGCTTGCTTAGACAAATTTGTAGGCATTAGGGTCTGTCTGGAGTTAGTTCCAAGATCTCTTTTTTTTTCCCTTAACATTTTGCAGCTGAGGCAGCCTTGTGAAAAAGACGCTTTGAGGAGAAACATTACCAAATATGTCTTTTCTCCTGCCCATATCTTCTGTTTCCACAGGAAAAGGACGCAGGCACAGGCAGCCCAATGGAAACACAGGAACATCCACCGTCACTGGGGGAGGAAGGCAAGTCCTGCCTGCAGCCCTGTTCAGAGAGGAAGCAGCTGAAAGTAAACATCTTAAACATCAGTAAAGGGGACGCTGACAACTTGACTTTTCTGCCAGGTCTGTAAAGGTTTTACTCAGCGCTTCCACCACCTTCAGCCGCCCTTGGCCACTCCTGGCTGACCACCTTAGATGATTGTTTTGCTTTCCTCAGCTGCTCTTTGCAAAGTGCAGACAGCAGGGGCTGTCTATTTTTGTCAGGGACACCACTCACACAGGCAGGATAACTGAACTCTGTGCTATGAAATGCTTCCTGCCAGAACCTCAGCTGCAAAAGCAGCCACATAACCTGCTCACTTCCCTGTATTTCCAAAGATTTTAGGTAATCACAGAATGAGAGTGGAAGAAGAGAGGTGCTTGTTCCTTTCTACTGCTACTTCTTTTCTGATATAAAATGTTTATAACAACACCTGCATGTAAAAGCCCTAAGGAGGCTGGCCACTGTGCTAGGATTGTATAAACCAAAACCAGTTCTCACCCTAGATGTTTTGCTGTCCTGTTCATTGATGTCTCTCCTACTATTATCTCAATAATTTTTTCCCCCAAAAGTCCTACCCTCTAAAGTCACTATTACTCAAAATTCCTGATTTACAGGTACTGACACTCCTCTCCCTTTTCCCCAAAGTGTTACCATGAGTTTTAACACAAGCAAAATCAAACTACTTAAATAATCATTGTTATCCCTCCACCATTCTTCCCTGCTACTCTCTAATCATTTTTTTCTGTAATCTATGATAGTCATACCAGACTTCAGACCATAGAGACTACAGTTCATCCAGACACTCATAAAGGATCATTTCTTGTCTGGTCCCTTTTCTGAGTGAAGAGGCAACTGCTGCCAGGCAAAATCTCCTAAGGCTTATCTCTGCCTCCTTCTCCTTCTGGAAGGAACTCATTCTGCTTCCTTGCTTCTAACCAGCTTTCACAGAACTTGAATATTTGAACTTTGTCACAAGTCAGGTTGAAATTACTGAATGCATTCAAAAGATGCCAGACTTGGTCAGACAGATAGGCCATGTGAAAATTATGATAGGCTATTTTCCTTAGGAAGACAAACACAAATATTTCTAGATCATTCTTGCAGATAGGGAGGAAGTATTTAAGCTCTGGCTACTCGATTTCAGACTAGGAACAAACCCAAATTACTACGGTAGCAAGGTTTCCCTAAGCATTCCTATTTCAAATTCCATTTTGAACAGAAATTTTTGTTCAGCTTTGTGTACTGCCTTCTTGTGTAATTGTATTGAAATATAATCTAAATCAAGTGACACTTGTGAAATCTTGTTCTCCACAAAGAGCTGGAGTGACATTACACTTTGACAAGCCAAAAAGTTGAATTGAGACGGAGTATGGAAGCAGCAGATGGCAACTTTATTTTGTAATTAACAGATGAAGCTGCAGATAGGATTGGGACCAATAAAGAGCAAAGAATTCAGAATATTATTATGTCTAACAATAACCTTGCCCTGGGTTTTGAGGGCAGTAGGCAGTCTCTTTGCAAGTTTTCTGGCAGCACCAGTATGTGGCTAAGGTTTATGATGTGTCTCATTTGGTGATGGCAGACTAGCAGAGAGCTAAACCACAGGTGACCTACAGATAAGCCATTAGAACTTAGGTTATGACTTGTATGAAACCTAAGGATCAGATGTAAGGCAGTTTTTAAATTGTAGGGAGCTATCACTCAATGTTGCAGCGCGCATTTTGGGTTTTCTAATGTTTTGTTATATGTTTGTAATGGTTTGTCACTAACTCCCATCCCCAAACCCCCCAATGGTGTTTCCCTTGTGATAGGCCTTGTCAATCACCTTGTAAGATCTGGAAGATTCTGGGGAAAAAGCCCTAGGATTTGACAAGGTACCCTGGTACCACCTTCTTTCATTGTTCTGTTAAGTTTCCCTGTTCTGGGTCACACCCGCCCTCCCCTTGGATTGTTTCTAAGTTCTCCCCTGCTCAGTGTATGCCCCCTGTACTTAAGGTGAGGACAGAGGGGCTGCTCCTCATTCTTTTTGCACATGGGAGGTAACCGGGTGGAATAAAGCCAGGTGAAACCGAAGCGAGAGTCCACTCTTTCTTCCACGCCATTGACCACGTTTCAGCCTGAGGTTCAGACCCACCAAACCTTCCTTATATAGTTGCCATAGAGCTAGCTAGCTGGTGAAGCAGCTCTGGGACACAGCTACAACATGATAGTTTTGGTTTGTTTTAGTAAATGCCTGCTGTCCATGACTATCTTAGGTTAGGTAAGAACTAGAAGGAAGCAAAGATCTGAGAGTCAGTTTAAAGCTACTGAAAGAGCTGGGCTAGATCCTAAACCATGCCAGACTGGGTTCAGGATTTTGGGTACTGGATTACTTTGGAATGGGACAGATGATGAATCCATACATACATATATACAGTCAAGGTTTAGCAAATTAAGGAGTTCTGTGTTACAGTTGTGGTTGAGTCAAATCAGTGCTGTGGGTGGAACAGGGATGCAATCCCTCTTTGGTGTGAGAGGAGAGGCCATTAGGGAGTCTTCCACTAATAAGAAGCTTGGAGACAACAGACTGTACCTGATTTTTCTCTAATCTATCTGACAGAGTGGAAAGTGCAGCTTGTGACTAGATTCAGCCCAACATTAGCTTTCAGGCCAAGGGGTGACCACAGGCTAGCAAAAGTTAGATGAGATTGCATTGCCACAGGTAGAGGTTAGTGTGGAGGATTCCTGGCAAGGCAATGGCCAGAGCCGGCAGGCACTGCTGTCAGAGGGCAGCTCAGGGCTGGTGGGGCTGCAGGTCAGCAAAGTGTGCAGGTGTAGTGGTTTGAAAACAAACCAAGTGAGAGGCTCCAAGTCAGAAAATATAATTTAATAAGAAGAAAGAAAAAAAAACATTAGAATAGAAATAAATCAAATAATACAAAAGACCACTGACAGAGTCAGAATACAGCCTGATCCGGATGATGGAAGCAGTCCAGATGAGGTGGTCTTCCTGAAGCAGTGATCCCGTAGAAAGGTCTGGTAGCTCGGGTCCTCTGGGAATCCAGTGGCTAAGGGCTCGCCAAATCCCAGATTATATCCAGGTGAGAATGCCTGTCTCCTCCCCCCTGGGCGGAGCATCTCACAATGGGATGGTGAGTCCTACAGCAGAGCCTTGATGGCCCATTAGCGAGAGATTGCTCCCGGAGGCAGTTATCTATGAGTCATACAGCAAGGCATCTGACGGGCCATTAACAGAAGATAGTCCAGGGGGAGGGGTCTGAGATAACACTGCTTCAACAATTGGATTTCATGAAGGTGGTGATAGAATACTTTTGCATATTCTATACTACAACCCAGGACAGCAGGCTAAAGAGATCTCCAAAGGGAGAAAATCCTGGTGCCTGACTGGGACCTGGCATGGCAGGCACTTTGCACAAGGTATAAGGCTGCAGTGGAAGGCTACAACAAATATGTGAGGCTCAGGCCCAGGAGGTGGTTTTCTTTCAACTACAGGCACTGGATGGATTACAATTATATTGGCATGTGGGGTTTTTTTCCTAAAATAGTGTTAGAGACAGTAGGTGTCTGTGAGCAAGGGATACATTAGGAGTCAGTCAGTGTCTCAGCAACAATGTTCAGGCAATTTGGAGTTAGGCTAAAGACTAAATCCAGTAAATCAGTATGTGAACTGCGGCCTCAAAATATTCAGCTTTATCTTTTATGCTGTTGTTTACCAATCCTCAATGCAAACTCAAGCCACATTTATAGCAATACCTTAAATTATTTATCTTCTTGAACTCTAACTCATTCAAATTTGTTAAGAGGAAATAATCAGAAAATAATCAGAATTGTATTCAGTGTTGTCTTTTGGCTTCAATCCTAATCCAATTTACAGGTGCCTGCCTATATCAAGAGCTCTGAAAAGCTACTGTCCATTGTCCATCAGTACTAATTGCCATCTGAAGCTAAGTCTGAAGCAATGTGTTGTTAAGGTCTTCATGCCAAATAGTGCCATGGGTAAGTTTCATGCCAGACAGTCTGGCCAATACCATTAAAACAAAAACAGAAGTTATATTTCTCCCCTGAACACCTGCAATTACTTTATTAAATTCCTGTAGCTGCACATTATTCTTCAGCATAACAGAGAAAAACACAGAGACTCGGTCGCACCAGCCTGTATTAGGTGCAACCAGAGGTGCCTCACAGAGACTCTCAGGGACTGTCCTGAGGAGAGAGATCCTGTCTGCACCTCAGGAAACACTGAGGTTGCTTCATGGCTTCTCCTGAGCAACACCTCATGAAATGCCACAAGCTTCTGCATACATCTGTGACGCTTTCATTAGCAGCAATAAATAAAACTACTAAAATAGCAGAAAATAGAATTGGTAATGGAAAGAGATATGCCTTTTCAACAAAAAACCATAGGAGAGAGGAGAGAGACAAAAAGAGGAGTAAGACATTTGGATTTTCAGGTTTAATAATCTCTCTGGCCTTTCAGCTGAAGCAAATGGGGGAAATGACTTGCTGGTTTTGTGCTAACTTTAATAATCAAATAACCCTTGTTAATTTATAACCAATATTCTTTCCCTTTGGAGTAACAACCAAATAATGCATGATACTCCCTGTTTACTTCCTGAGGAGACAAATAACTACTCCCTCCTGCTATGACTGCGTACAGATCCAACCCCTCCTGCAAGTCCCCAGTGTCAGTCACCTCCCTCTTCCCACAAAGCCCTTGTGCCTACAGAGGTAATTACAACCATTCTGAATTTTTGATCTCTTGGCTTTTTTTTGAGGGTTTTTTTTCCTTCTTTCCTGCCCCCATTCCTCTCCCCAGCCTTGTAATTCTCTGCAGGCTCTGAACAATGGATTAGCTGTTCCCTCCAGTAAAGTTTTCCAGAAATAGTTTTTAGAGTTTTGCCATATGTTTATCTTTCTTAATACTCTAGTGAGTAGCCCCCTCATGACTCATGGGCAAACAAAGGTCTTGAATGGTTTGTTTATTCTTCTCAGCTAGATGGCATTGCCCGGGGCAAGCCATGAGGGCAGCAGAGGAGATCTGAGGAGGTGCATAGTGTTGCACATATTTCATTACAAGCAACTTCATATCTGCCCTGGCTAGACTGCTATGAATCAGAATGAAGGCTGGATAAACTAGCCACCCTCAGGTAGTCCCACTCTGATATTGTCTCGTGTGCCAGCGTGCTTCTACATGTACACCCATTCCCATGTGGACCTACTAGTGGGAGAAGCAGAGGAGTGGAGAGGAAGTCACCCTAAATAACCCAGATTCTGACCTTTCCCCACTAGGCTGTTGCCCATTTCTGACACAATCACTGAATAACCCTTGCCCGTCAGTGGTAAGGTGTATTTTGGCTCACAAAGAACTAAGTCAAGAACAGTGCTGGACCCAAGAATTCAGTATTAGATAAATAAACAAGTTTACCACTCCTGACAAAGACAAAAACATAACAGCCAGTCACCGAGTTAAATGCCCAACAAAAACAAATGTGCCCAGAAGACCTGAGCAGTGGAGCTAAGCAATATTCTTTCGAGTGCTGAATATAAGACTAGGTCTCATGGCCAGAGCTGGGTGTGCAAAGTCATGCAAAACATTCAGATATAAAACCTTAAATCACTTCAGAAGCTGAAGAAGAATTGATGAGGTTACTCAGTTGCCTGTCCCCTCAAGGGAAAGGATGAAGGTGAAAGAAGCTAAATGTGATCCAAGTAGGTACCCAAGCAACCAGCTTTCTTGCACTTTTAAACACTCTGTGATCTCTAAGGGGACTGTGCTGGTCTGGCAGGTCTGATTAGGAACATCTGCGATCTCTTGCTTTTATAGAGAAGGTGTTGGAGGATGGGCACAGGATGCTATTTAGAGGTCTTCTTTCAGGGCTCAGAAACTTGAGATCTGTCCATTCAGTAACCCATACATCCAGTTGAGGCACACCATGGCATGGATTAGGGTCATCGGTTAAGATGGAAAAGTTACCTGCATTGGGTGATATTTTGACAATCTCTTCATGAGTAGATCTGGGAAGCTATGCTAGGTGAGATAGATGAGGCTGCTGGGATGCAGCTATTTCTTTGCACACAATGATGTAAAATAAAAACTGTTAGAGGAGAACATCTGAAGTCTAGACCTACATAGCAGAGGTCCCAAAGTGTCTACGGTCCTCATTTAGCAAAACTTGGAACTAAGGCAAGGAAGACCAAGTGGCATGAGATGTCAGAGGCATTTTGCAGAGGTAAAAAATTATCAGATCACCAAAGGAAAAAGATTAATCAAAAGTACTGCATTCTGAAAAGGAAAAGTCTTTGTGACTGAGAAGAACCTCAATGTCTAAAATGCAGGTTGGTGCCAAGGTGTCCTACCTGGTATCCACCTCTTGTTTCAGAATAACATGGGGAGCCTAAAAATATGAGCTGTGACATATACCACAGAACACTTAAAATGTCCCAGGTGGCTTGGGCAGGCACTTGAATGGGTCTCAAACTGCCTGTCACTCATATGAGCACTTACAAGTCAAACTTGGTAAACAAGGATGTCTGACCTTTCTGGAATACAGTGAAATGATGGAAGTTCAGTCCCTAATGACTGACTACATTTCTGTTCTTCAGAAGGTCACAAACTGTCTCCAAATGCTTACTCACCATGCGCTAGGTGGGCTATCCCTGGAAGATCAGCAGATTAAAGGTTTGAGGGACCCAGGAAATCAGTGAACTCCAGCAGGCTGCTGTAGTCAACACCATTCCCTTGCAGACAGGGACCTTCTGTTCAAAAGACTCTGCTGATCACAGCTGTGCAAATAGCTGGAGAAAGAAAGCCTTCTCGGAAAGGAGGATTTACGTCTTTCATTGGTCAAGCTTCATCAGAAACCAAGAGGAAGACCAGGACAGGTAGTGAGGCATGAATATAATATATACACTTCAAGGTAGTATTTAGTGTATGAGATCTTTTGTAAAGATTAAAACGGGATTGATAGTATCTTGAGTTTTCAGCATACCTTGGAAATATTGCCAGATTTTCAAGTTTTCAACACCAACGGTAAATGAAAGGTAAACTCCTTTTCTTAAAGGGTAGAAAAGGGAGGTCAAGGAAGAAAGATATAATATTGGCGTGTATTTTGTTGCTTTCTCTGAGCAACCCTAATCGTCACAAGTCAAAATATTTTGCAACAGGAAGGAAAGGATAACTTGTACACTGAGGTCTTTTATAAGAAAGGAAGTTCAGTCAGAGTGTGTGTTTCCTAAGCATCAGAGAAACAAATACATCCAGCACCAAAAAATGGAAAAACAGAACAAGTTTTCCAGGCACAGCTCACCTCTTCTCACAAGGCAGGTAGAAGTCCGACAGGAAGGGAATGAGACACAATTTCATATGCTGGAGACCTAACACAGTATCTTGCTGTACAGAGTCATGTTAAATTCCACCAATACTCTGAAACAAAGGCACAAGGTCTGAGTCTTCAGTTGACAAGCTTTTGAGCACATGTTTCTATCTTTTTATTTGTATATTTATCTTCTACAACATACTGCCATCATGTACTGCATTGTTTCATCTTATATGAATGGCCATGGGCTGTATTACCTTGGGAGCACCCTAACAGGTACACTGAAAAGGGAACAGGTCCCTGCCCATGTATTTGTAGGCTGCATTTTACTTCTGGAGCAGTGAGTTTGCCAAAAACAAGAAGCACAATTTTTTAGCTGTTTTGGACATGTACAGATAAGAAATTTTTTTGAACATAAGTATGTGACAAAAATTTTAAGTGCTCTGTCTGAATCTTCTATAATAGGTATAATATTATACACTGTAATTTAGAGACAGAGAATCTACTGCAGTGTGATTCCTCTGGCCTTTTTTTCAGCAGTGCTTCATAAAAGGGAGTAAAAATATTATTTTATAAAGTATCACTATATATCAATACCCATATCACTGCAAATCATGATGGTGATTGCATGAAGGTGCAGGAGATGTGTTTTGCTTCATAGGATTTAGGCTATTTGTGTAGGCCATGAGAATCAGAGAGGACTCTGTTCTGTGTTTAGTAAATACATAGCAATCTACTCTTTTGTGGAAGTATTCACCATTTCTGCTGATTTTTTGCCCAGGCCTGTTTTTTGTAAATCTCACCATTGCATGTGACATTTTAAGTACACATCACAGGAGCTGATGGCTTCAGCTATGTAGCTGGAAACATTGAATAATTCATGCCTACATTCATATATTTCCTGGAGTTTTCAAGCAGGATGGTTTAATAGAAAAAATTTGAACTCCACATAGGTACAACGTTTTCCCACAAATGGAATCAATCATAATAATTAATTTGCTTCTTATTTTATCTTATTTAACCTTTTCCTTGACATCATACAAGTAGAAAGAAAGGTTTTGTGAAGGCAATGTTGATGCCTTGAGAGGCTACCTGGAACAGAGGCTAGACAGTGCTAAAGGAATAAAGAAGGTATTTATTAAAAAGGCCTTCCAAGGATACACCTTGGGCAGTGCAAGAGCCTGGTTGAGGCTACATCCCAGATGGATGATGAATCACACGTTCTCACGCTTTTATAAGTTTTGGTCCATTTACATATTGGGGTCAATTGTCCAATTACAGCTTCAGGTTATGAAGTCCCATCCTCCCAGTTTGCTCTCCTCAATTCACTGTTGTTTATACCTTTTGGGCCTGAAGCTGCAACGGTGTCCTTGGTTCTAGGGCTGGAAAAGGATTATTCTGTCTAACTACACTGTGAAGAGAACTTGCTAACACTTTATATGAAGTTATATACTAATGCAGTACAGAATCTGAAAAATATGATAGCTAAAACTTCAGGCATCAATGTGGAGATTTGTCCATGCTGATTTTCTGGTCACTCCCTTACCAGCTGTAAAATCCTGACACTCCTTAACCATCTAGAAACTTCACTGGCTTTTGTGGATACAAGTGCTTTGACTTCAGAAATAAATTGCTTGCAAACTGCACAGGATTCATTATTCTTTCAGTGCTGGTTTCTGTCGAAGCAGGTGTAACTCTGATCATCAGTTCCTGTCAGCTCCTGTATATTTTATGTAAATCAGCTTACTTTTCTTTATGAGACAAACTGATAATCATAGGACCAATAAATCATCAGCATAGTTCTCTGTCATGTGAATCAAAAACACTGAGAAGCACTGCATGGGATAAATGTAATTTCAGCTTCTTACAAAGCCTATTCTTGTCTTTTGCTGGATGCCAGTTTTGACTTTCCATCTTGCTCTCATGCCTGGATGTGTAGACACCTTGACTAGTTTGAGAGGACAAGCCTGAACAGCTGTCAGTTGCTTATTATGTTTAGAAATTGCTCCTTGGATTGTAGCTTACCTCTGTCATGATGTTAAAACAGCATCATGATCATCTGAATTAATTTCCTAGCATCAGGTTACAAAGGATCACACACAGATTTCTCATAGAAAGAAAGGCTGCAATTGTCCAAAATAGCTTTTCAAAAAAGAGAACTTCCCTGAGTCAAAGTCTGCTGTACTGCTCAGTACCAGATTATATATATAATAATATATATAGATATGTATGTATCTGATGTATATTAATCATACTATGTTCCTATTGTGCTATGCTACAGCAATCTAGTCTAAAGTATTGTATTATATGCTATACATAAAGCATTATGTATATGTTGCATATTATTATTAATTATATACAATCTATTAATATCCTAATACTCCTCTGTTAATATGATTATTGCTGTATTAATTCCATAATTCCTTATATTATTATAGAGACTATAATATATATGTATATATGAATCCATGTATACACACATTGTTGTGTGGATACACATGTATGTATATCTATACATGCACCTGTGTGTACACACATTCACACAAATACCCAGGCTGTAGAAGTATTTACAGTATTTACAGCAGTGAATGGAATGGTGGTATAAAATAAGTGTCCACATGGCTCCAGGCTCCTCCCCCTCACAGCTGCTGCTGTAAAATTAACTCTGTCCTGGCTGAAAACCAGGACACAAGTGATTGCCTATTACTGGTTTGGATTATTACCCATGGCACCAGGCCAAGGTGTGACATATTTTAGAATCTGTCCAACTTTCAATCTCACTGTGGCAGTGAGAGTTAACCACCAGTTAACTCCTGGTTTGCCAGTGAGTGCCCAGGGCCACAAGCAGTCCAGGAGGGTGGGTGAAAGATGTGAAATGGTGAAGCAGAAGAGTGAAGGAAGCTGGTGAGCATGCTGGCACCTTCCCTTCATGTTACAATGAAGACTGTCAGTGCCAGAGGCTGGGACTCTATAGTCCAGCCCTGGTATTTCACGGGACAGGCTGCTCACCCAACTCAGGGCCCTGGGGGTCAGTGCATCAACTTCTTCTGGGTTTTCTCCTTTGCAGATGCTTTCTGCAAGGCCTTGTAATTCCCCTACTTTCTCTGGGACTTTGGTCTCACTCATAACCCTAGGACATCATGAAGTCTTATTTTGTTGTACATGTTTTTTAGCACCGATGGAGATGTGATGTTTTCAGTCAGCAAAAGGTTACACCCATGTTATGATGGCAGCAGAGGCAATTCCTTCCTGGCTTTTGGGCTGATATACCAACTAAATAATAAGTGTCTTCCGCTTGCTGTCTTTCAAGCTGCCTCCTGAAGGCAAGTGGCTGATTAGCATCTGAGCTCAAATAATGAGTCTTTTTCCCTGTCACCACAGGAACTGTGACTCCCTTTCCTAGTCTTATATCTTATAAGGTGATAAATTTTGAATTGTCCCTTCCCTTGAATTTTCATCTGACAAATACCAGAGAGATATTTTCCACCAGTGTAAACAGAAATTTTCTAAAAGCCATGTTTAGTTCCTCAATCAGTGCATAGCGTGGAAAACCCCATCATCTTTTATTTTCCTTCCAAAAGTCTCCTCTGTGAGGGAAAGTGATATCTAGGAAATGGGAAGGCATTGCTATTTTCTGGGAAAAAACCTCTAACTATTTTTCAGCATGTTTCTTAATAAGTGCAATGAATTAGGCCTCCAGTAACATTTTTTAAAGCAGCTGTAAGGCTTTACAGAATCATAAAAGTCATGGACTGATTAAATGATCTAAGACAATACACTCATTTTTCCATTCCCCTCCTGGTAAACGATTGTTCTCTGAGAGATGTTTTTCCAGTGTTCTTTCTCAGTTTTGTTTAAAGGAATTAGACAATAGGAGACTCTCATTGTTTTCTCAGTAGGTTATTTCCAGAGCCAGAAAATTCTCCATAGATATAATCAGCGAATGTTTCGTGCTGTTATTGTATTTTCTTGTAGCTTGTGTTGTTAATTTTACTCATGCTCAAATCATATCTTTGTGCTACTTACACTCTCAAAAGCCTGACAGGTTGTCTCTGTGCTGTATATATGTTCTCCCAGATATGTGCTGGTCTTAAATGAGATCTATATCCTTTGCTTTCCTAGCATTACCTTGGATTTAATAAATTGGTTCCAAAATGGTTATTTACAAATTCAAATCCCTCAAAATAAATTTTTCCTTGCCTTAATTTTTTTTTCTACTGCTCTCCTTTTAATTCCTTCCAATTTTCTGTTTTTTCCCCACATTTTCTATGAATTGAATGTGATACTACAGGTTTAATATATCAATATTTTTGCTTGTGAATAGATATTAATGTACCAGCTCCTCCCACTGAACTGGATGTTTTCAGGTACTTTGAGCTAAGAATACACTGAATGAAACTTTCTTATCTCAGAGATAAGCACCATATTTTTTAAAAGGCTCTAGCACACCGTCATTCACATTTATAACTTGTAAAAGTCACAGGCAAAATATAGAAAGATTGTTTATATTCATGCCAAAACTTAGACAACTTCTGCCTCTTGTCAACAGGTGTGTTTAGTATGACCCACAAGCCACAAAAGCCTTGCAGATGATATGGCTTGGTTTGCAACACAAAACAAATGCCTTTCTATTTACTTAATTTGACTGTGAGAAAGCAAACCTGTGGAAAACACATCCTTACAGAGGTAAAATGTGGCTATAAAAAGTATTCTTCTATTCTTAAATCTAAGTTAGTGACTCAATAGTCTTCCATTCCCATACTAATGTGATGAATGTCTAAAAAAACCCAAGTTAATTATTGCTAAAACTTCATTGATTCAGAATGCACTGTAGATTTTTTCAGAGTACTATGCAGAAGTGTTGTCTGACTACGGCACTTAGAAGTGCTGGATGTTACAAGTACCTAATGAGTATGGTATGCTAAAAGTACCTCAGTTCCATTACACTTGAGATAGTACTTGAAGCAATTTCCATTTGGCAGGCTCTCAAGCATTTGCTGTTGTCCCTTTCTGAACTACAGCTAAACAAAAAAAGTAAGAAAAGCTCTTTTCAACATTGCATTCCACATTTCTCAGCTCAGATTTTCTCTTTCAAGATCCATATAATTCATTAGACTGGAATGGTAAAATGGAAGGAAAAAAAACACTTTTCAAGATGATGTAGCCTGTGTTGCAGAGTAGCTCAGGATAATAGTCACAGCCAGAGTGGAAAGGAAATTGGGTGATTCTCTTGTGCAAGGACAGGGAGGAAGAAGCAAGGTACCTTTACAGCATGAGTATCTCAGCATTGGCACAACATATGGCCATGAAGTCATAAAATCAGCAGTACAATATATTATCCCCTCTGTACAAGTGGAGAGAAGAGCCCATAGACAAAAAAAGACATAACCAGGGGAAAGCTAGAATTCCATGATTCCAGCTTTGTGACACATTATGCCCTCTAATGCTGGTTTTGGCTGGGATAGAGTTCATTTTCTTCATAGTAGTTCATATGAGGCTGTATTTTGTATTTCTGCTGAAAATGCTGTTGATAGTATAGAAATGGTTTTGTTATTGCCAAGCAACACTTGCACAGTTTCATGGCCTTTTCTACTTCTTATACTACCCCACCAGCGAGGAGTCTGGGGATGCACAAGAAGCTGAGAGGAGTCAGAGCTGAGAGAGCTGACCCAGATTGACCAGAGGGATATTCCAGACCTTATGGCATCATGCTCAACATATCAACTGGGGAAAGAAGAATGAAGGGATGTTGAGAGTGATGATATTTGTCTTTCCAAGTCACTGTTCTGTGTGATTGCTCTCCTGGAGATGACTGCAAACCCATGGGAAGTTGTGAATGAATGCCTTTTTTGCTTTGCTTGTGCCAAGTTTTGCTTTGCTTGTGTACACAGCTTTTCCTTTACCTGTTAAACCGTCTTTATCTCAATCCATGAGTTTTCTCACTTTTACAATTTTCTTCCTCATACCACCAGGAGTGTGTTCTAGAAGGTGATTTCTATGATCTTCCCTACAGCCAGCAAATATGACATGACTTGATCTTTGAAATTATCTATACCCTTCTGTTTTGTGTGGATGAGGAGGTACTTGCAGTCTTTCTTCCTGCATTTGTCCACATATTCTTAGACCAACAGACACCTCACAGAGAAGGGGAGCTGTCACAGAGAGTTAATAGGGGTAGGCAGTGGGCAGTCAGAACAGCTGTGTATGTGTACTCTTGTTCCTTTCCACACTGAAGAAGTGCAGCTGTAAATATAAATACATAGATATAATTAAAATTAAATAGAGAAAGTAGACCATGCCTATATGAGTTTTTGGCAAACCACTTGACTAAGTAATAGACCTTATGAAATTATTGTTGCGTGAATCAACTCTTTTAAATGTTTCTTAATGCTTGTTTAAAAGACTCTTGTGCCTTCATGGGCAAGTATGATTGTCTTCAAAAGACAACATTGCATGATACACTGTGTCATACAGAAGAAGAGGAGTTACTGTTTGTTATTTTGAGGGGGAAAATGCTTCTGTGTGTTGCAAAAGGCTGGTATTTTGATTTGAGCTGTGCAACAGGATGTCAGATATAGTGTGAATGATTATTATGTGAGTGCTACAAATTTATCAGGATTTTTTAAACTCTCTCATCTGTCAGCCAGTTGTTAACATGCATAAGTGTAAATCTTAGCTACACCTACACAGAAGTAAAAAAATCTCCATTTGCCAGCAGGGTTTACTACCACCTTACTGCTGAGGAGAAAAGCATGAATAGCATGCAGAGATGAAGTGTGTATCCCATGAGGCTTTCAGGAGACTTCCCCTCCCGTGAGTTCCTTGAAGAGAACAGGAAGATAAAACTGAAGGATTTAGTGCTAGATCCACCATCAACGTGCTCCCACACACAGGGATACAACACTAGCATGATTTGTTTGCGTTGGACCAGATATCTTGCCAGAAATTCATGATTTACAAACACTTGAATTTTCTCCCTGCTAAGTCCATATATTATAATAACATTAATAGTGAAAGGTATCTATCAGGTACACTGTCATAATGCTGTTTTCTACTTGTAGGAATTAGTTGCTTTCTACAAAGAACAGGGAAAGAGGAACAAATTCCCCAAGAACGCTCTAATCCAGTAAGCATGAAGTCAGTAATCATTTATGCTTAGATTAGATGCTAACATCCAAACTACAAGGCTACCAAAACCCCAGGGATCTTCATATGTGAGATGAATCATGCCTCCACTTATCATTCAGGAATGGAAAGAGCAAGTAATGACTTCATTCAAGCAGTAAATCCAAAACTAGTGCTCCAAGCCTTTGAACCCTGAGCAATGTCAGTGAGGCCCAGACGGTATATTTGGCCTTCAGTTTGGTCGTCTGTATGTGTGTGCAGTCATCCTCT
This sequence comes from Cyanoderma ruficeps, assembly GCA_008694505.1. Classification (NCBI taxonomy): domain Eukaryota; kingdom Metazoa; phylum Chordata; class Aves; order Passeriformes; family Timaliidae; genus Cyanoderma; species Cyanoderma ruficeps. The sequence goes on from VZDJ01007749.1 coordinate 46,210,327, forward strand.
TCTATTTCACGTACCAGGATTGTCTTGCATACAAATCCAGAGCCAGGTGACCTGAGGGGAACTGTAGACCAAGTTATTTACACAGTATCCACATTTTGCTTGCTGAGCTGTAATGGTTTTAAAACCCTCTAGTAGGGAGTACACTGTGTTCTCTGCTTTCTAAATGTGCTGGAAAACATACTGCATGCGTTGTCTTACCAGGTTTTGGTGATGTGAGCTCCGTGCCATCCTCCTGCAGGTGAACAACATGTAAGACTCTTTCAGAAAAGTCCAGGCATGAGGTGGTAATCCCAGACTTGAAATGCTAGGGCAGGCAAGGATGCAGAGTAGTGATTACTGGGAAGCTAAGAGGCAAATCTGGTTTAGTTGCATTACCTAGACAGATATTCAAAGATTTGCTCTGAAGATCTCACCTTATTCATTGATGTTATACATGGTTGGTAGGGGAAATGGTCATAAATGCTATGATACTCCGTGGAAAATTGTGTCATCCGACAGAGATGTAAATTGTTCTTATCTCTAGATCTTTAAAGGATATATAAAAAGGGAAAATAAGAACAGAACCTAATTTGCTCTGGAATCCACAAAAAAGAATAGGAATTTTACCATTACTACAGCCAGGCAAAGTTGTCTTTGAATATGAAATCTTTCTTACTACAGTGGATTTTTCCTTTTTCACCTCTCTTACCAGCTAGTAAGCCTGTGATCAAAATACATTATATTCTGTTACTCAACTTCAGTTGCAACTAGTTACCTATTTTACTGTGTTAGAGGATTGGCAAAGTCTTTTATTTTGAAGGCTTCTTCTTTCATTAAAATTGTGTATGAAGAGTTCAGCAGAGTTTACCCACATGATTTTGAAAATTACCAAACTCACAAATAATCATTGTGGTATATGGAACTGCAGAACAATTGTCAAGAGTGGTCCTCTTTAAAACACAAACCTCTTCATTGACTGTACATGGAGGCCTCCCAAATTCTTTAAAAACTTTCTTTAAAAAGTATTGTCTATGAAAACATCTGTGATCAGGAAGCAGAATGAGGTCAGAGGAAAAGCTGTGACGAAAGTAAGCTCAGTAGGCATATTATTATCCAATCCAGACAACATGCTGGTGCTACAAAATAAATACCACCTTCAGGTAAGGAATCCTTCCCCAAAGGTCTTTGGTCAAGACCTGAGCTCAATTCAAACTTTCCTGAAGGTCCAAGAGAAACATTGCATTCTTCTTAGGTGTTTTCCTGTTTGTCTGCCTCTGTCCTCCTGAGGTGCAGCCTGAATTGAGTCACCCAGCCTTAGAATTCATAGAGGAAATTGCAGAATGAAATCATCCTGTTGCAGCGTCTACCTTGATTTACAAACCTCAGAGGGTCCAACAGCAACTTTGCATAGCCTGGCCCTTTACACAGGGTCAGTATTGATCCTAATGCATAGGTTCCCATGAAACCAATCAAACTGGCATGAAGAGTGAAGCTAGGCAGAGATGAGAGGCTTTGAGCTGCTTCTAAGCTAAAGCAGAAGCTCCTTGCTGGCACTGAGGCTGCTGGAAGCTGAAACTGATACAGGGAGGAGTTTGTACCAATGGGAGAATAGCTGAAGTTGTAGGCTGGGAAAATAACACAAAAGAGGAAACCTGTGAGCAAAGAGAAGTTCAGAGGGAAGGGATCAAAGTGCAACCAGCTTTAGGCCGATTTCTGACTGCAAAGGCTTTAGCTTCTCCTGACTTTCAGCCATGATTAAGGACCGAAGAGGTTGAGCACTCTTTTGATCTATAGAGGAGAGTCACAAGTGACTGAAATCCCTGACATTTATGTCCACTGACATTTATGACACTAAATAAATTACCTGGAGCCAGGTATTTGAGATCATCCATCTCACCTGACCTCTCAGGGTGGCTCTTCTGTCATGTTCCTTCTTCTGATAAGCCCTTGCCATGAGAATAGTCTGTGGTCAGACACCCACTCCACTGGCTTTACATAGACAGGCTCAGACCATCTCAGGTATGAAAGCTTAGTAGTCTCAAAGATTTAACCTGGCACAATCTGGAAGTGACACACAATTCCAGTACAGTCACAGGGGCCCTTTCAAAGCCTCAGAAGATATTTGGTCTGTGTAATTCATCTCCTACTGGGATTTCAGTGGTTCCTGGGTTTAGTCATCAACCTATTTGGTGTAGAAAGGCCTAAGGAAAATGGGATTCACAAGCAGCCCTCAGCACTCCCCTAGACCTACTTCTATTCAAAGAAATGTCAGCAGCATTCAAGAAAGTGTAGGGCATTTCCAAGGGTCCTTCTTCAATCCCACTTTTTGTGATGTTGAGATAAAGTATTTTTCTTTCTTAAACTTGATCTTTCCCACACTGTTTTGTCAATGGAGAACAATATTAAGAGGGTTTCTTACCTCAAACTTTCAGGACATTTTTGACCTAGTTACCTAAATGAAATTAGCTATATATATTTTTCTTCTCTGAGGAAAAAAAAAACCAAAAACCAAAATTGTACATAATGATAACCTGAAAAGCCTGCAAAGAATAAAAATCAGGTTTACAAGCAATTCTAAACAAGTGCCACTTCAATATATTTTTATTCCTTTAATGAGGTCATTTTTCAGTGACTTTTCTTATCTGATATTCCTGAAGGGTCCTTAGCATTCCTTACATTTTTTCCCCTTTTGCTTTCAGCTGCTTCTAGTGCCCTTTCTACTCCAATCTTTCATTGAGATGCTAAGTTGAGTGACATACTTTAATTAGGTGACATTTGTTGCTAAGGAGACATGCTTATTCAGACTAAATAAGAGGAGGTTACTTTAAAATCCAAATGCACAATAAATGGTGGCTTTATGTGTGGAGGGGGACAAGAATTTTATAGGAGAGGTTATTAGCATATTTCTCCTTTTGTTTTGGAAAGAAACTTACAACATTCATTTTTTTGCTGCTCAACATGGCTCTAGTCTTGCCAGTCAGCCATGTTAATGAAATACTTTTCATAATTAAGCAGTGAAACCTGGTAGTACTTGGCAAGTGCTTTGATTTAAATCCTCTTGGAGTCAATGTTGCATTTGTATACGAAAATGTATGCTTCTAGCATGCTTATTTTGGCTTTTTGTTAGTCGTAATTCTAGTAATGATAATATCTAAAATAAGTAATAGTGCATTTTCAGAGTACCCAGTGTGTTAAGGTCTTGTCTGAATTGCCCCATTGATAAAAGGAGTAACAGATGGAGGACATACAATATTAATTATGGGAACATGTGTACAGGAGTTGGTAGCTGGAGTAAGATTAAACCATCAAAGTAGGTTTCACATGTCAACACAGAGTCCACAGGGATATTCATCTGTTTCAAACCGAACCATTAAGAACCTCCTTGAATTAAAAAAAAAAAAAAATTTGTATAAGACAGCCAAAAGGACTAAAAGAGCAAAGAGGAGCAAAGAGGAGCAAAGATTCATATAACAGATATTAATACAATTATATATTTTATAAAAAATAATGTAGTAAAATAATATGTAGCTGCACAGTTATAGAGACCTCCTGGAGAGATTAATTTATTATATACCAAATTCCAGGGAGTTCTGGACCATTCCATAGCTATTCTCCCTGAAGTGGAACCTTATGCATTTTAGAATAGCACCTCTTATTAAATCTTGGTTTAATTTATGTATGTGAAAGTCTTATAAATCCTTGAAGACCTTTCCAGCCTCGAAGCAAAAAAAGGTTAAAAATTTGTTTTGAAGTGAATTAAAATTAAATTAAATTTTCATTAAGATAAGAGAGAAAAATAACTTGCTATCTCAAATAAGCATTATCAGGACAGGAAATATTTTTTTTTGTTGTTGTAGTAATAGCAAAGATAATAGAGATCATTACAACCATCTTATGTGGCAGGTTTTTGTCTTTGACCTCGCCTTTTTCCTGGATAGCACGCTTTACTCAGTCTCGACAAAATTTATTGCAACAAAACAGGAGGAACAATGAAACTTTTCCAGTCTGAGTTACAAGTGTCTTAAGGAGCTGGTGGTGCCATTGAACTACTCCAGCAAAGCATTTTGGGTTAGATGCACACTTATGATAGCAGAATCCATGCAAGACACTTGCAGTTTTTTCCTTCCTACTGTGGAGACTACATATTTAACTATTTGTTAATTAAACAGAAAAATATAAAATGAAAAAGATATAAAATCTCCATTCAAAACCACCCTTGAGCGCCTCTATAGCAGTCAGAATATACTTAATAATAACAATAAATTTTAAATGTTTTGCTGGTCTAGGTAAGAATATAGTCTCACTCATGTTTTTCCACCTGACACCAGCAAGAATAAACCCAACAACAAGAAATACTTGTGAGCAGGGATCTGAAGATCAGACATTTAACCTTTAGATATGTTCATTTTCATGGAATCAGTCCTTAAAGGAAAAAGTAAGTTTAAAATAGCAATCATATTTTATAATCTTCTTAAGGCTGATACTCGATGCTTTGGTTCTTTTTTCAAAATTATGCACCAGTAGACTTACACATTCTCTCTCAGTCAATCTGAGTTTTTAATTGTCTGCCTTGTGATCAGCCACAGACATGAGCCTACACTGGTGAACTCTGCAGCCTGTAGAAATGAGGTTGAGTATCTTATCCTCTGAGGTGATGCCTTCGAGCTGAAGACATTTCTTGGGGAATTTACAAAAGAGCAGATTTTTTTCTTTGCAGGTGAACAGCCATGGAAGTCCCAGAGGTTTTGGTCTGAGTAAGCTAAAAATGTCAGCCAATGTAAAGCAAGGATGACAAACACTTTATATTGTTGATTACACATGGTAGATCTGTTTCTACCTGTCCAGTTTGCACAGCTTCTGGATGGATGCTTCAGCAGCATGGGAATTAGGTGTGGGTGAGGGGATAGCTGGCGCCCAGGGCTGGTACTTGGGCCAACTCTTGTCACCATTGGTGTCCATTACTGCATTATTTCAGCAAAACAGGATATTGTCCAAGAGAAAAATGGGGTGTCCCTTCCTTTAGTTAAGTTTCACAGCAGCTAGGACTATTAATTATGAAATCTCGGAAATGGGAGTGGAGGTTTCTCCAAGAAGATGAAGGAAATTATCCTGGTTTCCCACATCCTGACAAATATCTGAGGGAACTGCTCACTCAGAAAAAGACAGGGTAAAGAGTGCACCTACTCTTAAAGGCAAATTATATGAACTTTTTCATAGCAAATTTGAAATGTCATTGAACTCTAGGAGAATGAGCAAAAGGATTTTATCTTAAAGGATTAATGCATCTAGATAAAACTGTGTCTTGAAGATTCCCCTCAGACATTTTGGTGTGTACCATTTTGTTTGGAAAAGTTCACAGAAACTGTTAAACTATTAACCCAAACCCAGTACAAATGAAGTCAATTGGATAAGACAATAATAGAGAACAATACGGAACAATGTAGAACTAAAAAAAAAAGTTATAAAATTAGGTTCTTGCTGAGACAAAAAAGAGCTTGTTTTTGCACAAAGAAAATGAACTCTGATTGATACTGGATGCTCCAAATACATCAATAAAGCATTTATGCACATTTTAATGCTCTCCTGAATATGAGCTCTTGTCCAGCAAGTCTTACTGCTGTTGCCTTCTCTATTCTTTCTTAAGGTCTATTAGAGCAATGCTGAGAGGAAAAATGAAACTGCCACCACTCCTGTGCCTTCTCTAGCCTCTATTTCTCTTTCCTAAAAAAGAGTTCAGTCCACATATCTACATATCTACCTTATTATTTCTCTTAATATACACAATTATATCTCAAAATTTATTTTGATAACACAGTTAAATGCCTTCCATGCCTTTAGTCTAATTTAATTTAAAACTACCGTAAAAAAAATACTCAGTTTTGAATAAAACTAGGATTTGGCCCCACCCTTCTTCCCACATCCAAACCCACCACCCCAGAGAGAGGTTAAAATAATAACATAGCAATTCTCTAATATGGCCTTAAGGCCAACAGATTCAAGTTTCTTCTAAGATAAAATACAAATCTTATCCTAAAAGACTCTGATTGAAACTGTACTCTCTGTTGAAAATTCTGAGGTGTGCATTCAAGTCTCTGAGCAGATTTTAGTGTTGTGGTTACAGGCAAACAGGGAGATTTCAGACAACCAGTGCTATTCTAGTTCTCTTAGTGGGAAACATGAGTATGTTCAGAGTCCTCACTTCCAGTTATGTTGACTCTGTTGACTTAGACAATTGCTGGTCTACTCTGGCATTAGCAAGGTCAGTACTGAGCTCAGGAATCTGCACAAGCAGAAATTTGGTCAAGGTCTTTTCAAGAACCACAGTAAAAGTTAGCATTTATTATACCGGTATCTCTCAGCTAGATATCTGTGCCTAGAGTGCACTACACAAAACACTTACTGTGGGGCCTGACTTTGCTCCTGTCCCTCTCTATACACACAACTATGTAAAGGCAATTCTACCAAATATGTGAGTGGAGAGTAATTTGCACCTGCTTCTAATACTTCCCTGTGTTATTCACCCCTCTACCATTAGCATTGGTACAAGCGGATGGCTACAATTCTACTTATTCCTGTAGAGGCTTTTCTTTTTAATTTGGTTTTAACTGCTAACTTCAGGACCAAAAGCTTTTAAAAGTCCAGCTATGAGTGGAATTCAGGTGCTGAATCAGACAACCATATGTGAAGATGGGAATGAATATGGGTATGCCTAAAACCTTTTACTTGGGTGTCAAAATGGGCAGCATCCCCTGAAGAGAGTAGATGAGGGTTTAGAACAGCTAGATTGCTTCCAGTCTGTTAGTGTGGGTTAGTACAAGTGCCAGTATCTCTCTGCTGAATGCAATGCAGAAATACACAGCTAATCTTTCAGTTCTACTCTTGGACCCAGGCTGGAGATTTATTTATCTGCAATGTTGATTCTTTTTTCTTTCTTATGATGAAGTTTGGAGAGAATTGCTATCCACTCTGAATAGTAACACAGTAAACCTCAAAGTTGGGACACAGAAATGAACAGCAGGGCTTATTTTTCCCTTGAGAAAGAGAAGGATAGACTGACAGAGAAAGGCCTGTGACTGTGATAAGATTGGATCAAAATAAAGTCCACAGTTTGTCCTTACTTCCATTAAAAATGAGTCCCTGAATAATAGTTGGCTGGAAAAAGACATTAACTGCTGGTGATTGCATGGTTCTGCTTGGCACAGCTCTAGTAGAGCTCCCAAAGGCAGCTGGTTTAATGTAAATTGTGTTTCCTCACCCTTGTGAGCACATTTACAGTACATGGATCTCAATACCCCAGAGTCAGGTGTCTTTTCTGTGAGGTGAAGTGAATGCAAAGGGTTTGGAACACACACTTTTGGGGGTTATTTGGGATTGCTTTGGGGGTTATTTTGCTTGGATAGAATGAAAGCACAAGAAGAAAGCTTCCCAGATATCACTGCCCTTTGCTCAGGTAGTGTGTTTAGTTATGTGCTGTCATGCATTTTCAAGTTGTCCTGAAGAGTCTGACCAGCTATAATTCAATGATAGTTTTGCAGGGGACTTTTTTGCATATTGCATATTATTACTGTTTAGAATATGCAGGTACATTAGCATTTCTCCATAAAATTTTGATTAAATGATGTGTTATTTAAACTAGAGGCCATGTCTTGTAATGATGGTACCTGTCAGATCAAACACATAGAGTATTACTTGATGCCTAACTCACACAGGGGTACAGCAAGTATCCACAAAGCAGACTGTCCCTGTCCTTGAACAATGGGACATGCAAAAATCATACCTAATGCAGTGCTATATTGACAGAAGAAGCAGTGGAAATAAACATTTTCTTTTGAAAAGTTGCCCTGGCACTCAGCAGGTCCCTTTGCAATGATGCTGGCAAAGGCACTCCCTGCATGGGAGGGTGCCTGTCCTTGACCCTGGGTGAGAGCTGCTATCCAATCCACAGGGAACCTGGATGTTTAAAAGCAAGGTATTACAATACTCACTGCTGTGGTGTCCAAATAAATTTTTTTAAATATATTTTTTCTTCATTTTGTTTGCTTTAAATGAAGGCTGTGATCCTGAAGATAAACTGTCGCCTCTTTTATGTCTTTCCAGAAGTGGGTCTCTTAGGTGCAGAAAAACACTGTCCTATTAAAAGTGGAAGGGAAATTCTAAATGTTATTTCAAAATCTGGCCATTGAATCTCTAAAGCAAAGGCTAAAATAGAGGAATGGCAGAGGTACGAAATCTGTAGTTAACTACAGCTCTCCAAACTCTGGTTTCCTTGCCCTGTTCTTGAATTTTAAAGATTAATAAACATTAAAAACATCCAGTAAAATAATCAAGCCATGGGATAGAAGCCTCATGGACAAAGGTAGCCAGATCTAGTTCCCACCCTTGTCAAAAACAATAGGAAATCCTTTTCAGACATGAAAATAAACTTCTGCAGAATAAGTCTGATTCAAGGCCAGAATGAAATATGGTCTCTTCACAAAACTTTGTGTTTGTCAAGTACCTTTTCAAGCAAGGTCTTCTCAGCAGCTAAAAAAGGAACTAAAAGTGCTGAAATACAGAATAATCCGTCTAGGATAGGAAAATATTTTTCTTCATCCTAATATCTGAAAACGGAGTAGAGTTGCATTACCTTTGCTTGTTTGATGGCCGCTTTCTTTTTTTTAGCCTTGTGCCAAACCTAAGTTCTAGTTTGACAATATGAAAGGTCTGTGACAATACTGACCTAGGGCACTGCCTTCCACAGAGTGACAACCACTTTTCAGTGGTTTCAATACTTTCATAAACAAAGGAAAATATGAGGAAAGGGTGAGCTGCTCAAACCTTACACTTCTTTTGTACTGTTTAGCATATCCTTAAAGAGCATCTGGAATTTCTGCAAATCCTCTATTACTCCTGTGTTTGGGCTTGCCAGGAGGTCAAAGGTAACTATTCTGCTGATCCTAGACACAAAAGGATAATTTGTTTATTTTCATCAGTAAAATACAGGTTGTAGCAAAAAAACCTGAGGAAATTAATCATATCAAAGCTATGTCAATTCCTCAGTGAGACACTGTCTCACAAACATTAAGTCACAGTCTAAACGGATATTTCTTACTTATTAGACCCATGTAGGCTTCTTTGACCATCACACTATTTACTTTACAATACTTTGATTAGTGCACTACTGTTTTGTCACACATGATTCCTTGGCATTTTCCTTCCTAATATTGCAATGTCTTCTGCAGAGAAATGGGAAAGGTGTTGCCAGAGGAAAAGGGCTAATTTATTTAAAAAAATAAAAAAAGTCATCTTGGAAAAATTTACATAATTTTTGACACCAAAAAAAAAAAATCTGATTATGATGTACCATGGTAAAAAAAAATATGGGTTCATCAGATTGTTGGAAAACAACAGTGAAAGGCTGTCTATTTCGCTAGGCACTTATAATAACTTTTTTTAAAATATGCCAAAAATAAGATCAAGAGTGATTCCCCAGAGATTCAGTGCAGGCTGAAATTGTATCCAAAACAGGGAGTGCTTTGTCTGCACCCTGCAGGTTAGTACAGATAATTACTTTCTGAAATCAGATTTCACTGTGCAGTGAAAGCACAGAGTTTCTTTGGAAAGACCCTACAAACCAAATTACATGTCACACATGACCAATGTTAATTTTCTTACTCAGTGAAGCAAAATTCAATCTGTTTTATGCCCAAAGACTATCATATTTCTGAGGCACACTTATCTTGTCATCAGTTCTTATTCCATCAATACTGACATGTGCCCTGGCTTCAATAGTCCAGGAGGTCACTGACTATAAAGTGAATTAGTTTTTAAAAATAGCTCTATATTAGGAAATTATAGCATGAATAAATTTCACTAAATTACAGAAATTTACGTATGCCAGAAAGTGGTGTGGAGAAGGAACAGCAATTCTCTCCCACAGTGGGCTTTGCCATTTCCATATCTGAGTGCAATCTCATTAGAAAGTCTCATGAAATTGAATAATCAGCAGAAGAGGCACCAAAGCACAAGAAGGCAAGCAGGCAGGGGAGCAGGAAAGAGGCCTGCAGGCAGCCTGGCCTGCTTGGTTTCAGCCAGAAGCTTTTCCAAACGGCTGACATCTTTTCCATTCTGACTGGTCAACAGCCATCAGAGGTGCTGATGTTGCAACTGAGTATTTCTCTGCTTAGCTCTAATCATGACATAAATTATTCTTTCTGGATTAAGAAAAATGTTAATATAGTTTTAAATGCAGGATCCTAACTTGAGCAGTCACCTTGGTTACACTTTCAAAGACATGACTTTATTCAAACAAACAATATACGTATTCCTATGTCCCATTCCCATCAACAGTGAAACTGTACATTCTTGACTTTTTACTGAGTAGCACTAAGATATGATAGCAATCCTCATGTTAGGTTTCCCAGACAGCTCCATCACACCTTTAGAAAACTGGTATTTTCTGAGCAGAAGCTACTTACTATCAGTTCTGTCAGCTTGTGGGACAGCAAAAACAAATGTTGAGAGAAGATTATCAAGCTCCTCATTTGGTCCAAGGTCAGAATTTGAGCTGGATTTGCAGACCCTAAATATGACTTCATCCACTCTTTGGATTGTTCTGGCCCTGAAGACCTGCATTAATAATAATGAATGAAATGAAAAATGAAATGCTTTTTTCCATTAAATGAAAAAACAAATATGTCTTATACAATATTGCTGCAGTGAGTTATTACAGAACTACAGAAAAACTGGGAGTTACCACCAAGATTTTCTAGACTGGGAGTAACAATTGATGGAGTTGATCTCAAGTTTTCACTAGAAAAAGTAGTGCTGTTGCCGACATTAGAGGTCTTCACCTCTAATGTCATCATTAATGTCATCAAAGGCAACTCAGAGGAAATTTATTTGTCATGCAGCTTCGCTGTGCACTGCTTTCAATCTCTCCAGACTTTGTTGTTGTTTTTTTTTTTCACTAAAGTCTGCATTGTATTTACTCTTGCACAATGCATTTCAAGTTTCTGGAGGTAGGGCTGAGATGCACAGTATTTTATTGCCCATATGAGTACAAGCAGACATAGGGTTTGTTATAAGGATGTATAAAGATGTGAATATTTTATCTTGCACTGAAAACAGCATTTTTTATTTCACATGCACTTGTAAACTTGAATAAAATTCTACTTGAGAAGGGTCCTTCTGTAGAGGTCTCAGTTAGAGGGTAAGTACTCTTACAGAAAGGATATTGTCCCTACCCATGATCTCTCAGAGGTGGAATGTCAGATGGTTGCAGGCTGTCCAATTTCATAATTTGTGAGAAGGCTGCATTATATTTTTATTTAAGTATATGCTTTCCAAACTGTGGGGACATCAGCTATCTATTACAGCCTGGCCTGCTTCATTAATGTGAGTGGGGAAAAAAAAAATCCACCCTTTTCCCAGTGAATTACTACACAAAGAAAATAGGATTTGTTGTGGGCCACCTCAGAGTATTTTTTTAAATCCCACCCATAGAGTGATTGTATGAACTGGTAGCAGTCAGTACCCGCAGAGTTGAGGCCCTCCTTAAGCCATGTTCAAAATATCTAAATTAATAGATTCAGCATGGGAAAAGGAAAATCCAGAGTCAGGGAGGATTATGAGGTTTGCGTCTTTTGAATATTTTTATTCTGGACAATTCGTTCACAACTGCAGCATCTCAAGGCCAAGTTATCTGGTTTACTTCATTCATCTTGCATTATACAAAGTGAGCAGATGCCAGGCAGAGGGATTCACTGCTGTGGAACAAGCCTGGGCAGTGTCTGGCCACTTCAGGAGCTGTGGGAAGAGCTCTGCCATCTGTCCCTCACACCTGTGTCACCGCCGGCTTTCGTGGACATTCATTTCCTGCAGTAAAGGAAAACAGAGTACAGATTAGTATTTCCTCTGTGTTTTCCATTTAGACAAATTCAACAGAAGAAGAGGGTAATTTTATAGGGAGTAAGTGGGAGAAGTTCTTCTCACAGCCAAAGAAACCCCCATTTTACAAGTCACAGTTGCATGGAGCACTTGTTTGGCAAGACAAGTCCTCAACATTAAACCTCTCTCTCTTCTGCAGGAAAAGGATGTAAAGAACTGCTCTTCCATCAGATGAATGTGCTGCCCAGTCATGCCACCTTACATGTCTGTTTCTTTCCTCTGCCTTTATTCATATTCTGCCCTTCTCCTAGCCATCCAGAAAGTTAGTTCAATGATCATTTTCCTAATCCATCTCTTAGACTACTGTCATTTCTTTCTTGAAATTTAACTATTTTTCTTCACTCTTCCACATCAGAGGAAAATTTCAGGTTCTTCACTATTTAGCTCCTATATATCTTCCTATTTCACCTATACTGATAGTTGACTTCCATATTTTACAGTCACTTAACTCCCTATATTTCAGATTTCAGATACAGTCTCAAAACCAAAGTGATTTTACTGGTCTTCTTCAAATCCCTACTGAAATCTCTCTTTTGACATAATGCCTGAGAAAGCCTTGACAAAATTTAGACTACTGTAGGGTTGACACAGCCAAAACTGTTGAACATACCTGTAACCAGTCTTACCCAGGTCTGTCATCCTCTTTAAAAGAGACAGTAAATTTGTGGAATAGTCACCCCCTTTTGACCTTGCCTGGCAGTATTATCCACATTGTGTTGACAGTCTAGGACTGTGGCTCCTGGGCACAATGCAGACATCACTTCAAAAAGGTATTTTTAGTGAAAGTACAAGGCAGGGGGTTTATAGCTCACTTTTCCATTACAGTTGGCCCAGGCATTCAGGAAGGTCCTTTTGTCCACCACATGCTTAAATTTCCAGAGCAGTAGTACTCATAACTCAGAATAATAATAAACAAATGTCATAAATTAATTAATATATTAAAATAAATGGGGCTGTAGTTTCCTCAATTTTTTCTAATTGGAATGTTTAGAGGTGCATGCAGAGACTGGCTTTCCTTAGTCAAAGCTCAGAAGGAAAACTTCTTACAGTAAGGAGTACAATTTGACTAAATATGTGGGGAATTAAAAGATCATCCTACCAAAGTCTTTTAAAAGGGTGTCAGCCAATGAGATAGTCAATACACTTTGAAGCGATTCCAGTGGAACTCTGATATCTTTAGAAAATGATTGGTTTTATTCAAAGCATACTTCACAAATCTTCTATATAAGAGATATTTGCATACCAAACACATCATGAAATGACATCCAAGAAGACAGCCTGTGTGGGGGAAGTGGTGCCTTGCTTTTTCTTCTGCTTAGTGAAACAATATGGATATAGACCTCACAGAAAGAAAAATGTCCTCTTCACTGAAAATTTGCTAAAGCTGTGCTGTCTGTTCCTAATATTCCTTTCCTAATAATAAGCTTTTTCCACCTCTTAGAAAAAGAATAAGGTAACGAATCCATTCCCTGCCAGATTAGAAAACGTGCACCCTGGACTGCCAGCCTGGCAAAAAGGACATTCCTTGTCAACTCTCACATAATCCCATAGGAACAGGATGTTAAAAAGGAAATTGTTCTGTATGTACCTCTGAGCTGATGACTGATGTCATGTATATTCGATGTGGGAGATTTAAACTGAAAGTAAAAGAGTAGAGTTTCAAAATCAACAAGACTGGAAAATTGCCATCTTCATACCACTGCGATGAGGACATCTGTAGACAACAGATCCAAGATCCTTCTTTTTCTCATCCAGCTCAAGGTAACAAACAAGGAGTAGTAAGGGATAACCAGTTATTCACTGAAGCTGAATTCTTGCCTCTGGAACTTTGTTTTACCTTCTACCTAATTCTTAACTGTTTGGAGGGAGATGAAAAGTAGATGATACTTCAGTGTGCAAGTGATTGAACTATGACATAATTTTTTGGACAGTCACATCATATCCATTTCCTGTCCTATCTTTATGGTGCCAGGGTCTTCTTGATCACTGACTTTTAAGGGCAGAGCCTGTCTCTCACCATGCATTTGCACACAGCCTAGCAATGCAGGCTTCACTTTGGATCAGGACCTCTAAGTACTACCATCATATAAATAGCCATTCTCAGAGAAACAAAAAATCAAACACAAAACTGTGAGGAGATGAAAAGAACACATGGCTTCCTGGTGACTCATTTTGCACAGTTCTGAGCACGTAGTTTTATTTTGCTCTCAAAGGCCAAGCCACACATGGTGCCCTCCACAGAAGAGTAAGGATGCCAACACAGAGAAGTAACCTACAACAGAACTCAGGGCAAGCATTTAGGACTCGGTTGCTTTTTTCTCTCTTTTTCCTTCACCAAGTACTGCATCACTAAAAAAGCATTTATCCCTGCAAGTTATAAATAGGTATTTATCATGTTTGTGCTCACTGGGAAAGAATGTGGATCAGCCAAAGAACGAGACACCCAGGAAAGCTGCTGAACAGCAACAACAATTTTTTGTTTAAAAACTCTCTCTCCCAGAGTCAGAGGCATACATTCTTTGGGAATTAGTTTCTTGACCTGGGAAATGACACGATGCTTTATATACAAAAATATTAAGAGAGGATTATGTCACTGGTAAAAATGTGCTGAAATGAGGCCTTTCCCTTTTGCAAGCCTTTAAAGGAGCTTTCCAGGCTTACTAAAACTGTGCAGTCATGCTGCAGACAGGCTGCCAAGTTCACATAAGAACCAGTACAAGGGCACCTTCAAAGCCAGCACACTGATGGACCTCTCATCATATAAGCCGTGAGGTGTGTCAGACATCACATTACCAACATGGGATCTCAAAGTCCAGAAATAATTACCAACCTTCATTCTTGTATCACAAGGTGAATCTCAAAATTGCTATAAATCAGGACTCCAGGAAACATGGAGATGATTAGAGAAAGAAAAACCATCAAGACAAGGCACTGGACAAGGATCAACAAGATATAGGCCAAGATCCACATAGGTATTTAGGTTCCTGTCATTCATCCGTTTCACGGTGAGTATTGGTGCCTAAAAAGGAGTTACAGTCTTAAATTCTTTGGTAGATTTTTGCCCTCTGTTTTATTCCCAGGCTTATTCAGCTGACAAAACAATTCACCTCTCAGTGGAGAGTTCACATTTCCTTACTTGCAAAACATGTGCATAGCACATATGTATGAAAAGAGCTTTTTACAGACTCGGTGTCATGACAAGAAGGATGACAGAATATCCCCAGGCAAAAAAACATTTTGGTTCAATAATTGAACACTTGTTTTGCTCATGCTTCAGAAAATATTAATGTTTCATCAGATTCTTCCAAAGTAGCAAGGTACCAGATTTTTTAGTTCAACTGCAGCTGTAAGTGATAGCCGAGACAGGGAACTTTACTTAAGAGAAGGATAAATTTATCTGAATATTATCTGTTTGGAGACACATTCCTTTCATCCCTCTATACAGTAGGCACCTAACTCAAATTGACTCTGCTTTATTCAGAGTTCCTGGGTAGAACCATTATCATCTGATGTTGCCCTAGGTTTTCTTGCTTTTGAGTGCTTTGTACTGCAGATTCTCATGCAGCTTCATGTAAACAATGTATATTTTTAGAATGTTTACATTTTTCTCCTCTGGGAGGAGAAATGTGATTGATAGTGATGTTCACCATCGAGGTTAAAGAGGTGGTGACCTGTGTAGCCAATCTATTGACCTTTGTGCAAATGTATATAAATGGAGCCAGATTTTCAATAAAGGAGAGGGAGGAAGTTTCCCCTGAACTCTGCTGTGTCTGTTTCATCCTTTGTGTGTTGAAAACAGCAACAATCTGAGATCTTAGGACCACAAAACAAATAAACAAACAAACAAAAAACCAAAAAAAACCCCACCAGCCAGGATTTGACCTTAAATCAAAAATCAAAAAATGAAAATAATAATAGAAAAATGAAAATAATGATAATTCTCATCAGCTTTGCAGCTTGCAAATTTGTGGTTTCTGCAGAGTAATTCTTTAAAAAATTATTAATTATTTTAAGTTTAAAGAATGTCTTGCCTAAAGCATGCACAGAGCCAAAAGATAGTGCTATTTTTAAAGTCACATTTCTCAGCTTGTTTTGGCAGGGTAAAACCAATGTATCTGAAAGACTTGCATCCTCCCAGATTATAAACTTTGAGGACACACAAGTCAGACTCTGTCTTCAGGCAAGTTTGGCAGACATGTACTCACAAGACAAAGCTTTCCAGAAGGAAACTTACTACAATAACATATTTGCTATGAATGGAGTATCCAGGACAATGTGATACCCACCACTGCTCAGGATTCTGTAAAACAGGCCAGTAGTATAGTGTTTTCTAGATTACTCCATCTTTTTCAGTGCTTCCTGAATCAGTTGCTAGAGCAATCCATCCCCTCAGACATTACAACAAATAATGTCGGAGACCTATTTTCTTCCACTAACACCACAGAACACCTTCTGGATCTCAACAGCAACTGGTTTCAAATTCAGTGCAATTACAGAAAAAGGGATTATTAAGTGAAAAAGGATCTCTCAATCATAGATAACTGTCCCACATACAAACATGATAGATGGCAACAAGAAATGTTCTTCACCATATATGCTGAAACTGCATCTAGCAGATCTTCTCCTACTTCTAGTAGCAGCTGTGGGACTGTGAAGCAGCCTCAGCATGAAGATTAGAAGCACCCATTGGGACACAGTTCCCACCTTCATTTGTAATCAGAAATCACCTAGTCACTCTAGAAGCTAACCAGCCTGCTACAGTTCCTTGCTTTTCACACACTGCTTTGTGGTAGTAGGTAAAACTCTGAGTCCACTTAAAAGTTCAGAGAGTAACAAGGGATGAAGTAGCTTAGTCAGCGTGGCATCTAGCAGACTTTTGTTTTTAAGAAGCAGAATTATAATCCTGATTTTACTGTGAACTGTGCTAGAACAACAAAATCTTTGTCATGAGGTTTTTTTAATACTAGAAGAGACATTTTCTAAAATAAACATAGCTGCAGACAGCAATCTGGACAAGGTATGGTAGAATTACACAAGCCGACTGACTTACATCAAAGTACAGAACTGCTCCCAAAATGTGTACACACCCATTATGCTTGAAAGTGCTGGACATTGATCTCCTTTTCAATTTAAACCACAAGGTCTAATTTTCCTTTCTTCACATTTTACATTTTCAAAACCTACTCAGCAAGTTCTCATCCATCCTCGCACCTGGGGTGAAAAAAGCCAAAAAGCCAAGAGAACCAGCCAAAGGGAAACAGGGGTGTTCCTGAGTTGCTAAATGACTTTGTTCCAATAGTGGAAAAAAAGGTTGACCTACCCCTAGAAGGTGCTGCCACTCCAGTTCCCACTTACTTTACTTTCATATGTTTAGGATGCAAAGCAGAGAATTAATGCTCTCTGACAGTACAACATGCTGACATGGACATGCTATCTAGTCCTTTGTTAGTGAGGATCTGACAGATTACTCCTTTAATATAGCTAGGTGTCTTCACATGCATCTCTTCTTGGCCATGTAGTAGGGGGTCCTCTGACCAACCATGCCCTTTCAAGTTCTTAAGCTTGTTATGAATCTCCTAAATTAAGTTTTTGAAACATTATTAGAAGAAAGACTTAATAGCGTTTCTTTGCTTTTGTTGTTGTTTATTCAATTTCAGAATTTGCATTTTTTTAAACATACAAAGAAATAGGAAATAGCTAGAGATGGGTGCAGCCTTTTGTGTGTCTGTTCCATGTCTCCAAAACAGATATAAACCAGATGTAGTTTGCAAGCTGAGCAATTACAGAAGTACTGGAGGAAATTCAAACTAGCATATCAGTGGGTTACATTAATTATCTTTACGTCAGCCTAGTATTAATGTAGTCAAAGCTCCTTTTAGTTTTGTATATGTCAGGGGAAAGCTCAGCTGGCTTTCCCCTAATACGTAGTAGAACCCTCTTCAGAGCACTCAGACAGGATAAAGAGTCTTAATCTGAGTTTACCTGTAGTTTCCCAAGATTTTAATGCATCTCCAATTTATCAAAGCAGAATATGTTAATGGGTGTCCACGAAATGAAGGTTTGGCTATTGCACTTGCCAGCATCAAAGGCAAAAAGTGGGCAACCTTTACTCAATTCAATTAAGTACCAACTAACAGAATTTTTTGATCACTGATTCAGGTATCAGAAAAGAAATAGATAATATAAACAATTTAACACTCAATTAAACATCTTTTCATCTCATTCCTCAGGCTCACCTATTCTCCCTAATTCTTAGTGTCAATTTTCCTTATTCTTGCTGCAGGATACACTCAGTCCACCCCAATTCCTGCAGTGAAGCAGTGGGTGGTCCTGGAAGTTGGATTGTGTTCATTGGCCTCTTTCTTCTCCATGGTGCCTCTCACTGGTTTCCTTCAACTGTGCTGATGCTTTGTACTGGTTTTCCAGGATTACCTTCTGCAATCTCAAAAACTGCCCATTCTGAAATGAAAGAAATGATGATAGGTCACAGGAGGCCTGAATGGATGAACAAGAATATCCTGATCATCCTCAAATACAAAAAGGGTGCATAAAAGATATCAAAGCAGGGAGAGGTGACACAGAGGGAACACAAAGACATTGCTGTATTGTTCAGAGATGGGATTTGTGAAGCCAAAGCCCACATGGAGTTGCTTCTAGTGAGTGACATGAAGGCAACAAAAAAAGGCCATGGAAAATGTGGACCTGCTGCAGAATAAGACAGCTGCCCTTGGCCAAAAGACACAGAAAAGTACACGGTGTTCAGGTTTTCTACACTTTGGTCTTTACTGGTAAAAACAGTCTTCAGGAATCCCAGGCTCCTGAGATTAGTGGGAAAGGCTACCACAAGGAAAACTTACCCTTGGAGGATGAGGATCAAATCAGGGAACTTCTAAACAAACTGAACAAGCGTAACTCCACAGCACCTAATGGGATACACCCATGAATGCTGAGGGAGCTATGCAGAATCACTGCAAGGGTACTTGCCCTTTACAGATCTTGGTCATTAGGGAAAGTTTCTCATGATTGGAAGAATAGACATTTGATTTGTAATCCTTAGGAAGTTTCCACCTCAACCATAGATGGAGGAAAAGGAATAAGCATTTACTTGGAAATTTGTGTAAACTTTTCAGAAAAAACATGTCAATTGATCATGAAAAGAATACATGCAATTAAAATAGTTAAGAACTGAGGATAATCACATTTGTTTCACATAAAATGAAATGAACAAATGGGGCAGGAAGACACTGCTTCACACTATAAGAATGCTATTATGACTGACTACCCACATTTAGAAGTGGTAAACACTGTAGAGTGAGAAGAATTGCATATAACTGCAAGCGATGTTATGACATTGAGCAATGCACAATGTTGGCTACATATCTGGAAAACAATCCTCTTCATCAGAAAATCTGCTGTAGAGCAGCAGACCTAACTCCACCTTAGTTTTTTGTAAGTGTTCAAGTGTCAAGCTAAGGAGAATATTGGGTGATGTACCATACCCAGGATACACTACTGGCAGAAGGATAATCATATTCTTCTTGTTCCTGAGGACTAGGAATGTCACCTTTTTATTGTCTGTATAGTTGGTCCCTGTCTCCTGATACTGCATACATCTTCCTATACAATTCCATTCAGCAAGCTGTGTCTTAAAAGCTTGGCTCCTTGCTCCAGACTCATCATACTCTGCTAAAACCTTGTAACTGCTATAACTGCCAGTTCTTTCAGTTTCTAACCCAGGGTGATTCACAGTCATATTAAAAAAAAATAAANNNNCAGTGCAACATGTGCAACATGGTCTTGAAGGTCAGAGAGTTCCACTCCCTGCTTTCCTTTACAAACCAATGTCCTGAGGGAGTGCAACCCATGCTTTCTTTCACTGTCCTTCTCAGTTTCTACCTTGCAAGACAGAACTCTCATCCCCTGGCCATTTCAATCACCCTCTGCATGTTTTGTTTAAATTAGCTTTGCTGAAGAAAATTTATTGGAAAATGTATTTAAGCAGTGTATTTAAATTCCCAGTGATGCTTTGGACTCATCTCCAGACTATGCTGAAAATATCATATCTGATAAATCCTAAGATGACATGTGACTTGTTCAGGACTGGTCCTGTCTGTGACTGTGTTTCACAGTCATCCTCTGACTAGTTAATACCCTAATCTGCTGTAACATACACTCTATCCTGATTTCCAACAAATGAACCTCCAGTTTCCAATGGAAAATTTTACTATATACTTCTAGGTGTGTTACTCCTGCACTTTCATGATTTAAATGCAGGACAGAGATCTAAATCACTTAATAAATAGAACCCTGCTGCTGCTGTATTTCTCTCCCCCTTGAGAATGGTTAGCTCTTCCCTTTTTATGGAGAAAAAAAATGACCTAAATAGAAACACAAAGCATTGCATGTTTGCATGACCTCACCCTAATCTTGTCTCTTTGGAAAGTACCCTACACTTGACATGCATTCCAAGTATACACTGCTTTGCAAATGTTTTTTTATTCCCTCTTCCCAGAATTTATTTTAAGCCACTAGTTCATAAACAAAGGTCACAACCTTACTTTTACGCACAAGCTTGCCACTATAATTGAAAGTGGGGTCATGACCCCAGAAGTGGGTCTTGACAGACAGATGTTCTGAGATTCAAAACCCCATCTGACCTCTTTTAACACCATTAAAGTCTCTAGTAGTGTGAAGCACATCATGAATGCAATGGGAGAAGATGAACCTCTACTTACCATCACTTGAGCCGTTGTGATGAACTCTGAAGCTCTCAGCCTGAGCAGTAGTCACATTGCTGGGCTCAGAACATAACTCCTAAGTGTTTGCCCAATGTGCAATCAATAATACAATTTTCTTTGTTTCCATACAGGGTGTTCTTAAGCGAGTGCAATGAAAATAATATAGGAAAGTTCTTAGTAATACACATGTACCTCATGAGTCTATTCTAGGCCTGTCTACTTAAGCTGTGAAATTATTCTGACATGCTGATAAAGTCTTTCCAGGCTTCCATTGGGATCATACGCATCATTCCTCTCAGATAAATTGCACTCAGTTATTCCTGTGAGCTGAAATAGTTTGGTTTAATTACAGAACTGTTCATGCCCAGATGGTGCTTTGGAAGGAATTCAGGGGCAAACATATCCATTTTCCATAGAAAAGGGTCAGAAAAAAAAATAGATGCAAACATTAAGTAGGTCTAGGACTGGCACAAAATGAAGAAAATACCTTATAAGAGTGACTGTGACCAATGATGAAATGTGTGCCAGAGCACTCTGGTCCCACAGTTGTCTGGATAGCCAGTCACCCTTCTTACTTGTGTATCCAAGTCTCCTTCCCAAGAGCATAAGATTCCTGTTCTCTCACTTCAGAAGATGGTTGGGAGGCAAGAGAATAAATATCCAGATCCTGGAGTTGAGAAGCTCCCTGGAGTAAGCCACTTTAGACAATGAGGCTGCGTCTGTGTTATCTTATAACAACAATCTTATGCACTGGAATGCAATTGTCTCTACAGTTCCTGTTAGAGGGCTCCCAGGTATGCTGTAGGTCTCTGCCAGCCAGCACTCCCAAGTGATTCCTAGATATTGATCTGTGGTCTGAACATTCCCAGGATCATTCTCAGTGGGGACTTTGCATGCAAATCCTCCATTTTGCCATCTGAAAGAGATTACTAGAATGGAGACAGACTATTCAATCCAGTAAGGTGGTTTAAATTACATATGTAGAGTGTTAAATGTTTCATTAGCTTCATTAAGGTTATTCCTGATGTGTTATTGTGGTTAAGTTGTTGGGGTCCTTACTGTAGAGACAGTGAAGAGACTTTCTGAAATAATCTGAGCAAGAAGCAAGACTGCGAACTGCTTTCAGGGGACTTGAAGGAGGCAGAAACACTCACTTTGTTCTTTTTGCTGTGGTGTATCTGCTCATCATCAATCTTGTCTGCTCCAGGGCACAGAGACAGAGACAGCAGTGGTCCTCGGGGAAGGATATGCCAGCCAAAAGCCTAAACTCTTGCTGGTGGTGGATCCTCTGTAACAAATGGCACCCACAGTACAGCTTAGCCCTTTCTCTATTCTGACTGGCAAAGGCAATAACCATCATGTCCACTGGTCTCAGCCAGAAGTTTAGCAGAGTAATGCTTCAATGATCTATACCCTAATAAGAAAGTTTCCATCACCGTGACTAAAGTCTCCATTTTAAGTGTCAATACTTCCTTTCATTCTATCATTTATTTTATTTCTTTCCTGAACAATAGCTTATGCCCAATATACTTTCTTCTATCATGATACTACCTGGTTTTCATTTTTCTCCTTATGAACCACTGACAGCCTTTCTTTCTGTCTCAGTGGTTCTTCTGAATTTTAAGTAGTTTTGCCACAGTTCCTAATTATTGTCCCAAATTTGCCAAAAGGAAACCAACATGCCTCCAGAGTAATAGTACTTATCATCTTTAAATGATGGTGCAAACGCCTACATTCAGGACTTAATAAAAAAAAAAAAATCATCCTCTGCTCTGATACCATCAGTTCAAGGTCTGTGGCTCTGAGCTCAGGTGTTTTGTTGGTGTCCAAACCCCAGAGGACAGCAGGCAGGACTGTGCAGCAGCAGCCAGGCTGTTGGTTTTGCTGTATTTAAACTGCTCTAGATATTAGGCACTTTTGTTAGTATTTTTTCAGCCATAGAACAGCTCTTGAACAATGGGAGTCTTTTGTATTTGTCCCTGAATTTATTAAAATCTAGACAACAGTGCATATTGTGTGCTGCCCCAGACTTTTTCAGTCAAAATGACTGAAAAAACCCTCAGATAACACAAGTTTTCACTAAAACTTTTATCCCCTTAAAATAAAAAATTAAAAAAATAAAAGGGCAAAAAAGCTGACAATGAATATTCATGACCACTTGAGTACACAGCTCTGGTGGCTATAGGTACACTTGTAATCATATGGAGAGCTCAAATAGTGGTTGAAAAAGACAGCACACACCTCTGAGAAGGCCTGAATGACTATGAAGTGGAATGTAAAGATTGGGTCATATGAGTGCTAGAACTCCAGGATTCTCCCTAGTGCATTTTACAAGCCAGACCAGACTCCTAGGGAATCTGCCACCTCTGCTTGCCTCCCCAGCCTGCTCCCAGCTTCTGGTCACACCTGCCTCCCAGAGGCAGCATGGAACCCCAGCTCTGCTGTGGCTTTGCATGTGCACTCACTCCCCAGGCCAGACCGGTCGGGATCCAAAGCTTCGTATGAAGGTCCCAAATACTGGAGTTGCTGCAATGGCAACTGACCAAAAAGTCTGCTTTGTAAGAAGAAAAGTTTAGCAAAGTTCTTTTTCCTTAGCCAGCCTGGAGACCCCATGAACTTTCCCCAATGCCCACAGAGTTGCCTGCACCACTAGTAAGGAGCAGCCAACTCAATTAGTCCCTTCTCTTTCAAAAGGAGCACAGGCTCTTGAGCCATGCCAAATGGGAAACACTGGGCCCTGTAAGAGCTGGAGCATAGACAGGTTCAAGATGGCTTGCTTCCTTTTAATTACTTACGGTTATAAATCTGAGAGTATAAACTCTGCAAGGCTAAACAATATCTTCTCCCATGACTTATTAAAGTTGAATGGCATGCAGCCTTGTTCCTTTGCCATGCTGTTTCACAGAGCACCGTCTCAGACTGGCTGGCGAAAACTCACTTTAAGATGAAAAGCTTTTGGAAAGAGAACAGCACATTCTGAGCACATAACAAGTACTCTGAGGCAAGAAAGGCTTTCTCTTATTTTTAAAGATAAGCTCATTAGGGATTGGGCTTGTGTTTTGTAAGTGATGTTGCAATGGCAACAAACTGGCTCCTTACTTGTCCTA
The DNA here is from genome assembly GCA_008694505.1 of Cyanoderma ruficeps. Classification (NCBI taxonomy): domain Eukaryota; kingdom Metazoa; phylum Chordata; class Aves; order Passeriformes; family Timaliidae; genus Cyanoderma; species Cyanoderma ruficeps. The sequence goes on from VZDJ01007749.1 coordinate 46,234,079, forward strand.
GGTGGAACAGACTCACCTTCTCACATTTCCTGCATGCTTCTCTCCCTGCCCAGATACTCTGTTCCTCTTACCTTCCAACCCACTGAAAAAAAAATGCAGGTTGTGCATTTTCCCTTACTCTCCCTAGGAGAGTTATGTTTGACTGATTGACTGATTGACTAGAAGTGGACCACTTCTAGTCTCTCTCACTGAGTGTAACATGGTCTTCTGCTGAAGCAAAGTAAACAGAGCATGTTCTAGAAGGTGTTTGCAGCTGTGTCCTATATATCTGCAGTTGTGCTTCTCATAATCTGTGCTTCCACTGCTTTCTAGTACTGAAGCATTCTGGTTCACAAAAAGCAAAACCATTAACAAAAATTCTGACCAAATTCTGACCATTTTCTATTATCTGTCTGGCGGATTTCCTTCTTTTCCTGTAGGAGGATAACAGTTCTTGTCCTGTTCTCCAAGACCACCTCTCTTGAATCACAAGTCACAGATATAGTGTTTTCTCACTTCAGGTTAATCACTCTCCCTTCCCCAAACCACTTCTTAAAATCCACAGTTTTCATCTTCTTCAGACTTCCCAAGTTTACCATTTACATCAAAGCCTAGGGAAGAACAAGGAGATCATGACAACTTCACAAGGATGTGTAAAGCCAAATCAAATCATCTTGGGCCCCCTTTAGAGAAACAGGTAAAAGTGACCATTATGTTAAACTCCTTCTTTTCCTGCTTCACCTCAAAGGTGCACAGTTTTGAGAGCTTGTCTGTCCCAGCATTTCTGAGTTGATCCCAGCATGAACACTGAGGCTTTTCTCCAGCAGTAGTATTTTCTGTGGATTATTTCACCTTGTTCTGCTGTTTCCATGCAGAATGACAACAGTAACACTGTTATGGTTAACATTATATTTGTACCTACTTAATTGCTATTTCTATATCTTCCACTGAACAGAGGACAGGGAGTGGGGCGGGAATCTCTCTCCCCTTTTAATGAGTAAATAAAAAAGAAATTACAGAGTAATTTGTCTACCTTTTCTTCTTTCTCTCAGACGGAAGACTAGCTTTTATTTTACAAGAATTCAAGTTGTTTTGGTCATTAAACTCACAAAGGATATGAGGAGCCAATTGCTTTTCTTGACCTTGGTGTCTGAGATGTAGTTTGTCAAAACTCTTCTTTGGCTGCATCATCACAACTTTTACAAGACTGTGAAAAATAATGACAAAATATAGGGTATTATTAGGGGAAAATACTGACTGAGGTGTCAAAAGGAGTATTAACTTTGGATCCAAAAGGGACATTGACTGTGACATAATAAGAAAAACATTCTTAAACATTGCATTCCAAGCAGGAAAAATTAAGAAGTCTTGGCTTGAACTCATGGTAAATGCCGCCTTGCTGAAGCAATTTGCTTTTGTCCATGCTACTGTTAATTATGTATACATATACTTGTTTATGTAAATGTTCCCATGAGAAAAATATCTTTCTTTTTCTAATGACAAAGTGGTAGCATCATATTTCATTCCAGATTAAAATATTTTACATTATCCAGATCAAAGTAAAAATTTCAATAACAACTGACAAATTATTTCCTTCAGTTGGTAGAAGAGAATGAGAAGAAAAACAAAAAAGGGAAGAAAAAAGCCACAGAGACAATTAAAAGTAGAAGAGGAGCAGGAGGCAGCCAAAGCAGAGCACACATTTTATCAGATGGGCATACAGAGAAGCTGGCTGGCATGACAGTGCTTTAGGGGCTGGAGAACAAAAACGATGCTGTGAACACTCTGCTTTGCTTTGATGCAGTGACTAGCCTCATACCTAAGATGAGAAAAGACACTGTGTACAAGTGCCACACCATTTTATGAACACTTGACATATGACATTAATCATTTTTCCTCACTAGAAGCAGCTTGCCAAGTATTGTTCTCTGTTCTGGGAGTGCATTCAATGAGCACTGCACCTACCTAATAGAGACTGAAAGCTGGCCTAGAGTTTCACTTTGAAGGTATTTTGCAGGAGCTTTCCTGTCATAATGCATTCATTTCTATAGGATTCAAAATCTTTAGCTCTTTAAGAGCTACATGGGGACACAGGTATGTGGGGGTCACTCCATGCAGTTCAAGTGCCCTGCTTCCAACAGGCTCCATTTACCATCAATCTGGGAAAAGATGGAAACCACCCAGACAACTGCATAAAGCTCTCGTGGTGGGAAATGCCTTCCTGGTTCCTGTGGAGATCAGCGTGTGCCCTGAAGCATGAGATTTGATTACCTTACTCCAGATCATAAAATTTTAATGCTATTAGAAAGCCTTTAGGCTCTTAGACATTTTCTTGAAATACAGCTACAATGTCTAGCTTGATGACCCCCTATAGAACAGGCCATGTGCCTGGTATTTCCTTCCTCTTATCATCAATCATTAATATCATCACATGAGCCCTGTACATAACCATATGCCCCTTCTCCAGGACCCAAAGGCCACCTGGGCTTAGATTCCACCAGAAAAGAAAAGGTCAGTCTCAAATTCAGGACTAATAGGACAACTTGCTTACCAGAAAGGTCTATTCCTCTACTTCCTATGAGCAGCTGTATTCAGCCATTTGGAGAGCCCAGACCTTTCCTGTAGCAGGGACAGCCCCAGAGGAAGCACACATATATCAGCTGTGTAAAGTAGATCACCATTAGTGTTTTGCCCAGAGGCTCACTCTCAGCCTTGTTCTACATCTGCTGTTTGGCCCAGAGGTTTGGGTAAAAAACACCCTGTGAATAACCATGGATTGGAGAACCTCAGGTTTGAGCTGTTCTGAGAGAAAAGGAAAAAGAAAGAAAGGCTAAGTGAGGTAGTTTACTGTAGGCTAAGCCTGTGATCCTCTGTAATAAAACTGACAGGCAAAAAAATGTTATATCATTTTCTTGATCTGCAACATAACCACAGATGAATGCAAATAGTCTAAGGGAAAGTTTGCTGGTTTTTGGTTTTGTTTTTTTTTTTTTGTCTCTAGCCCAAACTCCTGCAGATCATTCAGCTGTGAAGAGTTCTTATCTTCCCCTAGACAAGAAGAAATGCTCTTCTTCAGACCTGCTAATACCCAAATGTTTGCTGGAGGTAAGGGCCCTACATCTCACCTGAACAGATATACCTGGTAGCATCACTAGCAAAATCCTTGCTGCCTTAAATGAAACCAGGGTTTCATTCCCTGGCTTCACAAAATTCAGTTCTGCAATTTCTCTATAATAATAGCTTTGATTCTCAGAAACCCTAGCTCTAGGGTTACCCTCTAGGCACTCTTCTATCACTACCTTAACAGGTTTTACAGGCAGTACAGTCAGATGGATTATACCAAGCCCTGCTGGGGCAATTCACACAGTGGGCCTGCAAGCAGACTCCTTTTTACCTTCATGCAGCTCTTGCACACATATACAATGTGTACAACAGTGCAATGGTGTGCAGGATGCTGTGGTCTTTCCCTCCTACAGGGATCAGGGGACATGCATACAAATATATTTTTATATCTAAAGACATCAGAAGATACGAAAATGAAAACAAAAATAATTACTTGTGTGTTGAATACCTGTGTAGATGGCACAGAAGAACTGAGAGAACATGAGCAATGAGCTCTACCATATAGCAATAATTTAATTTCCTTCCTCTCTGTTTAGAGATATAGCTGAGTAGGGATTGAAAGCCTTACAACTGCCAGGAAGACTATGCCATATATATACAGTTGTGCTGGAAGGTGTCAATATATGGATATATTTGAAATAATAAAAGTACAGCTGAATATATATTGCTTTATATAAATATCTCAGATTTTCAGAAAAAGTATAAATAATTGAGATTAAAATGACAAGCATTGCATGGATGATACGCTGGTATCAGAATGAGATGGGGAAAACTCCATCTCACAAAATGACTGGAATTAGAATGAGGGAAGGATAGATGTTCTTCTAAGGGTTTTGTTCACTAAATTCTTTATGTTATCAAATATTAATTTGATTTGAATTTTGTGTTAAAAGAAAGGCAAGAACTCAAAATTAAATTAAGCTAGAATAGCAAGTTTTGCTCAATTTTAAGACGACATCACCTGTTTTTACAGGGTTTCTACCTGAAAGCACTTTTCATCCATGACTTAGATAATGGAGAAGGTTGACTGAGCTACAAAATTGAGATCTGGATTTTTTAATCTCTTTCTGTCTTCAGATTTTAAGAAAATTTATAGCAAGACTTGTTTTGACACAGCCAATTTAAATGGCTGCAGATGTTTGTGAATCCCTGAATGAATCTGCACTAGAACATTTTCCCTGACATGACACTGGACAAATTGTAATCTGCTTTCAATCTTTGGAAACGTTACTCTGAATGTTTTGGGCATCAACCAGTTGTCACTAGTCTCAGGGTAGAATTATGTCTTTCAGAAAACACGTATCTGTTCACATGCAGTTGTTCTCTGTAGGAGCCAAAGAGCTGCACTTCTTCTTTCTGATAAACTTTTTTTTCCCTGACATCTTATTTATGCAGTTTCTATATTAAACTGGGGCAATCTGTGAGAAAGTAATATCTGCTAAGAGGAGATCTGGAAAAAGCCAAATTAGAAACATTTCTTATGCCTATGTAATAATCGGTTTTCCACTGAATTAGAGAAGAAAGTACAGGATAAGCAGGGAAATTATAGTACTTTAAAGTAAGCACCTTATGAGGATTCTGTGACTTGAATTCCTTGCTATACATATAGAGTGAACTAACTGATTGTTGAAGGCATGCTTATTGAGGATTAATCTTCATGTAAAGGATGCATGATTCCTAAGCCTCAGAAAATCTGTTTTTAATGTTCAGCTGGCATAAAACAAACCAAGAATAATGAACCCTCAAAATATATATTGAAAGTATATTGGAGACATTTGTTTCAGACTGTCACTGAAGTATTTCTTAGCTAATAGCATCAACATTTTATTTCAGAAATACAGAAATAATCACAGGCTCTCATTTTTATTGCTTTTCACTGAAGAAGGCACGATTTGGGTAATTAAGTATGCCATTTTAGATAAATCCCTTCCATTCCTTAGAAGTTGAAAAAGGATTCCTCTCCACATTTGCATTCATTAAAACCTGTAACTATTGTCTACTGTTCATGCCAGCATTCTAATGACTTCTGAAAGTTAACAACATTAAGGCTTGAGAAGAAAATCATTGATTAAAATAACTCTCATAAGTTTTCTTACTGCAGTAGCTCAGTAAAAACTATGCAGGTAGCATTGGTGGGTGGGAAATAGGCATCACTGAAGCTGTCACCACTGCAAAAGGGTTCATTGCTGCACTGCACTAACAAAACTGAGAAGTACTTTTTAAGGAGAGCAACTGAAGATTAACTTGTCCTCTTGAAATGTTGTTTCTCTTTCCAGAGGATGTTGTGGAGCTTGGGTCAAGCTATGGGAAATTTTGTGCAGGTTCTGTTATGCTGCTCACACTCTGTTGGTGCTGGTCTCTACAGAACTTACCTTCAGCCCTCGATCACAGACAACACGTCACACAACAGCAATGCACTTACATTACGTAATTGCAAGCTGATCCTTGTGCTGGGGCACTCAAAAAGACCCCTGACCTCAGTGCTTGGGCATGTTTTGTTATTTGTAAAAGTTCACTGTCTTAACTCTGACTACAGACAATCATTTTCTTTCCTACCTCAGTGGGCCCAGGATGGAGACTTTTATTTATGAGCTTCTTGACAGATTTGGATAGGTACTTGGCAGGAAGAAAGTCAAGTAATTATTGGAATAAAATAAATTGTTTGTCATCCTCATGTATTTTAAATTTTATCTCATATCAGTAGACCCTAAATCGTACAAAACAAACAAAACCAGTCAGAAAACTATCACTGGGGAATTCTTGGAGCAATGAACATACTTCCAGAGGCACATCACGTAATGTTAACAGTTACTTTAGTAGTCTTTGCTAACTAATGTGTTGATTGTGTTTGGGGTTTTTTTAAGATTCTGCAGCTCTCTGCTTCCTGAGACACAACAAAGCCTTGGATTACTCAACAGGAAACCATTTTTTTTTTCAGAATAATTTATTATTGCAACCATTCTTTTACACTTATTCTTCTGGAAAACACAACAAAGGAGCAGTTTCTCCCAAAAAGGTTGCAAGGGTTTTTTCATCTGTTCCTGATGAAGGAATCCTCTTCTGCAGCTCCACAGCATTCAGTTTTGTGCTCAGACTAAGCTTCCTCATGATGAAAATAAACAAATAGGTAAAAGCAAGTCCTCTTGTTATATATCTTAATGATCCCTTTTGAAAGCCTTAGTTTAAAAGGCAATGTTTCCCATGACAGCAAATATCCAGAAACTTCACAATCAGAATTTACATAAACTCCCACCACAGAAATCCTATGCTTCACGTTTGACAGATGTGAAATTGAAGCACAGAGTTTGAGGATAACTAAGTCTGTTGTGGCTCGGTGGCTCAGTGATTTGTCAAAGATAACACAGGAAATACGTGACAGAGATTTTAATTTAGGTTTCCTAAATTTGTGGCTATCATCCTGACCATCCACCTTTTCCCTCTCACCAGTAATATCACCACAGTGATCTTTACGAAGCATCAAACACATATTTTGAGAGGAAGTGGGAGGTAGTTGCTAAGGCTAAAAAGGAAATCTATGTTTTAGGAAGAAAACAAGCCCTGTACGTGCCAGCTGGCATCCACAGTTAGAAAACGAGCTTTGCTTTCTGTTCTGGGTGCAATTATAAATGCTCTTCCTTGTGTACATGTGCAAAATATGCACAGAGGAGAACTGCCACAAGTTGGGCAATAAAGTAACCAAGCAGCCAACACCACTGACACTTAAACACCCTGAGAACTGCTTTCTCTAGGAAAATGTCTGAGGAAATTAGAGAATATTTCCACTGCTGTCAATTCTCACCTTTTTCTCTGGGCAAAAAGGAGGTTTGCCCTTGCTTTCCTCCTGGTCTTGTGACTGAATTGAAGGAGAAACCCTCCTCAACTAAGTGGCATCATGGCTGGTCTTCAGAACATAAAGTTTTCTTTATAAAACATCTATATTAATTTGTAACATAGAATTGCTGTTACAAACAGCATTTGAATTCTGAAACATCTTGAGATTGGAAATTGTGCTTATGAAGTAGCCTTACATTTCTGTGCATCTCTGGCATGCCATACCCCTATGAAGTCTGCTGCCTCCAGCAAAGTAAGGCTTTTTTATAGAAAAGGCCCCTAGCCATGACTGCCATTGAGGGTCTATTGTTTTGGAGTGACCTTAAGCGTGGGCCACATCCATCCACAGAACACAGGAGAGTATGTCCTCTTTATTATCTCCTCCAGAGAGAAGCAAAGCATATGAGAGGGTAAAACGTTACAGTCACCACTGACAAATACACAATAAAGAGGGAAGTCTGTTGTAGAATTGCATTTCTTCTCAGCAGTGGAATTAACCAGAGAGATAAGTCTGAGAAAAGTAATTATCTGAAACTTTTCAGGAAGTAATTGTTGGGTTTTTTGTTGTCACACAGAGATGACTTTGCCAGCACTGTGTGAATTCAAGTGAACTCAGTGTCCCCATTTGGGCTGAAAATGGCCATAACAAACAACTGGAGGGTGCTGATAGCATATTATCATACATGAATTCTTCACAGTATCCTTGCACTGCCCATTTTAAAAAAAGAAAAACACTTCCTGCCTGGATACATTACAGCAGAGGGCAAATGTTCTAGAATGACCCGAGACAAAGGCAGGGTTTTTGTTTTGTTTTGTTTTAATGAGACTCTGAGAATAATAATGGTTCAGGATACCAAGAAATAGCCCGGTTGGGCTTTTGCTCTAGTTCTCAGAAGGAAGAAAAACAACCTCCTTGGACTGCAGACATTTTTTCCTTATATTTGTCTTACATCTCAGCCAGGAAGGTCTCCTAATAATGAGAGGCTGGTATTGCTTGTGTTAGACTGCACATTAAAAGGCTTTCAAGTATTCAGATTTCTTCCTTATATAAAGGGTGATGCAGCTGCTTTTGCTCAAGATGTTTCTCTTCCATAGCTGTAGCAACAATGATAATGAGTGTTAGTAGCCAGGCATAGAACTGACTTGTTCATCAGCACTGAAACAAACACAAAAATGGAAAAATGCCCCTTCTACTCAGAATCTTTTTTCTAATACTTTTTAATAATTTCACAGAATAAACTAACTGGCATTTGAAAATGCACGATTTATTCAACTAAAGTATTTTAAAATATCTTGAATAACATATTAAGTCATTAAAGTCAGAATCAGAGAATGACAAGATTTGGAGAATCTGGTGCATTTTCCCATCAGAAGCAAGACATCTGGCTTTGAACTTTGACTAGTGTTTTCATTAGTTTTGCTCACCTGGCTTGCAGAGAACCCTTAACACCACTGTTTAGTGCAATAGGATCCAGGGCCGATGTTTTGATTGCATTCAAAAATAATTTCTTCTGCAACAGAAGAATATATACAAAGATATTCAACTCCTGCTTCTCAGCCCAACCTTCCGTAAGGTATAATATCAACACTCACAAGAAGTTTCCACTTTCCTCAGCACTTAGTTCAAAGGAGAAGTAAAAGCAAGAGGCACATGTGGATGATTCTGCTTTCACATCACTAAAAATCAGGACTAGATCCAGAAAGATCAAGTGAACTGTACTAGCAAAATGTTACCATAAGCTGGAACACAAGTGATATGCAATACTGCTGTAACTGTTGGCAGACAGAGTTCTGCCCTCTTGTGTATTTGTTCTTGTCATTTTGACTGTCTGCCTAGAACCTTTTCACATGCTGAATTTTATAGTTATGCTGGCCGAGTTTATTTCTTTTTCCCTGGTGACACCCACTCTCAGACATTTTCTTTGAAGTTCTCCTGATAAGGTTAGGAAATCTTGGTAGATCATGAACTTTGAATAGGGTTTTAATGCTGAAAGAAGACTAACATTAGCTTCTTCTTCAGGCCAAAATTACAATCTCGGTATAAATCTCTGGATTACTTAATTTTAAAGGTCTTAATAAACCAATTTGAAGACTAACAGTAATTTTTATTTCTCTTTTCAACTCTCCACTTATATTGTCAGGAGTCTCTTTGCTCCTCGCCTTTTAGCACAGAGAGCACTTAGCAAAATGTTCATTATTAGCAACAGTTAATATATTGTAACTGGCAGGTTTAGGTATGCCCCCTCTTTCTCATAAATGGAATTGGTAACATGCAGCATTATCTCTTCCCTCAAGCCTTTTGCATCATCACATCTCTAATATATTTGACTATGAATACACTGGAATATGTATACTTGTTAATATAAGTGCTAATAATGGAGTAGGACTCATATCACATAACCATCACAACGTTACAGCGTGTTGTCAAGTCAATTCCTCTGAATCCTTCAGTAATTAGAGGGGAGAAACCATTACTTCTAGACATTAGTCTTTCCACCTTCAGACCAGTGAACTGAATTGCCTCACTTCAGTTAGAGCCCTCTCCTAGAGAGATAGCATGGACTAGATGTCAGCTTTCAAGTGGCAATGTCTAAATGAGGTGGATTTTTGTCACAGGAGATGACATCTGTAAGCACACGGTGAATGGAGAAGGATAAGACAAGAAATAGTGTTTTCAAGATGGGAGATGATAAATTTCACTCCAGACTCTTATGAAGCTGTTTGAAAATGTTAGCATGATAAGACTAAGGGCAGCAGAAGTTTCATTAAAACATCTCTTCCCAATGTGGACATGCAAGATTTTGAATTTATTGTGAACAGGTAAAGTCACTTGTATAGGTATAAAGACCAATAGTCAAGTGAAGGCGATGTACAAGAAAACTTCCCAAAAGATCTGGAGTGCAAAAAAATTTACACAGAATGTAAGTTAGACTGGTATAATTGGTTTGGCAAGACAATGAAGAGTGGGTATTTTTCCCTTTTTATAAATACAATGCAGAAAAAATCAAAAACCACAAGGAAGATTTAAATGAAAGCACATCACTGACAGAAGACTAGGTGGGAACACAGAGACTGCAGACACAGGATGGGTGTCAGAAGGGAGTAGTGCAGCAGCCTGTCTTTCTGGATGTGTGATTAACTCTTGGCTTTATGTGTGACCCTAGGAGAAAGGCTGAGAGCCCTCCATTCAACAGAAATGAAGAGTGTCAGGTCTTTTGAAAGAGGTATAGCAGATGCCTCCGTTTACATAGGACTCAAGCCTCTCTGTGGTGCTGACACAACGCATATCACTGTTAAAAACAGATTTCTTACAATAGTTAAAGGGGTGAATAAAAAATACTGCTTGTCCTTCTCCACTCTATGCTTCCTTCTTTTCAAAGTGAGCATTTTGCTAACTGCTTCCACATGTCGTTTTAATACATGAACAAATGTCTCAGAAAACTACCTAAAAAATATTACCAGTTACTTTAGTTTTCAATTTAAATCTGATATCACTCTTCCAAGAGAGGAAAAGACACTTTCACAACAACCTTCTGCTCAAAGTACTGTTAAGAAGGTTATAACCCCTTGAAAAATATGTGTGAAACTGAAAATACTGGCAACCATTTCAGCAGAAGATCCCCACTCTACACTGCTATAAGAAGGATCTGAAAAGAATGATACTTATGACATCAGCTATCACTTTCTTCAAGAACTTAAATTTTTTTCTATGAAGTTTCTTTATTATCTTAGCAATGCTGTAAAAATTGTTGTTGCATCCCTAAATGTGGGCCAGATTAGGTAGTCAGAAAGGAATTAAATTACCAGTACTTTAAACAGAACTTGCTAGTGCAAGTAAGGACTTTTTGGATGTAGCCAGTGCTGTAGAATCTGACCCAGTATTAATAGACACTAGTGAAATGGTCTTCAGTTACAACCTTATGCGCAATTTAGAATAAAGTGTATTAATGAGGAATGGTTCGAAGTACGCAAATGCTGTGGAGAAGTGTTTATGCTCCACCAGTACCCCATTACCAAAACTGCATTTGGTACTAGTAGATATTCTACCCTTCAAGTGACCACTGAAGGGCAAGACACATTAGAGAGAGTTACAAATTTTTGTACCAAAACGAAAAGGCATTTTGATACAGAACTCAGCTAAAAATATTTGCTTGCTAAAGGCTGTAGGTCTAAATAAAAATAATCCTGTAAGGGAGCAGGAGTCCAAAGATTGGAGATAAATACACACAGGTGAATACTAAGGCACAGGACAAATGCAGTGTGTACGGATCAGAGTGGAAACTAAGATACAAAAGCAAAACCAAGCTTTTGAAGTACTGGTACTGTTGCAACACTAGATTTTTCTGGCTGTGCTCAAAAGCTTAGATCTCCAGTTTACTTTTGCTACGCCTCAGCAGAGCCAGGCACCTGAGAACTGAACAGCAAACCATGTGTACACTCCATCACTCACAGCTGCCTAGAGCACGTTATATGGCACAGGCTGAGCTTTGGTACCTGCTTTCCCCAAGATTTTTGGTTGATGCCCAAAGAGTGAGTCACTTTATGCAAACATTGGGTAAAATATGGAAACTGCCCTGCAGCCTGCTGACCCTTAAGTGTCATGCTCCTTCTCCCTCTCTTTCTGGCCCAGTGAGTGTTGGATTCCTCGTTCCATAAGGTTTCCTCTTTAACAGAAGCTGTGGAAAACAAGTTTTCCAAAAGCCCGATGATTAAGAAATTCTTCAAGGACATCTGAAAGTAGACTTCCCACGAACCAGGCAATTCTATTAGAATGAAGTAACTTGTTGAGAACTAGGGCAGGATAAATCTTACCCTAAATGTCCATGAAAGTATAAACTATGACTTAAAATCAGAACTGGACATCACATTCCTGATACAGAACTAGTTGGTGTCCATTCTTCTGAAGCTCAGAGATAACTAGTTTTGAAATGCTTTAAATTAGCTTCTTGTTGTTTGTTTTTATGAACAGTGATCTCAACTCAGCGATCAGGAAAAGTAACAGCACAGCACTTGGATCCCGCTCACGCCCATTCACCACAGGAACAGGTCAACATTTTGTTCTTTTTATAACACACTTTTTATAATAAGTCTTTTTTTATCTGGAGCCCAGAAACAGAGATACTACTTCAGGCCATGGAGTATGTATTCCCACTGACTAGCTTGCATCCACAGGAAGGCCAAAAGCAAACAAGCAACAAATTCCCATAGCCAGTTGGTCTCAGTGGTGGGGGCCAACCTGCTGGAAAGCAATGGTGGTGAAGGACCTGGGGCTGTCCCTGAGCCAGCAGTGTGCCCTTGTTGCCAAGAGGGCCAACAGAACCTTGAGGTGTGTTAGGAAAACCATTGCCAGCAGGACAAGGGAGGTGATCCTGCCCCTGTACTCAGCCCTGTTGAAGCCACCTCTGGAGTGTCCATTTCCTCAGTACGAGAGAGATATGGAGCCCCTGGAGCAGGTCCAGCAGACAGACCTAACAAGGATAGTTAAGGGATTGGAACATCCCTCTTGTGAGTGGAGTCTCCCCCCTGGAGATATTCAAGAACTTCCTGGACACAATACCATATCATGTGCATGACCCTGGATGAACAAGGAAGTTGGACAAGATGGCCCACTTCCACCTGACCCATTCTGTGATTCTGGAATGTTTCTCCAGGCTACCAGTGAACTTTGGGTGTATTTTCCCTGGGCAGGATGAACTCATCACCTAAGGAAGCTGTTCTCACAGCTCAAGAGGGGCCTTGAGCACCAGATGCAGAAGGGCTGCCCCTTCTCCTTTGTGTATGTCCAATTTGCAGTCCAAATTTGTTTCTTATTACATCTGTCATGCACACGATGACTCCAACAACAAGTGCACACTTGAGAATTTCCACATCCTAATGAGCCTTAGGAAGTTAAGCCCCTTAGAACTCAGCCTAGTTGTATTTTGGACAACCAGAAGTTTCCCACTGGCCCCAGTCAGGACTAAACTGACAGTGATGCTTTCTGCCAAGACAAGCACTTCCTTTAACAGTGGGTGGGTAACCTGGAAGCTTTCAATCACGGGGAACAACTGGAAGCTGTAATGCTGTAAGTATCCCCAAGAATTTGCTTAGAAAAAGGAAATTGAGGATACAAAAAATTTCTTTGTTTTAGTCTTCAAGTACCATAAGATATGGCTTGCAATATTTAATCTCACTTTTCCCAGCAAAGCACTTTTATAATTTTTTTTTACATAATGTCTGCTAGCTTCTGCACTTTCTGTCTTGCTAAATCATCTTTCCTCCTATTAAAATGAATTTAAAAAATATCCTGTTGTTGACCCATCTCATGGTAGGGCATTTCTGTGACTTGGAAAGTATTACACTCTATTGGTTTTGTGGTGATATCTGGCTGTCATGGAGATGTGGTTTCTACTCACTCATCTTTCTTTGGACTGATGTATGCATGTTGAAGGACAATATTACAGAAGAATATTATAACGTCCTGGACAAACTGCAGCTAGAAGCTTAAAAAATCCTATGAAGGATGTATAACCTAACATTGTTCCTGTGGCTCACACTTTCTCAGACGCAACTTCTATGAAAATCCAACACTATATGGATCACACTTTTCCATGGCTTACCCCTACCCTGCATTAACCAAACAAACAAGCAGAGAAAGCACCTACAGCTGCCTTCAGAACTGGGGTTGAAGAAGAAAGCAAAAATTTTTGACAGAAAATTTGGTGACAAATTAACAAAAAATTTTAAATATTAAAATATTCCATACCTCACTGAAGACAGAAGTGGTAACACCAGGATGCTGGGGGGCTTTATGCTCTTATTTCCCTTTTTAGGCAGATTTGTCTGGTTAAAACATATTTTCTAGGGCACAACACAGGCTCCTTACTTGGAAAAGAGATCTGTTTCATTACAACAGCCAGAGGTGAACGCAGGAGTGTGCCTTTTCATCAGGAAATTTGAACACAAACTTTCAAGTATACTTCTGTCCCAAAACGAATTTGTTCTGACTACTGGCATTCTACTTTCCCCATAGCTAGAAACATGTAGAATAGTAGATAAATAGACAGCCATGTAGACAAGCAGACAGACAGGCAGATTTTCTACCAAAGCAAGCATCCTCTCGTGTACTGTTTTTGAAAAGACAGTTTTCAAAGACCTATTAAAAAGACTGATTCTGACAGAATAACCAAACATTGACATTGGTAGCAATTAAAAGTCAAATTGCAATGTACAGAATCATAGCCCACCTACAGCTCTGTGGTTCTGGGCACATCTGTCTCTTTATGATGAAATTAGGAAATGTACTGTAAGCCCAAGTCACAGTCCCCCAAGGCTAAGAGGAAGCTGGGTGTTTTCTTCCACAGAAGTAGCAGACGTGCCTGAATTCATGGTTCTCAATTTGATATGGAGATGTCTTGGTAAGGAAAAGTTTTTCTGATCCACAGTAACAATAAAACAAATGGCGTGCCACATGCTGTTCTTCCTTGGCTAACGACACTGATAGTTGTGTCCTCTTGTCACATTTTCACAGGATGTATTTGAACATTATACTACATTGTTATCATGTCTCTACAGTTTTTAGATCAGAAATGGCTGGACAGCTTGGAAGAGAGAAATGAGTAGTCATTTAACCTGTACCCATTTAGAAAGTGAAGTCCTTGCAAGCTTCAGCTTATCATTCCTGGATGTTTTATGTAGGCAACCTCTGAAGTGATGTAGAACCAACTATGTGTCAGAAAAGATAATTTCACTTCAGAGCTCACAGCTCTCACCTAATGGGAATAAGCCCTTTTTTCTTGTTTCTTTAATTCTTATTTTGAAAATGTAATTATTGGCTGGGAAATCTGACCCCCGTTAGCCACCTGCCAAGTACTGACTCACATCTGTGTACAAGATGTTCCCAGCTCTTGTGCATGTATTTTTTATCTATTTGCAAAATGTACCACATCAGACACTTTCTAAATGCACAGAAAGAAAAGGAAAAGGACCCTCAGCATAACCAAAGGGTCAGGTTCTAGGGGGTCTTTCCCCCTTACTTGCTCCTATTTGCATCTTACCACTTTTGATGTCTTCTGACAGAACTGTTCTATATGGTTCAGAAACAATCATGGACTCTCAAGCATCACTAAGATATGGCAAATCTCCAGTCCCTGTTTTTGATAAGATGCTGATGAATTAGTCTACACTGAATATATGATGTCTTGATAACAAGCTGGCTAAAATGGTTTAGTTCCCATTCCTGAATTACCAGGTTAGAGCATTTCTCTAGTCATGGCAGCATTCAAATGCAGTAACAGTCATGGTATCAGCCTTGCATTGATGCCACACTCGATGTTTGGGCACTCCTGAAATTCATTTGGGCTCTTTTGCATATGTGTGTGCACGTGTGTGCACATGTGTGTGTGTGTGTGTTTGTGTACATACTGACTGAGAACTAGGAAGAAAGAGAGACTTGCTGGTTTACAATGTGTATGGTTCCTGAAAAGCCTT
Source organism: Cyanoderma ruficeps (assembly GCA_008694505.1). NCBI lineage: Eukaryota > Metazoa > Chordata > Aves > Passeriformes > Timaliidae > Cyanoderma > Cyanoderma ruficeps. Next base: position 46,249,481 of record VZDJ01007749.1, read on the forward strand.
TGCTCCTAATAAACACTAAGTTTCACTTATAATCAATCACCTAGACTGGCATTGCACTCAAATTTGGTTCAATCTTCCATCAAGACACCTAATGTTGAAGGGATACCCTAAGGGGAAGAAGAGCACTGCAGGCAGAGGAATGCTATCAGGTGCAAATGCAGCAGATCAGTCGTTGCACCCAGAACCTTGGCATCTACCAGTGGTTAACAGTCAAGCAATCTCCCTTTAATGCTAGTGCACCAGTAATTTATGCAGACTCGGAAAGAAATTCCTGTAGGAGTTGCAATTTATTTCCTGTTAGTCTGTTGCTGTCTTCCTGTTGGCTGTTCTTGCAGTATAGCACTCAAGAAATCCTGAAGTCACACTGTCAAGACTTGCAGCCTTTATTCTGGTGAGCTGCAAAAAGACCCTGGAATTTTTGTAAGCTGGAAATAGCTGGAAACTTGTGTTAAGACAAATGTAGGACAGCACCCCTGATCTCCCTGAAGTGAATTGGTACCCATCTGGTTGTTCATCAGAAATGTGATGCGTCGCTATGGTTGTGACTGTTGAAAAAGCAATCGCTATGTAAATAAGACTGTCCAAATTGCTTAATGAACACAACCCTCGGTCCTCAATATCCCTCTTCAAAATGGTACAAACCAACAGGATGAACCCAAGTGCTGTTGAAAAAAAGACCTAAGTCCCTTCTGCTAAATTCTAATAAGTCCTGTAGGTTTGATGTTTTGGGGCGACTCAAAGGGGATTTTTTCAGTAATGCAATATGGTAGCAGAGATGGGGTGTACTCTGATAGGCTCACGAGGAGAAGTAGATGCACCCATCTCCCTGGCATTCTTCCTAGTCCTGTGGCCAACTGTGGTTGAGGAAAAGTACAAGGACAAGATAAGCACAGAGTGATGCATTCATCTGGAAGAAATGGCTTCTGTTTCCTAGCTATAGATCAGCATTGTCTAACTTTCTCAGTGCATATTTGGTTTTGAAGTTCAGACTTCTTAAATGATTCAAAGGATGGAATGCTGGAAACAGAAAAGAATAGAAAATTCAGAGAAAACAAACTCTGATGTCTCCTCAAGAGCAACTCGAGACTCTGGCTGTTACTTCATCCACTGATTCCATTTGGCAGAAGTCAACCTTATATATCTCCACAGCACACACAACTGCTTCAAAGCACCTTCAGGTTGCTCTCATGTTGTGTTTCTACAGAGTGCAGAGTATATTCTTTGCTGCCTGCTATCCTGACCACCTTCAATCATAGCTACTTCTTCAGGAGAGATACAGAAAATACTCAAAAGCCTTCCTGCCAACAAACAAAACAAATTCTCATTAAGTAAAGAGTAGTGTATGGACTTTGCTTCCACAAAACAAAAAAACTCTGTTTAGGCAACTGTATCTGAAAAGAGAGTGTGCTAGGACTGGGCAAAAAAATGTTAAATGTGAAATTTTTCACAGTAAATAATGTCACAGGTACAAAGATGCAGTGAGGGGGCTTTGAGAGACTGACAAACATTATCAACCAAGATAATGATGCCTGAAACTGTGTATACTTATAATGACAGAAATAGTATTATTTGTTGGGGTTTTCCTAGATTCCTGAGTATGACTGACATGGCCTCAGGGAACTGCTCCAGGTTGTCAGTAATAGTTTCATTGCCCTCTGGAACAGCTTGAACTTAGCATGCAAGTCTTGCAGTACCAATCATCAGCAGTCCCAGCCTTATCATGCTGGCCAGCCAGCTTTCGGCAGCAGCTGCAGGGGCAACATGGCTGGAGCTGCTCCTGTGTGCCTTGAAGATAAAAAAAGAACACCCTATCTGACTCACTGAGTTAACATCTATCAGCTCTGCCAACACTGTGTTCAGTGTCTGGGAAGCTGATATAGTAAATTTCTGCCCATATTGGTAATGGCAGTGATTCACTGAAGCACTTGGAAAGTTTAAGATCATGTAACAAGCTTAGGATTTCTCGACCTGGCAAAAGAAATAGGGATTTAAACTACCATAAATTCTCCCTGAAATATTTCTTTTCCATTAATTTTCTTTTCCAATTTTAGCTGCTTTTCTGTTCTCAACCCCTTCTCTTCCTTCCTTCCTTCCTTCCTTCCTTCCTTCCTTCCTTCCTTCCTTCCTTCCTTCCTTCCTTCCTTCCTTCCTTCCTTCCTTCCTTCCTTCCTTCCTTCNTGTTTTTTCTTCTTTTTTCATGCTCTATTTTTGTCCTCCCTCAAAAGTGTGTATGTGGGCAGCCCAGGAGCAACTGTTACAGCTCACACATAAAATTCATGTGCATTTTCATAACATTTCTCAGATCTTTCTTTTCTCTTATTGCAAGTGAAATGTTTGTGCTTCAAAAGCCACTTTTAGAATAACAGATTGAGCTAAAAGAAACATATTGATTATACCAAAGTGTATGATCTTGGATTATAACCTGTTGATACTGGTTATTGCTGTGAGCCTGAAGTTCGGCCAACACAACTAGACAGAAAGTTTGGACCCTGAAGTTTCCATAAGGATATACCTAAACCTCTTCCCCTTTCTATGAATTCATATTAGTTTGCTAATGACTGATTTAACACACCTGAAAAATTACTGGTATGTAGAAATATGGTATTAGATGAGAAAGAACGAGAAAAGAAACTCTAAAGTATTAATGGTGAAGGTCAGGGAAAGGAAGTGGCAAGATTAAGAATAACAAACATAGTGGTTTTATTTTGGGAATATGGGAAAATGGGCCTGTGGGAAGGAAGGAGTCTAAAGGGTAAAAGATAATGGAGTTGAACTGAAAGTGAATTTAAGGACTCCAGGGAGGTAGCAGATGAGCCTCGCTGAGCAGCTGCCACAGAATCAGTAGAAACTGAATTCCTACAAGTCTTCTTGGGAAAGCTGGACTTTAAAGGAGGGAAACCTATTCTTTACCAGTCATATCTCCCACCGGCCTCCCCACTCCCAGAAATAGCTCTGGATATCAAGTATGGTGTGATATTGAATTATGAAGAGGTCCAGGGATGAGTCATCACTGAAGTCTATTTAGCATTCATTAATTTCCACTAACTTTGTATGTTCTATCTTCAGCAGAACCTCTGAAAAGAGTACTATATTTGGCAGGGCCTAAACAAAACCCTTGCTTAGTCTGGTGCAAATCAGCACAAGTTGAATTATCCATGTAGGTGAGACTTGAGACTTTGACTCATTTTCTTCAAGTGAAACCCCCAAACTAAATGTTCATAAGGACCTAGCTGTGGGGGAAATGGGGGGGTTGGTTGGGTTTTTGTAAAAATTAGGCAGAAGGAACCAAAACAAAGTATGCATCTCAGTTCATTCGAGGTGGGATGAGAGAAACAGACAAGACTGATGCCTCACAACAACATACCAGCTTGGACAGTACTCAGTACCTAGTGTTCTTCAAATATTGAAACAGAACAGTGTTTAGAACCTGAGTTTGCTCAAAAACACTGGAATGAGAAAAATACTAAAAGAAAATAGTTGGCTACCACTTACATGGCTTCTGTTTCCTTGGAGTTGGAAGAAAATATGTTACTAGAAGCAGTAATTAGTGAAATTATAGAAAGGGACAAACTGAGGTCTAGGTTAGTTAGACATACCTATTGCCTGCCAGCTGTAAGAAAAAAAAAAAGAAGGTGCACTCTTCTGATTTTTTTTTTTTCCCAAAAAGTACCCTGTGGGTTCACTGAAGAACTAGAAAACCCCCTCACATTGGCATAACCATACCATGTGGTGCTCCATGTTTTTTCCCATGTGTCTTTCTTTGACTTTTGGCCATGTAATCAAATCTTTTAAATCTAAAAAAAAAAACCCAAACAAAAACCTAAAGATCTATGGGCAAACAAAACATAGTACCAAATAACATTTGAGGCTGATGTGGTAGAAGAAGAAAATGGATCAACAATTTGTGAATTATAGCTTTGACACTAATGGGGGAAAATGCTGTAACACACTTCACACCCTCAAATATTTGCTGCTTTCCTGTCTTTGCATGGGGCCAAGTTCTTCAGGACCATATGCACCTACTCATTATAGTTCAACAGCACCAAATGCCAGTGTAGAATGGCATTGACAAGTTCCCTTTTAAGTATCTTTACATGGAATTGAGAATATTTGCACATTAACTGAAGGCTAATAATTGAACTTCCTTAGTTAAAGAGAAAACTTCAGTCACATTTTCCTTTTTTGATTTTTTTTTCTTTTTTTCTTTTTTGGGGGGGGGGAGGGGGATGGGAGGGAGATTAAAAACATTTGATTTGGCCTGAAGTAAAAGTGCATACTTCACACATATTTCTAACCAACCCCCAAAAACAGTCTCTGGCTTTGAACGTGTTGAACAGGAAGCCATTTAGTGTTGGAATGCTTGCTTTGCTGGTCCAAGAAACACACATACTTATTACTCCTGGGCTATCTAAAAAGTTTGAGGGTGAAAAAGTTTAATTTATATGTAGAAACTTGTTTCCTGTTTTGTTTTTCCCCTTGTGTGCCAAGTCTGTTTTTCAAACTCTGTGATAGGAAACACATTTCCCTTTTTCTCCCTTTCGTCTCACTTTATTTACCCAGCTGTATAATTCACTTCAATTTATAGCTCATACTCTTACCTGGCTTAAAGTCCAAAGACACAGTCAGAGAGAGGAAAAGATGGATGTTGTGTTTTCATGGTTACTGAGGAAAGGGAAGAATCTGGGTGGATGTGAAGCTGCCTTTATATCAATATCAGGGGAGTGGTGGTGGACTTCTCTTTCAGGATGTGCCACAGTATATGTTGAAGAAAGGTGAGGAAGAGGGCACAAGAAAAACTGTGTCAGTGTAGAATGTCCCATGATTATTAAGTTATGCATGTTTTAAGTCTACTTACTTTCTCTGAATGAGATACCCATCTCAGCAACTTTGCTCACTTTGGAACTACTTACACGTGGAAGCGTGAGCAGCTAAAAATAAAATTAAGCTATAACAAAATAAAACCATATAATAATAACAATAATACTATTTCTAATAGCAGTAGAGGTAGTAGTAGTGGTAGTAGTAGTGAAAAAACCAAAAGACCCATTCACAGATCTTGGGTATGCCTAATACACATAAATATTTATGCATGAACTCTGCAAAGGAATTAGTTGCCCAAAGAGGAAGAAAAGCCTTCCCAAACAGGAGCCATAAGATCTTATAATAAAATTTTGACTATAAACTAAGATCTCTGCAATTAAAACAAAATTGGGGAATGCCTGTAGAACTGGTTTTTATTATCATTAATTTGGAGTCATTGCTCCAACCAGGCTTTTAGTAAATGGAGGGGTTTTGTGGAGGTAAAATGATGGCTAACAAAATCCATTGTGCTTGTAAGTATAAATGTCTATCACAGCCAAAGAGAACGGCCAGACACAATACTTTATTTACTTTTCTATTTAAATTTATAAGACTATAACAGCCTACAGAACAGTTTGAGCCTTTTCTTCCCCCTCCAGCATTTCAATATAACAAACAAAATAAAACCCTTCCAAGCTAGTAAGCAGAGCAAATGCACCAAGAAGAAATCTGATATGATTCCCCTTGTGTGCTCTCCTGGGAGTGAAGTGATGTAAAAAACCTATTCCTCTCTTTTGCATTGCTCTTCCTGTGGACATCAAATGCTGTATGTTAATAGCCTCAAATTAAAGATTAACGTAAATGCACATGATTTCTTCTGTATCTGCAACAGATCCTTCGCTTCCTTATACCCCTATTGCTGAGAAAGAAGTCAATAAAATCGTGAGTGCACCCACCAAACCTGCCCAAACCAATCCCCTTTCCTTCCAGACCATGTGGCTGGGGCAGAATGGCTGCACAGCACCATTACCTGCGGAGGATCTTGCTGCTGCAGTGAGCTCTCAGGGCCGCCACACCGCATCGCTCCACACAGGTTGTGAGAAGGCCACGCACGGGACTGAAGAGACTTGACTTGGCATTTGCCCACATTTCTGCCAGTGTTCCTGGCCACACTGCCTGCCACACCCCAGCCGGTGCTGAAGCAGGATTGTCAAATCTCTCTGGGTAGCAGAAATTCCTGAAAAAGAACATCGCATTTGTAGCACCTTTTCCATTTTCACATAGGTTGCTTCCTATAGCCGGTGGCATATCCCAGATAGTGGCATATGTGCTGGACACAGCAGGTCTAAAGTTCAAGGTCTTTCGTCTCCCTGGTCTATGTCTTTTCCTGAAGAGAAGGTTCAACAACAGAAAGAATAACTCTTTCTCATTTCTGCCAGAATGGCACAGTCTCCTTCCTTCAGTGTCTCTGAAGTAAAGACTTACGCTGGCTCAAGGAACTGTTCTGCCTCTTCTCTCTCCAAGGATCTGGGATATGGGAAGGAAAGAGGGCTGAGCCTTCAGTGCACATCACCCCGCTCGAAAAGAAAAGAGAAGAAAAGATGCAGCATTTAACACTCAAGTGTTCAGATGCCAAATGTTTTGCAAGGGACTTACCCAACTGCTGGACAGCAAAATAAAGAAAGCCTTCCTCGGTCTGTCAGAATACTTGCAAAACAAAGTTAAATTATTACTTTTTCTGACTAAATAATATAAACATGATGCACTTAGTGCGCCATTTCAAAGGCTGGCTCCTAACCACCAGCAATAAATATATTTCAATGGCAACTGAATGGAGGAATTACGGTACAACTCTCTATTTGGGGCCTGGTTGAACCATGTTACAATGAAGAATTGGCAGAAGTAGAATGAGCTTCTTTTATCCAACTGGTATGCTTTTCATCCATCATCCCTTTTATTGTCTGAATAGATTGTAAATATTTTTTCTCTTAAGATCTTACTAATTCTTCTGAGGATCCTTTAAAATTGCTCTGTTTCTTCCCTGGTATAGGAATTCTCAATTTTATCCTGTAGCAATAGCTACAGTCACATTACTACAGTCTTGCTCTTAGGGAGCAATCCTACACCAGGTGGCACAGAGTGACTCGCATCCATACTGCTCAGGGCTATGCTCTGGAGCACCTCACCTACTGTCTCCTCTGGAGTCCACAGGAAGCCCCCACAGCTAAGGATATAATTATTTTATGTTGTGACTTTTCAGAACCATTTCAGCCTCCTGCAGCGGTGTCTTTATAGCGTAATGTGTAAGTAAGGCACACCATGGAGCATGTTATGAGTTAGTGAGAGGGTAGTCAAGAGAATGAATTTGCTAGAATTACATAGAAAAACTGCATAGAGCTGAACAAGTTGAGGTAGTGTTTTCTGAAAATAAATTATCCTCAAAATAATTAGTGAATTTCATCTCAGGGAAGACTTGATTTCTTCCAAAGGGCAGATCAAACCGCTGGTTTCCATGGAAGAAAATGAATAGTGGTCCGAGTATGAAAACAGGCTTAGCACCTGATTTACAGGGTAGACATATCCATAGCCTCTGGCATTTCTAACTAACAGCTAGCTTCTCAATTCCTCTTCCTAATTAGCTGTAGGTGGTCCTGCAAATGACAACTAAGCACATCCCTGTCTGCTGAAGGGCTCTGCATGATTTCTGAAAGTTTCCAAATTCAGATTCAGAATGTTCTCCTTACCAACACATATATGAAAATGAATGGGCCTTTCTCATAATTTTTTTCATAGCTTTAAAAAAAAGTTGATTGGAATTTGGTTTGACAATGATTTCCTTCCGTTCTTTTTTGTTTTATCCCAGTAGGTCATTCCAATCTTGGTCACTACTACTTGGTCACTTGTGCAAGCAAGTCTAGGTAACTCCTCTGGTGAGAGGGAGTTAAGAGTCCAGGAGTAATGTTCTGACAAGCCTTCAGCTGTCTCTGCCACTCTTGGCCTGACACTTTCAAAGCTTCAAGTGCCTCACTCTATTCTCTACAAAGTTGGTAGTAACTGTCCCACTGATTTCCATTTTCTTGATCTGTGTCAAAGCACACACTTCATAAAGAAGCTACTGGTGGGTTGTGAAAAAAATTATTTAGAGAAACAGTGCCCAAAAACAGGTTTCTGGAGATCCCTTAAATGAGCCTTGTGAAGGATGTATTAAAACTTAGAGATAAGTTCTCCCTGACTCCACTGCAAGTGGAAAAAGGCAGTCATACAGGGCTTTTGGAACTCACTTAGCAGCAACTCAGTGTAAAGCCTAAACACATACTCAGGAGTAGGCATTTGCTGATAAAGCCTAGAGAACTAAAATTTTTAGTTCACTGACATAAGAGTTCCTTGCTGATATTAGAAAATTTACTGATAAGGATGTAAAAATCCTGGCAAACATTTTGCAAACTTCTGAGGACAAATAGTTCAAGCTAAGTAGAGACCTCACTATCTTCTCTATTCTGTGGGTACTAGCAAAAGAAATGGTGCCTTTATACCCATTTTTATGAAAGCCTGCAAATATAGCAAAGCATAAACACATCCTGTCTAATCTATGAATCCTGGCACACAGCCTGCCACCTCCAGAATCTACATCTCTTATCTAATCAAGCCAAGCAGTAGTGGTCCACTGAAAAACAAAAGACACCTTTCCAAAGCCTTTCCAGTCAGTTTTCCTTCAAGCTGAATATGTACCAGCAGGAAACAAAGAAGAATATTCTTGTTCTGCACAGCTCTCAATGACTGGAAGTCTTCTTCAGCCTTACAAATACTGTATAAAGAAAGATACAGTTTACATTTCCTTTTTTGAGTTAGGCATAAATGGAATGCCTGAGTTCTACTGGTACTTAATGAAAATCATGTACATTTTTTCACATGCATTTTATTATTTCCTGCAAAACACAGTGGGAAGTGTAAGCAATTTAAGGATTCCAGGTCATTCACTTCAGCTTTCTCAAATCCCAGAGCAAACTTTATTGATTCTACTAAAATCATCTTCACTTTTCAAATCTTGCTCTTTTTTAAATTTTGTTTGATGATTCCCTCACCAGTGTATTTTTTTACAAAAATATCATTACCATAAATGTATGAGGATAGCTACAGGAAAAATAGACTTTTTTTTGATCCTGTGTCTTTGGAGATCAGCCTAATGAAACTTTTTGCATTACCCCTTCATTGGTTGTAATTTACCTTGAAGATTAGAAATGGAAGTGTTTGCATTTTATAGTAGTAGATTCTGGAGAAAAGAAAGTGCCTTTTGCATTGAATCCAAAGAACTAAGCGCCATCTCCATTAATTTTGGATGAACTGTCAAAAAATAATCCTGAGGAAACTTATGAACCAAAATATGTAATTCCCTCTGCCTCCTCAAATACTTGAGGTTGACATTTTTCAACTCCAATTTATCAAGAGTCACCTTTCCACTATATATGATAATGAGGCCACATTTTTAGTGAAGATTTTATGTTTTGGGTGAGTGAGCAAGAATACACACATTCATGTGGACAATTTCATACATGTAGTGTTAGGCTGTGTTTCTGTCTGAAAGGTTGTATTTTATGAATGATTTTATCTCTAGAAAATGTTATCTGAGCGGTTTTGTGCCTTTCTAGGACCTAACCCCTCTCTTAAGAAACACTAGTTGTGAATTCAAAAAACCAGTTCCTTTCTGGGAAACCATTGACTGCTTCCTGTTAGTAGTATTTTGGGAAATGGAACTTGATAATGGAACTCATTTTCTCTGTGCTTTGCATGTTTATACGCACCTGTAAATATGTGTATATCAAAGACTTCATTGTTTATTAAGAAAAAAAATCAACCAATACATGTATTAATTATCTTGTTTATTTCTACTTTTTTTTGAGTTGTGATCCTGGTGGGACTTGGGCTTCTTTACTGCTTTATTTATAGATTATGTAAACATTACAATTTTCATTGTATTTGCACCAACTCTGCAGAAGTCCCAGTATAAATAGTTTTCTGTGTGTTGTCAAAGCACCATTTAAAACTAAGTTGGTGTTTAAAAGTGGTTCACATTTACTGTCTCTCAGTGACTTCCCATCACTTTTCCTCAGTTTAAAAGCAAAAAGGTGGTTTTAGCTGTCAGGTCATTGAGTTGTTTCTTGGTTTGAAAATAAGGTGGAGTCCTTCCTGGCTTATGTATCATCACCTCTAAACCAGTCATAGCTGCAGTAAGACATTAATGTAGAGAACTGGGGAGGTCCTGAGAAGTCCAAACAGCAGGAAAGAACTGCAAGGTGAGAATCATTTATAACAATGAGGTAAGTTAGTTGTGGTTGGGTAGGGAGCACTGCACAAGGATAAGATTGCTTCTACTTATTGACCATACGCATAACCCATGGAATTGAAAGAAAAGTAATATTTAACAGAATTTTATCTGTAAATGCATTAAACTTTTTAAGTTGGAAGGAGAAAAAAAACCATAGCCTATACAAGCATTTTCAGAGAAACACTTCTGGAGACAGAACTCAGTCTATCCATATACACATTGGTCTGAGAGAAGGGCTCCTGTCCTTAGCCATGAGCATCTACTACTATACAGTTAGTTATCCTTGATAACACAGTTGACCATTATTTTCCATTCACTAATATATATTCCATGAGGTATCATTATGTTCGTCTTCGTTCAACTAAGAGGTCTGCCTTTTGATATCTTGTGATTTCCTTGTGACCAATGCGGAGGTGAAGAAGGGCAAAGTAGTTGAAGCAAAATTAAAGGTCTTTGCTTATTCTTAGAGTCAGTACTTCCTAAAGCTTGCCTTGCTTCCTAAAATGTTAGGTTGGTCTTTTTTAATAAATGTTTGGGACTTCTTCTCTTCCAGATCTGGGTTAGACAGGGAAATAAATGTCAATATTACAAAATAAAAGATAAAACTCTGGTAGTGGCAACTGGGACCAGAAATATTGAAAACCTGTCCTAGAATTCTTAAATTCAAATCGCTTCCTCTCCAATTTTGAAGTATCAAGACATTTGACTTATTTAGATAAGGTCTGAATAAGAAGCTGGGCTCTCCAGTGTGTATCTGAAACTAAACTGAAGTTGTCAACTTTGGGACAAAAACATTTGGGCACTAGTTCAATTTAAATGTTATAGGAAGAGTATACTAAAAGCTCCAGTAGCCATCTGCTGTACAAAACCCTGATTATTTGAAAACTCATCATCAGTCAACTTTGTGCTAAATGGTGGAATAAATCCTGAAGGTGAAAAAAGAATCTCATTAATTAGGTCCCTGTACCTATTCTGAGAGCAGCTGCTGAAATCAAGGGAGTACATTAGGGGGAAAGAATGATGCTTAGCTAGGACTCTTCCTCGTGACCTTGCTGAATTTTGGATCAGCCCCTAAGATGTCAGGTTATGTGTACTTTGGACAAAAAATGCCATATAAATGCATATGTACACTGTGCCTTACAATCTGCAAAAGTACAGATCAAAAATATGAGACAAATGTGTTGGTAATTAAGTCATATGAAACTAATATGTTCTCCAGCTGCAGTTAAGAGCTGTTAAGCAAATGGTGGTTACATATTTTCATCTTTCTGACAGGGAAATGCAAGTATTTTATAGCTGTTGGAAAACAATCTTTATAAACCACATTGCCAAAGTATGAGCAATCAGTTTTTACTTTAATTTTCCCAAGATTCTGTCTTTTCACAGTAACATTATAATGGTTATTTTGGGGGATAAAAAAGGAAAAGGGTTTAAACTTCAGCTAATAATGATAGCTTAGACATGAAAAAAATACTTTATAATTATTGATACAGAATGCAGTCCGTATGTTAACTTACTTTGTGAAGTCAACAAAAATATCAACACTAAGTTCAAGGAAATTAAATAAAGCCAGAGTTTTGAAAAGTGATCTTTATAAATCAATCTTTAGTTCTTATTATTTGCTAGTTCATGGTAAGTCTAATACTGCTCCCTATCCCATGGTCATACCCGTCCCTCTGCTTGCAAATAAGGGCCCTGATGTTGTTTCAAACATCAGCTTTCAAAAACTTATATTCTGTTAGTTAAAATTGTGTCAAATTGAAATCTTGCATTTGGCATATCTTCCTGAAGACGAATGTTTCTGAAATGTTTCAGCCAAATCTGTAGGGATATTCCTGGGAATGTGTAAGAAAATAGAGATTCAGTGTTTTGTTTTCCTGACCAGACTCATTTCACGACATGGTCATGTTCTAGCTGGAAGTAGTGACTGTCCAACTCAGTGCTGTGGGCATGTGCTAAGCACACTAAACTATTGTTTAAAACATTACTTCCTCAGAAGACAGGCACAGATTGCTCAGATGGTAACACACCTCCATCCTACCTTAGGTGACATGTAACTCCTATTGTGAATAAAGATGTGCAATAAACAAATACCAGATTGTTTCTTCTTTAGAGAGCACCAGTCAATCTATGCCTCAAGTGGAACAGGACTCTGTTGCGAGACAGCATGTGGATGCGGGCTGCATCAAAATGTGAACATGACAAGGTGCTGAACTTAAAAAGAGTGTCTGGATACTTCCTGGCATGGCCTCCAACTTGCATCTTTTGCATAATTACAAACTGTCACATTGTTGGTGTTTCTGGGGTGGATTATGTTACTAATTCACTTCCTTGTTTAATCTTTGTGCTATTTTGCTTTAAACCATTGGAAAGTCTACAGTTATACCATAATTACTTTCTAGAACATGAAAGTAAACAAAGTTAATTGTCAGTGCTGTGACACTGCTTTTTCTGAATGCAGTGAGGGCAGCAACCTTTCTGTCAGACTGAGTAGAAAGTAGGCAAATCATCTTTCCCTTGCACTGCTGCAAGTTAGCTCAAAAACCTGAAGTTTATTTACAGAGACTGACTGAAATGTGAGGCGTGTGTTGAACACCTGAAGATACAACTAGGTCTAATTATCAGTCCGCCTCTGTTCTGAGTAAAAACTTACTCACATCAGCATCGAGTCTGTTGAACAAGCTGCAAAAGGGTTCTAGGACACACCTCTCCTCTCATAAACAGTTCTAAGACCTTTGTTACAACTCTAGGAACTTCAGGAACTGCCTAGATATAAAAAGACATTACATCCATCAGGTCCTGTATTATTCTGTTACAGTCCATGAATTGCTACCTTATAATTGTCAAGCACTTTTGATAAATCATTTAGAAAGAAAAATATCCCAGAAAATGCTTCTTTTCTTTTCCCCACACACAGCAAACTGTACCAATGTTAGAGTCATATGAATGTCCTGCAAAGACAAGTTGTATTCAGCATGCAGTGAGTCTCTGACACACCAACATTAGCAGAAAGAATCTGGCTGTTGCATTTAACTTTTTGTTAGATTTCAGTTTTAAAAACAGCCCTCTACTCTTTATTTCTTCTCCCAAATAAAGTCTCTCATTAGGAAGATGTGATGACTCACCTACTTCTTCCCTTTTGCTACAGGAAGATAAAAGAGGTTGGCTGGAAGCTGCAGAGCAAGATGAAGTAGAGGAGAAGCCCATTCTCCCATCCTATCACAAGCAGCATCTAGCAACTGCTGTCTCTGTAGACCTTTTCTTCAGGTGACTCAATCTCTCAAATTGGCCGTGATCCTGGAATAAGGGCTCATGCCAAATAACCATCTGGATAATGCTGCAAATTCCAAGCTAATCAGAGAAATTGCCTATTCATTTGAACAACAGTCACAGGCCTGGGAGGCGCCAGTCTCCAACTGCAGTCATGCCTTGGCTCATTAGTCCTATGTGCCCCCGAAACTAAACTGTCAAAGGGGTGTTGAGTGCACAAAGACTGGGCAGCAGCTGAATTAAATTCCTGCGCAGAACCAAAAATAGAACACTTTGAGCCCCTTCTCTGTTGTGAAGAAAAAAAAATCCTGGACAAAAAAAATGCTTCTCTTGGTATTATTTAATGCGTTTTTCTGTCTAAAAAGCTAAAGATTTTTGGCCTCAAGGGGTGCTAGCCTGTTACCTTAGAGACTGTTTCTTTTAGAGGCAGTGGAGTGGCAGAGGGCATGCCTTTGTTGCTTACCTTGGCAACCATGAATTGCTAAATGCTGTTCCCATGAATGCAAGCCTTTCACTGCCATTAGTGCCTGCCCACAGGTATAAACATTCCTTCATGAAAAGGTCCAGGGGAATGTACACTACCTCGATAAAAATCAAGACGACAAACAAAAGCATATTATATAACACAGCAGTTATATAAAATTAGATTTTAAAACAAGATGTGTCTTTAATGACATTGATCCTGGATGCGGTCAAATTTCCTGTTCCATTTATATTCCCTACAGTCATACCAAGCGGTGGCAGTGGGGAAGGGAGGAAAGCGAGAAAGCTCGACAGGATATTCTTGTTTCTGTAATTGCAAAATGGAAGACCACTCAGTCTGTACTCAGAATAAACCTGCTGGACAGTTTCAGAGGAATAGGATGACTCTGGCAGTCTCCCTCCCTGGCAGTAGGGCAGATGGAGGCATGAGGAAAGCAGAGGTTGCCGGGGCTGGGCAATGGCAGTAGATCCCCTGTGCTACCAGGAATTTTTTATGGTCTAGCTGGGCAAACACTACAGGCAACATTCTCAACATGTTTACCTGTAAAAAGGCCTTGTGCTGCAAAAACAAGAGATTTGTTGTATTCTTCCTGTAAATGAGCCTGTTGAGTGTGAAGGAATTAAGTTCTAAACTTAATTCTCCCCTCCCTCCCCGCTCCATGGTCTCCATTTTGTAAACTGATTTTTTTAAAAAATACTAAGATTGTCATTCCATTATCTCATTTCACTTTCTCAGATCTGATAGTCAGTATTTCTAACAAAACCTTGCCCCACCTGGATTTTTAGATTGTAATGTGGTGTATTTAGGAGAACAATCTCTTGGGAAAAGGGATCCACTACAAGATATGTCTCTACATGACTGTCAAAGGTAAGCCAGAAAGAAATTCATGGCTCATGTGGAGTAAAAAGCTCAGACTACAGCAAGAGGACTATGGTCTTGAACTGCCATACAAGAGCAACTTTGTACAATGAGATTGAGGTAAAATCCTATAGAAGGTTTGTTGGGCCAGGGGAAAACCTCCCTTGCCTTGAGAACATCCACGTGGTAATGGTACTTGGCACTTCCAATGTAATCCTCCCTGAATGGGCTGTCCTTGCATCCACCATGCCAAGACACCCAGCAGTCAAATAAGCCCTTGAAAGCTGAGCCAAAGGCAAGGGCAGTGTTGCAGACCTTCAGCTGATGGCCATATAGCTGCACCCAGTTATCCAGGTGTGCACACAGACAGATGGCTACCCTGAAACATTCACATGCACCCAGGAGATGACAGTGGGACAGCAACAAAGGCATGCCCTCTGCCACTCGACTGCCTCTAAAAGAAACAGTCTCTAAGGTAACAGGCTAGCACCCCTTGAGGCCAAAAATCTTTAGCTTTTTAGACAGAAAAATGCATTATAAGCAGCTCTTATATATGATTTGGTAAAAAAGTACATTCGTGGTCCAAACCCCTGCAGAACGCCACTAAAGCCAGAAGAATGACCAAGCAATCCGTGTGGCCCCTATTTGCACAAAGAAGCTCATTGCTAAAAAAATAAAGAAAAATGTCAGCATGGCCAGCAGGTCAAGAGAGGTGACTCTGACCCTCTGCTCCATTGTGGTGAGACTCCAGCTGGAGTACTGCATCCAACTCTGAATCCTTCAGCACAAGAAAGACATTGAGCCAAGCCCAAAGGGAGACCATAAAGATGATCAGAGGGCTGGAATACCTCTCCTATGAAGAGTTGGGGCTGTTCAGCCTGGAGAAGAGAAGGCTCTGGGGAGACTTTGTTGCAGCCTTCCAGCCTTCCTACCTGAAGGGGGTCTACAAAAAACATGGGGACAGACTTCTAGTAGGCCTGTGGTGATAAGACAATAGGTAATGATTTTAAATTAAAAGAGGGTGGATTCAGAGTAGATATAGGGAAGAAATTCTCTTATGATGTGGGTGGTAAAATATTGGAACCCACAGATTTCCCAGTAAGGTGGTGGTTGCCCCATCCCTGGAAACATTCAAGGTCAGGCTGGATGGGGCTCTGAGCAACATAATCTAGCTGGAATTGTCTCTGCTTATGGCAGGGGTTTTGGAACTAGACGACCTTTAAAGGTCCCTTCCAACCCAAACTATTTGACAATTCTATAAAAACAAGCAGAACATTTCAGCCGGCATTAGCAAGGGCCACACACCAGGCAAGCACACAGAGGGACAGCTGTGATCAGAAGAACCTGGCCTGTTGGACATGCTCTGCCCTTCCTGGCTCCCAGCAGGGCAGCTGGAGACCAAGCAGAGAGAACATGCAGAACAGGAGACCCAAGCCTGACCTGGAAACCTGAGTGGCCTTTTCTTTTACTCCTGAAACCTGTGGGTTTGACTTTTCTCTCTCATAAGAAGAAATGTTACATTGACAGGAAAAATATTTACAGATGTCACATTTTAAGATACCTCTTTCTTTCGCCTCTTGAGCTCCAGTCCAATGATTCTCAATCTTTGCTGGTAAAGCATAAATGTATCACTGTCAGAAGGTGAAGAATATGGTAGAGGCCTAGTGAGACCGACCAGCAGTCCCTGGAGTTCTGGCCTCAGTATCTCCTCTTGCTCTCCAACTCTCCTATTTCCCCTCAAGAGGTCTTACAGCTGCAAGTGAGCCGTGGATGCCCTCAGCACTCAACAATTCAGTATCCTCATCCATCTCTGCTGTGGCACAAGCTTCATGCCTGCTGACCAGCTAGTGCTATCACTTTGGGCATGTGCTGGTGCCATTGGGGGAACAGCTTTCTGCTTCTTTCTGATAGTTGCACTGCTGATCTCACCACACCATCACACCTACATTGCATTGTAGGCATGGGGTCTTTACAGATTTATATCACGTTCTTCTGTTCTGAACACACCTTTGTTGATATTTCCACTCCCAGTGCAACATCAAGAGAATGAGGAACCTTCTGGTTTGTTGTAATGGGCAGTGCCTATGGGCTTCATAGCCTTAAGAGTGTGGTGGAGGTTTAAATACCTCACTGTTTGGGGATCCCTCTAGAAAGGAAACAAAAAAACTTGCAGAGTTCAGAATTCACTCCTGCTAGATTTCAAATTTTATGAACGATTACCAGCCTCTGTCTCTATGTGTGTATAAAAACAACCAAACAAAAAACAGAGTAAGTCCACCAGGAAAAAATAGGCATTAAAAAGGACAAAAAAAATGCTCACACTTTTCGTGCCCAAAAGAGTGAGTGTTCTTTTAAGGAGCACCAAATCCAAAATCAATGACAAAAATGAGATCTGTCCTTGGTTTCTTGATCAAAACAACTTTTTCTCATGAAACAAATAGTTTTGCTTTCCAGGTGTTTGTCAAGCAAGAGACAATGCTAATTATGGGACATTTCTATAATCCATAAGTAAGAAAAACTCAAAAATGTTTGAAATATGATACACAAAACAATTGTAAAGCAATGCATCTGCGAAATCCATTATGGTAAACATCTTACAAGGAATGTTAAAACATTGGGAACATACAGAGGAAGTTCAGCAACCTTTTAAGCTTTACAAACTTAGAATGTTTGCTCTGTGGACTTACAGTGCATCGCAAAAAACCAAAAAATACTTCTTCATGATATTTTTTTCCTTGTTTTTCCTCATCATCTAAGTACACCAAAATGTTCCAAGAAGCAGGATATTTTCTCTGCTCAGTTCAAAGTAGCAGAATATATATGCAAATTGAAGAGATTAAGTAAATCGAGTCATAAACAATTCTGAACTCAATATGCACTTCACAAAAATATGTGGTTTTACAGTTCTGTGTTCAAAAACTGTTGCTTGAGTTAGTTTCTGAAGTTCTTACTGTATTGAGGTAACATAAGTTCTGGCATCTCCTTCAAAAAAAATGAAAAAAAGGAAGGAAAATGACCAGGAGGGCTGGAGGATCTGTAAGCATCCGCCATCTGTCGGCTGGTAACAAGCAGACTTTAAGATTTAGAGGCAATTAAATTAGAATTCTGCTTCCTTTTAAAGTATGGATGGTTCAGACTTGGAGTCCCTTCCTTTCTCTACCCCAAAGGAACCCTCACCTCCCTCCCTTGGCTGACAGTGTTACGGAAGTGCAGGCCAATGGCTGCCACCGCTTCTTTCCTGGCATGGACAAACAATAACCATTTACATCCATGAAACATAGATCTGAGAGCATAATGGCATCACATATCAATCAAAACAAGCCAGATACTAAGCAATCCTGAAGACTGAAAGGGGAATAAATACAGGATCAAATACTACAGTTCCCACCTCAGCTTTTCCACTGTTTCCCACTTGGGCTATTTCCTTTTCTTCCCACAAAAGCTCTCCTCCTTCTCTTCTTGGTGGCTTCGTCACCAAGTTTTGTCACTTCAGGTTACAGAGGATGTCTTTCCGCAAATCTACCCTGACCTCAGCCCCTGTGCAGCCAGCCAGCAGGTGGGCCTGGAATGCAGCACAGCCCCAGCTTTGACCCAAGAACATCTACGTGATCACTGCGTATCCCTCCCAGTGACATACCGAGTATGTTCAGGGTGAAATCAAATAAGCTGGTATAATGTCAAGAGAAGCAAGTAGCAGTGGTTTTGGTTCACTACATGGAATGTGTTAAAGACCGAGAGTTGTAAGGAAAAGGACCATGCAAATTAAGGGATATTTTTTCTGTAACATCGGGAAATCAAAGAAAAGCTAAAATTAGTGTTCTAATACTAGCTTTACAGGTCTCAATTCTGCTATTACTGAATAAATGTGCTGAAATGTGAGGGGGGAAATGACTTACTTCTGCCAGGGAGCTCTGAAATGCTCTGAATAAGAGGGAGTAGTGAAAAGTTCCCTGGAATTATCTAGTGCATGTGTATCAGGCTGTTTCAATTCCTACCCAAACTCATACCTACTGTGAGCATATCAAGAGAGGAAACCTCATCTCTCCATTTTGCATGCAGGTTGGATAGTGCTGATGACTCTTTTCCTCTACTTACAGCAAACATGCTCAAATTCACCCACCAATGTAACTTCTGTTGTAAAACAACGGTCACAGTTTGAAGATACCAGTACACGACCCACAGTGACCCTCTCACATTGCTGTGCCAAAGTCACCATCAAATATTCCTCGTTTCAAAGCAACCACAGCCAATTATGTTGCTGTGGTGATTATTGTCATAAGCTATTGTACTACCTAGTCAAGGTTAAAAACACTTTCATCTGGAAGATTCGGACTAACAAGTATTTTGGATGGTAAGTTCCATGAGAATATGGTCCTAATTTTATTTATCTGGTGGCTTACTTCAGTCACTGCCTTTATAGTGAAGTCACTGCTGGGATGGTGAGCAGCAAATATTTAACAGTAGCCAATAATACTGTGCAAAAGTGTAGGGAACAAACTAAGGAGGAGCACCATATCCAATTGAAGTGGCAGAGGAATGCAGCACGCAGAATGTAATTACTTGTGTGAGAATTTGCCTAGGAAACTGAAGCAAACGCCTCTGCTCCTTTGAAAAATGTACTTTTTAGCATATAATGATCTAAGTCTCTTTACTAGGTGAACATTGCATTGTTAGAGTGCTGGCAAAAGAAGTGAAAAAAGTAAGTACAATAGAGTAAATGGTGCTTGAATGTTCATTAATTTTAATCCAAGAAAAAAAATGCCATAACTGCCTGAGAAAAGCAGAATGGAAATAAAGAGTAAGTGTGGCTAGTTTTGAGCTTCACATATCTAGAAGCCAAGGCCAGAGGCAGAAAGAGTCAGGGGTATTTCAAACTCAGGAAATGCTAAACTTCATATAAATGTCTTTTTTTTCCCCTCTCCTTTGGATTTAAGACCTGGAGCTACACTTACATTTGGAAACTTGAAAATGGTTTGGCAATTTATTATGGTTTTGATGACAGCTCTCAAATCTTTTAAAAAATAGCCTGGGATCTTTTGAATGCTTTTAAATTTTGCAAGGAAGATCTGAAGTCTATACTCATTACTAATAAAAGCAGAAAGTAATCCAAAGGTGGGATGCAGGAATGTGTTTGGACAAACAATACCCACCCTGGTGATGCTGAGCCTCTTCCGGGCAATGTGCAGGAGATGGCTGCAGGGAATCCACTCTGTGCACTGCTGAGAATGACTCCGAGCAGAGAGCTCTCCAGCACCAAACAGGGAAACCCTGAGGACAGGCACTGATTTTTAATTCCAACCTCAAGGCACTATGTGTTGTACTCAGAGTTATCAGAAGGTGCCCTCCCCTCTTTAAATCAAAGTCTCAGTCTGTAGGGAAACTGCCTAAATTACTACATGAAGCAGAGGTGTCCAGCCATGCTTTGGAAAAATGACTTCAGGACAGTCCACAGTGGCCTAGTTGACATCTGTGATTCCATGGGAAGTGGCTGACTGCTACTCACTCTGGTCCTTCAAAACTGGGAGAAATTCTACTGCTTTGGAAAGCTCCCAAACCAGCCAGTAACAGGCATCTGCCCTCCTGCCTGCTCAGACATCCTTTGCAACAGAACAGAAAAGGCTCTAAGACAAAGTGAGCGCAAGTGTCAACTTAAACACAGAGGAAGAAAAGGAGTAGCTTTTCACCCTTAATCCCCTGGGCCCTGCCCGGCAACCAGCACAGGTGGAAAATCTGATTAGTTGAAGCATAGTACCATGCAGAGGAAGCACGATTCACTTTCATCCAAAACTTGGGTGAGCAGGGTCTACATATGTGCTGTAGTCAAAGAGAGAGGCGATAGGGATGCTTATCACTGCTTCAGTCACTGCTCTGGTCATCAGTTTGTTATGATGTCTGATTTTCCACAGGTGATAAAAATGGGATATTCTGCTATCTCTGCAGCTTGAAGACAAACATAACATATTGAAACAACTGCAGCAAGAAAGAACAGAAGATACTGGGGCGAAAAACTTCGAATATAAAATTCGATTTAGTAACATATCATGTTTTAGGCCAGCATCTTTTCCCAATGTTCCACAAAACCAGCCTTAATAGAGACATTTACAAGCATGGAGTATAGATTTGGAAGAAGTCAAGACTCCTTTTATTCCAGGAAATTGAGAGAAACTTTCCATGCAAACATACACACCCGTGCAATCACAAAATCTCCTCGAGTGTAACTTTAAGAGACACAGAAACTTTGCTAGTCAGATCAGCCAGAACCACTTCAGTTTGATTGAAGAGAGGAAAAACAACAACAGTAAAACCACTGGGTTCAACAATTTGGGCCAAGTCCTAAAAATAGAACTGCTTTCTTATGGGAAGGAATAAAAAAATAGAAAAGAAATCCTAAACAAAACAAAACAAAAAACACCCTCCAGAAGATCTGAAATGTTCTCAAAATTGTCTGAATTCGGTGCCAAGCACACAGGGGCAGCTTAATACTTAAAAGCCTGCCTGTGCCAGCTCTGAATCCCTCCAGTAACTGTATATCCAAGACTGGGAAGTGACTATGGAAAAAAACCCCTGTTTTCTAATGGGCAAGCTGTCCAGCCATTTTAACCTTTGCTTGAACACTTGCCTTGAGGCCTCATGATGCAGTGTTTTCCCAGCAGGCTGCTCCAGCTGCCAGTTCTTGCAGCCTGCATGACACTGCAGTGGGACCAGTCTTGTTCACCCACACTTCAGCAGCGCCAGGGGTGAAACAGCGGCTTGGTTTCTCGTGAGGAAAGGGTTCAGTCCTGCTGGAGACAATGGCAGCTCCAGCCTTTCCCACTGCCCAGACCAACTGCCTTTGGTACTGTGTGTCTGCAAGAAGGTTTCAGCCCCAGGTCTCCACCAGGCTGTCCCTGCACAGGCTCAGCCCCACCATGACCACTGGGCAAAGAGCAATGCCACAGCTGCCTCCCAGCAGGGAACAGGGCATCACTGGCAGAGAATGGATCTGCTTTTGCATAAAAAAAAACACTGCTGTGAATCAGTTGCCTAAAATTATCATCTGGAAGCAAGTTCTTGCTGTGCTGTATAAACTCAGAAGTATCTGTGTAGTACTGAAAAGGCACAGGGGAATGTGCTGTTCCTTTCGTGCAAAATAACTGAAGAGGAAAGGCAGTTCTCTGTTTGCCTGCTTGCACCTTTCAGAATGGGCAAAACACAAAAAATAATGTTAAGAAAATAAGTAAAAAAGCCGCTTACATTTATCCCCTGTGAGACTCCCTATTATCTTACTAAAACAGGCAGAAATACAGCTTCTCATGATTTTGCTTTCATGCTTTGCCCAATCTGAAAATGTATGGTACTAAGACAATGTATCCCCTTCAGGGACAGAATAAAGGAATAAACACTTTCTGCTCATTATACTGGCAAGCAATACAGGTCTTTATTCACAAAGAAAGGCAGGATTCTCGATTTTCACAAATCACCTGAGAGCTTCATGCTAAAAAAACTGAAACATCATTATTGACATCTGCAAAAGAATTGTCAAGGGTTATCAAAACTTTCTCTCCAGATCAATGGTCTATCAGGTGTTTGTCAAGAACACCTGAAGGTGCTGCTGGAAAAGACTCCACCACCTCCCTCTGAAATGCTCCTCAGACCCTGCTGCTTCTGTGAGGAATTTCACTGGTATTCCCAGGCAATCTCTGTATTACTGATTTTTACTTTTGTCTTTGGTGTAAAAAGTTATTTTAAAAAAGTGTATTAAAGATTTTTAGTAGTAGAATTTAGCTAATCTTCATCAGTTTAATTGTTGCTAAACAGATTCCAGTGTAGCTCCATCAGGTTTCAAATGAACTCCAGCCCCTGTCCTTGCTTCAGTTTTCTGAAAACTTTAGCTAAAGTGGCAGGATAAACTAGTTTCTTCAATTCCACATGGCTGAAATTGGCATAAGGATGAAGAGAGGCCTGGACATTTAAGGAAGAGAGGTCAATTTTCATGCAAAAAGGGTTTTTAAGAAACCAGGGTCATAGCTGAATTTTCATACAACAACTCCAAGAAATACAATATGAGAGAAACAGAAATGCTATTTTGGGTCACATAAGTATCATATTCTGAATAATCCTTTTATTAGCAGGCTGCCCTTTCCTACCTCATCTTTCTTGCCAGCAGTTACAGACCTCAGGCTCATACATTTCCATCACTGCTATGAGAAGGGCATTTATCAACTTCCTGTTGCTCAAAAAATATAACTAAATCTGAAATTGAACTTAGTAAGAAACACATCACAAAGCACAGAGCAGTGGCTCTCAAAGTTGTTTAAAATGTGTTTTCAAGGAGAAGGTCAATATTTTTTATATGATATTGATCTTCTTTCTAAATGTCTGACCCAAATAAGTAATCAAAGAGAATGAAAGCCTAAAGCAATCAGTTTAAATTTCATCATGTGATTTTGGCCTGGTGTGTAAGAAAACACTCTTTTAACTTAACAAGCAAAATGTGCATAGGAAATATTATTCTAAGCATTTAATGGAGTTGCACAACTCGTGTGTTTGCTAAAGATAGCAAAAATAGTCAAGAAACATTTTTCAATTAAAATGCCCTTTTATTTTTTTAAAAAAAGTTGATTATGCTTTTTACAGACACTTAGTATCAAAGTGCATCTAACAAACATTTATCAAGGCTCTTTGGGTAACATGCTTAACAAAAATACTCATAGAGAATAGTTTCCTTTTAACAGGCAAACATGAGAATTGAAATTTTTTTTGTGCAAGCATTTGCATTCCAAACAGCTATCACAAATACTTTCACTTCAGAGTACAGTGTGGTTAAATTGTTTATTCGAGAATCTGAATCATTAGAGTATTTTCTCCCATCCTGTTTTGTGATTTTTTAAGTTTACTATTAAGTATAAGTTTTAAAGCTTTCGTATGATTTGGACAATTACAAAAACCCCTCGGAACTGAAGCTCTGCCTGTAGTAGGCATGGCTGCAATGCCAAGGCCAACTGAGTGAGTCCAGGAGCATTTTTAATTACAGCACTACCCTATGCATTTATGATTACTTAAGTGTACTTGACCCCACCAGTTGTCTAATCCTTCCTTTTAACTTCTCCACGGTCTATTAAACATCCCCATTTACAAGACTCTCTGCTGCAATCAAACCCTTGGTGGCTGCAATGTCTGCCTTTCCTGCTTACAGCGTTTTGACAGCCCTGAACATATTCCAGTCCAGATTTGACCTCTCAAGGGAACGTGTCTAAATTGAGTCGATCTCATTGACAAAGATCAAACCACTACTTAAAATGTCTCGTGGCTGGATTTCCTTCCCAGCAGACCCACAATTCCAAGCTGAAGTAAACATGAAAGGCTGCACGCAGCTGCAAGCAGTATTAGGTAGGAGAACAGTGCAAGACTCACATGATCTGAGCAGCAAGAGTTCCTGTGGCAGCTGTACAAGGAGAAAGGAGGGGAAATGGGCAACAGGCTTCTGACCCTTGAGTAAATCCATTCCTAGAAAGCGTGGCAGGGATACTCATCCATGCACAACAGGGATACTCACTCACTGCACACTACACATGTACAATGATAGAGTCAGCACTGGATAAGTGACTTCTCTGAGTAGAAATGAAAGATTTTATGCTATTTATCTTCTTTGTGGTGGTGCTTGATTCATCTGTACTTATGGTTCAGAACTTTTCACAAAGAGCATCTGGAAAACCAGCTTTCCTACAAGTCCAGGCAATCCAGCAGTACAATATGCAGTACAGGTATTTTGCATGAAAAAAGAAATGCTGCTCTCAAGTACATAGAGTAATTTATGAATGCTGCCTTTAAGGTGATTACCAGCTGATATCAAACTAGAATAGAAAATACAATTCCTATTGTTTTCTGCTGAGAAGTCACAATGTAGAAAAAAACACTCTTTTTGCAGGAAGATGAAGAGGCTAAGCAAAGAGCTATAGCATCTTCAGTTTTATCTGTGATTTAATCATTTACTTTCAACCAGGCATTTCATTTTCCTTCTAAGTTATATCCTTTTTTGGACAAGTATTCTAGCAAGGAGTAAGAAGAAAGCTGTTGATTTCAATTTCTTGAAAAGGCTATTTTGCATTCTAGCAAGGAGTAAGAAGAAAGCTCTTGACTTCAATTTCTTGAAAAGGCTATTTTGCCATTAATATACTGGGAACCAGTCAACAACTGTGTTCCTGCAGGGCCCACAGAAACAGAACTGGTACAGAAAAAAAAGGGGTTGAACTAATGCTTTCAATGCCAATGTTATGTTCTCACCAGACAAGTTCTTTAGGTCAAGTACAGCCAGAAGGTGCACTTTGAAAAAGAGAATGTGTTTACCAGAGAACAATGTTCTCTGGAAAGAATTCCATGCTCCTAGAAATCGGTCTGTGAAGTTTATTTTCTGGCTATATTGGTGGAGGAGTACAGACACAGGAAATATACTTACAATTCTCAGTGGATTAGAAACGTTAATGCCTGTCTCACACAACTCTTTCAACTTTCCTTTATCCTCCCCTTAGCTTCCTACCAATCATTTTCCCACAATATCCCAGAGTAAATCTGACCTCACTGAATGCAATTTTCTTTATCTATATTGCATTCTTAAAGAAATGCATTCAAAACCTTCTTCTAATGAGAGCAAACACCCAGGAAAACAAAACCAGAGTGCTTGGTAAGATCTCACTGTGATTGAGAGAGGTTGGGTCAACTAAGAAAAACGATTCATCTTCTTGTTCTGGTAATGGAATGGACAAAGCAGTTAAATTGGAGGTCTCATCTCAGAAAGCAACCCACACAGATTACTTCAGATTTTTGCACTTATTAAGCAAAAATGAAACAAAGAAATTATTAACATACCAACCATCGTGGGGTAAATAGGTGAATAATTGTTCTGTACTATATCTTAGCAGTGAGAAAATCACTATTCTATTTCAAAACTATGTATGTAGGGAACAGCAATTGATATCATCTACTTAGACATTTCACACTGTTCTGAATATCATCCTTGCCTCTCAACTGGAGAGACATGAATTTGACATAGGAACCACTCAGTAGATAAGAAATTATCTGTATAGTCACACTTTGAGAGTTGTGGTCAATGCTTCAATGTCCCAATGGAAACCAGTGAGGAGTGGCCTTCCTCAAGGTCAGCGTAGGGACCAGCACTGGGTGACATTTTGTCAGTGACATGGGCAGCAGGATCAAGGCACCCTCAGCAAGTTTGCCAATGACACCAAGCTGTGTGGGGCAGTCAACAGGCTGGAGGGAAGGGATACCCTCCAGAGGGGCCTGGGCAAGCTTGAGAGCTGGGACTGTGCAAAGGCCAAGTGTGTGGTCCTGCAGGAGGATCAGAACAATCCCAAGCACAAATATAGACTGAGCAGAGAATTGTTTGAGAGTAGCCCTGAAAAGAAGGAGTTGGGGGTGCTGGTAGATGAAAAGCTGGGCACAGGCTGTCAATGTGCACTCACAGCCCAGAAGGCCAACTGCATCCTGCACTGTATTAAAAGCAGCATGACAAGTAGGCCAAGGGAGGTGAATCTGCCCCTCTACTGTGCCCTTGTAAGATTCCAGCTGGAGTGCTGCATCCAGCTCTGGGGCCCCCTACATAAGAAGGATGTGGACTTCTTGCAGTGAGTCCGGAGAAGGGCCATAAAGATGAGCAGAGGGTTGGAGCAAATCTCCTGTGAAGATAGGCTGAGGGAGTTGAAGCTGTTTACCCTGAAGAAAAGAAAGATCCAGAGAGACTTTACAGCAACCTTCCAGTACAAAGGAGTTCTCCAAGAGAACTTGAGAGAGAGGTTTTAGAAGGGGCATGTAGTGACAGAACAAGGCTAATGGCTTTAAACTGGAAGAAGGCAGGTTTAGTTTAGATAACAGGAAGAAATCCTTTACTGTGAGGGTGGTGAGGCACTGTAAAAGGTTGCCCAGAGAAGTTGTGGCTGCCCTATTCCTAGAAGTGTTCAAGGTCAGGTTGGATAAGCAAGCTGGTCTAGTGCAAGGTGACCTTGCCCATGGCATAAGGGCTGGAATGAAATGATCTTTTGGACCCTTCCAACCCAAACGATTCTACTGTTCCGTGATACGTAGGTATATATAGTAACCACTGGTATTTTATATTCCCTAAGAAATATTTCCTAGTTTACTTACTACACAACAGACTGAAGAGCTTTAATTATACCCTCCCGATTTTGTACTTGTTCTCCTCCCTGCCAGGAGGAAAAACCTTGTGGCATTTCCATTCCACTCTGCAGTTAAGCATTCTCAGTACACACTGCATGTGTATTGTCTTGAGGTAGCAAAACCAATTTGTTAATTTAGTTGTTATTTCAGGTGAAGTAGAGCTTCTGGGCTTCTTTGTAATTCTCAGTCCCTTCCTTACCTATTTCTGGCTTTCTTCCAAATATACTGGGGAGTTTGAAATTTGTAGCAAAGATAAGTAATTATTCTAGGATTTGCTTTTCCATTAAAAAGGTATTTAAATTAAGGTGTCTGCTAGAAATTTTTACTTGGAGAATAGCTTCTTGATTGCACCTGGTGCAATACCCTCAGTCACTGTGCTGAAGGAACGTGAGCATATTCCTGGAGATTCCACATTTCGACAATGTCTTTCTAACCTACTATAAGATAGCACAGGGTTTAATGAGAGTTAGCACTTCCCTTTCCCTCATGACTAAATCTGATGGCATCTCTCTATAAGAACACACATAAAACCCCTGGAATTGCATATTATGAAACATTTGAGGTAAGGTGTCTGATAACTGTAGTATGGGAATATTATGCTCTAAAAATAAAATGCAGAATAGGATTAAGGGTATCTAGGACACTTAATAGCTCAGAATCTAGGCAGACATGAATGCATATGCACACAGATATCTTTGAACCAAGTATGACTAAGTCTTTCACTAATTTAAGCATTTGATGCGTATCTCATAATTCCAGGAACACAGCAAGCCTTTTGCTACTTGGATGTTTTAAGTGGTGAATCTTGTATGCCAGGTAAGCATCTGCTTTCATTATGGTTGTTCTGGTTCCTAAGAAACAAAGCACTCTGGCTTTTAAAGTTTCCTCTAGTTCCTTTTCAATTCTATTAATAAAAATTGTGGAATAGATTTCATTTGAATAAAAATATCACATACATTTTTCTGCAACTTATTCCTGGGATCATTATTTTTGCTTTTGCAAAAGCAAAATATTCCTAAATCACAGTACTAACACAAACTGTCAACACAACCAGTCAATCTCCAACCTGACCTTCTGCTGTCATAAACAGGACCACAATAATACATAACTCCACTACTGAGCTGATCTTCAGGTATTTCATTAATTCTTTACTGGGCTCCTGGATAAGAAATAAATGATAATTAACATATATCACAAGAAATGCTTTAATTGCTTTGACAGTTAGACCCATTGAGGGTGAAGTTTTCTGACTTGAACTTACACATCTTATCTGAACCTCTTTCTCTCATCTATAGACTGAAGAATCCTCATGAATCCGTGAAGCAAGGCCTTCATTGGTTCAAGTTTCCTTAATTCCTCCCATAGATCTCACCTATTATAATAGAGTGTTCATGGAAAGCTCTATTCAAAACCTTTCTCTTCTTCTTAATAAATGAGCATTCAGTTAGCTGATTTTCTCTTCAAGAGAAAGTTTTCTCTTCAAGACTCTTCCTCCATATCACAACAACTGAACTATTCTCTTTTCCATGTCACAGACCCCAAGAAGCCCCTTTTCTTCCAAAACCCCTTCTCCTTGTCCCTAAATCCCTTCTTTCTTTTGATACAATATTCTCTTTGAGCCTCCTATCTATCTGCTCACCACTGAGACTGGCATGCAAACGTTGCATTCTGCTCACCTCTGTGGTGTCTACAGCTCTAGCACAAGTCCTACTCAGCTCCAGTAGTGTCTTCCCACCAAAAATTAACTCTCCATTTAACTCTTTGTCCAGAAAAAATCCCTGGCATATTACCAGGCATTTTACCCTCAGGGCTCTGTTTCAGCACAACAGGCATAGAGGAATCACCAGTCCTGTCTGAAGGATGAACCTCCAATAGTCACATTTTTACTGGAACTTTCTTGCATTTTGCAAGTATTCTTTTAAACTTTTCCCTGTTTTTATGTCTGTCTAGGTTTCAAGTTTAGGATTTCACTGAAATCAAATACATCCAGTTAATGAAGAATTTGCTACCATGTGTCTCACAGTCATTCTCAAAAAAAAACCTCTCAAACATTTGTCAGTATGTTCTCTGCAGACATAAGAAAGTAATTTGGACTAGGTGATTCACTGTTTGTTCCCTTCCAGATGTAGTTTTCACTGTGGAAAATATAAGGTTCTTTGTTTTAAATGCCCTGAAAAACAACAGTAGCTGTTTTCACAGACTAAATTCTCTACTCCTTAAGAAAGACTGATAAAGGAATCAAATTACCAAGACTCTCCTCAGCTTCTTGTATCACATGCACAAAACTTAAGTTCAAAGCTCACCATTTAAACACAGAACATTATTTAAAATGAGAAACATGCAAAAGGAGCTCAGCTGACTAAGTCTGCAGTTTAAAAGAAGAACCCTGCTTTAATAGAGACTGCCTCTATCTTTCCTAATTATTGCTAAGCAATTAATCGCTGCAGCTTGTAAAGGTAAAAGCAGAACATTAAGTCAAAACATGATCATATTACATTTACAAATCTCAGGTACCACCCTGACTTTCTTATTTCCAGTTTCACAGGACCTTGACGCTTTTTGGTAAGCCTGATATATGTATACCTGACTTCAGAAGTGACCCCAACTGGACAGCTTCTCACAGAAGACCTTGGCAGGAAGAATGCAACACCAAAATATCCAAAAAAGGTTTCTCGCTTCATGTGGGGTTGTTACACGAAACTTTCTGAGACGGGATACAGATCTAAAGCAGTCTGGTTCTTAATATCCAGGCTAATCATCAAGAACAGTACAAACCACTGTATTTAAATTAAGTAAACAGCAATTTTGAGTCATGCTGTTGCTCCCATCTAACATGATGTATGCTGTGGCTGAACCATCCAACAGCTGGACTGTGAATATAATACTGCCAAAGATGTACTCCATGGTTGCCAAATTGTTGAGCCCACGTGTGGCTTCACAGCTTGATATCCAGGGAGCCCAACTGTGATTCAAATTCTGAAAAATCACCGGGTCTATGGTTGAAATATGATTCAGCAGTTTGGAGGAAAGCCTTCTTAAGTTAAAAAAAAACCCAAAAAAACAAGAGCAAAAAAAGCCACAGCTGACTATATATGGCATACAACTCCTAGCAAAGAAGCAAACTTCTTGAACACCTTCACTTCAGAACAGAGCTCCATAACTTGACTGGATGGTACAAAATATGCCCTATCACAAGCATCAGGCTAAATTCTGCTCCCCTAACAACTGTGTAAACTCAGAGGAACTCCACCAATTTCAGAGATACAGAGCCTATTTAAATATGAATGGACAGAAGTTCCTCGACATACCTCTTGCTGGTGTTCTTTGAGATAAGCTGGAAGTCATTAACCAGGTAGAAAGCAGCATCCTTACAGAAGAAAGCCTCCAGTGGTATTCCAGGAATGTTGCTACAGCGGTAGACTCATTCACTACCACACAGATATACTTGATTTGTAAATGATTTAAGCCTTGTGAATTGACCAGAAAAAAAACCCAGGTTCTGCACACATACAGAATGCAATGGGAACATCAGTCTTACACTAATTGCTCTGTGTCCTCCAGGATCATTTACACACACACAAAAGATGGCCATATCTTGCCAAAATGAGGCGTCTACTGGCCTGGTACAAGGAAGGGCTCAGCTGCAGATTCACATTGCAAAGTCTATTCCTCAAACTTGTCTCCTTGCCTTCTAGCAGATATAAATAGATAAAACATTACTTTTTCTCTTCATGTATTGATTGTTTGGGTGGACCAGCACTGCATCAAGGCATGATAGTCCCCATCCCTTATTCTGTGCTTCTCAGCCCTGCCTGGCCAGACAGATGAGACATCGTCCTTCCATGTGTACTGCCCTCATTTCTTCTGGTGATGATGCTTACTCTTTCTTTGCCAAGCACGGTGGCTTAACTAATATCTTCTACTCCCTGCAAAATACATGCTCAGTCATTTGGGAAATTGAAAAAGAAGGTGAAATAAATGCTGCTCCATTTGAAGTTGAATGATTTGTTCAACACTACAAAATGTTGATTTAAGAAAGCTCCTTTTTAATGTAGTAAATGAGACAAATGGACTCCCCTTTTTTCTCATTCCTTTCTCTTTAATAGTAATTGAATGAAGTGGAGATTGTGAGGTAAAACCAAGCACATCTGGGTCAATTAGCATGGAAAGTCAATTCTTTCAAACCTGATGGATGCCTCTGGGAATCGCGCACTTCTCAGCACGAATCTCAGCACAGCGCTGCACTCTCAGCAACCCAACTCAATTAAGCCATTACATGGTTCTTTAAATCTGGGGATCCGGGGGAATTGCTTAATTGTCTGCTTGTCATAGTTCCTCCTCAGGGAGCATGTAAATGTCTTCTGTTTCTCCTATAGATGTGTGGTGCACGTAAGAACAATCCATTTTAGCTGACTTATTCAAAGCTTATTTCTCCCGTGGGAAAATTAATCTTCCACCTCAAACACAGAACAAAGCTCTCCAGTGGAAACAAACCATGCCATCAATGTGGAATAGGTTTTCAATGACTACAGTCAAGTTTATATTTCCTTTTCCTTACAAGGCTCAACTATTTCTCCCTGCTTTCACTTGTTCCTAACTTTCACAACCAAACTCTTCAGGCCTGTAATAGTGTTTCACTGTTCTCTGCAGATATGGGCAGTTTTGACACACCTAATGCACCATAAGTCACCCACTGACTTTAGAGTCAACAGAGCCCAAGCAAGCTATCTAAACAATTATGGAGTGCTTAACTCCACGGACAGGGCTGAGCATCTCCAGAGGATAACTCATCCCACACCCAGAGAGGTGGGAAGGATGGCACATCAGGGGATACTCATCTGTCCTGATTGAGAGGTGTTCTGGGTTCACTGAACTAAGGGATCTACTAAAGAGACCTTGAAGAGCCAGCAGGCTGGTTCAAGGCAGACTTTCCTCTTTTAGACAACAAACTTCATGAGCTTAATCCCACCTACACCTCCCCACTGCTGTGGCTGTGACAACCACTCAGGAAAGACAGACTGCTGTCCCTGTTTCACCACACCACATCAGTGAGTTCCTCTTCATGCGCACACAAGCAGCTGCTTTCACTCTTCTTTTGCTCCATGAACACCCTGCTGAACACCCAAAATCTCTAGCTGGTCTCAGCAGGAGACAGTTGCTGGGTGCTCAGGATTATGGAAACAAGTCATCCCATTTAGCCCCTAAATATGGATTTAGAAGGCTAACTTTAGCTTCAGATTTTTTTAAACTTGGCATGGTATTAAAATCCATCCATGGGGTGAGTTAATTTTTTACCATCAAAGAGTAGTAAAACAACTTTTCCAAGGTCATATAGCAGGATGACTAGGATTAGAATGCCACAAATTCCATGTGCTATAACCAGAAAATTATTCTGTTTCCTAAATGTAACATAAATGGGGACACAGTCTGATAAATGGAGACTGAGTAAGCCACACTAAATCTACTGATGTGTTCTGCAATGTCTGGATGCATCCCCAACCCTAGCTATGAAGGGAAATGTAATTATGGTAATGAGAAAGTACAGTCCACCCATCATTTGGGTTACCACACACATACGTAACCGATTCCAAATATAGAAGTGCAGTAACGTCTCCTACACTCTTATCTCCCATTGGATCCCTTTTCCTTAAGTTATATGCTTGCCATCTTTTCCTCTCACAGGAGAAACAATCTATTTTGGTGCATGCACAGCAGCTAAAGTGCTATCACGTCCGTCAGGTCATGGGGAACAGCTGGTGGATGTTCACCAGAGCACTGACACTGGGGGCAGACGCCTTCCCTTCCCTTCCCTTCCCCACATAGATGTAACCAGTGTGTTTGCTCAGGCGCAGTGCTGTGGATGAAGGAGGCAAGCTAAGTCTGAGGAAGAATGTTCAAGGAGGAGAGGAAGATCAAGAAGCCAGAAAGTTTTATAAAGCCCCCTTGTGTGTTGGAATCGATGCCAATTTAAAAAATGAGGTATATGTCTCTTAGTGCAGTCTTAAGCCATGAATGCAAGGCAGTGTAGAGATTCAGATGCCTTATTTACACATCCTAGTTTGGCTCCAGAGAAGCAGAACAGCGTAGAACACAGCCCAGGATAACTTACACAGCTCTGCCATGGCAGTTTAGACCAGTCAGTGCCTTGGGTGTACAAAGCTCTCTGTACAGCCGTGTCCTCAGCATGCATCACTCACTTGGTTTACATCATCTGGAGGACATGTCTTCATGGTGGTGAAATGTGTGTGTGTGTGTAACTTAAAAAATTCAGCTGTGGCTCCAGAGTACGTGCAAGGGATCTTGACGACAAACATTCTCTCTCCTACCTGTCTGCAATCCCAAGACACAATGCCAGACACTTTTCCTCCTGCGGTGGACCAGCATGCAATTATTTTTGTGCACCTCAGCTTGTCTTGGTTACAAAAAAAGAATGAAATATTTTAGCAACTTTCATCTCCTAATTCAGAGTGTGGCAGATAACTAGACTTCCAGTTTCACCAAGTTTTTGCAGGCAAATGAGAAATGGGTCATTGACATGGGTTTATAAAGATATTCAGAGGTATCTAAAGCTGAAAAAGAGTTCTGAGTCTAACCTGAAAATGTTAGCGACTTTAGGCTGTCATGCCTAGATGTTTGCTATGAGTTACAGGAGTATAATCAGATATAGGAGAGGCAGCAGTATTAGAGAAATGGATTGTGACCTACATATCCCCACATGAGGCTTCTTCGAAGTGCCTTGGTTTTGTGCTGAGCAACAGCATGTCACAACAAAGGAATCCCAGACATGGCAGGGGCAGCCAGTCCCAGTGCACTGGTTACAGCTCCTTCAGCATTCAGTGCTCTTGGACACAGTCACACATCAGGGCTTCACATTGAAGGAATCTGTCCACTTTCCACTCACAATGTAAGCAACACCACAGCTCTGTTCTCAGCGAAAATGACACTAAATGTATGGGCATCTGGACCAATTGTCAGGGTGTTGTAAATTCAAGAGACTTTAATTTCTGTTTTAGAAAGCAAAGGAAGAGAAAAATCAGCAGACTACCTCTTATAACCTCTGCCTTTCTTATCTTATGGAATTAACAAAGATGATGCCTGATAAGGCATGGATGGAAAAAGAAAAATAGGGAAGGACTAGAGCAATCCCAGTAAATTCAATCCAACCAAGTCAACAGTAACTTGAAGGCTTTCTGGATGTTCCACAACCCACATCCAAGACTTCCTCCAGTCCACTTTCTGCTACAAATGTATCTGCATCCCAAAGTTAATACAGAGAGAGGCCAGTAGCAGCTGAGTTGCTTCCAGACATAAGGTAGCGTAGCCTCTCCAACTGAATATACACCATATACATGTTGAGGAAGGGATTAAATACTGAATGGCAACTGCAGAGTAGCCAGGGCCTGACTGCCCTGCATGTCCTTTGCTGCAGCCTGCTATCCTGGTTCAGAAATTTTGTGAGATGCTGCTGCTACCATGTTTATGTTGGCTTCACTTTGAAGCAAGGGACTACATGAAATGTCACTCACACACACACACACGCGCACACCCCAAAGACAGGTTTTCTGCCAGAACTGTCAGCAGCATCTTTGAAAAATTGTAAACGTATCTTAAAAAAAAAATCCATGCTGAAGAACTTATTTTGCTTAGCTCTCTTCAGAAACAGCTCTAGCACCCTCTAACACTCAGGCTAGCACAAAACCTGGTATGTTCATCTTGGTATTTCAAGCACATACACACACATGTACATACATACACAGACCTGCGCAGACCCAAAACTCTCTCCCCAGGAACATGGCCTTCCCTTTTCAGGTACATACCAGTAAGAATGCATACACTGAAGAAACAGAGGAAGAAAAAACATGTTTTTCACACAGCCGTTTTATTCTGCGTGCAGGAGCACTTTTTCCAGCCACAGGCAAGAGCTGAATCCAGAGAAGCCAAAGGCAGTTGAGGCGGGATGTAAATGAGACCACACCTTCCAGACACACTCCAATCGCAAGTGAAGAGCATGGATGTAAATAAAACCACACCTTTGCTGGACTAGCCTTCTCTTCTTACTCAAAACAGTTTCCACGTAAATAAGGCCACTCCCTCGGATGGGCTGCCTCTTTCCATTTGTGATGAGGGGCATGTAGGCAAGGCCAATATATCTTTCCTCAGTCTTCCTGGCAGGCACTGAAAACTGCTTTATGGAAAACTGCTCACAGAACATGGATATGCATTTTAACATGCAACTTTTACCTTGCACTGACAAGTCTTTACACTGACATTAGATGGGTGCCTTCCTTTCAGCTGGGCAGAATTAAAAAAATACAACAATGGAAATATAGATCCTTCTGCATTTTCTCAATTTTCTCTTATATCCTTTTTTCCACATTCACATCCAAATCTGATTTCGAGATTTCCAACCCAGATCAAATGCAAAAGGCTTGTCCCAAAAGGTAAAGAAGTAAACTGCAGCCAGGCTTCAGTATAACTTTTTCCAGATGTCAGAGCTTACTATAATGATCATTGATTTTGGTTTGGGTCAACAAACAACATAAGTATCTGTAAAACCTTACTATCACTGAGAGTCTGTAACTACTTGGAAACACTTCAGATGTCTAGGTTAGGAAGATAAACAACCTGAAGGCATTCTGAGAGAAAAAACACAGTTCTCATCTACACTCCTCACACAAAGAAAGTCCTGGAAGAATAAAAAATGCAGACTCAGTTTCCTAGAACAAGATACATGAGACACAGCGAAAGTGCGTACAATGGCACACACTTTATCCAAAAAGGTGGTTTTTAATAAAATTGGGAAAGGGTGTGCTGCATTCCCACAGAAATGGTATGTTCACAGATGTTATCCAAGTTTAGGAAAACAAAACTGTCCACATTTTTGATGTTTCCACCAAAGGAAAAAATGCTGCTTTGAGTATTTGATGGAAGACAACTAGAGGAAATCAATATTATCATTGCTCCCACCAGTGATACAAGAGGCCACGAACTGTCAACATTTTCCTTATAAATCTATCTTTCAGGAGAATCTAAATAGGCTTTAAATGACTATAGTTGGGACCAAAATTTGGATTGTGAGATCCCTGGAAACAAATCTGCATCTGGCAGCTAACAAAATTGCAGTCTAGAGAGACCGTGAGAGCGGAAGAGGGATAATTTTTAGTGGTTAAAGGTATCTATCTTGTTTGTGTTGCTAATCAGTGATCAGAAACCAAACAGGATGTTTGGAATCAGTGCTGATGAACACCCAGAAGTCTGCATGCACATTTAGCCATCTCCTCCAGCATTTTCTTCTTAAACATACGGCTGCCACACAACACAGGCTGTCTTGTGATATATCTGGAGCTCGCATTTCCAGAGGCATCCTGGACAAAACACAGCAAGAACCACAGCAGGAAAAGAAAGATTCACAACCAGTCTTGATTTTTAGAAAAGAATTATTTCATGCCCAGGCTTAAAACTAAGCTATGTCTAAAGCACAATTTAGACACAATGTCTAGAACACAATTATTTTAATAGTTTAATGAAGCAGTTCATTAGGCTAAAGGGTAGCACTCAAACCAAACCACATATGCAGTTTTCCTTTTCTGAGCCAGTCTCCCCAAAGTTCCTGCCTACCCCAGAGCTGTACACTTTAATAGGAGACAGAAAGGAAGTAAAATGAGAAATAGAGTCATAGGACAGGTCTTATTTGGCAGCTTTTTCATTTAATGGATTGAGTATACCAGTTTCCATCCACTTCTCCTGCCCCATTGCACTGTTCAGTGACCCTGGCCCATTCACACACTTGTAGCACATCCCAGCTATTTGCTTCTACAGCTTCCTTCCACACTTCAACTTACACAGCTGTAAAAACGAAAAAAGTCAATGGTGAAGTTCATTAATGTTTCGCTTTACCAGGCGAATTAGGTGTTGGGCAGAACAGCAAAGGGTCCTGGTGCAAAACCCACCACATTCTACTCTTTCAGTAAGTCATCCATATGTTTTTCTGCTCTACACTTTGTTGAATTCCCCCTCATTTTACTTTCTTGCTGTTTTCTGCTCCAGTTTATGCCATGTACCTCTTCTTCCTCAGTCTCCTTTTCAACTGCAACACCCCTAAAGTAAACCACCTTACCTGCACTCTGGGGAAATACCCATCACAGGTTATTGGTTCTCCCCTGTTTTACCAGATTTTACAAGCTCTTTTGCACAAACTTGCTCTTAATCTGTGTAACACAATTGGCAAAATCTGGACCCAAGAATGGCCTCTTCACACAGAAGCTGTGTTTGGCTGTGCATTCCTGCAACACTGCACACAGCTGGTATCCTTTGCACATTAGTCTACTATTAAAAATGTTTTACGCCATCAATTATGTCTCAAACCTACTATTTCAACAAATTATACAAATCCCTTCTATTTTAATTAGCTTATTAGCTAGATCTTTTAGGAAGATGGTCTCTTAAACTCCTAGGCTTACCACAGAATTATTTTGTGAACCAGATCTATATAACAGTATCCGAGAGAAACTTTGAAACAAAATATTACAAGAGAGAAACTGCAGTTGGTGAGAGACCAATAAACACACTGTAAATTCTGAGGGTTTTCACAAGAAATACTGAGTAGTGAATGACTATTCCAGAAATGGAAAAATAGAGAGTCTCTTGACATCCGAATAGGGTGAGCAGGCAGTGGTCCAACAAACAAATCAGAAGTGGAAAGAGAAAAAAATGCCTTTTTGGATCCAAATAGTTTCAAAAATGAAAACAGGGATTAAAAAACAAGAATTAAAACATGGGAAGCTGAAGTCTATTCTCATATTTTATTGCGCCACTTGAAAGAAGGCTAAATGCAGGCTCTGTCCTGATGAGAAGCAACATCCTCTGTTTTTCTTCCAATTTTAGATAAGACTCACTGTCAAAAATGGGGTTTAAAATAGGATGGGATTTATATCAGTGCACAGATAGAGAGGTCATGCTACTTTTTCCTTCTTTAAATGCAGGGGTGACTTTCCTAACCTGTGTACTCTAGAGGTGGCAGACCAGGTAGATAAGGCTCTCCCCTCAGCTCTTCTCCATGCCAGTCTGCAAAGCGGGTAGTCCACAAGGGCAGCTGCTGAACACTACTGCCCTTGGCTGTGAAAGGCAGGAAAATCCCTGAAGGAATAACCTGCACCAGCCCTCTGCCCTGCAGCACTGGCAATGCAGTCCATGCTTGAGCCCTATGAAAATGTCTCTGGCACATCACCCTTCTGGGACATGCTTGAGGGCTTAGGGCAGAAACCCAACTGCTACTAGTTTGGAGAGCTGTTCAGTGTTAGAACACCTAGACTAAGCTCAAGAAACACAAAATGGTCCTGAAGCAGCTGCAAAGGGAGATGTGGTCCTTGTGTGTGAGTGCTGTCAGAGAAAAGTTTGGTACCCTCAGGTCTTCAAAGATCTCACTGGACTCAATTCCTGCGACTGTGCCTCAGAAACTCCCCCTGCAACTCCAGCAGAGAAAAATCATGACAAACAGCTACCATTTCTTTACAGGTAGCAAAGCTTCCACCCACACTCCCAACTATACTGCACACTCAAGCACAGGACTCATACAAAAGCACAGAAAATGCAGAATGATGGCTGAAGGTCTCCAAGGCCATCATCAGTGATTGATCTCTACCTGCTGGACTCACTGGCCTGTACCCAACACTGACCTTTTGAATTACCTGACCCAAGGCTCCATACTGCAGACACTCACAATGGCATGTGGTTTAGGAAAAACTACAGTGACAGAAAATGGTAAAACTGCATTACCAAATTTGCTTTTACATAACAGGCTTTCATGACTCTAAACAAATCATAGGATGTGTTTAAGTGTTCCCTGATGTGGGCCAGAAAACATTTTTTCTGCTCTTTGAAGAAGACTGGTTTTCCAAACATGACTTCAGCCCTACTTACAGTGGTAGACATTAAAAAAAAGTCACTCAAAGTGAAAATTTTAGAAGCATCTTTGAGGACAATCAAGACTAGTAGGTCATTGACACAAAAAGGATTTGAAATAAACTCCTCCAATATTTGTCCCTTTCAAAATCAAACTGAATTATTGACATGTTTCAGAACAAAAGAATTCCAAGTTTTTTCTCAGCTTAATTTTGCTGAACATCAGCACAAGCAATACACAGGGTTCATTTCATCAGAATTTCTCTTTCTAATGAAAAAAAAAATTAATCAAAGCTCCCCAGTTGTCCTAGAAATTTAGGGAAAAAAGACTAGAAATGTACCTGGCATCTTTGTCTCTCAGTTGAGAAAATGATAGGGTCTATAAACTGCATAAGACAGATGAACAGATAGGCAAACAGATGCTCATAACTTTGAAGACATACTAAAAAAATAGTCCTGGAATTCTGAAGGGGATTTTCATAACTTGTCTGTAGCTCTGACTAGTTCCCCAATTGAAAAACGAATATATAACTGCCTTATATACACTTTAAAAAAAAAATAAAATCCTGCCATAATTTTAAAGTGTGTTGATCACAGTTTATTTTTAGATCTGACAAACCACAGAAACATCTCCAAACGTATTCTAAAGAAGCAGTGACCTTTCCAGCTTGGAAAGCAGTTGTTTTAAAAGCATCCTCCAAGCTATGGTACAAGGCTAAACAAATCTGTAAGACCCCACAATGGCCTTCCCAAAAGTCTTCCACATTCACCTATGCATTGTTTTATAAAAACTTCTCACTTAGGCTAACAAAGGTGGTCTTAACTATCAGCTCATACGCAGAAGCAGCACCTCCTGAGGAGAAGAGCATGGCTCTGAAAACAGAAAAGGCTGCTTGTGGGAATGTGGGCTGCAGTGGTGAGGAGTGACAGCAGCTTCATGGCTGTGCTAAAGAAGGTACAGTTCACTGAAGACACGAGAAAAATGAAGAAAGGTGGTGAAAAAGGGCGCTGGGACTCAGTCAGGGAAAATGATGGTCAGCAAAGGAGAAAGCTTCCAAAATGAAGAGGGATTTGATGCACAAATGATGCAAAAGTAAGTGAATATTTTGCAAGGTGCAAAGGGCAGAGGCAGGCAAGGAAGAGAGTTTTACCCCCCATGCTCTGGGGATGACATGTTACAGCTGGTCAGGCAGAATGTCACCACTGCCCCATGCTCAATCTGCTGAAGCTATATACTGCTGGGTACTTGTCTTGGTTTAGAAAGACAGGTATCTGCCAGGGAAACTGGGGTTCCCCTTAGAATAGAGGATGTAAACCCCTCACCCCCCGCCAAGTTCTAATTTTGCAATTAACGGCTCTCAGGCAAAGATTTGGGAGTAGGAATAACAGCTTTTTACTAAGAATATAAGAATACAAATGTGGTAGGAAAGAAAAAGAAAAAAAAAAGAAAACAAAACCACCCCACCAAACCAGCAAACCAACAAACAACAATTTTGAAAAGCCCTGACAGGGTCAAAGCTACAACCTTGTTAGTCAGGGTGTGGAAAGCAGTCCAAAAGTGAGTCCTCCTGGAATGGCAGGTACAGCTCCGCTGAGGCAGAAAATGATCCAGTAGCAGAAAAGAAAGGGGTCCTGAGGTGGTGAGAAGGGTCCAGCCTTCCTCCCGTAATTGGATGAAGCAAGACCCTGTGCTGGTTTAAAGTCCCAGCTTTATCCAGGTAAGAATGGCTGGCTCCTCCCACGGGGTGGAGCATCACACAATAGGTATGCTAGGGGCTTGGGAAGACTGTTAATGGCCCATTATGGAGAAAGATAAGAACAATGCTCTACCTGATACTGACCGTTGGCCCATTATCAAAAGGCACCCACCCCCAACTGTTGTTCAGCAGATGAAATTGAATAGACTATAACCCAGGACAGTACTGTATGATGGCTAACAATTATCTCGTCCCCTACACTTACAAATTTAAAACTTCCTTCCAAGCAAGAGCAGTAATTCGGCAAGAGGGTCACTCTGGGTCTGTTTCCATCAGAAGTATCCCAGCACCAATTCTTCACAAAAATTCTGGGCATTCTACTGTATTTATCTTGTAAGATTTTTTTTTCTCTCCAGTTTTCCTGTTATTCCGATCTTAGCTCTCCCCAAAACTCTAACGCATTTGTTCATTTAGTCCAGTATTATAAAATGTGTTTTAAATCCTGCAACTATGTTACTTAGCTTTCTTGGTAAATATCTGTAGAACAGAACTTCTTGTTACCTTGGTGCTTTGTTTGTTTGTTTGTTTTTGTTTAGGGGTTTGTTTGTTTTTTATTAAATAATGAGAATGTACTGTTCTATGTTGGCCTGAAGCAAACGCAGGAAAAGTTAAGGAATCTTGAATAAAACCATAATTTTGGCAAGATTTGCTATGGCGGCCTTCAAGAAATAAAAATTAGACACCGCATCTTTTCAACTAATTTGACTTGAACAACAGCATGAATGTTTTTCTTGCCGCATTTATATAATAAAACGTCAAAAGTGCATAAGAAATCAGCTGTGGACACAATGCAAAACCAACTCTCTGCAGGAACAAACCTGTGACCTCTAGCAGCAGAAACACACATGTATACCTTTTCAAGGAGAAGAATGATTCCATTACACTACAGTAACTGCTGTCCATTCATCCTAAACTGCAACGAAGACTTAAAACAGAAGGGATGACACATCAAGTAAAAGTGTTGGACTCAAAAAGGATTGCTGTAATTTTCCTCAGACTTACTCTTTTTTTCTTTTCTTTCCTGAAAAGAATAAAATTATCAAAATGGAAAATGCATAGAAACTGGAATTACAAACCACGTAACGCTGGCTTTGCTCTTGGTTTTGTCTTTGTACACATACTGCATTTGATTCTTCAAATGTTACAAAACACACATCATATCCAGAATTAATATCTTGACACTATCCTTTGTAAAAGCACTCTAATAGGGTGTAGGTATTGTGACACTGTGACACTGAACTCAGGTCAGTGTTCTCCAGGGTTTCATTATTGCAAGAGTCCAGGTAAGTGCCGTAAACTGTGGTACAAGCTTCACTATGCTTTAACCTCTTCTATAATTCATGCACAAATGGAACTAAGGAAAAAATTAAAAGTTGCTCTGAATGCATTTAATCTTATTGTTTTCTGTTTGTATTTTTAGTTTTGGTCAACTTCCTGAATTTGCAAAAACCACCCTAATTAAAAACAAGAAACTTGAGGTTTAGGCACAAGTTTGGAAAATTTATATGTATTTTTTTAATCTTAGATGTTTACTGTTGAGCAAAACCAGCCTTGCATTCCTTGAGAATTTCATTACACTTAACAAAGTTCCACTCAAACTTAGGTACATTACCTCCCAAAAGCATAAACAAATTCCTTATGTCTTATTTGAAAATTGGACCAATAATTCTCTCTTTTTTGTGTCTGTTAAGAAGGTTGTGGAGCAAGCACTGGATTTATCATTGTGCTAAACACAAAGAATATGGATTTTGCCCAGGCTCCTTTTGACTATAGCTCAAAAGTCCAGGAATCACAGATATACAAAATGCACAAAAAAAATGTTACCCAAAGAATGGTTTTCTTTCCCAACCTATTTGCACCATTAAAACCAAAAGCAAAGACTTACCTGCCATATTCTCCTCTGCATTCAAAAACAACACATTTAGTGAGTGTTACTGTTATTTCTCATTATAGGTTACAGAAGCATAAATGTGTTTCTCCTTTAATTCTTCCTTTATTCTCACTTACTCTACCTCGTTGCAGATCTGGAGGACTTAGAAAAGGTGCCTGACTCAATCCTTTCAGTTGTTCTCCTGATCATTAACAAGTTCCTGAAAATTATTTGATTCTTTCCCAAAAAATGTTGACTAAGTTGTTCAGTGATAAAACTCCCTAACACAGACCCAAGAAGTGAGAAACTTGTAGTGTCTCCACTGTGCACCTCAATGCAGCTTGTTCCTGTGCAGCAGGGCAAGAAAGCAGGGACTGGCTACCAAAGGTGTGGAGAAGGGAAGTACCCAGCCTTCACTGCAGACACCTCCCTCTTCTTCTGGCAAATGAGTTTTCTCATGGTTGAACTGACCTGAGCATGATTTGTTGGTGGTGAAATGCTGTGAAGGCAGTGGGAAGGAAGCTGCCAAGCCCACCTCATCCTTGGCTGGTTCACCTACACCACTCTCCTCTCACACCAATTTTTCCACTTCCTCCATTCCACCCCACTCCACCGCAACCCTTCCCACACAAACACATACGTGCACCTTTCCCTTTAGCCGTGTTTTGCCTTTCCCACTCAGGACTTTGGCTGGTTTTCTCTGAGGACATGTTCAAATATGGCACATGGGTGGGAAGCTAACAGGAGAGGTAAATCCCTTTCCACCCTCTTGTTATACTGCAGTACTTCAAAATCCAAGTCCACTCCTTCAACTCCTGCTCTTACAACCCCATCTCTGCCCACATGCCTCCTCCGCAGAACTG
This sequence comes from Cyanoderma ruficeps, assembly GCA_008694505.1. Lineage (NCBI taxonomy): Eukaryota > Metazoa > Chordata > Aves > Passeriformes > Timaliidae > Cyanoderma > Cyanoderma ruficeps. The sequence goes on from VZDJ01007749.1 coordinate 46,292,778, forward strand.
TACCAAACCCAGTGGCAGGGCAGGATGGTTGCTGACAGCCACGCTGCTGCTTCAGGCTGTGCCTTGCAAGAAAAGCTGTGGTCACACTGAGGATAAGAGAGTAGCCCTGTGGCCAGGGCCAAGGAGGAGGAACACATCCTGCCTGCATAGGACTCACAGAGTCCAGTTACTCATCGTGAAGCAGACAGGGTGGATTGCACCAACACTAACAGTCCCACAAAAACAATCCCTTTCTATCAAGTTAGCAAAACTTTTCCTCACTGTGTCCTCTGCCTTGCCTCTGCCTAGCATTTTTTCTTCATTAGCCAATAGCCTTAATGTGGGAAAAGCCTTTTGTCAGACAGGCAGGGATTTTGCAAGTACTTTACAACTCCCACATGTCATCTTCCCTCCCGAGGCAGGAAAACAATTCAGTCACATTCTCCTTACATCTGGACAGAAAAGCTGGTAGGAATGAATAAGAAAAACAGCGTGGTTTTGCAAAGCAGTGAACCATTCAGCTTGTTCCAGCTGTAGAAACCCTCCAGCTCCTTTCTCCAACCAACCTTTTCATTCCTAGAACACCCACTCCTCTTTTGCCCCTGCTTTTCTCCCCGTGAGAGCCTGGCCAGGGTACACACAAATACAGCACTTGCCTCAGTGGCTTTTTGGGCAGCACAGTCCTTTACAAACTTCTACTCCCCCCTGTGGCAGCTTGATGGCAAAAAAGAAATAGAAACCTCACTCCCCAAGTCATGCACTCCACTGTCAACCTTTGCAAGCCATTTATAAAGAGAAATAAAGATATGTGAAGGCCTAGGTTAGGTATCACTGAATTTAAGAAGGTAAAACGAGAAAACTGTTCCCAGAGAATTTGAAAATCAATCCTCTGTATCTTGTGAGTGACAGAAGGAGAAAGGCTAGTTCATACATGTTTTTAAAACTCACCTGAAATTTTTATTACAAAGTTTGTAACTCACAGAGGAACACTGTTAGGACAGATTTAAGATTTTCAAATACCTTGCAAAGCTTAGGCAATACAAAAAGGCAGTTGATGAACTGTCTTTTCATACCATGTCATAATTGAATCTTAAATAATCATCCAGATCTACCATGCTATTAAGGTTAGACTTTTCCACAAGATCCATCACAGATAACCTCCCCGGTAGAAATGCACCACAAATAACTTCTTAGGCTCAATCTTCACAAAAACCCTATTGTCCAAAATGGTCAAAACAAACACCATACAGTAAAAACCTAACCTCGATTTCTATTTAAAACCCTTTAATAAAAGGGTTATAAATGGAGTAATATGCTCAGAAACACTTGCTGTTAGTGAGAGTCTTACCACTTTTACAACATGATGCTTATTACTTAAAAATCACCCATCAATAAGGCATCTGTAGCAACATGGTTGTAAACTCCAGACCTGGGACCATTGATGTTTAAAACAGCTAGGTCTCCTCAATTAGTTCCTGCAGGAAATCAAAATATTTTAAACGTGTCCCCACTTCCCTAACAGTGCACATTTCTTGGAGTATCTGCTTTTCTCGTCTCCATGTGAAAAATGGTCTGACAGAGAATTTCCCACCAACACCAGAGGGATCAGCAGTCTAAGATGTTTTTCAGACCTGGCCCAGTAGTTGCTAAATTTCACACACATCTGTGGGTCAACAAGGAAGCCACCTTGGCTGTTGTACGTTACATCCTAGTTTCCCTGTCTGCGTCACTTGTACAGATGTATTTACACAGGTCACATACCACACGTCACTGGCTGAAAGAACAGACATCCAAGCTGGCAGCTGAACCATGGGGAACATAGTCCAAATTCTATGATTTTTTCCTGAAAAATCATAGAATCTCTAAAATGCGGTGCCAGTGTGTTGAGGACATTATGTTCCTTTGCAGGTCAGCCAATGCAGTGTGCTTATGAAGTCCCCCAGAGGCATCACAGACCTATACAATAAGCCAACTCCTCCACTTCCTGTGGAACGACTGTGTAAACAGAAAAGCCCACTACACCAAGGTCAGAAAAGTTAGGTTGCATCAAAAATAAAGGAGACATTTCTCTGCTTTCTTTTCTCCCCAAAGAAACCACTCTGTCACCCACACATGTAAAAGCATTGACCCTATCCTATCAGACAAGACGGAAAATGTATCCCACAGGATTCTCCCCAGGCCTCTACTCCACAGCAGATACAATATAAATTAAGAGATCCCATTTCCAAAGCAAACTTCATTTGCAAAGGGAAGTCCCTAATTTGGTCAAATCTTAATTAAGCATTGATGTCTCAGCTTGGGGGAAAAAAACCACAAACCCTCAAAACTTACACTGATATCTCCTGAAAGAAGCAGGCTGAAAAACTGAAAACAAGACCACGTGCATTGTAGACTAAGCAGATCTGATTCATTTCTGCCCACATAATCCACGACAGAGTGGGAGGAAGTGTTCGTCCAGCTGTTTTCCACGTGGTTCCTCTGAGAGTCTCAGAAGGATTTCTGGTGTATGTTCTGAGTCAACCCCTGGCCACATTTCCTCTCCAGCCAGCAACACTGACATTTTATGAATTGTTAACCATTTATGGGACAATTGTCAAAGGAGTGGTTAGTGACTCACTGCAGCCCTACACTTGACTTACAACTCCAAGAGGTGGCGAACCTCATTCAAATCTGAGAAATAAACAACTGAAAGCCTCTCCTTCCTTACTCACCTTTGCAAGCCTCGGAAGGGCTCTCTGCTTCCCCAGAAAAACCCCAGAAACAGCCAGACTCCTCACAGAAGTAGTGAATGCTGTTCCTACAGTGCTTCTAAGACCAGATCTGTGGCAAATTTTTCAGAATAAAGTAAGATAAACTGAATCTGAGGCTCAGTAGGTAAAGGACATTGGCTTCACAGTACTCATAATCTCACCTTCAAACAAATAGTTCTACATGTGCTTTGAATACCCATTTAGATTATTCTACTTCCAGTAATCACTTTGCTTGTTTAAGACCACACACATTCACAAAAACTCCTGTTACTTTTTAAGAATAAAGCCAAGTGCTTGGACTCTAGAAGTAACAAAATATTTGCATGTTAACACAAAGAACAACATTACAGAAATAAATGAAACTCAGGTCTGCTAATGGGAATTGCATCTGATGATTTTGCTTTAGCCCAATGGACTTGGACATTTCAAGTCCCAGTATTTTGATGGCCAACAGTGCATTTAGTGAACTACCCAACTGATGCTAGCAGGGAATCTGAACCAATATCTTGAGGAATTTGGACTAGGTCCACCATTTCAGCAGCAAACATTTCCATAAACCCTATGCCATCCACTGCCACTCCCTGCCTTATTTTGGTTCACTTTGGACAAGAGCTAATGGCTCTCCTTAGTAAGATTAGCTGGCATGAGTTGTCATGGCTCCAAGGTGAAAGGCTTTGTACCACTCTAACCAAGCAGTACAAACTGCACAACGTGGATAAGTTGCTTGACAGGTCTTCTCTTTGCCTTTGTTGATTCATGAGATCACACATCTCCCCAGAAAAGGATGTGTGAAAGTTCAGCAAGTGGTCTACTTCAGAGCTCTTTCTATGCCTGCAGACATGTAGAATAAGTTACCAGATGACTTCTAAGAAAGAGAAATACCAGGCAACCACATTCATGATGGAATAAATCTCTTTATTTTTATTCTGTGTCTATTTCTGAGCTAGCAAAGTCTTTCTTGGAATCTGCATTTTAAGCAAAAACCCACTAACGTAACTTTAACCAGACCTCTCAGAATTTTGAGATGTATTTATTACAATTTTAAAGAAATATCCTGGTGAGCATTTTGGGAAAGGAACTAATTGGCACACTAAACCTGAGGCAAGCCAGAAACGTCTGAAGCCAGCTACAAGCCTATCGTGATGATAAACAGCTCAGGGTCCAGATGTCCATATATGGCAAGACTTCCTATAAGACTGACAGTACTGTATGTGCATTGCGTATGGTTGTTGGATCAGATTCACATTCCTCGGGTATGTTTCTCTGGGACCTTTTGATTTCCGCTTTGAGGGCTGGCTCAGACCTCCAATTGCTCTTATAAAAAAAATCTGTGACTGAAAGTTGAAAATGTGCAAGATTCTTTCTTTAAGTACACAAACACTACAAGTCTAGCCACTTTCCTGTAGTCTTGCCAGGTTTTCACTATGTCTGATACCTGATCAAGTGACTTTTTGGGGGGAAACAGGAAAAAAAAAAAAGAAGGAAAAACACAGGAGAGGAATGTAGCAATCCACACCTGTACATTTTACAAGACTTCACCAACTGAAGCTGATGTAGACACACACATACCGTATATAGCTGTGTAAACAAGTCTGCAAGGCTGGTGTAGTGAATTCCTAGTTTCAGCAGAAAAAATATACTATCTTAAAAGCATGTGCTGTATAAACACCTGCATGGAAGTCAAAATTAGTGCATTTTAACCATTTTATGCATCAATGCCAAGATGTCCAACCTGTGGCATACTCAAGAGGCACCTGGATGTGGCATCCAGGGATATGGTTTAGGGCTGACTCTGGTGAGGTCACATTGCCAACTGGACTAAATGATCCTGAAGGTCTCTTCCAACCTTGAGGATTCTGTGATTGCCATCAGAAAGGATAAGCTGAAGACTGACTGGAGTCTGCAAGAACTGCCTTTGCTTCCAAGCTCCCTTTGCCCCTGTGCGTACATGCACACGCACCAGTGAGGTACCCATTGTGACACATCTAACAACACAGAAACCAAGATGACCATAAGGCACTCCTGTGGACTCTGATTCTCACCTACCTGCATGTGATCGTACAACTTGTAATTTAGTGGGCTAATGCCTGATCCACAGTGGTGCAAGACCAGAATTAGTTCTGAATTCAAATAACTATTCAAGCCGTTTTTCTCAGGGCAGCAAGTGTATGGGGTTTGCTGTACTTGGCCTGCAGTGGGAGGACTTAGGACAGATTTATCCTTTAATTTTGGATTTCCTGGCTTTCTGGTAGTTTGTTACTTTTAAACAAACTTTTTTCTGTCAGTGAGATTCTTAGGTTTTGTTTAATAAAATTGTATCTCTAAAAAAACCTCTTACATGGAAAGTTATAAAACATGTCTAGAGCCTCTCTCTCTCTCTCTCTCTGATGTTCTCCTACCATATTTAGGCATTTAAAAAAGGCATTCTGTTTACCTGGTTACATTTGCATTTTGGTATGCATGTCATACATAGTTTGGTACACATACTATTTACCCAGCACTGAGGCCACTGGAGTCCTTCAAGTAAATAGAGATTTCAGGAGACCTCATGGTTTTGGGAATATATATTATTTACCATAACTGTTCCTCTGGGATTCATTTTTTCTTTCAAAGCCAATCTCATTTCTTTTAAAGGAGAATTTCAAGTAGAAGAAATGACATCCAAATGACTTTACCAGACACGGCACAATGCTGACAAAATATAAGCAGCAGTTTTACAGCACAATGGTCCTACTGGGGCATTGCATGGAAGACCTTCTTTTCCCCCCATGAATCCTGTTTTATTGCTACATCATAGCATGGAAGTATGGCTAGAGATGGAGGGATGGAAAGAAGCAAGGGAGAATGGAAGAGGGGGAAAGCCTGCATACAAAAGATGAGACCTCTTAAGGTAACTAGCAGATTTTAGATTGCTTAATGCGATGCATTAAGCCGGTCTCTCTTACTAAGCACCAAAGTACTTCCACAGGTCAAAAGCCAAAACACTGGCATTCCTTGCGTTAAAGCGGAGGTCAAACAACATGACATCACTGAATATTCAAATCATACAGAGGAGGCGGGGGAAGAGCCATCCTCCTCGCAGTTTAAAAAAGAAAAAAAAAAACCAAACAAAACAATAGTCATAGCAGTTATCTGCAATGACTTAATACAAGCCACAATGTTTAGGTCCTGGGTTCAGTCAAATACAAACCACAGTGTTAAGGTTTTGGCTGAGTGTGGTGGCATGCCATTCTCTTCTTGTTGTAATCCTGGGGCGGACCATCAGCAAGGTTGGAAGCAGGGATGTGCGAGGAACGTGTTGCTCAGAAATGACAGCTGCACACAGGCAGTGGGAAAATAATAGCCGCTTCTTCCATGCTTCAGACTCCACTCGCTGTGCCAAGTATTTCAGAGTAAATAGGGACTACTCTCTCTATTCATAGAGAGCATCTATTAGGGAAGGAACACATTACAAATATCCAGTATGATTCAGGGGTACACAGAGTCAATTTATACCCGGTAGTGTAATTATACCTTTTTTCGGTGGTACCAAAGCGCCGGGACCGTCCGCCGCCGGACACCGGGTACCCCGCGCCACCCCCGATCCACCCGCCCCGCGTCCCCTGTGCCCGGGGGAGGGACGAGGGACGAGCGGGGAACACAGGGGAAGGGAAATAGCGGATTCCCCCGAACGCCCCTGGCAACCGCCCCGCCGCCCCCCTCGCCCCTTCCCGCCGGACCCGCCGCCCGCCTCGAAATAACGCGCTGCCGGGGGCAGGGGCGGCCGGGAGCGCTGGCAGCGACGGGGACTCACATTTAAAACACATCAGGACGAAAAATAAAACACCGTGATGGGGGGGCGAGAGTGTGCGCTGGGGGGGCGCAGCCGGAGGAATGCGGGAGTCAGGGGTCAGGGCCGCTCCGGGGCGGCGGCGGCGGCGCGGGGCGGGGCGGGCGGCGCGGCGCGGCGCGCAGGAATGCGCGGAATGTCGCTGTTTGTCCGCGGCCCCATTCAGCCCATTGGCGAAGCTGCGCCGCCGCCGCCTATAAAGGGCCGTCCGTCTCAGCACTCGGCAGTCACATAGCCACTCTCTCACCGCACTCGGCTGGAGCGGAGGAGAGCGGAGCAGAGCGGAGCAGAGCGGAGCCGCGCAGCACCCAGCAGCCACCCTCCGGCACAGCGCCCGCCGCAGCCCCGTCCGCGCCGCCGAGGAGATCCGCCCTGCGGGAAGCTCTCGGCTCACCTCGGCTCCCCTCGCTGCCTGGCAGCCCGACGCCACTGCCTGCCCGACGCCGCCGCCTCGCCACCCACAAGCCGCTGACCGCTGCAGGATGGTCCCCAACACCTTCGCCCCGTTGGCCGTAGCCCTGCTGCTGGCTCTCCTCAGCCCGGTAAGTGCTGCCGCCCGCGGCGCCCCCGCTCCTGCCCCGTCCGGGCGGTCCCGGCGGCGGCTCTGACTCCCCCTCTTTCTCCCTCTCTCTGTCCCCCCGGCACTTGCAGGAGGCTCAGGGCCAGGAGTGCAGCGGGCAATGCCAGTGCGGAGCGGGGCCGGCCCCCACCTGCCCCGCCGGCGTCTCCCTGGTGCTCGACGGCTGCGGCTGCTGCCGTGTGTGTGCCAAGCAGCTGGGCGAGCTCTGCACCGAGCGCGACCCCTGCGACCACCACAAGGGGCTCTTCTGCGATTTCGGCTCCCCCGCCAACCGCAGAATCGGCGTCTGCACGGGTGAGTGGGGGCCGGGGCTGTGGCCCGCCGCGGGGACGGGAACAGAGTTCCGCCGGGCAGGGAGCGAGGGAAGGGGGAACAATCTCCGTGACTCCCGACTTACGCTCTGCCTCCTGCCCCTCGCAGCTCGGGACGGCGCCCCGTGCGTGTTCAGCGGCATGGTGTACCGCAGCGGAGAGTCCTTCCAGAGCAGCTGCAAGTACCAGTGCACCTGCCTGGACGGCGCGGTGGGCTGCGTGCCCCTCTGCAGCATGGACGTCCGGCTGCCCAGCCCCGACTGCCCCTACCCGCGCCGGGTGAAGCTCCCTGGAAAGTGCTGCGAGGAGTGGGTCTGTGATGAGGCCAAAGAGCAGACTGCCGTGGGACCTGCACTTGCCGGTGAGTGGGGGGCTCTCTGCAGATGACAGCCAGGGGAAGGGGGCATCCTGCATGATGGCTGAGGGGAGTGGACACAGGGCAGAGGCTGGAGGGCTGCAGTTAGTGGAATCACCCCACGAATTTAGTGTAGCTGCCTGAATTTCTCAGGAAAAGGAAGGAGCATTTAGAGGGCTGAGGTCAGACAGTGGTCTCATTTTGGTTTTCTGTCTCCTGCAGCTTACAGACTGGAAGATACTTATGGTCCAGACCCAACAATGATGCGTGCCAACTGCCTGGTGCAGACCACGGAATGGAGTGCTTGCTCCAAGACCTGTGGCATGGGTATCTCTACCAGGGTCACCAATGATAATGCCTTTTGCAGACTAGAGAAACAGAGTAGACTCTGCATGGTCAGACCTTGTGAAGCAGACCTGGAGGAGAACATCAAGGTAAATACTATTATCTTTGCGTATGCTGCACTAGGTTGCTTCCATCGTCTAGCAAAAGGACAGTGACCAAAAGTGCAGTGCTGACAGGTAGTCAGTTTCAAGTGGTTTACTTTGAAATTTGAGTTTTACCCTAGTGGTGATGGCTATTTGCAGTTAAATGTCCTTAGTTTTCTCTCGTGCTGTATTATGGCACTGTATAAGACAATCTTGCCTGATGATAATACAGTAAGGATTATCATGTCTGCTTGCCACTAACTTGCAAGCTTAGTGTGCTTTGTGAAAGCCTAACTTCTAAACATCTTGTATTCACTTCTATCCTAACAGAAAGGCAAAAAGTGCATTCGCACCCCCAAAATCTCCAAGCCCATCAAGTTTGAGCTGTCTGGCTGCACCAGCGTGAAGACCTACAGAGCTAAGTTCTGTGGTGTTTGCACTGATGGGCGCTGCTGCACACCCCACAGAACGGCCACCCTCCCTGTGGAGTTCAAGTGCCCTGATGGGGAGATCATGAAAAGGAAAATGATGTTCATCAAGACCTGCGCGTGCCACTACAACTGCCCTGGAGACAATGACATCTTCGAGTCTCTGTACTACAGAAAGATGTATGGAGACATGGCATAAAGCCAGAAGGAGACGCTAAGTACATTCTCAACTTGAACTGATTTGCATCTCATTTTGTAAACATGATTCAATAGCACAAGGTATTTAAATCAGTTTTTTTTTTTTAATTTCAACAAACTGCTCCATGTGACTTAAGACAATTTTTCTACTGACCCCAAATGGTGGTTTGAAGAAGAGCGTAAAACGGACAGTGGGACCACAGCAAGACACAGCTTCAGAACATATTGTTCCTGAGGTGGTGTGGTGGGGTTAAGGGAAACAGACAGGACAAGCAGAGATTCGAGCAAATGTTCCCTTCATGTGGTACAGCATGCTTCATCTAGTAGTGCAATTGAGAAGAGACCATTAGCATGTTTGCTGGCGCTGGCTTAGAGGCAGCAACAGCTGGAATGCAAACAACCCAGCAAAGTGCTAAGTTAGAAGGTGTTCTGTTAGTCAGGACAGTAATGTTTCAGCTCTGACACACTGATTCAGATGGCTTGGCCAGCAAGAATCAGAATCATGTCAACTAGACTGGACAGCTTGTGGCAGTTAATTTACCTGTAGCAAGCTACTTTTTATGAATATTGTAAATACTGTGTGTATATATATTTGTACAGTTATCTAAATTAATTTAAAGTTTTGTGCTTTTGTTTAATGCTTTGAAAGTTCAATGATAGCCTTCTTTTTTGGAACAAGATAGGTAAGATTTAAAGCTTGTTTGACAATGCATTCAAAGCATGAAATAGATACTCTAGTGGAAATTGTTCATATAGAGCCAAATGGTGAGTTGAGGTCAAGATGAAGTTGAGGTGCCAGTAATGTTACAAAGCATTTGTCTGGCAAAACATGTTTACTTACTGCTTTATAAGACAAGTGGCTTTAAGAGAAATGGCTGTTCTGTAGCTCATCAGTCTTTCCACTTGAGCATTTGTTTCTTTCTTTGACTATGGCTCTTTTTGGACAGTTTATTTGTTGAGAAGTGTGACCAAAAGTTACATGTTTGCACCTTTTTAGTTGAAAATAAAGTATTTATATTTTTTATATAAACGGCTTGGTATTTCATTTACCTTTAGTCTCCACTATTCTTTCTCATGTTTCTAATGGGGTTGCCTTTGCACTAGATGAAAATCAAGTAATATGTGGTGGGTTCTTTCTCCAGAAGCACATACACTTAGGAATAAGCTAATGATTTACTTACTCTGTTACTAGTGAACCAACTGTAGTTTGTTACTCTTCTGAATTTAGAATGGAGGGAAGGGCCAGGCTTGCTTTGCCAAGCCCATTAGGAAGTGCAGCAGGTCTCCTCGTGTAGTTTGAAGGGAGCCAGCTGGTCACCATGGTATTCCACTGCTGCTGTAATACACCACACAACATGCTTAATTACATTGAGGTGTTCCACTGGTTAAGATCTGTTTTCAAGTAAGGCAAAGAAAATATTTTTAATTACTAAAAGCATCAAACTGGTTCTTGACTCTAGACTCAAATCCAGAAGTCCAAAACTTGGTACAATTCTCAGAGAAGAGCTAAAGAGCTAATGTGTTGTATCATAAAAATCACAGAGTACTACAGGTTGGAAGGGGCCTCTAAAAAACTCTTGATTTATCCTTCATGCAGCGTAGGGCTAATTTAGGTGGAGCTTTACTTGAATTAACACATAAGTGTGGTATGGTAGAACACTGAACTCTGGTGGCAATTACGCAGATTATCTTTCTGTGTGCTGATGAGGCCAAATCATATGTGTATGTGACATATGTGTAAAGTGTCCATGGGTTCAAACTCATGCAGGGCCATGGATGAGAAGTATTGTAAGACCTACGCATTTTGGTAATGGTCCAAACATTCTTCTTAGGTAAACAAGAGCTACTGTAAGTTGTGAGTCACTTGCCTCATCCCCCCGAAGCTAAAAGAAAAGCTCCAGTCCTGTGCTGAGTCCTACATTAATAACAGACTTTTTTTGTCCCTTTATTAAGACAAGGAGATTCTTTGAATTCAAAATTAACCTTTGCACTAGAAGCATTAGTTCTTTTTTTCAGAAAAAAACATGCCCTCCAACAAGAATCCTTTTCAGGCAAACAAGTTCAATCTGGAATTTCCTGGTGCTGAAAGAGTGTTAGCTTACAAAAATGTCCATCCTTCCTGAGCACCTTCCAATCCCATTGATTTCAGCTAGCATTAGCAGCAAATCAGTGTAACACCAGCTTTGACTAATGATGAACAACAGAGCCTTAAACTAATGGGAAGTCAATGGGAGTCTTGCCAATGGCTTCACCAGGCTTCGCTCAAGGCCATAGAAGCATTTTCCCTTCCTCCAAAAAATAAAAGGAATTCTCCTGGCATGAGGAAGTGGCTTTCTATGTCCCATATGAAATACTTTTGGGTAGCCTCTGGCTCTTATGCTCCTTGAGACTCTCCAGCTTTTTTTTCTCTATTTTTTTTTTCAGGTTATGAATATTGTGCAGCCATTCAGTTCACCCTGGAAACGCTTCAAACACTCGTACAACGCCAAGGACTGGTTGCCTGACCGCGACTGTGGCTCCACCCCCAAATAACATGAAAACTGTCATCTCTAGTTCCAGAAAGGACAGGATGTACATGGATTTCATTCATAACCATTGCTGTGGAAGCTCTCAGGATCAGCTGAACAGAAAGAAGCACAATGTACCTGGCAGGTTGGGATTGATTTCTGTGAGAATTAGGGTGCTTATGGCACTGCTTAAAGCTATTGATGAACAGCTCTGCCCTGCAGTCTTTTACCAGTTAGTATCAGATATTATAATGAATGACATTTCCTAACACGGTAATTCTCATGAGCCGCATGACCATGGGCCCATGAGATTCACTCATGTTCTACTCCCAGCTCTCTGCAGTGTGGGCTGTATCTCCAACCCCTAAGCCACAAAACACCTCCCCAGGCACTGTTGTCCAGCTGTGCCTGGCAAACAAGGCTGGAGGGTCAAAGAGCAACAGCAGGGCTCTGGTTGAGGAAGGGCTGCCTGAAAGACACCCACAAAGAGGTTCCCCCAAAGCAGCCCAGGACCACTACTTATCGTTTCCCAGATGATGTGATGATGAAACTGCCTTGCTTGCCATCTGCACATTTTTGCACTATTTCACAGGCCAGCAGAGCACAGAAGAGGCCTGTCAGAATATTATGATAGTGGTTTGCTGTTGCCGCTGTGAATTAAAATAAGGAAGTATGCTACCTATGCAAATCTGTTAAGCAAGTTGTTGCTGTCCTCTGAGCATATCAGGGATCATCAAACTCAGGTATGCATTACAATGAATTGCACTCCTTTTTCCAGGAACATGTGTAGTCTTCTGACAAAAACATACGTTTTACACCATTTCACTGGTGTTAGACCTCTGAAGATTTTACCTCTGAAGGTAAAGAAATTTAAATATTTTGTTGTAAGCTCTCCTAGAAGTGGAGGTAGGCATCATACTTTTTGTAAGGCTTTCTTTCAAAGGTATCCCAGGAAAAAGAAGCTCTTGTGTGGAATTTATGGCATCTTAAATGATTGCCACAATGTGGACCTTTCAACCGTAAAGAAGTTTCCTGATTTCATTCTTTGTGCCTAAGATGCATAGATGGGAGAATAAAAACTTGAGTTCAAAAGTCCAAAGTCACTTACATGGGAGAGAACACTGGTTCACGTTCCTTTCAAAATACCTTGTTTAGAAAGTCTCTTTTGGTTGTTTGCATCCTCAGAAAACCCTACTGTGCAGGTCAGCTATTGTACTTTTAAAATACTTTATTCCTATATGAAAGTATATTTATTCTAATTATTAGCTTCTTTAAATGGATCCCCAGCTATATTAATAATACAGTTAGTAAAGAATCACTGTAAAGTCAATACTAATTTAATAAGAGCTATTCAATTAAATATTAAGCAGAAATTCAAGGTGGCTGGAGACCAGAGTATCAAATACTTTGAAATAGTTCTGAGCCATCGTATTTCAGATTTTTGTACCATAACACTTTTGCATGGATTTGCAGCTTAGTTTTCTAACACAATACAGATGTGAACAACAGACACGGATTATAGCCCTTTCATATGAAATAGGCTCTACTGTCCAGATGGAAATTTGTCAGATTCCTCAGAGCTAAGACACATCCAAAAGACAATAATTTAAAAAGTCTTCAAGAATGAGCCACTTTTAATGATCTGCAACCACACAGGAACAAATAAGTCTTTGAACAGTATCCAGTTGTTTGTCTCACAAAGAAGGGAACTCAGCTGAGAAAACTGACTTTTGGACACCACTAGAAATAGCATATTCTTTACTAGATCATTTGTACTTTTTCATGCAGCATAGCTTTTTCAAACCTTGCACTTGAAGAAAGCTCTCATTTCATTATACTGAAAAGGACATTAAATGTAAGAAGGAACAGTAATATTCTTACCTGAATATATAATAGTTCAACCATTCTGACTTTGTATCCTACCACCAAAACCCCAAGTTCTTTAAAAACAGTTCTTAAATGTGGCTTTAACTGATTTTATACTGTGCCTACATATGGAAGTAGTTAGCAAGGAGAAGTTGGGATGAAATACCACTGTAAGGTTTTGCCCAAAACCCAAGAAGAATCTGAGAGAGGAAGTAGTTCAGTTAACTTATTTTTCCTCTCATTTTCCACTTTTTTTCCTCCCTGCAGTTCCTTTGATTCATGTCCATAAATGGACATACCAAAAGCCACTACATTCTCACAGTGTTTTTCAGCCTGCCTGGAACCAGGAAATACCAGAAATTTCTTCAAGGAACCTGTTCCCAAACTGTACTAAAGCCTTCAACACATTTAGTATTTGAATGGAGTTGAGAAGCATGACTAAGGTCCCATCTCCACTGCACAATTCAGCATTGCTGCTGCATCAGAGAACAACTGCTTGCACTCCTTAGTGCTAGCCCTGGCTTTTTCAGCTCTTCTCTGTGCTAATCCAAGCCCACATACCCAGGGTAGCAAATTTGGACCCACTCTGAAATGTCCCACCCTGAAACATGTGGCTGCATATTGTGGCAGCATTCCTCAGCTCCTGTCTGTTACTGGGGCAGTGCCAATTGCAGGATTATATACATTTGCTTAATGGTAAGTAAATTCAACCCTGACAGTAGTATAATGGTGTTTATGTTGTGAGGAACAAAGCATTTTACAGCCCCCTGAGCAGGACCAAAAGGTTGCTAACACGGTATTGCAGTGCTAATACTATCCAGTGGTGCCTCCATTCATTACTCAGCCCCATTAACTGAGCCACTGAAAGAAATGTGCAATCCAAATAAATGTTTGTTGGTTTAAATTAGACCTATTAAAAGCAGGTATTTAGCAGCTTTCAGCAGCTATGAAATATGTTTTCCTGCTCCTGAGCTGAATGCTAAGAACCAGCTTTTCAGCCAGTTTTCAGGACTCTGGTCAGCCTAGCTAACCAACATAACTGCAGTCAGACTGGTTTAGACCACCTGTGACCCAAAATCCTAGAGGCTGTACAATTTTAGGGGAACTGCATGCGCCTGTGTACCTTGGAGGGCTCTTGGGAGGACACAGGCTGGCTCCTGTGGCATTTGCTGGGCAATAAGCACTTCCAGGAGCACAAACTGCACAAGAGAGTATTCTCTAAACAGCTAAAATTGCAACCTAGTACAACCTACTAGGGAAGTGATAAGTCAGTTTATCTGGTAAATGAAAGAGAAGGATAAGGGTTCAAAATAGATCAGAAATATCATTCAAACTTTAGATGATGTAATGTGTGGGAAGGTATTAAGTATAATCTTAATACACTGTGATATGGTGTTAAGTATGCTTTTTTAATTAACAGAGCAATGGAAATAAGAAGTCATATTTGGCCTTTTCCATTTATACATGCTGGTCTAATTCTAAGCTTAGAACATGGAGTCAAAAAGTCCAAGATCAGTAAGTTGATCAAGATTCTGAAATCTAATATGTTAGGAGTTACTGGAGAAAGCCAGCTCATCTTATTTTGAGAACTGCCATGAGTGTCTCTCAGTGGGTTTCCCCATCAACCTCTTAGCTGTAGTTGCCCATCTGGGGGAATCTGCTCAGCTGAGGTTTTTCTTCATCTCAAGGGATTTTTGTATGATGGCATAGAAATGAAGTATTTCTTTCCTTCTATTGATTCTTCCAGCCACAGCTCCATAGCCAATGAGTAGTCACTTTGGAAAGAACTGTACAGATAAGAATATGCCCCAGCCAGTGATCCTAAATGGATCCCAGCATGGATCATGCCTGTGAGAAGTCACCTGGGATCAGTATTTCAAGGGAAAGCAACATCTGTTTTTTCTTGCTGTGCTAAAGGTACAGCATTGCTGGTTATCCTTATGATCCACAGGAGTACTAAAGAGCACTCTAGAAGTGCCATTTTATTTTACAGCCAATTGATTACAGACACCAGGAAATGCTGTTAGAGAAGAACTGGCAATGCTATCCCACTTCACAAGAGGGTGCCTTAGAGCTAGTGAACATGGAAAACATCTTGAGTAAGGATATTCTGTGAGGTTTAACCTTACACACAAGCACTTACACATACAGACATCCCCACTGTAGCTCTCTGTGTTATCTAGCTATTCTCATGAAGATGCAGTTATAATATAAATCTGTCACCTTGTACAGTATTCTAATCTACAGATGTGAGTATGCTCGTGTCACCCTTTGGATAACTGTATGCAATGGAGATTTCTAGTTCTGGGTTTTCTGTCTTCTGCAGGAATATAATGAGCATGGCAAATCTTGGAGGTACAGCCAGCCTTAAGAGTGCAAGGATTATCTGTGTAAAAACTGGGGTTTTGTATGAAGAAATAGTGCACTTTCCGCATGCAGAAATAAAGCAAGACTTTTCTGTCCTTAAGAGTGCTTTAATTTCACACAGTTGAAAAGCAAATTAGAGACTATTTATGTAATGTTTTCTTTGGCTTCTGCCTGGCATTCTCCACAGGCCTTATCATAAAACAATTTAGAAACAATATGTATATTTGTTAACAACCACACACAGACAAATACAATGGCCCTCTCAACACAAATCAGAGACAAACAAGCAACTGGCTGATAAAATCTCTTTGTGCTGTACGGTTACTGATGATTGTGAGAGGCAGCGGGATCTACTTCCAAATAGCTTACAGTCATGCCTAAAATCTCTCTAAGATTATTTATTAGACTTCATTAAACCAGTCTTCAAATATTTTTTTGCTCTGTACCTCCACACCAGGACAAGTTGTGGGCTAGTAGGATTGCACAAAAACATCCTGTCCTTTAGACAGAAAATAAAAAGACAGTGGCACCTGTATTTTGTCTGTCTGCTTTTTCAAAACAAGTCAAAAGTTGGTCTGTCATTTTATTTCATGAGTTCATTTAGATAAAAGTGGCTTCATTGATGAGGCAACTTTGAAGCATATAATTTCTGGTAGATGACGCTGTTTATAGATAGTGTAGGAAGTACAGCAATATATTCCGTATTTCTTCTAGCTAGCACTTAAAACCCCACGTGAACCCGTGGGGTATCAACTCCTGAAACACGGAATTACTACAAAGACCCCGTCAGGTCCCAGCTGGCAGAAGACTTGGCCAGACTTCACGCCGGATCGCTGGAGGGAGACCGGGCTCTTTCTCTGCATCACACTGACACCGTGTGGCAGCTCCGCAGCCGCCTTCTGCTCCGCGTACAAACTTCGCCTCCGTACCGGTGAAGCTAAAACAAGCTTGAGCTCTTCTTTTTGGTGGATGGTGTTCGATTTCTCACTTGAAACAATTCGTGCTATTTTGTTAGGAGGGATGATGATGTGACATCATGTAAGCGTAGACTTGAAATATAGGAAATCTTCCTTATTTTCTCAAAGTGAATTAAAGTAACAGCCACACAATTCTGCTTGAGCATCATGCTTTACTTAGATATCATTCCATTATTGCTCTCTGTACTGAAGATATAGAAAATTAAACCCCCAAAGTGCATGGCACCTACCCAGGAGGAGCAAATCACTATAATATGTCACAATGCATCACAATAGTTTTCACCAGCAAGTACCTGGAAAAATACACAAAAAGAGGGATTTATTTATTAAAGACAGTATTAAAGGAGAGTATGTTTTAATTGTCTTGCTTTTTATCTTGCATGCTTCTTAAGAAACAATCAACACTCCAAGGTTCAACTTTTAGGATGAGCAGAACTTGCTTCTCCTTCTTAGGCAGATACAGATTCGCGTATAGGCTTTGGGGATCTGTCAGAGATCCATAAAACTATCTCATGTAATTACATCTCCTTTTTTTCCAGATGACTAATTATAATACAATAAGCTTTTGGGTCAAATTTTTTGAAGGGACAAATTCCCTCCTGACTTCTTCAGCGTGCATAGACAATGAGTCACGTCCATTTTGTGTAGGTTTGGTCTGCTAAATAGGTCTGATGCTCTGGATCTAACCCAAACCTACTGTAAAAACCTAGGGGGTTTTTGTTGTTGTTGTTTGGGGGTTTTGTTTGGTTGAGGGTTTTTTTGAGAGAAAGCTGTGGACAACCTGGTTTATAATACATGATCTCCAAGGCAAAATCCATTTCGGCAAGACATCCCAAGAACAACTGAGATTAAGTAATTAAATGGCACATACAGAGTCACAATGCATTTCTGCTCTGTTGAAGCCAGCAGTGGGAGATGGCAACGTGCATTTTAAGTGATTTCAGCTCGCCTGTACAAGAAAGTTCCACTGGCATGCTTCATAAACAGGATTCATACAGTAATTCATATGAAAGTAAAAACTTTCTCGGTGATGGGAAATGATAGCATAACCTTCTTCTGCAGTACTTTGATTCTTTGCACCTCAGTAATTCAGGCTTCTCAGTACTCTCATCTCTAAACATTCTACTAGGTGTGTTAGCTAATTGCAAGAATGTAAAGAACCTCATAAGAAGCCTAGGAAAGCCCATTCTTTTCAGGTGGTTTGCCTGGATTTCTACTGTCCTGGGGCCATGTTTCCTTACAAAAATTACACTGAGCATAACAGATCATGTGCCAGTTATTCCAGATCAGACCAGAAGAGGGCCAGATATTACCAGCAAATGCATCTCACTATTCATTCAAAGTATAATGTATCTATATGTCCATAAACAATTCATTTTGAACACCAGAATCAAGTGTACATCATTTCCTTCTTCATGTAAAGAGACTAAATGCAGCTTTAGACCTAGTTACAGAACTGTGACAAAGAGCATAATTAATTTTTTGCAGTAGACTGTGCCATCTTCTGCAGGCAGCAGAAGACTTAGAAGTCAAGCCACAAGACTAGAAAATTAATTCATCCCCCTCAAGCAGAGTGCTTTCTGCCACAGAGAAATTTGAGGCTCTGGCGCAGATGCAGGATGGCAAAGGTAAGGCCTGCAGCAGAGACATTTGAAGAGAAACAAAGAAATTCTCTGTCAGGCTTCAGAACGAGGCTGGTGCTAAAGCACAGCTTTGCCTGAGTGCCACAAATGCAGAGACTTGTAACAACTAGATGGGAAGTTAACAAACGTGACACACATCTGCCAGAAGGGCTGGAAGGAGATCTGGGGAACTACATGCCTGTCAGCCTGACCTTGGTTCCAGGGAAGGTCATGGAGCAGATCATCTTGAATGCAATCACATGACATGAACAGGACAACCAAGTGATCATCCCAACCAACATGGGCTTAAAAAAAGGAGATCTTGCTTGACCAACCTCCTTTTATGAAAGGCTGTGGACATTGTTTACCTAGACTTTAGTAAAGCGTTTGACACCATTTCCCACAGCATTCTCCCAGAAAAACTGGCTGCTCACAGCCTGGGTGGGTGAAGAGTTTTGTGGGGTAAAAAGTGTGTGGATGGCTGAGTCCAGAGAGTGGTGGTGAATGGATTTACATCCAGCTGGAGGCTGGTCATGAATGGCGTTCCCCAAGACTCAGTACGGGGACCATCCTGTTTAACATCTTCACTGATAACTTGCATGAGAAGATCAAGTGCTATACAATGTGGAAATGATGGTGGTTGCTGCTATCTTCCCCCAATAAGCATCTCTTCTGGAGAAACCACTTGGTAGGCACACAGGCAAGGCACTCAAGTCCACAGACCACACACACCACGGCTAGCTCAGCAAAGAGAGGCAGGAAGGGTCTCCTGTGTAAGTTCCAGCAGAGTTTATTTTGCAGACACATGCCAAAGGGTTCAGAGACAGAAAGACCCAGACCAAAGGAGTGCTCAGGGTTAAGTATGGGGGTCAGGAACTAATGGTCTGAGGGCAAGGGGTGGTACAAGGGCAGGGCAAAGGGTAGTGACCTATAGGGGACACGGGGGCAAGGGATACCACAACCAGTGGGGAAACAGGGAAAGGAGAAACCTTAAGAACTAGGGATATGTATGAACAATAAAGGTGAGCAAAGCCCATGGACCAATGGGGAAAGCAAAACTGAGGTAGACTGACATAGTGTTGCAGAACACCATGGGGGATCATTTTTTTTCTTTCAGCCTAGGTGGGGAAACTCTATGGTACATTCTTCCAGGACAAAGCACTGGGGGTTCCCCTGAGGGGTTCAAAGGTTTCCACAAAGTGCAGCCTCAGTCAGTTCACAGAGGACACCAAGTTAGGTGGGAATGTCCATCCTGTAGGACAGGAAGATCTCCAGAGGGACCTGAACAGGCTGGATTGATGGGCCAAGCCAATTAAAATAAAGTGAAGTGCTGAGTCTGGCACCTGGGTCACAACAACCTCATGTAACCCTTCAGGTTTAAGGCACAGTGCCTGGGAAGATGTCTGATGGAAAAGACCTGGGAGTGCTGGTGACAGCAGCTGAACATGAGCCAGCTGTGCCTAGGTGGCCAAGAAGGTATCTTGGCCTGTATCAGCAATGGTGTGGCCAGAAGGGCCAGGACAGAGATCATCTCCCCTGTACTCAGAACTAGTGAGGCCATGACTTGAATCTTGTGTTCAGTTCTGGGCCACTCACTTCAAGAAAGACATTGAGATGCAAGAGTGAGTTTAGAGAAGGGTGACAAAGCTGGTGAAGGGTCTGGAACACAAGTCCTATGAGGAGTGGCTGAGGGAGCTGGGGTTGTTTAACCTGGAGAAAAGGAGACTCAGAGGTGACCTTATTGGTCTCTACAACTTACTGAAAGGTGGTTGTAGTCGGGTGGGAGTCAGCCTTTCCCCGCAGGTAACAAGAGAAAGGATGAGATGAAAACAGCATGACATTGCATCAGGGGAGTTTTACTTTGGGTATTAGAAAATTTTTCTCACTACTGATCTGTAAACCATCAGCATAGGCTGCCCACAGAAGTAGTTACTGTCCTTGGAAGCATTTAGGAAGAATTTAGGAGATGTGTGGATGCGGCACTTAGTGATATGGTTTCACTGTGGACGTGGCAATGCTGGGTTAATGGCTGGACTCGATAATCTTAGAGATCTTACCCAACCAGAATGATTTTGATTCTGTGACTGTCAGCCATGCCATCGTGCCTTATGGGCATGACCAAAAGGCAATTCTGCTGTCTTCTGATCAGGAGATCAGTCTGGAGTTTTGGGGTGTCCCAAAACTCTTGCATCTCACTGTATTTGCTTTATTTCAGTAAATTAGAGAACTAAACATGCAACATGAATTTGACACATATTGTGGCTGAGGAGAAATAGAGTAATTTGCAATGGTATCCTATAAAATCTGTTTCCAGGCTTCCATAATTATTCCAAGTTTGTCCATGGTCTCCATAGCAGCCTTTCCTGAGGCTCAAGCCTGGTGTGGTGACTCAACAGTGGTTCAGCAGAGGACTCGACTCCTTTCCAGGGAGTCTGAGTCACAGGATGCCAAACCTGGACTGGTTTCCTGTAATATAGAGGTTCCTGAGCTATGGTAGATGCACCACTCATGGTACACAAGTCACCTCAGCATGATGCTCCAACACCTCACAGACATTGCCAAGTATGTGAGGGTAAGCAGGAGATGTTGCTGCTGCTGGCAAACAAACACAAATATTTGGAAACTCATGCTTTAATACGTTCCTGGACTCTTATTGACTCTGCCCCTGAACTCCTCAGAAGAGCAAAAACAGTTTACCACAGCCCAGCAGTAAAAGAGCTGAATATAGAGCTCACCATGAGCCCTGGGCTGGTTTCCCAAGCTCATTAGTGGTGCTGCTGTGGGCACAGAGTGTTACAGCAGCTGCCCTGTGACCCTGCAGCACTAGAAGTTCCTCACAGTGCTCTTATTCCTGAGCATCCACTCTGGAGTGGTACATTGGGCAACTCCTTCTGGCACAGGTACCTCCTCAGCAACAGGCTTGAGCTTTGGAGCAGACTTTGATAGAAGGGAGGTCAAAAACAAGATCTTTGCTTCTTAGATTAGCATCTTAACCACAGAATCACAGATTGAGGCTTCCTTTTATATTTCTTTCTGACTTCTGGTCCCCATTGAATCTCATTTTCCTGCAAAAGTTGGTGCAGCAGATGGGCAGCTCCTCCCAGCTTGCTGAGTATGGTTTATAACCTTGTATTTAAAGGGATAATTTTGTACTTTGAATCCACTCAGACTAAGGAAAGGCAGGAGCCCAGGCCACCCACTTGCTGGGTGGTGGCAGGTGCTTTTAGCAGACAGCTGTTGTGCACTGGGCTGGACAACGTGGTTCAGTGTATTACGGATGTGTTAAGAAGAGACTTACAAGAACAGTCCTGTCTAAAATACAGTTAGATATTGCTTAATTTTCTTTAAACATGGTAGATCCTGAGGTAAATAAGAGCAAAAACCCCCAACATATTAGTCAAGCAAATTACCTCTCAGTTATTGACAGTAGCAACCAGTGATATAAATCTGTATCACCTCTGAAAGCACAACTCTACTTGTCTTGTAACACATTTCACTTCTAGGCACATCCACACAATGAGCTGAAGTCTGCTCTCCCTCTGCCTTTTTCACTTGAAAGAAGGCCACACTAAGCAAAGAAGCAGTTATATTGAGTAATACTGACACCCATGTCACCTTTCAGCTTTACTTACTGAAAACAGTGGAATGCTGTCAGGGTTTAGGAATGGTATTCCCCAATTTCAGTGCTCCCACTGAAACACTCCAAAACACATCCCGCTCCGATCATTCCCTCATTCCCTCCCCTCATTCCTGCAGCAGGATGGAGAGGAGAATCAGAGGCACAAAAGGTAAAGATTGAAGGTTAGGATAAGAACAATTTACTGGAAACAGCGAGATAAGAAAACAAACAGTAACAACACTATTAGTAACACATTGCATAAGACAGGCAAGTGACTGACAGGTGAGTGCTCCCCACCACCAGCCAGCAGGAGGGAACCCAGCATCCCTCCCACCCCCTGTTTGGTGTGAGGTGCTATGGAATAACCTCATGATCCTGGCCATGCCTCTCCTGGCTATTGCAAAAATTAACCCTGTCCTGGATGGAACCAGGACAAGCTCTGATACCACACACCAGCTGAAACAGAAAACATTTTACATTGAGATGGACGAAGCTGTCGAGTTTTTCTGAAGGGAGTTCGATGGTGACTGTAGGATGCTCCTTGGGGGTCCCATCAGGCTTCAAAAAGACAACCTAGTATCTGTCATCCTGGGCTATCACCAGCCACTGGACACCAGGACTAGCACCAGCATTTATTCATATACTCTGACACCACCACTACAAATGTCTTTAAAAATCAAAGAAGAAATTAAATCAGCAGAAATATTTACATTAACATTAAATAACTCCTTTCATTGTCATTTTGACTCGCCAATTTCTGGCAAAGACACATCCCAAACCCCACTTAGCTCCTGCCCTGTCTTGAAGACCATAATAGCTTTCCCAACTGCTCTCCATTCTGAAATCAAAGGTCAAACCAGAAGTCACATGCTTGAATATACTCTGGTTCCATTTTTAACCAGGAACTAGTCTGGCTCTGCACCTCTTAATGGAAACTGGCATCACCTTAAGATGTCAACATATCTATTTGTATTCAGGAGACAGTACCAGTAGTAAAAAAAANAAACCAAAAAACAAAAAACCCAAACAAACCAAAAAACCCCCCCTACTTAATACCTTTACCATCTTTCTTCCTACCTTCCTCTCCTAATAATAAATGTAACTAACATTACAATTGGAGAAATTATCTTCAGTTTATGGAGCAAAGACTGAAGTAACTCCCATCCCCCCTCCGAAAAAAATTAAATGTGCTGTGTAAGTGCACCAGTTGGTAGCATTTGGTACAGAAAGGGTCACAAACAGCATAGTACTTCTGATGGGTTTATTGGTCACAGGCGACATTACAAAGCAGTTACACTGAATAATGCTGTCACAGTCCTATCGTAATGTGAGATTGCTACAACACATTTAGATTTCACACAGTGAAACTACTTGAGAAAAAAAAAATCATGCTCGTAACGTAAGATCAAGAAAATACACTTGGTTAAAAGAAAAAATGGTCCCAGAACTTCAGCCCACTCAAACTGAAGTTAATGGAAAAGCTTCCTCTGAATTCAGCAGGCTCTGAATCCAGCCTTCAACATGCCCTGGCCAACCTATAAGGTCAAATGCTTCTCTGCTCAGTTACAGGCTCCTCATTCTTCTGACATACTTGTGCGTGATATATTTCCTCCTTTTCAAATGAGAAGACCATAAATGTGAAATTAGCTATGCCAAATTTTATATAAAACAGAGCAAATTTTCGGTCATCAGCTTTAGAGAGTGGGAGAATTACAAAGGTGATAATATGTGTCCTGGAAAAGGAGGGAGTTCCTAAACTCCTGAGTGCCTGTAGCAGCTGTTTGTGTAGCCTGAAAGCTTCCAAGAAAGGTCATTACACACTTCTTCAGAATTTGCATCTCTGACAGCACCTGCATTCAAAAATGGAATTTCAAAACCACAGCTGACAAAAACATGTACCAAACAGAGAAACACATCTTTACTTCAATAAAGCAAAATCTTTCCATCAAATCTAAGTTTAGCTTGAAGTAAGATAATTACTTCTGGGATCCCAGACATATTCCTGACATAATTTCTTCTCATTTACAGGTGACTGGAAGCATCCTACACCCACCCATTCAGAGGATGCGTGTACAACATACAAACTGTGCATGTAATTCTCCATCGGTGTTGGAGCCATCAGAGGGCAGCAACATGCCAAGGCTCCCCAGCCCACGGAACTCCTGCAGCCAGGCGTCTCTTCCAGGTGGGGGAAGGTTTAGTTACCAGTCCTACTGACCAGAGTATAGCTTCTTGCACCATAACACTGCATTGTTTTATGACACCCAAAGCGCAATTCACGCTTCAAGGAAAACTGGAGTGAGAAGAGTGATGTTGTTTAGATTTCAATGGTCACCAAGAATGTAGTTTGTTCCCAGAACTGTATTTGCTAATTGTCTACATTTTTAAAGTAGAATACTGATCATCAATCATGCTCCATAAAATTCTCCCTCTCCAGTGCATATCAAAGATAACATCTGTGTTCGTGTCTCAAACCATGATGACCAAATGATGTTAGCATAATAATGGACATGGTTCTACCACATCCAAGTGGGAATGACAGGCGCTGCCATCCTGTGTCACAAGCATAGTCCATCAGGAGTCCCTGAGATACAAATATGGCACCCACTCTCCTCTCTACTGGCATTTTGGTCAAGATTTCTTAATAAAAGTTTCAGCTTATTTTTTATAAAAAAGGTTTCGTTAATTAAAAAAGTCTATTTACAAATCAGTTGTGACATGAATAACAACATTCCATAGGAAAAATTAGACTGTCTCAAAAGTTGGTAAATATGTTTTTAACTGTAAAATGTCAGATATTGGTTGTTTTCTGTCTTGATAGAAGCTGAGTCCAGTAAGTAATTCTATATCTCTGATCCGAGCCGTATGAAACTTCATCCTCTCTTCAACCCACATAGACTCAGACTTGCCATCCTTTTGGGACAGAGGAAGGAAAAAAAAAAAGGTTGTAAAACTATTTTTTTTTTCCCTGAGATGCATTTAATCTACTAAAAAAAGACATTTTGATGTTTTATAAAGACAAATCAATACCTGGCAAGCATCTAACAAATGGAGTGTGCAGATTACACATAGACGCTTGCCTGAATTTAGTTCTTACTATTACCTCCTCAAGTATACAAAACCTGTAGCTGCACCAGTTGGTGATAATGGGGAAAGGCAAGTTAGCTCCAGCATCTATCATCAGTATGATAAAAGTATTTCTGGGACCTGTGTCTGACTCTAATTCCTTGCTGCAGGATTGGTCTACACACTTTCCACACATTTCCTGGTGAATATGGAGTGTAGTTATGAGTGTTCTCATCACAATGCCAAGATACTTGAACTAGAAGCAACCAGTGCTCTTCAGGAACATCTGTGTCTTCTTCTTCTGGGAATGCATTTGGCCTTAGCACTGACCTTTTGTTGTGGGTGACTCTCCTCTTGGAAGCCCCTCATCCTTCTCGCCTGTTGACCGAATAGTTGCATTAGAGACGTCTATGTATGTATCACATTGATGGTCTCCGTGTACTCTGACTCCACTCTGCTAGCTCTAAGTTTTGCTCTTTGAACAGATCTGTT
This sequence comes from Cyanoderma ruficeps, assembly GCA_008694505.1. Classification (NCBI taxonomy): domain Eukaryota; kingdom Metazoa; phylum Chordata; class Aves; order Passeriformes; family Timaliidae; genus Cyanoderma; species Cyanoderma ruficeps. The sequence continues at coordinate 46,318,152 of VZDJ01007749.1, forward strand.
TTCCCGTTTGATCATATTCACAGACTTTGACATAATTCCGTTTGCAAAAATATTGTCTCCTCTCTCAAGATAAGCATGTAGACTGTACCATTTTTACAGGCTTTAACTGGTTAATCACTGATATCCAATAAAACAAGCTCAAACCTGACTTCAGATATTTATGGGGGCCAAACAGACTACTTACTGCACAGCTTTCACTGTTGTCTTCTCTGTGAGGTACAACGTAAGACAAGGCATCTAGAGACCCTTCACAGTCCAGAGGAGTTTGAGAAGTATTTTTACAGCTAGTCAGCACAATGAAGAAGTGAGTTGGAACTAGAACTTCTGAATTACCAGGGTATCTGAAATACAAAAGATCTTTCTGTAAATCCACCAAATTGTACTTGCACAAAGATCAAATGACAACATTCAGCTTTATTCAATTTTATCAATTCATCTATTTTGTCCAAAGAAAGCTTAGGTCTGGAAGGAAAATTCCACATGACTATTTTTGAAAATCAAGTTTGGCTTGTAGGCTGATTTAAGTAACACGTTTGATGAGGTATAACAAATTGATTTGCCATAAAAATGTGCAAAACTCCAGAGGAGATGAAGAGTTCAACCTGAATCCAGGAACCTCTCTGCCTGCTAGCTTGAACTGATTTTGCTTTTGTAACTCACAACTAGTGGTAGAATATTGCCAGCTCAGAACATTATCAACCATGCCACCAGGGATAAGCCCTTGCCTTGTCCTCTCCTAGAGGCAATGGCAATGTCCTAAGTTTTCAGGCAGGTAGACATCATTCCACATGCAACAGCTTCCCTTATACTCCACCTTCAAGTTTAGGGTGACACATTTTGAAGGTGTATTTTTCTCTTTGTGCTTGTTGCTTCTTTCTGAACTTACTTTTCTGCTTAGGACCTTTTGCATGTCTTTCTGAAGAAGAATAGGAATTACTAACAGACCAGTACTGGAGGAAAGAAACAAAGGATTAGAATGTGAAAGGTTCTCACCTTTTCAACTTTTCTGGGGTATCATAGAGCCCATCAGAGTCATAATCAAACACAGGACCACTGACTACGTTGACGCCATTCCTGGCTACAGCATATTCAGGTAGCAGGTATTGATGGAAGTAGTTCCATAACACTGAAACACAGCAATGGAATCAAGAAACAACCTTCACAATAGAAGCTGCTAATACAACTCCACATTCAGTGGAGTATAAACAGACATGATAAGCTAGGAAAATAACAAATTCTACAGGTGTCTACTGTTGCTAAAAGTTACATCCAACTAGGGAGCAGCATTCACTGCACCATGTCCTGACATATCTAACTTATATAATATTTTAAATTACAATTACGAATTAAACAGTACTCCATTACAAAACAGGACATCTCTTTTTTTTTTTCCCATCAGAAGTACCACAGTTATCCCTCTTTTTCACCAGGAATATATTCATTTTCTGTCAGCCAACCACTGCATGTTCCCTCTCTCCCAGGAACCATTTGCATGGTTTGGAAGCAAGCACAATAGAAGACCTTCTATTAGGCCTCCTAATAGTGTTCTATTCAGCTATGGACATAAAATAGGCATGAAAATAAAATACCTTTAAATGCAGGATACATTGGCACAATGTTGCTAGTAAGCAAGGCATCATAGTGAGGTTTCTTGGCATCTGTCATAAAATCTGAAACAAGAAAAGGGCAATTCATTACATGGATTTGTTAATTTAAACATGCATTTTCATGCTTTTGGTGATCAGTGTAGTAACATTGAGATGGAGCTGACCTAACTTCATTTTCCAAAACCGATGTGGGTGTAAGTGCTGACTTCAGCACCTGCCAGATTCTATCTAAAATAAATAATCTCAGTAGCAGCAGCATTTGCAGTTGTCAGATATACAGCTGGCAAATTTCATGAGATTTAAAAATATCAGAACAGGCTTCTGAATTGTGAGGAAAGAAATAAAATTCATGAGTGTCAGGCCAACTTTCCCTGACTGCAGAATCTAGGCCTAAAGATAGGATTCTGCTGAAGCTTTGCAAACTACATTTGATGTGGATATTTAACTAACCCGCTACTTGGTATTCAGTGCAGTAGAGTCAATAAAAATACTCCCGTATCAGGTCAGCAACAGTTCACAAACAACTTACCCATGCAAAACAAAGTGAAATTTGCAATCTACCAACTTGCTGGACTTTACTCAATGTCTACATGACCCTCCCAGTTTCTTCTGTGAGATGCCACTTTAGAAACTTAGTAAGTGTCAAAGTTTCTGGGAAGTACTAAGTGACCCACCAACTACTGAAGCATCTAAAATGTTTTCCTTTCTCATATGCTGAAGTGAACTGCAACAATTCAGCAACTACTGCTTTGTATTCTGATTAGGTATCAAGAACACCTACAAAAGATAACACCTGCTACATTACAAATCATGTAAATCAGATATGCTATACAATGAAGACAAAGTACTTACTTGGAGGAGCAAGAAATCCATAAGTTAGGCGAGGATGATTGTTGTAAAACAGACAGGTCTGGTTATGATTCTGTGAAATTCGAGCATCTTTGTATAAACAGCTGGAGGCAGCTCCTGTAGAAGAAATCCTTTTGTCCTATTGAACAAGAAGAAAGTATCATTGTGAAAGCTGATTTACAATAATTCTCTTGGTATGAGGAACTGCAGAACTCTAAAAATTTAGCTGCAGCTGCCTTTAAGAGTGTGAAGGGCTTAACTAAGATGCAAGAATTGCTCCTCCTTGTATCAGTGAAAAACAAGCCCTCCCATCCACATCACATACCTTGGAAATAAAGTGAACAGAACTGCAGCATTTTAGTCAATTATAACATCTTCTAAAAGAGAATCTAGAGGTGCCATTAAAGATAACTTGATTTACTGACAGACTCACATAATCGATAGATAAATGTGTGGGCCACTTGTTACAGTAACTGGTTGCTTCATGTCACTACCCTCAAAATATTTAGGATCAAGTCAATCTTGCCAGAGTTTAGCTAAATTTAATTATTACAGTCATTTATTTAAAACTTATGATTCCCAGGTAATCAAATTAAAAAGTATTCTCTACTATCCTAATTCCTTTAAAGCATGTTCAGGCTTCTAAATTTTCTCTGAATGGGAAAGGCCAGCTTGAAAAAACTTTAATTCTTCAGATCAGTGTTCTACACTGAACAGGTAGGTGTATCTTAAGCATAGGGTTCAGGACCAAAAACACTTGCTTTATTTTCACTGACCGTTTTTTTTTTTTTTCCTCAATCAGGATTATATTCTGACAGAAGGATCATATCAGGGCATGAACAGCTCAAGATGGTCCTGAGATTACTTTTCCAAAAGGACCCTGCCACATTACAAACTGCTTTAAGACTATGAAACCCACATTGAGGCCAGGTTTTAAGGACAGCACTGACAGACTGCTGTAGCAGACCTATGCTACCAGTGCAGTCTCCTAGGGGTTCTATACCAATGGCAATGGACTCCTCACTTCTTGGTGGATCTGCTCAATCTGGAGGCAAAACTGTTTCACTCTGAGAAATGGAAGAGGCAAAGCCAATCCTTATTATCATAACAAACCTCACACAAATTTCCACCGTATATCTTATGTGGTTCAAGCTAGTTCCCTGGGAGATAATATCACAGACCAATTTCAGCTGGAAAAACACCTCTAAGAAAACTGAGTTCAGCTTTTGACTGATCATCACCTTGTCAAATAGACTATGGCACTAAGTGCCAAATCCAGTGCTTTCCTGAACATCTCCACGGATGGTGACTCCAACCACCACTATGGTGACTCTCATAACACGAGCAGATATAAGAAACCTTCAGGAATAACTGACACTCTAGATTTTGATTTTCAAGGTTGCTTCCAATCTTTCTTCTCATACTTACATCTTTGCCCACAGTGTAGGTGCTCCACAGAGACATCCTGTAGTCCCTGCTGTACCCGCTCACATAGCGCTCATGGTAAAGGAGGCAGTAATTATGCTTTTTCTGCAGAACCCTGGGCCGTCCGTAGGGTAAATTAAGTTCCTCTGTCTTTTCAACTGCAACAGAAATAGTATTTATTGCTTTTCAATTAATATTGGTTAAGTACCCCCCTCTGTTATATACCGAAGGCTGTCTTAATTTTCAATTGCCAAGCAAATAGAAGCCACAGAAATGGGACAAAAAATTTTCACTATTATATCAAAGGCATAGTTTCTATACTAAGGAAATAAATTTTTATACTAAGGAAATAAAGTGATGAAGCCAGTATAAAAAAATCATTTAAACTTATACTGCACAAATTAAGCTTATATTTGAACCAAAACCTTTTTGCTGTTAAAAACAGGAGATAAATTTAAGTTGCAAAATTAAAGTCTTTGTTGACTTTGTGTTTTCAATTTAAAAATGTGGGATCTGCTTTTATGTAACATTTAGATGGGAGAGAAACCAATTCTGGTGATTTGAAATTACTATTTCAGTAAAAATCATGTAGTTGTATATAAAAATACATTTAAAAGACTAGGAAATACAGAGATCTAAATAAACAATGCAGTGAAGTACTGGATTGGATTTTCAACTGTGCAAGAACTCACTACTTTGCCTTTGAAAATTCAAGTATTTACAATCGTTACGTGACTAAAATTATAAAGAAGGTGTCAAAGTATATCTTCCATTAAATAGGTCCCTACCATCCACAAATTATTATAAAATTTTAAGGCAAATGTACTACATGGGAAAAGAAATTGAGTCATCAATGTGAAGGTTTTTTCCACAGTAATTCCACAGCATGAAAAAAAGTGAAGATTATGACAGTTACATCTCCACCCATGAGGGAAAAACATTTTTTTTTTAGAAGTAAAAATGCAGTTATCATTTTTTGTCCTTACAGACTGTCAAGTTACGACAATCAATGAGAGAACATACAAACTGAAGTAATTAATGAACTGTATATAGTCTTAAGGATTTTCTAGGCTGGTTACTGGAATTCTTTCATCTGTGAAATGCTTTTTGTATCTAATTAGTTCTGAACACAATTCATAATGAAATTATTGCTGTTAAGACAGTGCTATACCAGGTGTCACTGATAATTCAAGACAAAATCCTACTGCTTCAAAAATGTACGTTTAGAGCTTTAAGTTCCTATTTCTACAAAAGAGAACTGAAATATGTTATTGTGCCTGGCCTTGCCAAGTTTCTTCAAAGCCAGGTTAAGCAAAGCCCTCAGAGATCCTTGGAGTCTGTTTTAGCAAAACCTCTCACACACTTTGGGGAAAACACATTGTATCATTCTAACTGGATTGGATTTTATTGCTCTCATGAGCATTACAATACTGAAAGACTTACTTTAAAAGGGTTCTTGGACACGCTTTAAAATGATGACCTGTCATTAGTGGAAAAGATTCAAGAAAGCTCTATCCACCCTTTGTTTCAGGACAAACAACACAAATCAACAGAAGCCTTGCATTAGCTCTGGATAAGCAGCAAATACTGGACTCTGACAGTAACTGGCATTTATTTCCAGTTCTTAATAATAGTGACCTATAGCAGGGTATTGCCAAATATAGTTTATGTGCATAAAATCCCCAAGGTTTCATGAACACACACACACGAGGCAAGGTCTCTATCAGCCTATTTCTGACAACCTAATCTTCTTGATATCATCAATTAAGACATTAGCACCTGGGCCTAGGTTCCACTTTGACTTACAGTTTTCATTATTTACTTGCTGTTTTACCTGTCTCATGCTCAAAATAGTTTATTTTGTTTTATGACTCATGAGCACATCTACAGCCTTGCAAACTGCAGCTTAAACACAGAATGTGCATGTCCAATGAAAGGAAATAAAGCATAAGTAAAAAAAGTAACAGCTCAAGACCACAGAACAAACAAGTAAATTACTCCTTATGCCTCATTAAAAGTATGCTGCCATTATGGATATCATTATTTACACTGATTTTTTATCAGGTACTTCCCTCTACAACACTCTTGCTTCCCATTCTGGAATGCTCATCATATCAGCACTAGGGAAGTCAAAAGTGACACATATGCCATGAAGACACACGTATAAGGATACACATTTACCTGAGAACAAATGGTTCAGGAGGACTGTATTCAAAAACATGAGAATCATAGAATGGTATGGGCTGTAAGAGACCAAAAAGACCATCTAGTTTCAACCACCCTGTCAAGAGCAGGGACATCTTCCACTAGACCAAGTTGCCCAAAGCCCCATCCAACCTGGCCTTTAACACTTTCAGAGGTGAGGCATCCACAAATTCTCCAGGCACAACTATAGCTCCAGCAAGTATTTCAAAGAATTTTCACATCATTCACATCATTATGAGTTTCTCATAAATTTAGAAACATAAAATATTTGACCAATAATTTTGTTGCTGTGGTTAGCTTTTTAATTTTATATTATTATCTGAAATTCTTACCTTCTGTTTCAGTAAGATTTAAACGCTGATGAAAATCCCTTACTGGCAAACCCTGTAATTATAAAGGAAAAGCAGTGAGGTTCTACAAAGTGCATTATGAGTTGGTACCACACTTACATGTAACTGCTGCCTTGCAAGTCATACATACACAGAACTCACAGACATGTACCTGGAGAGCAGCTACAGGGAATTTGCAGAAACAAATTGGTTTTGCCACAAGCAAATCTACAGGCTTGAAAACCACAGCCCAAATACAATACAATATTCATAGAACAGAAATTTCAACATAATTAAGTGAAGCAAGCAAGAACTGAATGTTTTTCCCATCAAGCTTCTGTGGCATTTTTCCAGGCTCTTCAGAGATTAATGTGACTTAACATAAGCAATCTGCAAAAAATTAATACACAAATGCAGGCTAGCACTCACTAACCTCAAGCAAGGATTGATTTTGAAACCAATAGTAAGGGACTATCTGGAAGATGCCACGTTTCACTCTGAATACAACACAGACTTCTGCCTCCACAACTTTAACCATTTCAGTGCTTACCCCTGTCCTGCAGGAGCAGCCAAGGCTCACTGAAAAGGCTCTTTCTCCCACCACAGAGCATTCAGAAGGATGACTTGTTTCTTTGGGATGGTGGGGGGTGTAAACAGGGTGTTTTAATAGATGGTTTAGGCGTCCATGAGTTCCATTGTTTGGGGCTGGTTTCAAACCAAGCAAATCTATGGAAGAATTCAAGTGATATTAACAGGAGGAGAAAGATTGTAAAACACAGCTGATTATATTGCGCTTACAAGTATGGATGAGTCAGAGCTTCACTGATTGCAGCTCATAACACTCAAAAAGAAAAGCAATGTAACCTCTTTAAAAGGGTGCTCTTAGCTAGGGTTCAGTATGGTTCTAGTCTTCTTGTAAGGTTGGGCAAGTCACTTGAATACAGCCACCAATCTCAAGCTTTGCTCTTAAGTATTTTCTGGATCAAATTCTTTGGTAATACTTTTCTTCTCACAGAAGCAGTATAGGTTCTAACAAGAGAGGGAAGTAGGCAGGAAATAATGGAAAACAGGTGAGGACCTCAAGGGGAATAAATGAACAGAAAGTGGTAGGTCTAGTGACAGACTTTTGGAGAAACCACAGAACACAGAATGAAGAAGGAACACAGGAATAAGGAGCTTCCCTTCATGATGGTAGAGAGATTGTGAAGTAGCCATTTTTAGTAGTGGTGAGCCAAAGCACCAGCTCTGGAAAAGCCAGAGGAATACACAGTGTGACCAGTGGAAAACAGATATACAAGGTAGCCTGACCAGTAGATCCTAAACTGCTGTTAGTCATTTAGAGATGGCCCTTTCTCAGAAAAACAAACAGCTGAATTGTGAAAATCAGTAGCAACTCTTTAGGATGAGTTTCTGAGGACACTTAATCTGTTATTAGAAGATTTACAATGCCCAAAAGATATTATATTTTACTGAACAAAACTGACCCCCATCCATTGTACTTACCACACATTAAATTATATACTTCAATGTTTTCAAATGGATCAACTTGAGTACCAAACTTGAATCCTGGTCCAAAACCAATAAAGATAGCCTAGAATTTACAGAGAAAAGTATAGTGGAATTCTGTTTAAGACAAGTTGAAGTGAAAATTATCTTCATACTCAGAGGGCATTTTCTTCCAAGAACTTAATCTTTACTTTACCGCCACAGTATGTATCAAGTCAAAAGCATGTGGTTTTCTTTTAAAAAGAATAGATGTTTAAGAATAATTTTTAAAAGCAGTAGAAGAGTATTATAATTCTCATTGTTGCCTTTAGCCATTTATGACATGCCTTGCTCTTCTCCACTTTTGAAGAAATTAAAAGGTATTTTCTTAAATGCTTTAAAAGATTTAATGGAAATGTTGATCCAAAGTAACCATCACATACCACATCCTACAAACAATTTGGAAGCTTTTAACTTGGGGCTATAAAAACATCTGTTGGTAGCAATCCTTTAAGTGGTTTAAGCAATGGTAGGATCGTAGGCTTCCATGCCTGGTTTGCAGCTGTTCTTTCTTCTTGCACCATTTCCTGAGCTGAACTGGACCTGATTCAGGAATGCTGCCAGCTCAAAAAAGTTTCCTTTTTTTTTTTTTTTTTTTCCCCGGCTGGCTCTGTTCCTTCTGGTTCAATTCCCCAACCTACTTGACACTGAAGCCACACCAATCTTACACCAGCATACTGCAGGGTTTGCTGCATCAACAAAGAGGCAAGGGCAACAAATGCTTAAGCTCAACTGCTGCCAAAACCATTGTTTTAAAACTTATCCTCAGTTATTCAGCTTATTTTTAATGAAGAGAAACAGATTGCACACATCTGCGGTATCAAGATACTGAATGAGGGATGGATGTTTTACACTGGGTAAGATCTCCAAGCTCTTTGTGAACAATGCAGTTTTCTCAAATTTCATAGCTGTGTGGCAAACACAGGCTAAAACTCAACACTTAACGCCTTTTTTTTCAAATTAAAACATAACACAGGGCATTATTTTGCAACTGTCGATACTAGAATCTGCAGGCTAATAATGTACTCAACCAGCCTAATATGAACCAGATGACAGGGACACACTACCTCCTTTCTGTTGTTCTCGGTAATTACAGAGTATGAAATGTTACGCTGCTATAATGTTAGGCACAAAAAGGATAAGTTATATCTGTTTTAAGACTTGTTAGGGGTGCTATGAACTGACAATCCCAAGTGTGGCAAAAAAGTTTGAATAGAGTCAATCTATTGAAAAAATTACACAAACTACAGCAGAGAGAGATGGAATACATTTGGCATCACGTGGTCTGCTGATTGCAACCCATTACTAGAAACACTATTAGCAGGTTTTCTATTGTCAAATCAGAGAAGTATAAGCCTGGAAGGATAAACTGATGCAAAATTAAGACTTTTTTAAAAAACAATTTGATGCCACCACTATATAATTCTATGAGACATGGAAATAAAAGAGAAAAATATTGAAAACAAGTTTCATGAGAAGACTGACAAAGTCCACATAACACACAGACTTCTCTTTATAAATGTGTTTACACATATTCACTGTAATAGTTCCAAGTATCTCACAATGGTTTGTGAATTTTAACCCTGAAAACAGCTTTTTGAATTCAAGAATATTGGCTTTCATTTTATGGATAGCAGAAACTAAGGCAGAGGATAGTTTCAGTGACTTCCCCAAATTAGACAAAACTAAGGATCTGATTTCATGTTTCCCTATGATCTCTTCCCATTTCTCATTAAAGAGAAGTTCAAGACTCTCCTTATTTGTGTGGGTTATCCAGTACATCACAATATCAGTCCTATAATGCTTAATTTCTTTAAATGCAGATGGAATAATACTACAGATCTTAAAAAAAGAAAAAAAAAAACCTACTCAACACCCAGCAAACACAGCATTTGGAAATAAAAGGAGGTAAAAATAAGAGCTAACATAAGGTTAAAGCTTACCTGCATATTGGGGAAGCGATTGTCTGAGCCATGGAATCCACCTTTGCAGCTTTTAATCTCAAATGGTTTTCTATTAAAAATACACAGTTTATTTAACTCACACTTTTCAAATCATATCGACATAAAGTACATTCAGTGGTGATTTCTTTTTCTTCTCTGTTTAAAGATGCTTAGAGGATTGCCCATAGGGAATGAGGAGTCTAGTGCTTGGGAAGAGAATGCCTTTAAAATCAGAATGATAATTTTCTCTGCAAATGTTATCCCTTTGGAATTTTCATGTGTCCACCAGAGTCATTTAAAGTCAAAGCACATGACATATGAAAAAAACCCCTTCATTTCAGGATAACAGATTTTGAGTTCACTGTCACCCAGGTAACAACTTTACAGTACCTTATGTAAGTATATTCTCAATATTTTTCAATAAAAACACTAATCAATTTTGACAGGAATCTTTAGAGTCTAATAAACATCCAAACTGTGCCAAGTCCAAACGCATTATATAAAACATACTGTTCTATTAACCCAAACCTGATTTGCACAACTTGCACATGTTGTGCAAATGTCTTGCACAGTGTTACACAACAGGACTTACTGAAGAGGTGCACTGAAAAACTCTTCCATGATGAAGGCCCTCAAGTATCACAGAGGTGCTCAAAATTACTACCTTTACAGATACCACTGTTCTGGGACTTGCAAATTCTTTCATCAAAACACGTAAGGTAATTAACTACCATGGACTCGGTATGTTCAATGACTGACAAGACCGATTTAACCTAGAAATTATTTACGTGCTCTGCATTCATGGACTCACTTTGGAAATTCCTACAGTATGGCAAGATGTGCTCAAGTATCTCAGAGTGAGGGCCTTAGTTTCTAACCTGCCACTACCTCCATACGCAGCAAGGAGAATATCAATGGCTGCCAGTTTAGAATTAAGCCATTCCAGGCCAGCAAAACCTGCAGAAAAAAAGCATGGATTGTTCCTTTACAATGTCCCTTTGCTATGACAAATAAGAATATCACACTCTTCATAGCTATCACTGAACTCTAAGCACTTGGAAGAGAAAACAAGAAACTGTTTGTTGTATAGTTGAGTACTGAGAACTGTAACTTACCGAGCAAGCTGCCATTGGGAGTCTAAATAAAAGTGCAGCGGTTCGATCCGGTCATTATAGGAATAATGGAAACGCTTGGGTAGCAGCTGTTTCATATAAGCTTTGAAAGGCTGGTTTGGTTTGAGGCACTGAAATGTTTAAATTAAAATACAAGGAAATGTTGGTGAAATGTGTGTTTTGTACCATGCACAGTTCTTAAAAAGCACAACAATTGCAAACGGTCTGCAATAACTTCCACTGAGAACAATGTAACTCCACCAGGTTTGGAGTCATAAGATCTGAGACACATGAATGAATACTTAAATCACAAATATTGACTGGTTTTGGATTCATTAGTTATTAAATATATATATAATATTGGACATTATGGACAAAACTTGGGTTTTTTTTCTTACAGCCAACAATTGTACAGAACCAAATGGTACTGCATAGAATTAATAAAGAATTACACTAAAACATGAACATCATGATACTTTCACATGTGATAAGAGACTGCCCAGTGCAAAAAGTCTACAGCTCTGGAACAGAAAAGGTAATAGACATTTAGGGTTTTTTAGACTGATCACTCAGTGACAAATAAACTTTTTTACAAACCAAGATCCACTAATGATTTTTAAAAGGAAAAAAAATACCAACAAAACAAAATCTCTACTGTAATATTGGAATTTTTTGAGTACTGAAGTCATCTATACAAACAGCATTGTTCTCACCAACAGCAGTGTCTGCACAAATGAGAGGCAAACAGATTATGGTGTAGGGATGAGAACAGAAGCCAGGGACAGAGCAAAAAAGCAAATTCATTGAACTTCAACTGACCCGCCCCCCCTCAAAAAAACCCAACAATTTCCATATCCTCTCTCAAAGCTGTTTATCAAAAAGGTGTGAGCAAGAAAATCCTGTGTGTGTCCTGGCAATAGAGGTGAGCTTTACATGGACATGGCCCTCAGCTAGTATGGTCCAGATACACAAGCTCTCCAGCTGGAAGAGCAACATAACGCAGTGAAATGAACACAAAGCCTGTGTTCAGGTAACAACTTGAGAGCCACATGTCACCTTATTCAGTTTTCTCCTTCCCCTGTGTGGAACTACTTTTGTTGTTGTTGTTAACCAAAGGTCACACACAGAATCAATTAGACCAGAAAAGACCTCTGAGATCATCAAGTACAACATCATGACCAAAAATCACCGTGTCAACTAGAAAAGATTTTTTCAAATGTCCAACCTAAACCTCCCCTTGTGCAGTATAAGATAATGTCCCCTCATCCTGACCCAAAGAACAGATAGTATGTAAGTTCCCCAGTTTCATAGCTAATGCAATGAAATACATGTAAATATCAGCAGAAATTAAGACAGACCAACAGATAAGACAACACTTACTGTGAGGTTTCTGACAATGCCTTCATAATTAACTGGAAGAATCATATGTAAGTATTAGTCACCTAAGTTAAAAAAGATCAGATGTAAAATGAAAGCATTCCCCTCACATAATACAAATGATAAGTTTCAATAAATTTCTGGGCATAAGAAATTGTTTTTCCAGATAGAAAACCATATAGAGAGCAAGATAATCCCTAAACTGTCAAGCTATTTCTTTCATAAAATTTTAGTTCAGCCTCACTTCCCCTTGGCTATTATTTACAGCTTTAAATTTAAACTATTAGTTACACTAATTTTATTAGTTGAAAGTTAACTATACTTGCATGTTCAAGTATATTAACCACAGTTAGAACAATAATCCAAGAAGTTTTCAGAAAAGAAGCAACTAAATGCTGTGTTAATCAAGGTGAATTTTTCTTTGCTAATAACCTTATAAAGAAAAAGACACAAATGCAACCACCAGGACAGCAGTTTTGTCTACCAAATATCCTTAGAAAGAAAGCCAAGCACCAGCTGGCTAAGTGTCAGGTGCTTAGGCTCAAGCCAAAAGGGACCATTACATCATGTAGTTTGACATTTTGTGTAACACAGGCCCATTACATTTCACAGCTACGCTGTCCTGACTCTGATATCCAATACTTGACTCAAGACCTAAAGGATTACCCTGGGAAGAGAACCATTCATAATTCCTGCACAGATACATGCAGTGCTACAAAGACAGCTATGCTACTTCATTATAACAGTGCACACATCCAAAGGAGGAGATCCACTACTTCTCTTCCTCCTGAACTTCTCCAGGGAGAACCTGAAACTGCATTTGACTCCCATGTTCTCCAAGTAAACATTTCAAACAGTTTAGAATAGCATCAGCAATGCAGTAAACAGGACTTAAAGTCACTGAGGTTGAGGTCTACAAGTTTTAAAGGGCACAGAGAACAATAATCTCAACAGGAAAAAAAAAAAACACAACCCACCCAAAAATACTATGAAACATGAAGAAAGCTCCTGCATTCAACATTAAAAAGTACCAAAAAATTGCAGGGATTCAATATCCACCTAAAATAAGATTGCTTAACAAATCAGAGTTTAAAATTTGTAAGTATTCATTGATTTTTACTCAGTTTTATTAGTTTACTTGCAGTTTACTCAATAACTGTCAGGCTATTAGGCCAATCTTTTGTAACTAGGAAACATAATATTTAAAATAATATATAAATGATAGCAACAATTTAACATTTCTCTAAGACAGAAATATTGCAAATTTACACAAAACTTAATACATTAGGAAATGAGGTGAGGCATGAAGGGAGAATTTTTGGGCTGTCTTGTGGACTTTTGATCTTATTCAAAGGAATGCCATTCACAACGCAGGAGGCATTTGGAGTTCGTAACATTGAGGCAGCCCATTAAATGTTTTTGTGTACTTGAATGTAGGATTCAAACATACTTTCAGACTTGGGAAGTCAAATGGTCTTTAAAAATACAAATGCAAACACTACTCAGTATTTTGTCTTCATCATTGCCCAGGTTGTCCTTAGTTGGCATTCACTCAAGTTTACTAATGGAATACACAGATCATACGTTTGTATTTGTAAAGTACAAAAAACATATAACCAAATAACAAAAGTTAGTTTAGCAACTACATACAAGAGAAATACTCATCTGGAACATTATTAGGTCTTAGGCGAGCTGCAGGACCAGGTATAACTATGAAATCTTGAACATTGTCCAGATAGCTGTTTAGATATGCTGTTTTTCTGCAGGTCCCTGCTTCCATCCCTATAAAAAGAAATACATTTTCTTTTAAAATGGGAGTATCAGTGTAGAGTCACCTTTCTAAGGAGGCATGTAACTTTAGCTGTACAAGTCAGAAATGTAATTTTTCTGGTCTTTCATATCCACAGCCTTCTAATAACATACAAGGGAACTGATAATGGAAAGGAAGATATGGCTTGTATTTTCAGTTCCTCAGCAGTTTGTAATCTGTTGCTATGCAGTGGAGTTAAAAGACAGAAAAAATTAAATCTGATTTTTTACAGTTCACATTTTTTATTCTATTTCTTTTATCATCTGGTAACGGTCACAAAAAGAATTAGAAATAAAATATGAAAATTACTTAATTCCTCCTTATATTCTCCAGTTCTTTACCCCCTCATAAAATAGTCTCTCTCTCACACTGATTATTTTTCATATCAGCTTGAAAATATAGAACATATTTTATAGGTATTACTTGCTTCATTAACCTTGCCAGAAACATACAAGTATAAATTCCAAATATTATTTTATAAAGACAGTTCTTCAGAGTTCTGATATATGTTATAAAATCAAATTTACCATGATCTGATATAAAAATAATGTTCAGGCATTTATGCAAGTTCATTTGCTTTAGACCATCCATCAGCATCCCTACTATTTTGTCCACTCTCTGTAATGCCATAATGACCTGCAGGATAAAAATAGCAATGTAAAGTAAGTGTTCAAAATACTGTTAAATATGTCTAAATAAAAATGAGAGCTAGCAGACTGCATATCACCTGCACTGTTCAGAGCTACTTCCACCTACAGAAGACTGGCTGTATCTACACTGTACAGCCCTTAGCCCAATTTCTTTTCTGTCCCATACTGCACCATGACATTTTTATGTGTTATTTCAGTTGCAGATGCTTAAAAGAGGAGGAAAAACCCCAAAACAAAAGCATCAGATAAAAAAACAGCTCACAGATTATAACCAGTGAGGGTGGTTTTAAAGTATGAAGTTGAGGATGCTTGTTGCACTGTGCTTGAGCACAAACAAGGGCAGCAGGGAATAACAAAGGATGCAGATACTGATGTGTTGGATAGAACAGAGGAAGCCAAGCCTGCAACACACTTCCTCAAAATGCCTGTTGGGAATTGGAGCAAACTGTCCTTGAAATTGTGCTCTGAGACTAATATCTAGTCAAACTACTTTAAAGAAACTGAAAAAGCCAAACAAGGAACTACCTGCACTGCTTGTGATCAGGGGTCTGGTGCCCAAGCTCATTTGCAGAGGTACAGCACTGAAGCTACATTTGAATACTTGCTAGGTTAAAAAAAAAAAAAAAAGAAAGTATTTTCCAATGAAGTAATTCTGTCACCTCACTGTACTAGTACAAGCTGTCTTGCTTTGTATCAACAAAGAAGAGATGCTCCTGCAGAGACTACATACAAATCCTCAGGGTCTTTGTCTCCAGAGCATTCCTGACATACAGAACTTTAGATCCACTTACTAAGATAGCAAATTTAATCATGGTCCCTATACTGCAGTTCCAATTATGCCTGCCACTTCCTTACATGAATAGCAACTACTCACATCTCAGGAGGTATTGGCAAGAGCTTTTTTACTTCTGTCACCACTGAAGCTAAATACCTACTTACGATGCCTAAACTCCCTGACAGTTCAAGAAGGGATTATTTTACAAAGGTCCAGAATTTCCAAGAACTTTTTCCTTTGCATTTTTCACTTTGGTTTTTTAAAATGCAAAGCTATTCAGTACTTTTTAAGACAGTAGGAGTTCTAAAGACTTGTTACTAAAGTAAGAAATCACAGACTGATATAATAAATCACAGACTGTGATGTCCCCAATGTTCCTTTTATGTGTCTCTTTCTGAGAAGGCAAAAATTGTAACTGCAGGGAGATAAAGCCAAAATCCACCTAACCTTAGCACAGAGACTGGGGGGAAATGAATGACAATTGTAACATGAATACTTAACCACCACAACTTGGACATTGTTATGCAAACCCCTGTTCTTGTTAAATTGAAATTATACAAATTTTCTGTCCCCATTCCCCTTCCCCTGCCAAAAATCAACATGAACCATTAGTAGGACCAGATAAAACAGCATACAAGACATACCCAAACATGCGTTGATAATTTAAAAGTTATTGAAATAAAGAAAATAAAAATTAGTCTTACTAAATAGGCTATTATATGTTTTATATCAATGTTAATCATGGATGGACTGTGTAGTCACAATTTTTTTCCTAAAAAGCACACTTCACACAATCTCAGTTACCTAATGTGAATTATGGAAGTTACACAGTCAGAGCAAAGCTTCAAATTTAAAAAAAAAAGGGGAAAAAAAAGAAAAAAAAAGAAAAAAAGAAAAAAAAAAGAAAAAGAAAAAAAAAGAAAATAAAGAAAAAAGAAAAATTAAGAAACTACAAAACTACTTACTCCACTGCTTACTGGTCCAAACTTATGGCCCGAGGAATCTGGTTCTTCTAAATACAGAGTGTAAAAGTGTGGTCTATATCAAACAGTACCAAAAATGTAATATTTTACATACATGTTGAAACAGTTTGAAGAGATTATATTTCAACAATGGAGATCAAATATTGGAAACAATGCTGTCATTCAGAGGATAAATACATTAAATGGAGAGATGCAACTTAATTTAAAAAGTTTTCAGTCATAGAAACAGGTTTGCACTACATAATATTTTAACATTGTTAGAATAAAGCATAAGATATTGCTTGAAACAGAAATTGTATTTACAAAGCAATTCACTGCAATACCACTCCAACAGGAACTCACTCACAAGTGTATACCTACCTTTCATCTTCAGGTAGTTGCAGCCAGCGAAGGACAGTCACCACTCTTTCTTCAAAGGGGATTGAGCTGCATCAAAATAATACAATATCAACCAACCATGCATTTCTATGAGCTAAATCTTTTAACCATACATTACCAAAAAATCACTGTATCTTAGCAGAAAAAAAAAATTCATTACAGGCTTTTTAGCAGGATATAAATTTGTCTATGGTAATTGCCCGTGACTCTACAGGAGTTTATGGCCGGATCTAAATCTCCCTTGAATATTGTTCCCAATATGATTAGAATAATGCTCCCAGTAGTGTTTATGCTTATTATACAAAAAAAAAATAGGCCTCAAGGTGCAAAGTCATATGCAGGCTTTTATTGCTATATTATGTTTTGGGAAAAGTCACAGTTTAGGAGTGGGGTTGGGTATTTTCAATTTAAATAGGTTGAATAAAAGTTTCTCATACTATGTTACAAAGTAACATCAATCTCTGCATCAATTACTGAAGTAGATCAACAATAACCATGCTGATCTTTAACAACATCAGGCACCCATAAAGTAAGTACTCAGTGTTTAACATAAGTTCAAGTAACATCAAGTGCATCACCAGTTGCTAGGGAAGAAAATATAGGTAGCAAATCAAGAATCAAATATTCCATCCTGTATGAAGGGTGTGAGAAAATGATTCTAAGATGGAAATGAGAAGCCTGATTTCTTGGGCAAGATTTGAGATTATTGAATAAATGGTGATAAACATTTTCATTAAGCAGAAAATGTTTAATTGCAGTGAAGAGCAATCACTGACTAAAATATTAGTGCCTTAATATTTTCAAAATCTGTAATGAAAATAATTCTAAATTGGAACAGCTTACCACGCTCAACAATATAACTTTAGTTTTCATGGACAGTATTACATCAAAGCCTGATCTATTCACTACATGAGAAGTTTGGATTGAAATATTCTATACCAGCCACAAAAGGTTTTTATAAATAAAAATAGTAAAGCACTAGAGCTTCAAAGCTGGTTATGCTTAAAGCTGATTTTTACACATCTTACCATTACAACATTTCTTGAGGAATGAAAAGATAATTAAACAAAACTCTACATCATACTGAAACAGTTAATTGGATCCCAGCCTTTTCTCCCCATTGTACAAAATTATTTAGAAAGGTAGGGAGGGAAATTACTCTTTCTCTGGCATCTATCCCACTGCAATCATTAAAGTCAAATATTCCTCAGAGACACATACCTATTGTACAGTTCATACAGGTTTGGAAAGGTTCCATTCACTGCTACATCAGACCCAGGCCAGAAGAATGTCGCTGCCTTCAGCCCTTGGTACATGGCCGTGAGCCAAATCTGCCAGAGAACATTCACCATTGTTAGTGCCCATCACCAAATCAGCTGAGACTGCCAGGCCCACGGCCACCCTCACCAACCCTGCACCCCTCAGCAAGATCAGAAACTAATAGTTTCATGGGATACTCCAGTCAATCTTGCCTGCCATTGCAGCCCAGACACATCTTGGAGGCCGATTCCTTGTGGCAAAGCCTCCTACCCCTCCTGCTGCTATGCCACAGAGAGCCAGGACAGAGGTAGGAAACATGAGTAGAAATGCAATGGTAGAACCATGGCTGAACACCAGGAAGGGGAACTATCTCAAAAACAGTGACACCAGAAGGGGTGGGAATATACCAAGGACCTATTGTCCCGCACACTCTTGACATCTGGAAACAGCATTTGGTCAGTTCTTTTGATTTTACTGCTGCTCTAATGGTTTACAGATTTATGCCTTCTGTATGTTTCCTGCCTAACTCATACATCACTCTATTCTCAGTGGCCTGCAAGTTCTACACCTGTGCATTCTTTCCTCAAGGAAAAAAGACAACCAAACAAACAAAACAAAACTGAACAAATCCACAGTCCTTCCCACGTACTGAACAGTTACATCTGGTCCCTTGCTATTCTTCAGGCTAGTGCTTACTCAAACTTTTCCATGCCGCTCCATTTTCACAGCAATCTCATCAGTTTTGCCATAGGCGTATGACTGAGCTGAGACAATTTCTTTTAAAACCACATCTTTAGACTTACAAGTAATTTAAGCAGAGCATAAACCTGTATTAGTGCTTCTTATTACACAAACTTACTGGTCTGCTGATTTCCTCACAGAAGTTAACTGCAAGCCCATTCATATTAAAAACAGACAAAAATCTGGTAGCTATATTAGATATTTTAAGCCAGCATTCTCTTTAGGGAACATTCCGTTTAACAAAACCAGTTTACATTTTGTTTCATTTGTTATTTCGCAGCTCTAGCATAGCAATTCCTAGTGGTGCTGAGTAACACTTCTTGGCTGACTTAGAATTACCCTCTGTACTCTTTCAACATCACTATGCATCCACGTGATACTAAGTAACATTAACAGGGTGATGTACATTCTCAGAAGGGCATTAATACTCACCGGCTGGCCTTGGTACCACTGCGGATTAAACTTCTCCTCATTTTTAAGGGTGAAGGATGCATTTCTTTTGGGGTCGTACATCTTGTTATCAATTATACCATGAGATTCAGGATACAGCCCCTGTAATTGAGAGTATGCCTTGTTGCAATGCTCTAAAGAAAAAAAACCTTCCAGCTACCCAAACGTGTCCTTT
Source organism: Cyanoderma ruficeps (assembly GCA_008694505.1). Classification (NCBI taxonomy): domain Eukaryota; kingdom Metazoa; phylum Chordata; class Aves; order Passeriformes; family Timaliidae; genus Cyanoderma; species Cyanoderma ruficeps. The sequence continues at coordinate 46,337,766 of VZDJ01007749.1, forward strand.
AGTCAAATATATCCATTGAATAGCCATTCTACTGGTGCCTTCTGGTGACAAAGGACGCAAATTCAGCAGCATCATCTCTCATTGCTTCCAAGCCCTACCTTCCAACCCTTATTTGCTTCTCAGTGAGATTTAAAAAAAATTAGGCACTGTCCTTTGGGATCAAACTGAAAGACACTGACTTCACATATTTGTTGTATCTTCATTACCAAAAATAAAGCAATTACCTAAGCTAAACCTCCATCACACGAGCAAAAGCTCTAGCTCTAGAAAACCATTACATGAGCAGTCAAAGAAGTGCAGGCACCAGGTAGCTTTAACAGACTCTGTGCTCTGTCTTTAAGCAGACTACCTCCTTTGTGCATTTATAAGGGATAATACATCACCACTATTAGGACCTTGCTACTTTTTCACAAGAACAAGGAGGAGTGGAGATAAAGCTCTGTACTGTACACCTCACATGGCTTCCGGGCATGATTAATGCCTCTTATTTGCATATTTAGTCACAGGGATTTGTGAGGATTACCTAATTAGCATTTCATTCCTGAACTTGTGCTCCTACCAAAGGTCTTGACAAACTGGGAAGATAAGAAAGTACAGATCCTAGTATTTGATTGAATTTTAGTTGTGGCATGATGAAACTAAAAAGCATATCCTGGATTCCAGCCCTGCATTTGTGTTGGAATATCTCAATTTTTTCTTTTTCCTCCTATATGCAAGAGGCGGCAAATTTACAAGATCAGCTTTGTGACATTTCTATGCAGGCTCGGGTACAGTACATCACAGAGAGCCATTATCAGCATGATACTCAAATCTTTCCTGTTTTCATGCCCTCCTTTTCATCATGCCAGGCTACTTTAATGATGTGCAATAAAGTTGGCAACTTAAAGCAGTCGGGCTGCTCCCGCTCCAAGAGAGGAAACTGCAATTTAGTGGAAATATTTATGCAAATGAGGAGTTGTAAAGTGACGTGAACTTTTGGCTATATGGGATTTTTCATAGCTACCCTTGCAAGGACTGGACTTACTTACATTAGATCTGGCCACTTAGCTGTAGTGTTATATAATAACTGTTAACATAAATTACATAAATTTAATACATGATTTTTCCTATTCTGGAGGGAAATCAAATTATTTTAATAATGCACCAAAGTATACTATTCCCTTGGAAAAAACTTAATAACGAACAGTACTGGAAACATAATGTACAAGAATTCTTACTGTGACAATGGAGTAATGGTTGGGAAAGGTTTTTGAAGGATACACTGGTCTCATACTGGAAGTATATGTTCCACATTTCTCTAGAGGAAGTAACAAAGAAAGTCAGCAAAATTACTGAAATAAAAATCTTGAAAGTTTCTCTCATGAAGATTTATACCAATTAAAAAAAAAAAAAAAAGAGCCAGAATACATTTCCAGAAAGTTTTCACTCTTCAAAATTGTGGACTTAATACTTGTCTTCCCATATTCATTTACAAGCTGACTAAATGCCTATTAACACAAATTTTATATATACTTAAGGGCTGGCTGCAGTGGTCACATGAGCAAAAACCTACAGCCTTTGTGAAAAGCATGTACAGATAAGACAGAAGAACGAAAGAAATCACACCCTCCAAAGTTGGCCTGGTATGCAAAAAGTGCAGTCTGCAGCTTGAGACCAACTAGACACTTAACCCTGGGTGCTCCCAGAGGTGAAGTGGCCACTGACACAAGTGGTGCCTGGCTCTCTAAGTCATCTGTCAAACCACTGCTTACTTTGCAGTCTTCCTTCCTTGTTTGTGGGGCTTTCAAAATACAAAAATAATCTCTTATTCTAGGATGAATGTCAAAGTTTTATCTCAATATACAAATCATATGGCTTTAAGGAGAGTAGTGTACAGTATTTGCTAGTATGAAGAGGCATTAGCAAGGCCAAAACAACTGGGAAAACTTTATTTAAGGGGTCTAAATTTCCACCAGCAAATGCGTGGGTCGCAATTTTCAGAAAGAAAAAAAAATGCCTTCATGACAACTTAAAAAAAACCAAAACTGCTTTAAACAGATGCTAAAGAACTAAAACTAATGACCTCATAGGAAGAACACCACTGGGTCATCTTCACTATGATTCTGAATAATTATGTATAATAGAAATAGAATAGAAATTAAAGGCTTCATAACATAGGAAGTATTGCATCAAGGTACTTTGAACTGATTGGACTGGGGCTTCAATTAGATTTCAGTTGAAATAATCAATTTGAGCTTATCAAGATAAAAGGCGCCAGGCCAGAAAAATAAAACCTCTAAAGTCACAAGGGCATCCCCTCCCACACTTGTGTTCCATAGTAACAAATAACCACTTATATCTTTTTTTATTACTGGAAAACACCTAGCACATATCAACTACTTCCAGATCTGTTGTTGAGACTGTTTTCCAAAATCTTAGTTTTTTGGTGTGGGTGGCTGAGGAGGTTGTTTTTTTTCGTTTTGTTTTGCTTTGCTTTTAAAGTAATAGAAAAACACACTGAAAAAGTTTTGCCAAAAATCCTAGGTGGGGTTTGCTAGGACTTTCCATAAGAGTTATCTTTATTCTTTTTGGCTCATTGCCTTAGCTGAAGATGATTTAAGACAAGAGGATAATTTATCTAAAACTTAAAACATCACAGCATAATTGTATATGAAAATGAATTCTCTGCACACCACATGAGCACAGCAAGACTATGCCTGGGTCCACTAAAATCCCTCAGCTCCTTGCTGAATAGTCCATCTTTCAAATAGCAGGGAGAGCAAATGTATAACAAAACACTGTAGAAGTGAAATTATGATAATCTTACAGGCATCTACTCTGAGACATTTCTCCAAGGAGACACCAGAATATCACTGTAAGCATGGCTGAATTAACAGGACCAAATAATGGCAATATTTTAGCTATTGGAATTCTGCACTTGTCACCAAATGCTTTAAAGATGAAAATCCAGGCATTTAGCATGGTCCTAATTTAACACATAACCAGGCAGTCCAAGAAGTCTTGGACTGAATGTGAGCAACTGTTCACTGCTTTGGAAACGCTGTCATTCTTAAACTGTCTCTTTTTCAAAATGTAATAGTCCTATAATAGCTATGAACTCTGAAATGATTTAATACAAATTTTTAGCAATAGTCAAGGAATTTATCCACTATTGTTACCTGTTCACACAGAGGAATAGATTTCATTACTCTTTTCTGAACAGTAAAATCCTGCAGGAGTATTTGCTCAATCATATAGAAGTTTACTTTTTACAATATGACTGTTTCCACCATTTATGGACACATTGAACATAAAGCACATAGAGATTTGAAGCCACATGCCCTCAGAGTGTTATGGGATATACACCTCAGCAACACCAATTTTCATTAATGAGAATATTTTTCTCTTACTAAGGAAAATTTACTTTATCTGAGCATTTCACCTATTTTTTTACTATGAGGGATAAAAAGAAGAAAGCTGAAGATCCAGTAGCATGTTGTATAGCAAAAGCCTTCTGGAATATTACCAAAAAACAATCCAGAATACTTCAGAACTGTAAACATAATGCAGAATTAATACATGCCCCCAGACAGGGACAAGTATTTTGCTGGATATAAAACACGCATTATTAGGCATTCTGGTATTAGAATCTTTTAAAAATATACGTTTTGACCATTAAAAACTTTGTAGCTGTGGAGAAGTGAAATTACTTTGATGAAGATACAAAGATATTTGTATTTCTTAGTGGTCAGAATTTATCATGGGTTCAGTGCAAATAGAAGCACAAGTTAATTATAGAAGTCAATGAGAGAAGTCCCACTGTAGCCTATCCAGACCAAGGAATGAAGAAACTTCACATGTGTAAGTGGATATTGCCGACTGAAAGCCCTACAGATGCTTTGTGACACTTCTATCTTGTATCTCAGGCCAGCCTCTCCTAGAAATCTCCTCCAGTTTAAATTTTTTATAACTGCATCTAATGAGAAGTCTGCAAATGTCTCATTTTATTCTAGCATGGAACAAAACTAAAAAGAACCCAAAACCTCAAATACATCTGCGAATTGTTATCCTCTGGAACACTTCAAGTTGTAACAACCACTGTGTAAAAAAGCAAGTATTTTTACTGACTTATTTTTAGTCAAACTGAAACCAGGCACCCCAGGTAGTAATTTATGAACGTCAAGAAGATTGGCGTATTTTTCAGACAAGAAATACCATCACTTCTGTACAGACCACAGCCAAAACAGAAACAGGAAAAGTAACTAAAATTATTTAGACACTACCAAATCAAGTAAGACACTAAAAAAGCTGGGGAATATTTCTTCCGGAAATGTTTGTTAAGGTTTTCTTGGATTCATTACATTTCTACCAGCCCTTCTATAACATCTCTTCTTATTCTCTTCCTTCTCTGTCTTCTTTTTCCAAATATAATCAAATGCTTTCTATCTTGCTTTTCATTTTCCAAAGCAATTCCACCTAAATATGAGATAATATGCACTATAGAGTAAAAAGGATCTGCTTCTATTTTGAAGAAATAAAATAATGTCACAGCAAAAAAATCCACCTCCTAAATATAGCAGGGGCTATAACTTTTAAGATTTCACTGAAAATCAAAAGGGCCCTTTCCTCAAGCCCTCTGTTTCTTGCCCTTCCACTCTCCAACAGCTCAAGTTCTTTGTGCATGGGTGTTCTTCAGGGCAACAACTTCCACATTCATGGCAGAAGAGTGAGGATTTTGAAAAGTCAGCCAAGCTGCATTGGTGTTTTCTTCAGGTAAGACGTCACAATATTTCTTAGACAAAGAAACTACTCACGTAATTTGCTAATAACAGGTAGAAGTCCACCCCAAGTCTGCAAATATTCTGCTCTGAAGCCATCCAATGAAAACAGTAACACTGGAGACTTGGTAAATCTGAACAAACAGAAATTGAATATTAAAAGACAGATTCTGAGAAACAGTTTCCGATCACTAATTTCAAGAAAGTTTCCCCCAGACAGTGGGAATGTCCATCATGGGGCTTTAAGCCAGGCCAAGGAAGTCCTCCTCAGCAGGAAGCTTTGCTGGCACACTGGTGAGCAAACAAGCTGCCCAAAGAGGCTAAGGCTTACAGAAGGGCATGCACAGAAAAGCCATGACAAGGCCTGATTGCAAACACACCTATAAGATGAAGAACAAGCTAAGATACTCAAGTGACCCATCTGGCAGGTTTGGTACTCCTTATCTTGAAATCAGTCCCACTGAAGCAACACTCAGCCCCTCCAAGCTCGTTCTCCCACCCCAAGCTAAGGGCAGGGAAAGAAATAAGGCAATGCAAAGCCAAACTTTCCTTTATTCACTTTGCTCCCAAACAACCTGTAACCTAGATGAAAAAAAAAAGGAGATACATACATACACACAGTGCACAGAACTGTAAGCAAGTCTAATATACAGGGTATGTGTTTTAATTGCATAAAACACATACTTTTCCTTTCATCTTACAAAGATTATCCAACCAAAAAGAACTTGCTTACTGCTACCAAAGTACTACCAATCTCCAAACTCAAAAATGTGGCCCTGAAACTGGAAACACTAACAGCATTCCTGCCAGGAACTTCACAGATATATTCAGAAATTGATTCCACTGGAACCAACAAAAATAAAATCTTCCCTTCCAGTCTCCACAGGATCTATGTTTTCCAGTCTTGACTTGTTCCCAGATTCAGTCCTGTTCAAACAATTTCTCTCCAACTGTAAGTACTTAAAGCATTGCATCACAGACAGGAATAGTAACTTATGTAACATCAGTAACTTATTTGAAGAAAACATACCCTGTGTTTGACCTACAGACATGAGGGCACACGAGACTGAAAAAAAAAATCACTGCTGTGCAGCAATAATCATTGAAAATATAGAATTTCATTTAAATTTTTAATATTTATAATATTAAAATATTGTTTTATTGCAAGCTCATTTTTCCTTTTTATATTTACAATTTTTTTAAACTTTGTTATACTTGAATTTCCAAAAATAAAACAGTGAGGATAGAAGAGATTATTTACGAAGTGTTGACAATTTCTTTAGTGATGTACCCCCCCAAAAAAATCTGAAAAGTCATTTACAAATGCAACATTTACAAGCTGTGTGTCAGTCAAACAAACGTGACTATATTAAAGCAGGCAATCAAAACATGTCTATCCTAAAAAAATTTTAATCAACAATTTGGACAACAGTTCAGCCAAAAGGATTTCATTAGTCAGAATTATTACATAGCCTACCCTATACCCCAGATAGAATAAAACTTTTAGATGCATTTCTATGATGTACGTTTGTAGCCTGCTTTTTAAATTTACATGGCACAGGTGGGAACAAGAAATGAATGATTTTCAGGTCAAAACTAAAGCCATATGGCAAAACAGAGTAAGGAAATTTTATGCACTACCTTTGCCCATATTACAAGTATTTTTTTTGCAGCACAGATTCTGACCTCTACAAGTTTTACAAATACATTCTCCATGCCCCTTCTCAATTGATTCACTTCAATGCAGAGGTTTAAAAATCTTCACTGCAAAGTTCTGTGCAATAAAGCATGAACTTTGAGGCTGTTCAATATTACTTACCAACAAGTCCAACTTTAAAAAAAAAAAAAAAAAAAAAAAACAAAACAAAAACAAANAGAAAAAACCAAACCAAAACCAGAAAACCCCACCAAACTTAAAACAACCACTTAGAAAGGGACTTTACGCAACTGTTTCTGGTTTGGCATTTACAAGTAAACCAACTGTTAAATACATGTTTTGGTTGTCTGCAAATCTAGCTACTGACCCCTTCGCACATGTAAAATTAAACTTGGCAAAATAGGCCATTGCCACAACGAGGGCAATTGCCCATTTCACTTCTTGTATACTCTACACATGCAAAAACTCATATATTTAGTGATCTGCCCTGGTGCTCAGGGAAGCAAAGCATGACAAATCATGTTAAACTGCACTCTCTTTGGAAAAGCTCCAGTAAAATCCCCAAACAAACTGACCCAAGCACCATTCTGAGGTATATCAGCCACTTCTACACATTTTTCCTGTCAGCAGTCAAAACTGCACTTGCAACTTCATGAATGGGCTCTCATGAGCAAGCAAGCCTGGGAGGCTCAAGTTTTGGTCCTGCTGGTGATTCATGCTGGCTGTGTCCAAACAGTGAGACAAGGGTGTTTCACGGCTCTTGGATAAATGGGTATGCCACAGTCACATCCTGACTCCAAACTGAAGGAAATGCAGTAGCAATTACCCCATCCTATAAACTGGCTTTTATGGAAACATCATGCAGGCAACACAGGCTTGCTGTGGTCTAGTAGGTTCACCAGTCTGGATGATCAAGAGGCCAGAACCATGAACCATGGAACACGTTGCCAAGTTGACCTCCCTCACTGCAGCCAGGCTAGACCATAATTAAAAGAGAAAGAAAACAAAATAGGAAGGAAAAGAAAGTTCCCTTCAAAAGCTTAATGTAGTACACAGAAAACTTCCGATCCCACAACATAGTCATACACTACTGCCTAAACACAGCCATATAGCACAGGAAGAAAAGCTTTCTTTTCCACTAAATGTACAGAAAGACTCAACAGAAGGCATAGAGCAATCTGCAGATATAAAGAGAGATCAGCAAAGAGGAAAGTCATCAGATGCTCTTACAACTTAATGAAGACAGAACAAATAGTAATAGGCCTGAAGTACAGAAAAAGACATGAGGACAAAAAGACAGCAAAAAGTCATCAGTAAAGCCATCTACGTAAGTACTGGGATAAACTGCTTAAGTAGGTTTGAATTGTCTCAGTATTATTTCACTCCTAGAATAGTGGGAAGGACTAGATCGCCCCTGAGATTTTACAGCCTATTAACTTTATATGCCTATTAAACAACATAGAACCCAGTTTTGGAAAGACTTAATTGTGTACTTAATTTTAAGCAGTTGATCAGTCTCACTAAAATCAGTGGGATTTCTCAGATTAAGCACCGCATTGAATGCTGCGCCATCTTTTGTCTATTCTGTACCACAGGAAGAGCTAAAACCCAGCTAAAACTGAAACAGAATGAAACCAGCAATCTGAACCCACGAAATATGCTGTATTAGTAGGCACAGAATCAGAACTGAGATCCTGAAGTCTCAAAATGAACACTGTGCCTAACCCACCTGCACTTCTGCCTACCACACAGCATAGGAAGAAGTGGATTGTTTACAGAGTTGTTACCTTTGGGAGAGGCTTGTGTGCTAACAGTCCAAGATGAGCCTCCAGTCAACACTGTTTGATACAACTTTGACCACACATCACCCTTTCCTGGGCTGGGTGTTATTGCAACATTTTGGGGTTTACCAGGATTAAAACAATTTTAGAGGAGTAACTATGTATCCCTTTCATGAGCTGAACAGAAGAAAAACAAACAAAAAACCCTAAAAACAAGTTAGCCAACAGGAGTTGCCCTATGACATTTGCGTCAGTAACTTTGACTGTGGAGCTGTGTGATAGCTGAGGCTAGGATGTCCCAATTCCAGGGACAGAAAGATGAGGCCACACCAGCAGCAGTTCAATGGAACTAACCACTTATTTCAAAAATCTGACTCCATTTTATCTACATCTACAAAGGTCCAGAGATTGGCCACCACAGGGGCCACCTCCTCAACCTGGATGGTGGACATCACCATCAATCATTTCTTCTCTCAGAGGACAGGAATGTAAACATCTATTTTTACACCCTTGTTTACATTCCACTCTGTGGGAACCCACAGCACAAAGACAGAAGGCAGAAAATTCAGGGCAACAGAGCTGCACAAGGCTCTTGTTTGTTTACCAAACTCTTGGGGGCAACACTTCCTAACCTTGCATTAGAGAAATCAGCACCCTAGACTCAGTTCCCAGCACAAAGTCCCAAATCACTCCTGAACTCAGAAGAAAAGTTAAGGACAAAAACTTCAAGAACTGCCTGGCTATCACCTTCCTATATAGGGGACTGCTGGGGACTTGGACTACAACCTGGACAAAAGCTCCAGTATCTGTCCTGATGAAGGTTCTGACATGTCAGCATCTGTCAGTGCTCTGAATCAGAGTGAAGCGTACTCAATTGGTATGAAATATTTCAAAAGGAAATGTATTTTGTTAGACAGTATTATAACTCCAGTGAATAAATATAGCATGATTTAAACACCCTAGGTCAAAAAGGTAATGACATAAGAACAAAATAAAATGGTTTTACTTTACTAGAAATATCTCTGTAATTTCAAAATCAAAACAAAATAGCTCTGTATTTTTTGATACTTGACAGACAAGAATACAGTTGTCCCATAACTTGTCTAGCAAGTATTTACTACTGGAACATAAATCAATCAAGAATTTAAGTCACTTCTATTGATAGTATAGACGTAAAACCATAGTTTGTAGTCAACTTTATAAAGTTAGTTAGAAGATTGCACAGCAAAACCAGTTAAAATAATACAAGCTTTTTTTTCCTGGCTGGGAGCTTTACTGTACTGTTCAAGCCTGAGTGCTGATGCCATAAAAACCCATGAGTCATTCCTCACACAGTGTATACATAACTTGCAGGAGCAGGCCCAATGTGGAGCTGAGCCAGAGAATACAAGGATCCCATGGCACTTTACACCTTTTAAAGAAAGCAATTCAGACAGTTTGCAAACAGTGTTGTCCCACTGCTGGTGGAGCTGGAACAGAGATCTGCTCACAATTTGCAGTCCTGAGGCTGGAAAACGCAAGCTATTGGAAAGGTCTTTTAAAGAGTCGGGAGGAAGACAGTCTTAGGAGTCTAAGACTGCTGAATGGGTCGCAAAATATTTGGAATGGCGGGTATTGTAGCACATGTAGGTCAATAACATGGCTGGCAACCAGGCAGAGTTGCCCAGGGCACACACATCTGTGAGATGCAGCAGCGTTGAGGAACAGGCATATCTTACAAGTCAAGCAAGTGCTGAGATAGAACAACCTGATCTGTTAGTAAGCACCACCAAATGCTGACTGAACAGGTGTTCATCTCTGACAGCTGCTTTCAATGTGTGTGTAAAAGGCAAGCAGGTCCCAGAAAGGCACAGCAAGGAAAACAATTTCAAAAATGAAATGCAAGCAAAGAGCAGAGCTACGCAAATATACAATTTCCTCACCCTTTCGGACACTGAGGTTCAGTAATGTCCTCACATTCTTCTTCAACCCAGCTTGCCTCTCCTTAAAACAAATGAGTGCAATTTATTTTTTAAGACAGTACATTCTTACTGATAGATGCAAGGTTTAGTTTTTTTTCATTTTACTGGATGCTTTTAAAGTCATATTATGTTCTTGCTCCTTTTATACAAATATGGGTACATATGAAGGATGGCAGTAATTTGGAGATGATATTTACCTTTACAAACACTTTGATAATTGACACAGCAATCTTTGTTTTCCACACAATCATCTGAACAGGAGCAACGATATTCTGGTCGCCTCTTTTCTCCACACCTGAATTTATTGCAGGTCCATATGTGGGCTAAAAAACAGGTGAGAGAGAAGGACAGCACAATGATTAATACTGCCATAAGTCCAAAACTAGTAAAGCAAGTATTAAATTCAGGCTCAAATCTCTACACACTGAGAAACAGTCTTCAGGTGTAATAGAGATAATGAGTTATCTCACACATGCATAGTATCACAAACTTCGGCACTTCAGGAAATAGAAACACCCATGACTAAATATCCAAGAGCCCAGTCATCTGAATACAATCATGCAGCATATGGGTATAAATATCACAGATCAAAAAGAATCCATTTTACAGATCTTCTGAAATATGGTAATTTTTTTGAGTTTAATCTGGTAAACTCGTACTATAAAGAAGTTCCAAAAAACTCCCCCAGGAAAAAAAAAAATAGTCTGAATTTGGAATGCCTAGAAAACACTGAGCAACATCAATTCATTCTGACTTGCATTTGAAGTCACAGTGGATTTTACCAGTCATCATCAGGCACTCCAGCTTCTTTCAGCACCTCTTAGGCATCACTGCCATTACTTAAGACTCTATACACAAGCTCACAGGAAGGAAGACCTACTGACTTCAGCTTCACGGTTTATCTTATTAGACAGCAATGTTGGTTTCTCTGAATGGCACATTCCAGTACATTATATCATTCGAAGACCTGGATGTCCAGGTTGAACATGAGCCAGCAGGGCCCTGGCAGCCAGGAGGGCCAACCCTGTCCTGGGAGGCATCAGGCACAGCATCACAGCCGGGCAAGGGAGGGATTGTCCCCTCTGCTCTGAGCTGGGGCGGCCTCAACTCCAGTGCTGGGGGCAGTTTTGGGTGCCACAATATAAGAAAGGCATTAAACTATTAGAGAGTCCCCAAAGGAGGCCATAAGGATGGTGAAGGGCCTTGAGGGGAAACCATATGAGGAGCAGCTGATGTCACTTGGTCTGTTCAGCCTGGAGGAGACAGAGAAAAAGCCCCGTTATGGTCTTCAACATTCTCATGAGGGGAAACAGAGGGGCAGGCATCCATCTCTTCACTCTCGTGGCCAATGACAGGGCTCAAGGAAAGAGCATGAAGCTGAGTCAGGTGAGCTTTAGGTTAAGTATTAGGAAAAGATTTTTAACCCAGAAAGCAGCTGGGCACTGGAAAAGGCTCCTCATGGAAGTGGTGACAGCACCAAGCCTGACAGAGTTCAAAATGCATTTGGACAAGGCTCTCAGGCACATGGTGTGACTCTTGACATGTCCTGTGCAGGGCCAGCAGTTGGACTTCATGACTGATGGGTCCCTTCCAACTCAGCATATTCTGTGATTCTATGATTTGTTATCAGTCATAAACACAAATAGATCCTTTACATTCAGTTAGGATAAACACCAGTGAATTTAACAGCTCAGTGAATACTTAAGTGAAGATCTTAACAGAGATATGGAAGCCAAATCTAAATGTTTAAGCAGAGGACACAATGATTTTCATACATGATTAGCAATTAGAAATCCCTAAAAGCATTGTCAGGAGGTTGATCTCACTTTCAGGTTACTGTACTTCAGTAATTCCACTAATACCAAATAGATCTTTACCTCCATGAGAGAGAGAAGAATCTATTATGGTTCTAGTTACATGATACTATTGGGAAATTAGAATTTGATTCTCCACTCATGTTAGGGCTGATTTAAAAAAACCCAAAAATCACCACCAATGAATTCATTCACATTTCTAGTGCTAAGACAGACTCTCCAGTCTGTTTTTAAAGAACCTTTATAGTCAGAGGGAGTGATGTAATGAAACAGACAGTAAAACCCATGTAACTATATACCTGGATATATCGACTATGTATCTCAAAGTTGTCCTTTCAAAAGTAGTCAATTGAAGCAGGGATCTGAGCTCAGTTTAATTATTTGGTTTTCAAAGTCCACATTGGAATTTTAAATGTATCAGTGTGGTTTCACCCAGAAATCAATCAAATGTATGTAAAGAAGAGTAAGAAGAAAAACAGTTATCTGAAAGGAAAGCTGCTTTTGAAGCATAAAGGCAAAACCAAAGTAGAGGAAATACTTAAGTGCTGCCCTTGGTGTTCCACACATACTAACATCTTTCCCTGTAAAATTTCTCCCAAGGTATTTTTCACATGTTTGTCTGTTTGACCTTTGCCTTCTGGCAAGTCATGGCAGCTGCTTCTCATTTCGCAATCCTTCACCAGTGCAATCTATTTTGTCACCCTGCCTGGATTCATGCTCGTGACCCTTGCTTCACACTCCGGCTGCGGAGCAAGGCCGAGGGCCTGAGCAGCTGGGTAAGGAGAGATGGGAGCTTTCAAAGAGCTGCTCTGTCCTCCCCCTTTTTCACTCAGGCGATGACAGACAAATGCAATATGCAGAATGCACTTCTATTCCAGGCTTGCCCAAGAACGTAGGAGTCATCCCTGATGCCAGGAACAATGTGGGCCACTGTTGTCTCAGCACCAGCAAACAAAAAGCTGGCTAAGACCTCGAGTTGCCATTGTTCCTCCTCCTTCCAAGGGGGAGGGCAGCAGCACAGTCTGTTGCAGCCTCTCTCCTCACAGGAGAGCTATGGGAAAGCCAGTCTACCGGCTATGTCAGCTCCTAAGTAGTCCAGCTGGGTGAAACACAAGCTTTGTTTGTGTGAAACAGCAGCTGTACCAGAGCCCTGATGTTTCCATAGGAGTCCCCAGTACCACCATCACCACTGCAACTCCATCCAGGAATGCAACACAGAGAGCATAAAAAGGGGGAGATGAGTGGCATCAGAACCACTCTGCCATTCAGTGGCCCTGCTTTGCACTCACAGCCCATCTGAAATAAGTCCTGACCACAGCAGTACTCACACATGCTGAGCTGTCCCTTGTCAAAGAACAGGAGAGATTGCTCCCTCAGCTTTTTTCCATCCTTACCTGGTTGTATACATGTTTCCTGGTAATCTAAGCAGCAGTTTCCAAGCTTGACACAATCTTTATCACAACGGCAGCTTCCAAAGGTCCTTTCAAAGCAACGACCTTTGCAGGTTTTCACTGTAATATTGGATAGTGTTAGATGTCAGTGGCTGAGCCCAAGTCAGTCAGCATGCAAAAGAAACCAATACAGTCAGCATGTGAATGACACCGTTGGCCACTCCACAACTTACAGAATGGCTGCAAAAACAGTGACAGCCAAAGGAAAGTCTTGATCCAACCAAATGCTTATTTCCTCTTACTGAACAAAAATATTTTTTCAGCATATTGAACAAAGGGTTCTGTTTTATTTTAGCAGGAATATGGTGTTTCAGTATTGGCAGAAACCAATGAAAGAAAAGCTAGTTGTCACTGTCCTTGTCTTTCTGTGCCACAGAAAGATGTGAGTACAGTCACTCAGAATATCCAAGATCCCAAGACGTAAGAAGGGCTGTTCCAAAGCAGACTCAAGAGATACTAATTTGAGTGTACTGCTCACCAGTTTATTTTTTGTTCAATTAAAATATAAAAAAGACACAGATTCCACTAAATTGGGGTTGCTGAGGGCAGGGGAATATTCATTAAAAAAAAACCCAAAAAACACACACACACAAATAAAAACCAACCAGAAACTGGTGATGTGAAGGATTAACAAAACTTAAGAATTTTGTCACACTGTCTAATCATGAGCAATCCTCAGAAAGGAGTGAGGGGAAATCCTCCATCATTTGGCTCCTCTTCTGAAGAATTTTGAGGTGTGTGATATTAGGAAAATGCGATATTAATGAACCAATACTGCAGAGCTATAACAAAATGAGAAGAAACCTATATACATTATAGGTATATAAAACTTACATATACTATAATAGAAATTTTATAAACTGAACATCTGTTAAAAATCATTTAATGTTCAGCTTTGAAATTATTCTTCATAGTGGTTCCCAAAGTGAAGCCTAATTTCTTTAAAAAAGAAAGTCTTTCATAACCTTCTACCTGAAGAAACTTCACCATTGAAAAAACCACATATTTTTCAGGACAGAAAACAAACAGAGGAATTCCACCAGGAATGTTTTCAGGCTAGAGTTCTAACCAGTAAAAAAATACTTCTTTTTTCCCCCTTCATAATTGAGTGGAAAAGATGAAAAACAAATGTTCCAGAACAACACGAAATAGAAGTTGTTGTGTTTTGTTGTTACAATTTTTTGAATGGTAAACTGAAAAAAGCCAGCCATGTGACATCACCACAGTGACACTGGGAAACATGGAAGCTGCCAGATCAGACACTGAGTACCAGGATCACTTTACCTCTCAAGTGAGTACACACAATTATTGAGTACACCTGAGGTTTATTTTCTGGTATTTTTATTCCTCTCATTCTGATAGTGCTTCAAGCAATGCATGCAATCCTTCTTCTGCAGCAAGAAGGATGGCATTCTGATAACATGAAAATTAATTCACACAAAAAACCCCAAATTGTTTAGTAATATTACTAAATAAAAGATATTTACCATCTTTTGAACAGCTAGGCTTCAGGCCAAATATACATCCTAGGATTGTCGTTAACATGCAGACACAGAGTACCTGTGGGACAGGAAGGAAAATAAAGTAGTATTAAATTACCATTGAATGATTTTGAAAGCATTCTTTTTCTCTGTAATGCTCTACTAATGCTAATTTTTACTGAAATTCATAAACATGCTGATTTGGAGGCTGACTTCACTGTTTTCACCAGCAGTTTTCACCTCCACGAGTAGTTATGTTGTTTGCAATGAATTAGCAGTGTATGAACATGTTTGTCACAACTGGGCCTATGTATATCATTTCTTCTCAAGTCCTTTAGCATAGACATTTATCATCATGTCTTTCTTGATTTCTTTTATAACATGCTTTCATGATGATATATTTCTATTTTTTACACATTTTATAGAATTTTTTTTTTAACTCCGCTCCTTCCTTCCTCATGTGTTGTTCTGAGAATGAAAAGTTTTGCCATTAACCACAGACTACAAACAGAAGGCATAGCCCTTAAGTGATACCTATAATTTTCTTAGGCAAGAAAACCTTTTCCCATTCCTAGTATCCAGTTCATACTAGATCTGGGCCCACACCATGGTAAGCAACTGTGGGATGTCACATCAAGACTGACCACAGTGTCTTGCACTGACCAGAAACGATGGCTGTGTTCATTTTGGATTCTGGATTCACTGAAGTTACTGAACAAGCACTGCATTATCTTTGTCTAGCATGTTATGGTGGGATTTAATGACTACTCAAATGCAGAGACAGATTTCTTTTAACCTCATTAAGCATTGGATTTATTCCACAAACTTTTTAGAAAAAGTATACATACTATGTATATGTGCTTACACAGTAATTAAAGAGAAGCCAACAATGCAGTTACAATAGCTATTCTATTTAAGTGTAGAATGTAATAAAGTACTTTGCCAGAAGTCCTGAGACAGAAGATAGTGCAATAATGTAGATTTTCTTATAAAAAAGAATTTGGGGAGCTCTCGGTAGGGAAAATGTGTATATCCCACTTTTCCAGTCACTGTTTTCTGTAGAAAAATCACATTGAAGCAATACTTCAATAACTTCACATACATAGCTATACAATTCTGTCCCTTTTTTCCTCCTTTCTCATCAGCAAAATCTGCTGAGTCAGCCTTGAGTGGGATGCCTGAATCATATTGATATGGCAAAAATTCCTTACATTTTAAAATGCGCCTAATTATTTCTCAAGTTTATTCTTCTTAAATACCGTGAGCACTTCAGTGGCTAAAAACTATTTGTGTTGTTTTTAACAACTCCACAGTTTACTATGCAGTTTTGTTCACTAAGCAGTTAATAAAGACAGTAAGAAAGCAATTTCTGGAATACGTAGCATTGGAATTCAGATATTACTCTGAATTTTTGAACTAAAAATTATCAAAAAATAAATCAATATAAAAATATTACATACATACCATTCATTTAAAAATTGAATAACAGACCGGACATGATGAAACTGTGGCTTCAGAATTCTGAACCAGGCAAGTCACAGGAATTTTATTCAACATCATGTATAGCAAAGAAGTAAGCACTTTTTCAGTTCAATTTCAGTCTTTGAATTGACAGGGAAATAAGCAAAATAATAAAAGACTGAAGGGGGAAAAAAATCTAGCATCATCTATTCACCTGACATGAAAAAATTTACAGAAAGATGCAAGTATCTATTAAAAGCAGCTATCAAGAATGAACACAAGTACAGAGCTTCATACTTTTCTTTTTTGTTGTTGTTTTTTGGGGTTTTTTTAAATCAGAATACTAACACATGCAGCATCAACACTTTCTGTTACATCAGTATCAACAATGTTATCTTCAATGTAAATTGTTCTGGACCTTTGAAATCCCTCAGATAAAATATCACCTACATAAGAGCAGGTGCACAGGGAGGTAGGTGACACTTCAAGTGCAAGATGTCAAAGCCAAAAAGAGCAAAATCAGTGGAGTAGGCAAGATCTGTTATTGTCCTTTTAACATTATTATTACTGTTATTGTTACTATTATTATTAAATTACAAATGGATTCATTTCTTTTTTAAAAGTCAGTTTGAGAACAATTTATTTTTGGGTGAAGATTTATTGTTTCTCTGCTCCCACCAGGACCTGCTACTAAGATCAAGGAGTAGAACGTCCTCTGAGATGTAAATGCAAACATGCTTTAAAACAAGCAAAACCCACGGCTACTCTATTTGTGACAGCTTTATTCCCATATCTTCAAGTAGCTACCTAGACTTATGACCTATGGGACTTATGCCACCTAAGGCATCTTTGCACAGAAAACACATTTTAGTGCCACTAAATGGACTATTAATATTCCTTATGGAGCTTCCAGTGTAGGTAATGGCAGGAATTTAATCATGACACCAAATTAATGCAAAAAAAAATCTACATAAAACCCACTCCAAAGTGACAGCATTATAATACTTCTCAACATAAAGCTAGTAAAACTCTGCTTAAATTCCCACAAATAATTTCTGTGATTTTGGCACCAAATGTAACAAAATCACAGTTTTGTATTTTATTCCAGGTTGTCAGTTTTACGCTTCTATGAACATAATTCCAACAAGCAAAAACAAAAGGATTATGTTCACTGAGGCACATGAGTACTCTTTGCAACACTAAATGCAACTATATATTAAGATCTTGAGACTCTTCACTCACTTCATCCTTTGTTTTCTTAACCTTAGTCTAACTAGCTTAAATTTCTGTCTTAAAAATATTTTACTGCAAAACACTAAAGCTTCCACCTCCTTTTTGTTTTGGGGTCTTTTTTTTCTTTTTTAATATTTAATAAAGAAGGTTTGCAAAAATAGCAAGTTTACACATTAAGCATTTGACAATGTTCTGGGACAGCCAAATCTAACCCAGTGGAACCCCGTGCAATTGCGGCTTAGTGTTCAAGACTTTGAATTGAAGCTTTATCTTGAGCGTGAATGACTTCAGTCACATGAATATTATCCACACAAATGGCAAAATGTTCTGCTGGAACAACAAGGAGGAGCTAATCCTGGCCAGCAGCAGCAGTCCTGACTAGGCACAGCAAGAGGTGTTATACCAGTAGTCGACCTGTTGTCAGTGGAAAGGCCCTGAGATTATCAACCCTGTAGACGATGAAGAATATTCAAACTGTTTTTAAAGACTCATATACTCACTGCATGTCACTGCTGCACTCTAAAGATTAACTAGTTTACTTTGCTTCTTTCTATATTGCAACATATCTCTGTTATCCAGAGAAGCTGTGGATGCCTCATCCTTGGAAGTATTCCAGACCAAGTTGGACAGAGCTTTGAGTGACCTAGTGGAAGGTGTCCCTGTCCATGACGGCGGGGGTTAGAACTAGATAATGTTTAAGGCTCCTTCCAACCCAAACCATTCTGTGATTCTATAAGAGACTTCCCCACAGCAAGTAGGTTACTAATGACTTGTTTTACATACAGGTAGGTCAGGTTGGGGATGCTGCAGCCTGCCACATAAAGACTATATATATTTTTAATCCACAGAAAGACAAGTAGCTGCATGCATTCTTGTTTACTAACAAGGACCTTGTTTAGCATCCTGCAGCAAGCACCGAATTCAAATCTCTAGCTATTACCACACTGTCAACATAAAGCCTGCCTTGAAGGCTTCATCTGCCTTTTTAAACATGAAGAAATCTTACCTATTTCCTCTCACTCATATTCCTCCACTCAAAAGAGAAAGCAAGAATTGAGAAAAAGGTGCCATTAAGAAAGAAAATCAGAATCCAGCACTTAGTAGGAAGACAAGTAAAATTAAAGAACCTGGCCTTGTAACACACAAAAGTAGAAAATTAACTTTTTATTATCTGTATCTTCTGAGGCTGCTAGCACAAACTGCCAGATTCAATTTTAATATAGCATCTGAGAAAAGGTTTTTAAAACAACACAGTAACAACTGCAGAGAAGAAAGCATCCTTTTCTGGTTTAAAAATAATTTTTAGAAAGTTTGTTTTGGAATCACAAAAACATTGTCATCTAGGGATGAATCTCTGTCCCATCGTTGCTTCCTTTACGTGGGAGGAAGCAATAAAAGCTTTGCTCTGCAAACAATTATAATGGTTGGGAATAGGTGGTTGAAAATCTGGAAAACTGCAATCCTGAGAACATTTCAAAAGCCTTTTATTCAAAAGCCTTTTATTTTGAGCTGGGTAAATGGAAATATGATAACATGGTTAGAGAAGAGTCATTTCCCTCACTCATCTCTAGAGCTGCAGCTGAAGAGAATTTCTCAGCCCTGATTTTGGGGAGCTGCTGGAAGGGCCAGAGTCAGCAAGTATACAGGCTGCACACACCTGATCCCAGAGAGACTCCTCAGATGTACAGGTCTTACTGACACTCAAAGAAATCTCTCACTGGCCTTAGCTACTGCCACCTTTCCTATCATATTTTAGTTCTCCTTTACACAGTTAATACTACTGTCCCTTTCTCTTCATTCTTCTCTAGCTCTGTCCACCTCTCCCCTCCCCTATTCTGTATTTTCTTTGGCAAAGAATGCACTGATACTTCTTTTAAGGAATTATCATTCTGAATTACATTTATTTCTGTGTTGATCTTCCCCACTCTTTGCCTGCCATGTACCCAGTTGCTTTCCATCTCCCTCTCTTCATCTGCAGTATTCCATGACCAACAAAACTTGTCACTCCAAGGTTTAAGACACATCCATTAAAAACTATGCAATTATCAAGGAAACCATCCAAAATAATGTTTTTCCATTCTAATCTCCACGACTGGTTCTCACAGTTGTGTTATATGTATCCATGAAGGGAGGATGTCTAGACAGGGTCTGTAATGCCAGTATTAAGAAAACCCATGGAATTTTCCAAAACCACTGGGATCTGTGAAAGGCATGCTGTTTTCACTGTTTTGTGCACCTAGAATAGATGATTACTGACCTGAACCTTAACACTAAAATATCTTTGAGAAAGAATTTCACCTGCAAAAGTGTAAAGGACACAATAATAAATAATGAATTTCAAGCAAGAACAGTGTCACCTTCTGACTCTAAAAGGGCACCGTTAAAATGCTGACAGCATCTTGTATAAAGAAAGAAAAAGCTACACTTATCTACACTTGCCAGAGGTAGTGGAACACTTACTCATGCTGGTAAAAATTATTTTTAAACCAGCAAAATCGCCTTGCCAACAGCTCAGTTTTATTCAAAAGCAGGGGTTACTTAGTAAGTTTAATAAACTGAAAGGAGGTAGACACTTCACTCACACCAGCACAGCTACTTAAGCAACACTTTAGCAAATCATCTAAAAAAAAAAGTAAATCAGCAGTGAATCAAGTGCACCACCTCCTTCTTGCACCAGTCATCTCTTCTTTCCACATTTGTAAATATTTTTATGGTCTTCAGAGACTTGCTTCTGTTGATCTACATTCCACTCCTAGAGGCCAGCAGGAGGAGCGTTGCTGAGGTTCTCAGGCCCTGGCTGCTCTAAAACACTGGAGGTGACTAAATAATTCTGAAGTCAGTGGATGAAAATGCTGGAGATAACACCCAAAACTTTTCCAGAGTTAAAAAGATTTACTATGAAAAAGCATTATTGTTTCTCTTCTCAAAGAGGCACAGAGGTGGTCTACTCTCATTCATTCCATTGAATGTTCTCAAGACTGTTATTATGTACTATTGCAATCAAAGGTCATTCAAAGGACAAGAATGTTTTAAAGGTAAATTGAGCCACTGTAAGGTATTATAAAAGCCTTCACAGAGCTCACCAAAGAGTGATAACTCTTCACTCAGCAGAGAATTATCAGCAGAAGACATCATCATACTATAGCTCTCCAAATATCTCCCAAAACTATTCAAGCATCTGTTTTCTAGCAGGATACCAAAAGGCAGAACAGTTAGCATCTGTCAGCTGGTCAACTGGAATCTAAAATATTTTTTTTATTTGTTGCTTGCCCAGCTGTGTAGGTACATACCCTCCTGGAAGTCATTAGCACTTGAGCAGCTCTTATCAAAGCTTTACCTCAGCTGTTACCCTTTTCACTGCACTTAACGTCATGGGAGAATTTAGAGAGAAATTAAAGTGCAACAATATGCTAGCCAAAAATAAGGGGAAATAAAACTTCTAGTCCAGTTTACAAAAAGCACATAGCAGCTGACTCTGCTATTTAATCAGCAAGTAGATTTCTGTGACAACCTAAGGAAAACAGGACTGAACACTCACATTATAAGAAAAAAGTAAACATTGTACTTTCAAATACAATTCTTTTATTCAACATAGCAGAGGAAGAACACAGAACAAAGCCCACCTCGTGTCACCCACTTTAGTGGCAACTACATATGAACGCACGACTGCATAGAAAGGAAAGAAACTATCAGTAATTACACCAACTGAAAATTGTTTTCCAAAGAAGTTGTACTTGGCTCATAAATAAAAGCAAAACTGAATCTGAAAATATGAAATATGGCCTTGAGCTATCTTCATGCCCTTCCTATTCCAGAAGTCCCTTATCAAGAATAAAGCCAAAGATTAAAGTTCCAGTTTCGATTACTGTCATGAGAGTTGTGACAAGAACATTGTACAGAGAGGGTGGCTTCTACAGGATACTGATTATACCGCCAAACATACCAAGTAAACCTATATTCACATCCATTTTTCTTTGGAAGATACTGTTATTAGTGCTACCATGAAAGCAATATTAACTTCCACAGAAAGACAAAATGACCTCAAAGAATAAGTGAAGAAATCCTGTAAAACACCAAGACTATAAGGAGTGTCAAAAAATTTCAGAACCACAAGCAGTACAAGAAGAAAGTAGGACAAATCAGGTTTCATAGAATCATTTAGGCTAGAAAATACCTTTAAGATCAAGTCAAACAATTTCAGTTATTCCTTATAGGTCTTCACTAAGTACACTGATATCGATCACAGACTCATCTTCAGCCCTGAATCCTTTGGCCATTTACCCAAAACAAAGACCGGGGCTGATAGAGAGGCCATTATTTACCTCAGCACCTTTTGAATAAAACCCCTCAAAAAAACAAAAGGCAGACTATCAAATTTTGGTATCTCACAACATGGAAACATATTTGAGCCAGAAGGTTCAAGAACTGGCCCATTTACCAGAGTTATACAGTGAAATGAAATATGCATAGCCAGGTTGGATTACTGATTTTCTTGAAGTAGCTATAACAACACTATACTTTTTGTTATTCTAGAAAAAGTAACCAGTGTTTAACACAAACCTGCATCCACATACTACCACATTAGAAAGCATTTATACAGCTTGATTTGCCTATATGTCATCACACAGCAGAACTGGGACACTGAGCTCACTGAGTTTCTTCAGAAATGCAAATACTTCATTTTTTCTTATTACTTCTTTTTCTCCTTAGCTCACTTATTGTGACAATTAAAACATTACTTCATTTGCGCAAAGTCCTTATTTACACTACTTTTCTTTGTCCTTCATCACATCCCATTTACAATAAAATCCACTGCCTTACAAACACACTCACAGGAAACTTTTTATACAGGTGACTTGTGCAACACCTGTGAAGAAAAGTACTTTTTGCTTTTCAATGCAGAAAGTTGATTTTTTGAAAAGACGTCAGGAAATATATCAAAACAATGTAAAAATACCATTCCAATATGGAACATTATAAAGTAGCTTCCCTTAAAATCATATCTACTACTGTTTCATTCAAATGGGACCCTGTCATGATTCAGGACATTGACAAATTCTATCATAGCATATAGTCATGGTGATACTTGCCAGTATATTCATTTCTAATATCAGGTCCAAGATGAGAAACTCTTCATACCTTTCATGTTTTCAAAGCCTTTATTTACTCTGCTCCTCCTTTCAGCCAGAGGCAACAATAACAAAGTTTCCACTGCAAGTCAAATCAGAATAATTCACTCTGTGTAATTCCGGTCATACTACTAAAAAAATGCAAAGGAAAATTTTTGAAGAGCAGGAGTTGGAAGGAAGCCTTGTACAGTTTTTGTATCTTTGGCCTTGACTAAAATCCAAGTTTTAGTACAGTAACCAAGTTGTGCTGAATTCAAGATAAAATTATTATTACAGAAAGCCCATCCACTTAAACTATTATTGTGTTCTTTATTATTTTAGTATCCAAGTTTTGCAGAACTATATGAGGGTGTTCAGAACAAAAGCACCCAGCCTCCTCCCAGGAGTTTGGCTGCCTGTGCTTGGGGACAATTCTCCAGTATTGGCTCAATGACTGACAGCACTGTTAGGGAGATCTTGACCAGTCTTGAAGATAGCTCTTCAACAAAAATCTAGAGAAAGCCTCAGAAGAGCCACTCTCCCCTTGTTTTAGCCAGCCTTGCTCTGTTCCCTGCGTGGAATGTGGTACAGCCACACAGCAGCCGAGTCCATCCTGGGCATTTACTCTGTTGACCCAAACTCACAGGCCTGCCTTCCCTTACCACTACATACTCACCTGGCAATTTAGACTATTGGCTGAACCTGGCTGAAGTCCCCAAATCCACTGTGCTCACCTTGCTCACATACAGTGAGACTGTCCCTTTCCAGCGAGGGCACTGTCCATGTCTGCCTTGTTGCCATGACTGAATACAGTTTTACCTTCTCTTTCAGCGTGACCTGCCTTCACCTGGTGCCTGACAGGTAGACAATGATTTACTGCAAACACTACTGCAAAATTAAAGAAATGTAATGGAAACCCTAAGGCACAGATTGAGTCTGACTGCTGGAGCAGCAAGTCTGAGCACACAACAGCAATCACAACCCCATTCACTCGTTTTGCCTGAACGGACCAAAGGTGCAGCACAGTGCAGCCTAATCTAGCAGCAGATATTCTACACTCCCATTCCTAGGCCAGCATGGATCCTGTTTTCAGGCAGGCAACCAGCCAGCAGCACTGACTAATGCTCCAGTCACACAGCTAGGTGTGCTTCAGCCTGTCCCAAGATCTGCACTCCAGCTGGAGTCCAGATAGCCAGAAGCATCTATACACTCTGCACTCCAAAGGGTGACTGAAACCTCCTGGATAGCTTAAATCCTCCAATTCAGCTACAGAAGAGAGTACTTGGTAGTCTAAACTCCATGCTCTTTTATTGATGGTAAAAGCCATACCTCAACTACCCAGCTGAAAGTGAGCAGAAGTTTGCTAAGCCAATTCACAATCACCCCTTTGACTGTGTATCCAAGTTCAACCTAGATGGGCAATAAAATTTAAACTGAGTTCTGAGTGCAGTTTTTAATGAAGATGTTCTCTACTCTCCCCTTATGAAGATCATTATAAAAGTGGAATTTGGGGAGCTGTTTTTCTCTGTTGTTTAGGTTTTGCTGTTGTTCAATTGGTGTTTGTTTGTCTGTGTTCACTGTTGCTTGACTGGGTTTTTTTTTTTTTCTATACTTAAAAATCCCCAACCAAATGGAAAGATTCAATTCCTGCAAGTGTTTCTTCAGACAATATTCTTTACTTAGTATCAGCTTCTGCCTTTTAGGAATACAAATTAATTCTGGAAATCCTTCAGAGTTAAAATACCTTCTTTTTTTAATATATATATATATAGGAGTAAGACTATTATTTTTATCTTCAATATCCAGCATAAAAATTCCCACTTGAAGGACAATAAAGAAATTCTGGGTTCACATTTCCCTGTGCATAATGAGAATTATTTGCAAAGTCTTCCCTAAAAAATGAGTTTAGCTGTAATGATTTTTAAATTCATTAAACCCCAAACTTTCTTTTGATGGCTTAAATTGGGTAACAGCGTCTTTATTTTTTGTATGTATAGTTATGATTTTATTCTAATTAATGCTTTTAAGCAATATCAACAGCAAGCACAATAAAAAAATGTTTTGTTAAACACCATGTGTTCAGACTCAAAACCAAGTCACCATGGAAACTGGAGAGCTGTAGAATTGGCAGAAGACAGCTGTATAACACCCTTGTTTCCCAACATTGGAAGAGATTTTCCTACAAATTATTAAGATATTGGAGATTGGCCAAGAACCCTTTTAATGTTTCTAAATTGAAAGCCCTCCAAGTCTATTGAAAATACAGCAATCCTGTCACCATCATTCTTTACTTCATATTTCACCAAAGCGTGTTTAATGCCAAAAAAAATTAAATCACCCAACAGCCACTCTAGTATTACTGTTAAGCTGTGTGGTGTTTCTTGGATCTCAGAAGTCCCATCTAAGCGCAGTCCAGCACTGTCACAGGAGCAAGTCATTTCAGCAGGGACCACTTATCCCTACTGAAAAAGAAAGAAAAAATTACGAGGCTCATAAAGCAGAATAATACAAAAAAAGGCTCAAATGGAATGGTTTGCTGAGGGCCAAAAAAAGATTAAAGACTGAACATGGCACTCAGGCCTCAGATTCAGACAACAGCATCCTTCAATCCAGCGCTTGAGAACTGACTGATATCCATAAAAATACCCACACTGAAGTCAGCTGAAGTCAATAACCACAGTCCAAATCACAAGGTTTGGGTAATTAAATACATATTTTGCCATTTTCATGGAAAAAAGACTATAGATATTAATTATTAAATTTTTTTAAGTACATGCAAATGTTTGGGCACCTTCAAACATCTTTGGGAGGAAAACCACAAGCATGAAAACAACTAAACAGGAATACAATCTTCCAGACAACTTTCTAAGAGAAGGTTGTTCCCACATCTTCATCTTTGTGGACGAAAAAAAAGAAACCAAGCAACAAAACCAGACAAATCTACAGTCATCTCCAAAATCCTGACACGGCACACCAATCTGTCCCTGCGTGAGCACAAAGTCAGCAGCTATGGGTTATTCAAATGAAGTGGTGAAAACCTTTCAGGACTCACAGAGAGTATCTTGACATCCAATAGATCTTTTTTCTACAGTTAGACTCTCTGCTGACTGCAGCAATGGCAGATATGAACTGGCAACAGAAACTCTCCCTTGGGCAGAGATTGTCTCATTTATTTATGATAAATGGGGGTTTATGAATCATAAAAGCTTAACATAGCAACCAATGGATGACTGAAACCAGATTTATACAATCATGGAGCAGATGCTCCTGAAAACTACGCTAAGGCACATGGAAAATAAGAAGGTGACAGGTGATAGCTAATGTGGCTTCACTAAGGGCCAATTATGTCTGACAAATTTGGTGGCCTTCTAAAATGGGATTACAGCAGTGGTGGAGGAGGGAATAGAAACTAAAATCATCTACCTGGACTTGTGCAAAGTCCATTTGGCATGCTCTGCATGACATCCTGGTCTCTACTGGAGAGACATGGGTTTGACAGAGGGACCATTCAGCAGACATGGAATGGGCTGGATGGTCACACATGAACTATGCTCAGGGGCTCAATGTGCCAGTGGAGAGCAGTGAAGAGTGGCCTTCCTCACGGTCAGCGTAGGGACCAGCACTGGGTGACATTTTGTCAGTGACATGGGCAGCAGGATCAAGGCACCCTCAGCAAGTTTGCCAACAACACCAAGCTGTGGGGCAGTCAACAGGCTGGAGGGAAGGGATACCCCTCCAGAGGCGCCTGAGCAAGCTTGAGAGCTGGGACTGTGCAAAGGCCAAGTGTGTGGTCCTGCATGACAATCCCAGCACCAGCACAGGCAGGGCAGAGAATGGTTTGAGAGCAGCCCTGAGGAGAAAGACTTAGGGCTGCCAGTGGATGAGAAGCTCAGTGTGACCCAGTACTCCCAACTGGTCTGCAGATGACACAAAGCTGAGCATTGCAGTTGATGTAACAGATGAACACGATGCCATCCAGAGGGACCTGGACAAGCTTGAGAAGTCAGACCACAAGAACCTCATGAAGTTCAACAAGTACAAGGTGCTATACCTGGGTAAAGGCGAGTGCAGACTGGGAGAAGGACTCATTAAGAACAGCCCCGCAGAGAAGGACTTGGGGGTGCTGGTAGATGAAAAGCTGGGCACAGGCTGTCAATGTGCACTCACAGCCCAGAAGGCCAACTACATCCTGCACTGTATTAAAGAAGCTTGACCAGCAGGCCAAGAGAGGGGATTCTGTCCCTTTACTGTGCCCCTGCGAGACCCCACCAGGAGTGCTGCATCCAGCTCTGGGGCCCTCAGCATAAGAGGAATTCTTAAGACTTCTTGAAGCAGGTCCAGAGGAAGGCCACAAAGGTAAGCAGAGAGGTAGACCACCTCTTCAGTGAAGATAGGTGGATAGAGTTGTGGCTATTCAACGTGAAGAAGAGAAAGCCCTGGGGAAGACCTTACAGCACCTTCCAGTACCTGAAGGAGCCTATGAAAAAGCTGGAAAGGGACTTGTTACAACAGCATGTAGTGATAGGACAAAGGGAAATGGCTTTAAAGCGAAAGAAGGTACGTTTATATTAGATTTTAAGAAGAAATTATTTATTGTAAGGGTGGCAAGACATTAGAAAAGATTGCCCAGAGAATCTTGTTGATACCCCATCTCTGCAAGTGTCCAGGGCCAGATTAGATGGGCTTTGAGCAACCTGGTCTAGTGAAGGTATCCCTGCCCATGACAGAGGGGTTGAAGCTGGCTGGTCTTTAAGGATCTCTTCAGACCCAGACCATTCTATGATATCATAAGGCTAGAAGAAACCTGAAGAGGTTTTCAGCTCAATCTCTTGTCCAAAGTTGGCAGCTGTTTAGTTTTTGGGACATGCCTTTAAAAAAAAAAAAAAA
>VZDJ01007749.1:46365393-46512304 GCA_008694505.1 Cyanoderma ruficeps
AGGAAATCTACAGACTATAAAAATATTAAGTTTATGTCACAGCATTTTTTTTTTACAACTTCATGATTTATCATCTTTATGCACTCTAAAATGCTTGAGTTACTCTTTAGATGAGACTAACATACTTCCAATGTCTCAGCTGGGACCTTACCTGGAATTTTTTATAACTTTTTTATATTTAGGAATTCTCAAGCTGCAAAAATGCCTTAAGAATTTTTCTAACAAAAGTGTCAGTTTAAATGAGTTTTCCAGTTCTGAAAGAAGTCTGAAACTGTTGAAAAGAAACATTCTCTTATGCTATTACTTCTATTTCTCCCAATGTTTCAGCTGTTAGACTGGCATGGAAAAATTTATTTTAATGGAATGAATGAATCAGACCAAAATGCAATGCCTGAGTTCCTGGCAAGTGGGGATAGAAGAAAACCTCAAACATAAGCAAAGGTTATGCTGCTCTTGGGCAGCAACATACTGCTCACTCACACAACAGCCTGGAGAGACTACAGACTGACAGACAGTTCACTGGGTCTTGAAGGACAGAAGTTTGAGCTCAGAAAAGTGGCAAGACAGTAAATGAAAAGGTGTGCTTTAGGTGCTTAGGGAAGCACTGTGGGTTAGTAAATACCTGTGGGCCTGTCCCACCATTTGCAGAATCCTCCCTGTGCAGCAGCAACAGCTGCTCTGCAATAGTGTAAGATTGACTCATGAACAAAAGCTGGGAACGTTGAGGTTGTGTTCACAAACTGCACAGACATCCGCAGGTGGCAGGCCCTTGTGAAGGAAGAGAAGAATGCAGACCAGTCTGAGCTTTCCAGAGTGATTCAAGTACTCCTTAATGAGCAGAAATGCATTCTTAAGTTTTTAGAAAATTTCAACCTAAGCTCACTTGAAAGCAGTTGTTTGTGGGTTTTTTAGCTACATAAATAAAGGAAGCAATAGCACATACAGCTAGGATAAATGCAGGCAAATGAGATTTACCTACAGCTGGACATTTTAATAGTTTCACGTTACTATAAAACTACAAACACCAAGCAGGTAAGTCTACTCGTTTATTACATTTGAATGTCATCAGTGCTTTATAAATACATTGGCTTCTGAGAAAGAACAAACTTGCATTTCTAGTGTTTGCAGTCGCCCAAAAAAAGAGTGCATGGCCATAAATATTTAGAAATTTTAAATTATTTCAGTATAAATGACATATTTCACTCTGACACTTTAATGGGCACAGGACTGCCACTTTTGCCAGTTCTCAATGAATGGCATTTGGAAAATAACTTAATTCAGAAGAATAAGTAACTGCAAATACTAATTTGTGCTCAACTCTGGTCTCTAAGTAGCTGTGTATCTCTAATAATTTTGTTGTATTAGAGCCTAAAAAGCTCAGGA
The DNA here is from genome assembly GCA_008694505.1 of Cyanoderma ruficeps. Taxonomy (NCBI): domain Eukaryota; kingdom Metazoa; phylum Chordata; class Aves; order Passeriformes; family Timaliidae; genus Cyanoderma; species Cyanoderma ruficeps. The sequence continues at coordinate 46,366,777 of VZDJ01007749.1, forward strand.
CAACAGCACTAAGTTTTGAATAGGATATCACTATTTCCCACTACTAGTATCTAATTTCTAAGCCTGAAAAGAGCTGAGCTGTTTTCACCATGCAACTGCAGTGGCTTTTATGGCACAGTTTTAACTTCTCCAGAGGACAACGAAGTAATGAAACAAGCTAACAACCACAACCTTTATTTAAGAGGACATTTCATCAGACAAGTTGCCCAAAAACCTTCTGCATGGAAGCTGCCACAGACCTTTACATGAATTTTCATATTTTTCTTATTACATTCTGACAAACTTAGAATCACAATTTACCACCTGATACGTCAGAAAGTATGACCAACCTGTAGTCACAATGATATGGGTGGATGAATCACTTGAAACAGTAACCAGATTACAAAGATATCACTAAATTTGGATAGGCACCTTGACCCTTATGCTTCAATGTATTGAAAGAGGACTACTTATGCATACATACGTAGTGAAGTCTGCTGCAGTTCCCCTAAAGCTTCCTTCCAAGAACACCGCAATTCCTTCACCTTGATAATGATTTTAGCTTCATAATGATTACTCCAGGCAGTTGGAAGGTCTTATTTTCTCATCTCTACGGGGAGGATAATTATAATACAGCAGCATGGCTAAAACTGGAAAGTGACCTACCTGCTAACAATGGCTTTGGCTGCTGGGGCTTCTGAACAAGGGCCAAAAATGCCTCCCAGCAGTACTTGGAGACAAACTTTCAACCCACGGTAGCTCAAATTCAGAGAAAGGCAAGTTTTTACACTTCCTCTGTTCTTTTTGGCTCTCGAACTCTTTTTAGTTTTTCCAGCCATATTTTCTTATTTTAACCTGGTTTTGTCTTCCCTGGTGTCCCCCCTACAGCAAACAGCTAAAACCACAGGATGGAAGAAGACAAGACAACCACTGACATCACACACAAAAAAAAAAATTTTGAAAGATTAAACGCTGAGGACCGCCAAAAGAGTAAAATAAATCAAGAGTTACGAATCCCTCCCTGAGGCAGGTCGCTGTCTATGTGCGAGTGCCACTCTCCTGCCCGAGGCTGACTCCCGAAGCGGAGCCGTCCCGCGGCACTGCTGCCCCGGGCATCCCGAGGAGCCCGTGCTGCCGAAGGTAGTCACCCTCTTCCAACACCACCGAGAGGCTTCCAAGGTCCTGCCACGGGCTCGCCTCCCATCTCCCGAAGCTTGGAACGGAGCGAAACACCTGCGCCAGCCGCACCTCTCCCCACGCTCCCGCCGGCAAGGGAACACCCAGGTCCGCCCGCTCGGCCCCGCGGCGCCCCAGCCCTTACCAGGGAGAGCACTTTGTAGGTGTTGGGATCCTTGCTCTTGCCGCCCGGAGGCTTCTCCGGCTCCTCGGCCACCTCCATGGCCGGCAGCATGGGCACAGCCGCAGCCTGCAGCCCGCCATCAGCCGCCCCTACCCCGTCCAGGTGGTCCTCGTGGCCCTTCCCCACTTGCCGCCCGTTCCCCTGCATCGTCCCCGCGACTCTGCCCTCCGTCCGCCCGGACACGGCTATTAATAGCCCGGCGGCCCGGTCCCGCCCCGCCCCGCCCGGAGCGCGGACACCGGCACCCCCGCTCCCCGCCGGCAGCGGCGGGGAGGTGGGGGCGGGATGTTCCCCTCCTTCCCTGCCCGCTCCGCGCCGTTACCGCGGCTCGGCCGCCCCCCGCTTCCCGATCCTCCCTACAGGTGAGGGCGGGCCGCGGCCGCCCTTCCGTGCGGGCAGGGCAGGGCAGGGAGGCGGTGCGGGGCCGGAGGACGCCGCGCTGCTCCGAAATAGCCTCCGGGGAGGGCCCCGGGCCGTGTTTACGAGGGAGAGCGGAGAAAGTTTCCGCTGCCCGATCCCCGGGCGGAGGTGGAGGCGGTGGCGCGGCATTCCCTGAAGTGCCCGGCGGCGGTGGCACAGGTGTGCGCGGGGGCGGGGGTCCCGGTCCCGTCAGAGGCACTCATTCAGCCCCCGGTGCGCGTTTGCACGCAGAGCACTGCCGGCTGCTGGTCTCAGTTGCAAGGTGCTTCCCTCCGCCCCTGCCTGCCGTTCTTCACCCTTTCCCGAGAAGGTTTTCCCTTCCCGTCCCTAAGTGCCTGCGGGATGCCCACGGAAACCCCCCACGCGGGGCATCCGGCCAGCCGAGTGCCCGCACACCGGGGCGCAGCGCAGCAGGCGAGTTCACCGCGTGCCCAGGGGACGCTGCCACTCCTTTGGGGTGATCTGGTCTGTCCAGTCAGGAGAAGAGGGGACTGAGGGGAACCTCATCCCAGTTTACAATTTCCTCGTGAGGGGAAGAGGAGAGGCAGGCACTGATCTCTCCCGTGTGGTGACCAGCGACAGGACTCAAGGAAATGGCCTGAAGTTGTTTCAGGGGAGGTTTAGGTATCTTTCCTGGATAGCAGGAGAAGATTCTTCACACAGAGGGTGGTTGGGCACTGGACCAGGCTCCCCAGGGAAGTGATCACAGCAGCAAGGCTGACAGCTGGAGAAGCACTTGGGCAATGCCCTCGGGTACATGGTGTGACTGTTGGGGATGGTCCTGTCCCGGGTCTGGAGTTGGACTTGATAAGCCTTGTGGGTCCTTTCCAACTCAGCATATTCTCTGATTCTGTGACTTTGGGCTCACTGCCCCCAAACCAGGCCCTGTTCAGAGGGCTGGCATTGTTGAGGTGAAATCATTGTTTATGCCCTTCAGGGCCTTTTATTGGGACTGGAGCCATCTGGCTCCAAGGCGTCACTTCCCACTCAATTCCACTTCCCACTAAATTCAGCCCTGCTTGTTTGGCAAAGACAAGTGTTTGTACACACCCTGTATGTACACTGTCCTTGGCGAAAGGCAGTTCACACTATGCATGTAGGTACGGTCCTGACTGCAGGGCTGGCTCCAGATGAGGGTCATTCCTTCTTTCTGTAATAAATCTGTGAGTGTTGCGTAGCATCAAGACTTGCAAAGTATGCCTAAGCTTAAAATTACTAAAAGTATCTCATTCTCCATAATTTTTTAAGTTTTTATACTATATATAGTTTTGTATGTTGACATTAGGCTTAGTCTTTCAGTTCTAATGGGATGGTGGGGTTGATTTCCTAAGGCTTCAGGAGTCTATGTCAGATTTATTTTAACTGTCATTGTACTCAGAAAGGAGTGGCCCTTGCATAGCTTCTGACAAAAATCCATATTTTCTAAAAAAGTAGCTACAGTGAAATGAAAATTTCCTTTGGAAGTGATCTTGATCCTTGTTGAAATGTTGTTGCTTGGCTTGCTGTTTCAGCTGAAATGCAAGAACAAGCTGTCAGTACAACTTCCCATTAAAAATAATTGCAAAGACGCAGCATGCACATTACTGCTGGTCTGTAGTGCTGCTGCAGCTCACAGCATGCCGGGGGTCACTGCAGGTCTGCTTCCACGAGCCTGTTGTCATCTAATGAGGTTCCATACATGCAGTCTTGAGAATTTCTACACTAATGTTTCACTTAGTCGCAAAGGAAAGAGAAAGGCCACAGAAACTGTGAGAACTAAGCCCTTGAGCCTACATTAAAAATCTCCTTTATTTCATTAATGTGGCATTTCAAACAGCTGTCCAGCTGAGCAGATGACTTATTATATGTTCAAGGATTTTGGCATGTGAAAGCTGCAAACTGAATGCTGGTTGCTCAATAATTGTAACACGCTCATAAAATCTGCCATAGTCAAATTGTTTTGATTTCAGGGTTTTTTTCAGTGAATGTGGCTTTAATAATTAGCACAAATGGCAGTAGGACCCTCACTCTTTTTTTCCATAAAAATGAAAAGATACTACAATCATGTGTTTAAGTTCAAACCTTTTCTTTGTCCATTTCCAGTCACGCCAGCCAGAAAATAAATGCTTTCTCTCTACAAACAAACAAACAGAAATTAAAACTTTGCAGGTTTTTTTACAAATAAAATTTCATTTTTCATTTCCTTGTTTTTGTATGTACAAAGATTTTTTTATTCATTTTAAGTATAACTCAAATAGAAATCTTTCTTGTCCTGTCACCCACTCAAAAATTTGAATAGCATATATTGTATAATGATGATTCAATGACAATTATATATAGCTACATTGCAGACAAAAAGGTATCTTTTATTTTCCATAGAGAGGATATTCTGCAGCTGGAGCTAACTTCTGAGTTATTCATTCATTAACCATTAGCACTCTTCTGTGTACAAATATTCATGAAACAGCATCAATTTTATAATTCTTTCTGTGATAATACAAATAGTTAAGGTACTTCAGGCTAGGCATGGAAAATAATTAACCAGTATGGAAAATAATTAACCTAACAGTGAGAAGTAAGCTCATTTCAGCTGACAGGGTATTAAAGGGCTCTAGACAAGAGAGTCTGGATAACCAAAAAGGACTAAATTTTGATGCTGAATATGTATCTGAATAAATCTATTGACTACTGGGGGAAGAGTCAAACATTCCCAATATTAAACCTTCAAAAATCCACATCTGCTTGGTCTCTTTGGGATGAAGTTGTTAAATAGCAGTCAATACCATTTCAACAAATCTGGAACTAAAGACATCATTCTGCAACAAATTAATCGCAGAGATTACTGAGGTTGCAAATCCAAATTCCAAAAATTGGCTGCAGGCATTTCAGCAGATGCCAAGGAAGCTTCTGAGAAAGTAAGCGCTGCTGCCAGCACAGCTGCCAGCTCCAGTAGTAAACTGACTCAAGCTACCCAACCAAATGTCAAGGGAGAAGAACAGTAACATCAGCTTCATGTTTGCAGGCCTTATCTGTGAAAGGAGTCACCAGAGATTATCAATTTTAATTTGCTGTTCAGCTTTTAGTGGCTGCAGCAAAAATAAACAAACATAAATTATGTTGTAGGAGAAAAAGGTAAACACAGGAACTTTTCCATGCTGCTGCATATCACAGCTTGTAATGTTTTCTCCTTGCACTTTTTCACCTTGACAAAATCTCCACCAAACCTCTTTTTTTGGAAAGACCTGAGCAAACACCATGTGCTCTCATCAGACCCCTGTGTGTGAGGTGGCTGTGGTCTACTTAGGAGCTGTGGTTAGTGACAGGGTCTGTAAATTGCTCCGCCTTGCACAATTGGACTATCCACTTGCACCAGCCAGAGTTGGGAGGCCCTTGGTGTTCTCACAGCGGGGGGACAGTCTGAGCTTGCAGGCAGAGGAGCATCATCTTGTGAGGTTGCCAGTGATAATCAGCTCCAGGCTGGCTGAGTCTTGACCATTTCATTGCAATAGAAACCAGTGGTTGGTGATTGTGGCAAGGATTTCCTGTTGCATTGCCTCTGACCCGCAGCAAAATTCCTGTAACCATGAAAAAGACCAGGAGTCCTAGGAAAGTCTGAAGCTGCTTGTTAAAGACCACTGCTGCTCAGCATAACACTGGACTCTACCTTATAGGAGCTAACTGAAGCTGTTTCTCAGCTCCTGCTGTAAGGATTTCTCTGGCATTGTTGTATGAGTGTTGCATTGTAAACTAGCCTAGAAATCGTTGAAAAATTAGCAATTATGTTAGCTTCTGAAATATCCTTATGGGTACTTTTATTTAGCATTCAAAAATGCGTCTAAAACTTCAGAAAAATCCAAGAAGTCCTCAATTAAAGGAACAAATTAAACTGGAGGTATATCTCAGACCTGTTTCATTATGTCTGGGAGTAATGCCTACGATGAAGTCAGAAATCCCATGGCATTTATGGGTATATCAAACTGTGTGGATTGAACAGTTTGCATCAAGGCATGGTACATAACCAAGCAAAGGGCAAGGTGGAGCTTCAAGGCACACGTTGCAAGTCTCAGGTTCTGAGATTAGCATCAAGATGCCTCTTTGTCAGGAAAAATTAGTCCTTTACAACTATTTCTTCTAAATCTGTTAATTTTACTCCCCAACACACCCCTTTTAATAGGTACAGAAAGAAAATTATTTTTGCAAATGACTGCCCATTTTTTTGGTAGTTTTCCTGGTCTCCAAAACAAAAAAAAAAAGTAGATAATAAACTGATAACCTAATAATTCCTGTGTAATTGAAAAATGGCATAATTGTTCCTCCTTCCAGTCTTAGTTTGGCATATATTATTGGAAATTTAATAATTTTTAACAGTTGTTAGATTGCTGGCAACACTAGAAGAAAAATATGAAGAGTCCTTTAACAATAGGACATAATTGCTTGTCAGCGATTGCCTGTCTCTCTAAGCTATATCAAAATACATCTATTTGATTTTTGAAAAAAATGTCTATACTCCTTTAAAATATAAAATCCTGATGTGATAACAACATATTGGCAGGATTTGTTGGGAAGCAGACTATAAGATGTTTGAATACTTTAATGCTACCCAAGCAGACATTCATTATGCTCTTCTCAGCATCATCTCTCTAGCAAACACCATTTCAATGCCTAATCTGCCAACCATATCTAAGTGGTCTGGACAATCAAGCCTATTATCAGGAAGAATTCTTTGGTACCTATGGTGGAAAAATTGTAGGATGTTCACCAAGAAAAAAAAGAGGGGAAGGGGAATGGGGAATACAGCATTAGAGTGAACACCCTAGTGGTTTCTTGAAAACCTGAAAGGTTAATGCAGTGGTGCTTGTACTAATATTAAAAGCAGTGCTTATCAATCTGGGAGGAGTCCAGAGCAAAGCAATAATGTGGGTACTGCAACATCCACTGCAGCTAGAGGGTGATTTAAAGAAGATAAAACGTTCTTTCACAAGTTAAATGTTGTCTTATGACTTAAGCTAGATATCCCCTTACCTCTTATAGGTTTTTGACATCTTGAAGTGAACAAGGTTCAGCCCAAACCAGGATGGGAAGGAAAAAGGCTTTTAAAATAGATGGTCAGTTGAGAGCAGAGATTTGAAAAATATACATAACAAGTTTAGCAATGGGCATCTGGCAGCTCCATGCAAATTTATATTCTAAATCATATAAACAGTTTTGAAATCCACTTTTATTTCATCCCTAGAAGTACAAAAACCGCTCTATTAAATTAGATTAGACAGCAGTCAAAGACCTGCAGCTGAGAAGATTTTTGAGCCAGAGAGAAGGTCTCCTGCTAAATACTGTTTGAGATACTTTTTCATCATATCTAAACACTTTTTGAACACATATATATTTTAGGACCTACCCCATCCCGTAGTACAAAATGTTGCATTCTAACTTGATGAAGAAATATTTCCTTAAATATTAGTATATTATTGTCACCATGTAATTTGAGGAAGTTCTATGTCCTGTGTAGTAGCTTTGCCATTCAGATGCTGCATGACTCGTTTTCAACAGCTTACAAGCACTGGCATTCACTACTTTTTTACTGGAAATAAGTGTGTGAAATGCCAAGTTTTTATTTTACTGCTGGAACAAAACCTATTTCATATGAACCTACTAAAATGTCATCAAAACAAGATTCTAGAAGAAATCTTTACTTCTAAAAAAATACCTGGAATTATGCTTTAACTCAGGCTGCCCTGAATTAACATTGAAAACAAATTTGTGATTTCCACAATGCTAGCTGTTTCTTCTGGTGTTTCAACAAACCACAAATGATCCAGGAACTTGTTGCACATTTAAGGAAACATCTGGTACTTTAAAATACAATATTACTCAATACACAAAATTAAAATACTACATGCAGGGATAATAAGAGAAAAAACATGTGTTCTTAAAAAAAAGAAGGTGTAAGATGGGAATTTAACATTATTAACATCAATATTAACATTAATGTTACACTTGGCAAGTATAATCTTAAGGCCAACTGGAAAACTCAGGAGATAAAAGCCAAAGATCTCAAAGAGGGAGGGAGGAGTGGACAGACAGAGGGGAGTACCTGGATGGAAAGAAAAGAGGAAATTTTATCTTTGTTTTTTAGTGGTGTAGATGCTATTTCTCGTCCATCTGAATTTTAGTGCCTTGCGTGCAAGCATTTTAAGTTTAACAGATGATCCAATTCAACAGAACAAAACATCTAGTGAAAAAATTTTGTTGTTTTGGTCAAATTTCCTCTCCATAAAAAGGACATCCATAAAGCTTCCAAGTAATTCAAATAGTTGTGGTATTTCTGTTCTTCAGAATGTGACAGCAATAAATACTCCATGTTTCTGAAGATTTGACCATCACAGCCTTTACTGGACAGCTGGTTTTGCAATCCTGAGAGGCTTCTGCGCAAACACTTTTGAAAGCTAAACACTGTTTAAGAATAACATCTGTACATAAATTTTAAATGAAACATGAATTTTAGAACTAATAATCTTTGAGAAAGCTGACTAGAATCATGTTTTCTCACAGGGACTAATTTTTCCAATGGATTTACCTAACATTCAAGTTTTACATGTTGTTAACCATCAGAAATAAATGCTCTTCCTTGGACTTCTGAGTCAGTCTATACCTGAGGTGCTTGCTGGCACACACCTCTTGCTCACTCATTCTGCTTCTGTGCTTCTTCTGACTTGATATACATGCCAAGTAGGTGAACATGGTCTTGTGATAGGAAATGTTCACACTCCCCCCTCCAAGCAGTGTGAGTGGGTGTGACCAGCACCTGAGCTCACAGTACTCCCTCAAACCTGGACTCTTCAACTCTGCTTTGTCACCCAGCTAACCTGTGCTGCTTCCTCTTGGGATCTTCATGACAAAAAGATACCCAGGGAAATTCTGGGAGAAGATTTTAGTATTATTCTTTTGGGCTCCATTATTTGCCCCTTCTATGTTTACAAAAGCAGATTATAGAAATGTTTATAAAGGCACAAAAGGATGAAAAATTGTTTCTGGCAAAGCTGCTCCAGAGTCATAAAATAAAACCGTTCTCTGGGACATGTCCCAGGCAAGAAGCCCACCAAGGGTAACAATGCATGCTTAAGTAAATATTTTTGGAGAATCTGCATGAAGTCTCTAGCAGGGTGCCTACAGCTGAATCCCTGCTACTCTATGGCCTGGACATATTACACCTGACCCAGGCATCATTAAAAGGCTGTCTAAAGGTTCACCCTCTGGGTGCCCTGGAAGGCCCCAGACCTCAGCAGAGAGGCCTGAGACCTGAGAAAGAGGGGTCTGGGGTCTGTCCTGGGGGGTTTGAGACCCTGGCACAGAGCCCAGGAAGACACAGGCTTTGATTTCAGTCCATGAGAAAAACTTCCAACACAGAAAGGAATTACAAGTCACAAATGCGTGACAGACAGTAGTGTAGTTTATCACCAGGTGGAAAATTTTGTAGTTTTGGGATTCTTAGAATGGAGGTGAATGGCGGGACAAGATGGAGGATTTAGGGTGGTACCCTGGGTTCTTCTTGTTCTGCCTTGGCATCCATTTTCTGCAGTGATGACAACACAAAGTAGTTTAAAGAGATTGGGTCAGAGTAGAGATGACCCTTTTAGTGTAGGTAATAGACATTGGCACAGAATTGTAAATAACAACACGTAATTTTCTGTATAAGAAGATAGTGACCTCCCATCACGGGGGGAGTCACCTGTCTCCGAGCTGCTGTGAACATCTCAGCCGGGCACAGAGAAAATTGTAAGATAAGAACTAATAAACACACGAGAAACCCAGAAGAAACAAGACCTTGAAGACTCCAGTTCATTCTCGCATCTGGCCTTCAGAGGGCAAAAAAGATTCTCTCAAACCACCACCTCATTCTTGGGCAAAGCAAACCAAACCTGAGACACTGAAGCCAGGTGTCAGGAAGTACAGCTGTTTCCAGCTGTGGAGAATACCAGGAAGTGCATCTTTCCAAGTTTGATACAAGGTCTATGTAATGTACCCCAGACATGATCTTCAGAAGCCAAGAAGTTCACAAGGGGTAACCAATTCCTTAATATGAAGCAAAAATGTGCTTTAACTGAGAGTCAGAGGTCATTACCCATGTTCTTCTTGCTATTGAAACTCAACTCATTGCTCTGCTTTCAGAGCAGAATTTGAGTCTGTTTTTAAGAGTCACAATATTGCTGGTGGACAAAGATGTCTTGGTTTGGAAAAAACAGGTGTCTGCCAGGGAAAGCTAGAGCTTCCCTTGGAACAGAGAATGTAAACCCCCTCCCTCGAAATTATTATAATTTTGCAATTAAGGGCCTTTGGACAAAGCTTTGGGATAGGAATAACAGTTCTTTACTAGGAATATTAAAATATAAAAACATAGTAAAGCAAACAAACAAGCAAAAAATCCTAGAAACAATGAGCCAGAAATACAACCTGAGACTGCGTTGGTCCGGGTGTTGGAAGCAGTCCAAATAAATCCTCCTGAAGTAACAGATGTAGTTCTGTTGGAGTAAAGGTGATCCTGTAGAAGGGCCCAGTGGTGGCAGGATAGGTCCAGTCTTTCCTCTGGGAATCCAGTGAAAAACAGGCTATCCCACCATGCTGAATTTCAGCTTTTATATAGATAGGAATGCTTGGCTCCTCCCACTGGGTAGAGCATCTCACAATGTGACGATGTAATGTTTTCAGTCATGTGGTGAGCCTTAATGAAGCCAATGGTGAGCCATTAATAGAAGCTATCCCCCTGGAGGGAGGATGAGTCGTGGGAGAGATAAGGAGCATTGCTCCACCTGGTTTTTAACAGCTGGCCCATTAACAGAAGGCACCTGCCCACTCCCCCCTGAACTTAAAAGAAAAAAACACCTCTTCTGGTTCCAACAGACTGGGAGTAGAATACATGCTTTTGGTTATACATTGCAAGACAAAAGAGAACCGAAGTCTTCAGGTGAGGCTGACAGACCCCATCTATGGAACCTGTGCTAAATCAGTCCTGACGGGACAACTAGTCAATACTGATACCACAGTAAGTATAAAGGAATACTAAAAATACAAACCTTCCAGTCTCTGCTATTCTCCTTTCATACCTCCCTGTAAGAAGTGGAAAGCAATACTCCTGCATCTATTCTGGAAGCAGAATAACAAAAACCAGGTCATTAATAAAGACAGCAACCAATCCTCTGCTGACCTAAAGACAGTGCTAGCTATTTCAGGTAGCAGGATCTTGAACCCATTCACTACTCAATTCACTCTTTGTTTCAGCTTAATTTGCAAATGAATCTTCTGAGGACTACAGTAAAACATCCTTTATAAAACTCCAAAATCATTTATGTCAAGTGTGTTAACAAAGTTTTTTTGCAGACGTCTGCATTAAACTAAATCAGTAACTCCCCAATGTGGACATGCCGCAGCCGGATTATATTGAGATGTCAGAGAAAGGTTTGCTCATTCCATATTTGCTCCCCGGGGTGAAACTTGTTTATGCCCAGTCTCTCAGTAGTCCATCTCTTATGAGAGAGCAAATCTTGGCTAAGCATCACTCACTGTAGGATAAGCACAGTAGGTAATGCAGACATAGTGTTGTCTTCTCATATGAGTTCTTCCTGCTAGGACTTAGAAGCTGGAAAAAAGGAAAAATATCTCAAAAGGCAGATGTATGAAATTTACCTGGCAAACAAATCCTCCAGAGCAAAGCTGAAAAGCCAATTTTTACATTAAGCTTTCTCATCATGTTTTTGTAAGAAGATATGAAGGAAAAAACCAAACTGATTTTATCATCAGCTTTTGTAGGGTTTCTTAAAACTGTCAGTGTTTAAAAATTGATATGTTCAACCAAACCAAATTTTGTATTTGACTTTAGGGAGATTGAATTGACTCAGCCAGGATGTTAGTGGTCTCTAAAAGTCCTTTTATCCTCACCCCAGAAAGAAACATGGAGTGCTTTTAGTTTTGTTTTTTTTTTTTTGTCTGGGGTTCCTTTTTCATGGAAAGTTACAAAAACTCTACATACCAAACGTTAAAAACATAGTTTACAAGTTGTTGGTAAATCAGTTTGTCTCTGAAAAAATTGCTTGTCTTTGGAAGGTGTCTTTCTGTAACTCTTTCAGGGTGTTAACTAACTGTGGGGTTGTTGGACTTAGTTACCCTGAAAGTTACTCTTAGCTTCTGAACTGCAGAATAATTTGCAGAGGAAGTACACAAACAGTGTTGACTGCTGGCATTTTGAACATGGCACGGCATTTGTGCTAAGGCATTTCTCTGTTAGTTACTGCATTAGAAATGTTTAGTGTTGATAATCACAGTAGCATTCACTGACAGCAAGTTGGTTCATAGTGATGCCTGTAACACACTGTCAGAAGTGCTCGACAAAGAGCTAGATGAGAATTTATATTTTGGACTTCAAAATCTGGTTTTAATTTAGCCTATTTAGAAAGAGTATATTTTTCATTTCTCTCCATGGAAAAGAGGGGTAGGGCAACCAGTTCCTTAAGATGAAGTAACCATGTGCTTTAATTGAGAGAAGTCATTGCCCAAATTCTTCTGGTTTAGCAATCCACCATGCCCCATGGGTTTTCAGATCATGTACAAAGAATTATGAAACAAGAAAAACTGCGGGCATAACTCCATGTTCTTCCTGGCATTCTTAGAGAGCAATGGAAGTGTCTAAGAGGATTCAGGAATTGCAGATTAACTTTTCCATGGAAACAACACAGATCATTTCTCCATGTAGGCAATAAGTCATAGTTTTTTTGCCTGATACCTCACAGAGACGTTTCCTCTGGCTTTTCTTACACCCCTCTTTACTAGCAAAATATATAGTACAGGAGCCCCACGCGTCTCCCTTTCCATGTCTCTCAGGAGGAAATCCAACTCAAAAACCTGAGATCAGTCAGCAAGACCGACCTGATAAGGAGGCTGACTCACCTGAGGCTCCCACTGTGACCTGGTCTCTTATCACAACCACCAGTTTCAAAAAAGGACTAATCAGGTGGCATCAGGTAATAAGGTGGGATGAATCCCAAATGCTGACGGTCAGTCCCAGCAGTGCTGTTGCCCTTGTACTCCATCCAACTTGTACTCTGTTTACAAAAGCCTACAGTTAGCAAGCATTTTTATTTTTCAGATTCTCCACTAATTATTGGAAGATAGATATTAATGGAATGAATTTTGAGGAAGCAAGGAAAATATTACTGTACTTTCTTCTGTATGTCAGCTTAAAGCCTCAAAGTACATGCCACACACATCAATCTTTTTACAAGTTTTGAAAGCTTTACAAGTATGAAGAACAGAGACAAGTAAGCATTTATTGTAGCCTATGAACTACATAAATACTGAATCCTTGCGTGGTTTACATGAAAAGAATTTGGAGCAACATTTTTAATGTTAAAAGCTACAAGGCAGTAAATCTGCTCATTCTTCTCCTTTATGGTATAAAAATCCAAAGCCCCATCCTAGCACTTTACCTCATGCATCAGCCCAAGCATATAAAAATTTTTCCCTCTGATCTTTTTTCTGAGGTTATATATCACCAATTGGTGTTTATCTTATGCATCGTGTATCCCCTAGATAAATGAAAGGTGGACAGAAAGGAAGAATTTTTTTTCAGTTACTCTGGAACTCTGCAAATGATAAAACAGGCAGTCAAGCATCCTAGGATAAGAGTTAGGTAGTTTTCTGACGCTAATGAAATAATGATACTGATGAACAGTGCTGCATCCAAAATAACAAAAGGTGTAGGGATAGCTATTATGATAGTCACCTTATAGTCACCCAGTCCTCATATCTCACATCTAGGAAATTTACTAAGTATAATTCTCTTTGGGCTCCTGCAGTTCTTCTCTATCTTCTATCTGCTCTCAGTAGATATAAATAGAAATGACCTGCAAGGCAGCTTCTCTGACATGAAAGATTCTGAGCAGACCACATCTTCCATCATGTGCCTGTTCTCCTTTTAGCCAGGCTGCCTTGCCCAGTCTCTGTATATGTTCCAACAAAAATTCATATATATTTTTCTTAAGAGGAGTTGGAATAAGATTTTGGCAAAGCAAGCAAGGACAACAGCATGAGTTTTGGATGTACTGAAGAGGAGAGTCATGGCAGAAATGCTGCACTGGAAAATGTTTCCTGCCCTCAGGGGATTTTTAAGAGTTCAAAACCTCACATTCAGCACCAGCTCAGAGCCATTTTTCAGGTGTGGGGACGCATCAGACAGAGAAACAACAAAACAAGTAGCAGATTGGTTATTAAGACACCCACTCAAGTTGTACAAAGTCTGGCGTCAAGCAGCCTGCAAGCTGCTCCAGCTCTGGATTTTGTCACCTCAGCAGGCCAAGGAGCAATATGCCTGTCAGCCAGGATTCAGTGAGTTCAGATTGTTTGTCAGCTTGGGAGAAGCCTGAAAGAAAGAGTCATGGAGATGATGTGTTAGCATCTAACCTTGTTCCGAAAATTGTCTGGCTGATGTGGCTGTATTGGGACACCACTGAAAGCAAATTCAGACTCTGCAGAATTATTTCATTTCATGGATCTGACTAATTCATTAAAAAAACAAAAAAGCCAACCTCCCAAAAAACCCACAAAAACTGCCACTAAACCCAAATAACTTTTATTAAGCTTTTTCTGACCAACTCTATCCATGCCCTTTTCCTCATAGCTAGTCAAAAGCACTTTGTACAGACATTTTCTGGCCCAACATGGCATTTCCTCTCATTCTTCCCAACCTCGCTAAAACAGCTGGAAGTAAAGCAAGTAGGGAATATGGTTTTCCTATTCACATGTTCAGGAATATGGTTCACAAGCAACCAAAGCGGAGCATGAACTAGGACTGATGAAATGCCAGCACCAGCAGTGCTCATACAAATCCTGACCACACAGATGCTTTTTATTTAAATTGCAGTAAACCCAGGCAAATTTCTCAAGTAACTGGTTGGCAAGGGCTTGAGGTGTTAATTTCTGTTAAACATCGTTAATCAAACAGGTCTTGCCTGTTTTTAATTTATCTTCCTAAAGTATAAACACCTTTTTTTTCTTTCACTTAATCATTATTCACTGAGGCAAAGAACACAGGTCAAGTGAGTCATGGAGGCACTTGCCTGCTATGGTGGGGAACAAGCTGATTCAGAGGTTGACCAAGCTCTTTACTTCAGAGTATTTTTGCTCATCCCTTGCAATTTTCATAGAATAGCTATTCCAGAAGCCTACTGGTGAGAATCTGTCTTCTCAGCTGGAGCAGATTTCCAGCTGGAATCTACTGCTAGCAAATTTATGTATCGTTATTATTATTTGATGCTAACATTTTTCTATATTATAAACAACTCTGTTTTTTGTTTTGTTTCTCTGCTGTTCATCCCTACTATCACTCCTAGCAATACAGCCAGAAAGAGTAGTTAATTGCTCAGATTCTGGGTTTGCCCTGCTAAACAAGAAAAGATCTTAAAATCACTTGTTGTTTGTGAAGAGATTAAAGTAGGTAAGCATATAGGGATTTAATTTTCCATATATCACAGCCTTCCTTTGCTTTTGCTCCAAAATGAAATCACGTCACACCTATATGGAATTACACTGTTTCCTTACATTTTGGAGTCTCTTTCTTGTATTAAAAAACTGCAAAAATGTATCATCAGTATGTCTTTGCCAGCCTTACATGAGCTCTACTCTGTTTCTACCTCCAACAACCACCTCTGAAAGCCCAGTGGATCGCTATTTGTCGAGCTGTTAAGCTACTGGCAGTCCAGGACAGGAGGTGTCACCAATGGCAGTCACACCCTTTTACACTTTGAAGCAAGTTTTCTATTACATAAGCGTTTTCTGAAGCCCTCTGTACAAGCTTCAGGATGACTAAGACCACGTTCCTGGAAGTTTCACTGCCACCGATGGTCATCCCAGGTCTGCACACCACCTTTGTGCCCCTGGTCTGACCTGGCCAAAGCCATAAGTAGCTATATGTGAAACCATTCAGAATTAATATCTGAAGAAGCAATCATGCCATTCTTTATTGTCTCTACTCTGCTTGGCCATCAGGGCATCACCACAGTTCCTCAGTGCAGCCAAGCCCCCATGGCCATATAAACACCAATACACATGGAGCACCTCATTTGCATTCCAAGTAAGGAGCACAAATTGACAGTAGTTCAAAAAGGACAGTGAGCAGTTAAAAAGCTCAGGATTATCAGAGACGAAGAGGAAATCACAGTTTTCTTCAGTTTAACCTCAAACCTCAGTAAACAAACCGAGATGTCACACAGGAAAAACCTTGGGCATAAACAGGACACTGATGTGTCATGTCCCATATGTCATTATCCCATGCTATAGCTGTTCAGAATAGCTGCACAGCTTGGTTGGACAAGAAGTAGACTGTGGATTCAGTGATTCATAGGGCAGGAGCTTCAGCCAGAACAAACTTTGTTCAGTGCTATTTTACAGTGAAGTTTTTCTGCATTAACCACAGTAGAGAAACATGTAATAGAAAATAGAAAATCAATTCCTATGAAAAAATATGATCTCTCTTACAGTGGATTTCATAAAGTTCCTGAATTATTCAGATTTCCTTTTGATTTTATGTCATGTATCAATTGTGTTTCAAAAGGTCCCATTTTTTACAGCAATCAATTAGCAAATTTGTCAAGTAATATTGCAGCATTATGCCCATGGTTGTGTCAGGTTATTCATAGCTGGGAAAGAGGGAACTTTCCATAATTGCACTAACAGCAGAGAGCAATTTCTCCCTGCTGCTTTGAAATATATGCTGCTTATTATGCAAGATACAAAAATATTTTATTCTATTTTTTTTATTTCTATATAAAGATTTCACATTGCTTTTATGCACTTTTTTGGTAATATTTGGTAGCTTTTAATAGTAGAACAGGTGGCAGTACAACGTTTTTGCTGGATTATTTCTCTTAAGCATTTTGCTTGTGAGGAAGACATTAAAAAAAAACTATATAAACTTCTGTAACCCATATAATGGTTTTGCAGCATTTCTTATACAATGTTTTTTACTTGGAAGTTCTCAAACACAAGTCATTCAGACCAACAGAAATTTTCTAAGGGTCTTTATACATGTACATTAAATTAAATCTATACCACAGTGAGCAGTTATGATGTCATGCAAGTTATAAAACGTTAAAGATTTTTGTGATAGAAAAATGCTTATTTCTGGTTTTCCCATAGCTCATTCTATTATTTTGTCAGAAACTGTGTGATTTTAATGGCTAAATTCATCACTTCTACACTCAATGTTCTGATAATCCTGAGTTGCAGAAACAGTATGATTTCTGGTCTGAGAAAGCATGGGTGGCAGTGATCACAGTCCCAAAGACTGAGCAAGAAATTAGTTCACATACTGGCTTTATTCCAAATAAATCGTTTAGGAAACATGGTTTGCACATGAATGGTGGAGCCATATACTAAAGGCCAAGTCAGAGAAAGGAGCTGAGACTTCTTTCCTTGCAAGTGCCAACAGCTGGAGAAGACAAAGATCACACTGAGACACAGATGGTGGGGAGAAACACGACCAGGGCTGGGGAGAGACAAAGAGGCACATGGGAGCAAGAGAAATGATGAGCAGGAACCATGGGAAAGATGTTAAACAGCAGACACCGCCAGTAACACACCACACAGAAAACCCCAGGAGCTTAGGTGGTTTCTTCTTCTACCCAACACTAGGTCAACTACAAAGAGAAGTCACTGACTAGTCCTTGTGCCCTCCACAGCCCATAATTTTCCTAAGGAAACATTACAGGTCCTTATAAAAACAGGCCTCCCTGACATCTCTCTTCCCATCAGTCAGCATCCTGTTTGCTGCAGCTCTGTCTGGCACTACCTTTAGGAATCAAGATCACAGGAATTATTTGCTGCCAAACCACCAAACGCAAGTTTGATATACCAAACAGCACCTGAAAATTGTTGAAAATGTTAATAAATTAAAATTTTCTGATACAAAATTAAAATTTAATGAAGCAAATATGAGCTCATATTGTGTTTCCTCAGCCTATGCAGCTAAACTGTTTCCAAAACTTTGTACTACTCATAAGATTGAGTTGCATACCACATAAAATGCAATCTAACTCATAACTGAGTAAAGGAAATGAGGCAAGATTTCTCATTCTGTGGAAAGAATTAGACTAACCAACAGCTTGAACTCACCTTTCCCATGGGTCTGCAGTTAAGCTTCTTAAAAACGCAAAGGAACAAAAATTTCAATAATCTGAGTTTTTCTGCATTCAGACAATGTGCTTTTTTTCTGACCTTCCTCCTCTTTGTAACTGAAGACTCATTTGGAATGCTTAATGGTGTTAGGGAGATATCCAGCATCTGTAATCTGTACAAAAAATTAAAAAGAATAAAAACTAATGAGATTAAAAGATGCAGACAATGCCCCTTGGGGAAGAGTGGAAAGGAGGGCTGCAAACTAACCTCTTTGGAATATGCTACTTCTTGAAAATGTGTTTGCAGATGCAGAAAAGGCATCCTTTTGCCATAAATGAAGGAGAAATTCATAATGAGAAATTAAAACTCACTATCATTTCTGAATATTGTTTTGCATTCTTTGCTGATGGGGATATCCTTCAAATGTTCTAGAGATCATAGAAATGGTATTCACAGATGTAGTTTTGGAGCTAGACACAATTCCATCAGCTTTTCCCTCTTTCCCTGATAACAAATAGGAATGAGGAAAAAAGTCCAAACCAGCACAGCTGAATATCTGGAAATTACATTCAGTTGCTTGCCTGAAGAGCAAACAGACATACCTTTTTCAAAATACTTTTCTCAGCAATTCCCTGTAAATCCTCCTTCTTCCTTGGAAGAGCTGGGTACTCCTGAGATTTGAGAGAAAATTCTGTGGTATGACCTGTATACAATATGAAGAGAAGGACAGAAAGATTGTTAGTTCCCATAGTTGTTATGCAATTTTTTTGGTTGATCAAATTGAGTCTTCTATGTTTATAGCTGACTGACACAGCTTTCATCTGTGCTGATGAATGTTAAGCAGCTCATACTAAAAATTCTGACATATCTGAACTGCAGGACTACAAGAAATCTTTTATCCTGCCTACATAATAACAAGCCTGTATTCTGCCACTAACAAAAAAATCAGAGCAATGTATAAAATGCTTCGAAAAGCTTTCCTGAAAAAGCAAAAATCTTAGCCTTGGACTTTGGAAGCATTCCCAATGCTGAGTAGTCACTAGAGGTCTATACTGCCTCCACCAGTGTCCAACATATCCCATGGGTCAGAATGTACCCTCAGCAAGTCTGGGTGGGTTTTATCAAGGTGTACAAATACCTGAAGGGAGGGTGCAAAGAGGATCCTGGAGTCAGGCTGTTTTCAGTGGTACCCAGTGACATGGCAAGAGGCAATGGACACAAACTGAAACACAGGAGATTCGGCTTAAATATAAGGAAAAAGCTTTGGTATATTAAGATCCACTATGTTCTCAATGATCTGTAAAATGGATCTAGGCTAACCTTCAAGTTACATACAGGTCTTTCCAGGTTTTGCTTCCATCTTACCCTATAACTAGACCTTGTAGGCATTCAGAGATCCTCCTGCGTTAATGTGGATATCCTTTCTGAAGCAGGCTTAGAAGAACCCAAGTTACTAAAGGACAGAATGAGGGAGGAAAAAAAAGGGGGTTTTGATTTAAGGAATTTACAGAACTTAATTCTGGCTCATGCCCCCATCAAAATGTGGAGCCAGACCTAGAGCTCATTTTTATTTCAGCTATATGGCACCACAGTCATGCAATTTTTTTAACTCAGTTGCCTTTTCTATGTGATTTGCAAGCACAGCTGGATTTAGTATGGTTGGCAAATCTGTTTGTGAACTGTTGACCCCATTGAAGTCACAAAGTGGTCAAAATTCGCTTGTCCAGCCATGGCCTTCCTGAGAGAGTGGCTTCTAAATCATCTTCTACTGCCATTGTAACTGTGATTCTGGAACCTGTTGTTAAGGTTTACTTGGCAGAGAAATGGCATCCTTACTGCCAAATATCAGATTAGTTGAGCCTCTTCTTTGGCAGGAAGGAAAGACTGCACCTGCCCGGATGAAGCTGCCCCACTTCTTAGCTTGTAACACCACTCTGTACACTCCCTCATCTTGTGCAAAACCACACATCCCTTTCAGGAGTTGTTCCATCCCTAATGACTGCTGTTGTTAGGCAGCAATCTGACTCACTGATAAGAGGCAAGATAGACACTAAACAAAAGTCTGCAATTTTGTCTTTCCTTGAATAGCCTCTGGAAAGCCAAAGTACTCTTCCTCGCAGCCATGCTTCTCTCACACAGGGTAAGACCTGGAGAAATGCACTTCTTTGCAGTCAGTCCTAGGAAGCAGTTACTCTCCTTCCAACTCCCAACCACTACAGGCAAAGCAGGCTGTGGCTGAGATTTCTGGACAGTGGACAGGTTGGTTTATGGGACACATCAATTGCCAAGTCTCCGTAATGTACATTTATACGCAATTGGTGTCCTTAGGACTTCTTCTTTAAGTCTGGTTGATGTCAAACACAAAGCTGTCCCAAGTCCTGACCCTGGCTGATACCAATTTGAATTCCAACCAGCACTTTTCATCCTTCAGAGGACACTCCCATTCTTTGGTTCATGCTTCAGGGTGTGGGAAGGATTCGTATTTCCTGCCACTTTCAGACTATGCTAAGGAAAGTCATGCCAGTAGTCTTCACTTCTCCTTCCCCAGGGAAATTGTGGCAGGACAGGCAAGTGATGCTCTGAGAGGACACTTCTGAGCCTCCACTTTTCTCAAGACTTTGGATCCAGAGGCATGATAGATTTGCTTGCCTTCCTGTTGACAACTTTTCAGCCAGAGGTAGTAAACTCCCTCACTACACAGAAATGGCACAGTAAGGATAGAAAAAAAAATCTCTACTTACAAACACAATTACAAGTGTTACACATGAAAAATCCCATCATTCTATGTACAAACATTGCAGGACCAGTGAGGGAGGTGATTTTTAAAAACAGCCCCTTCTATATATATCCATTGACACAATTTCCCTTAAGGGAGGATGTCCAAGGTAGAGGGTGTTCTGTGCCACTTCAGTGTCTGCACTCAGCTTTGAAGGTACATCAGGGAGGTACCGACAAAAAGCCAGCAGTCTCTATAATAAATATTGAGTGAACAAAAAAGGTTTGTTTTATATGACAGTCTCATAGAGCCAGGGTGTGGTGTTAGGGAAACAGTAGCACTCACTAAAAAAACATCAGTTAAGCTTTTCCTTGCTCTGCCTTTACTGGAGCAGGGGAGGCTGTTTCCCTTGTCTACTTTCTTTCATTATTACTCTGCCGTGCTACAGAGAAAAGATTAGATACAGCTAGTGACAAATTTGCTCAGAGGTTTGGTTCTAATATTCTAAAACTTAAAAGGACCAAAGCATAAGAGAGGGAAGCAGCAAGGTCCTCTAGAGTTGGGATTTTTAATGTCTACAGGAGGACTCCATTTCTTAGCTTCAATAATGGATCTACAGAAAATCATGTTTTACAGAATTTACATTTTTAATTCTCACATAAAGGTGGCTCTGAGACCTGACACTTGGCAACATCTGCTTTTAGAGTCAGCAGATTAATTTGTGACTACTCCACTTTAGCTTTGAGTTTCAGAAGTGGCTGAAAAACACAGAAACAAAGGACTTACAAATTTGGGAAAGTTATACTCACATCCCCTAGAAAACAGAAGTTTGAAATATTCAGAAACAGCATAATTTCTTAGATATTAGGACAAAGCAGAAGGATAAAGAAAGGAGAATTATGTTTTTAAATTAAATGTGTTTTATTTTGTGTTGTCTGTTGTTACTTTAACTTTTGAATTTCTCAGCATTTCAGAGTAAAATAAACCCAATTTTATTTTATACATTTAGTCACTGTTCTTTTGTCCTGCTCTTCTACAGTAAGAGTGTAGATTTTTCTACTTGAATTAGGGTATGATTTATTATGAAGTGAAAAAACAGTTGTGTTCTTAACTGGGGCAGTTTAGCAGAAGTCTCTGATTTAGGTGACTAAATGTTGCAACATTGTAGAGTGGTGAACTACAATTCTGTAATGGTGTAAAGGTTTCCCTGAGATAAAAAAATCTTTATGTTCAGCTTGGTCCAACCTCGTGATTTTAAGATCAGTCTTGCTAAACTCTGTCTGGTGTGTGGGCATACACTGATCATCCTGGGGACTTGGGGAAAAAATGCCCTGTGGTTGGTTTGGATTTTTTGTGCAAAAAAGATTGGAAGTTTAAAGTTTCCTTCTTTAAACAGACATAGCTCCGTCAGTACACAGTTTTATACATTGAAACACACTTTGACATGTTTCTTTTAAATGCTCCCACTGTGCCAATAAATCGTCTGCCCTTTTTCATTCATGAATATCATTATGTTATTCATAAATGCACTTAGCAGCATTTGTAGTGGAGTAGATCATCTCAACACTCTATTACTGGGTGACATTTTTGTATCAGCATAATCTGGGAATTTCCACTGTCTTGTCCTATTTACCTGTCCTCAGTAATAATCTGTGTACAGCACAGTGTTACAGATTATCTGTGTACAAAGTCTCTACAGAAAGAGTGTCTATTTATTTTGGATGCTACTACTAATTTTGTGCTCTAATCTCAAGTTTAACTATTTAAAAATAGACACAAACATTTTGTTATCGCCAAGTATTTGGAAACAATTGCAAATACAGGTAAATATCAAGACGAAATTCTTCTGTGTAGAGCATTTCTTTTACCTCTTCACATTCAGAATGTTTTAAGATTTCTGAAGGGTACAAGAGTATAGCTCATTCACTTCACTTGTCATTAGCATAAGGAATTAACCCGAGTGGAAAACACAGGTGATGATCATTTGCACTACATACAAATGTTTTGTGAGTCTGAATACGTTTCCATGTGAATTAATAAGGGAGAAAGAGAAATTCAGAACATTTCCGGACATGCTTGTGTTAGAGAACCATAACCTCTCTGATAAACACAAGGGAAAAAAACACACACACACTCCTCTCAAACTTTTTCATTTTCCAATTCCATTGTACAAGTATTTTATATACAATTTACAATTCTGGTATGTTCCTTTTGCATTTTTTTAAATCATTACTACTACTATTATATATATAATATCACATATAATATGTCATGTATTTTTATAATAATATCATATATTAGTTTTTACATAATAAAAATATATTCTGTATTTTGAAAGCGTGGCTCAACAATTATGATTTAATTTATTTTAGATAATTTTATGTATAATTTTATTCATTTTATTGGTACAAAACACTTGACTGAAAACCAAAAATACCCCACATATTTAAGCAAGGAAATAAGTGAAATCACTTAAATTTTCCTTCTTTCAAGCACTGACCCCTTTATCAAAGATAATCAGTCACTTTCAGTCGCAAATATTGGCAAAAATGTTTTTAGCCTCAAGATCTCGGAGACGGATTCATTTCTTTCCTGGTAAAAGTCAAGCCCAGTTAGCAACTCCACATCCCGAACACGTGCAGAATGAGCCTGAACTCTCTCTTCAACCCATTCGGAAAGTGTCTTATTTTCCTGTCAAAACAAACAAGAACAATGTTCAAACACATAAAAGGTCCTCTGTTATTTGGTGGCAGTGTTACACAATTGCCAGTGTTTGACCTGGTTTGACAAATTAAAGGCCTCCAGTTGGTAAAACTTCTTTCAGGCTTTCCTAGGCATCCTTACAGCCTTGCTTTTAGCAATCCCATTTAGCAGAATCAAGTGGATGTCTCTTCTACTCACCTCTCCACTTCCAAAGTGACAGAGAAGAAGAATTATGCTGAAGTGGCAATTGTGACTTTTAATTACAAAATGCAGGAGTCAGGTTTCAAACACATGTAAGGATGGTTTTAGTTACAGTACAAATTGGCTGCACTGCTCAGGCCAGTCAAGCAACAGACACCTGATAACTCACAAAAGTCCTTACAGCAGCTCAGTCTTGATTGCTGGACAGCAACAATAGTTGCTGGTTAGATGAGGAAAACAATGGAATTGTAAGCATTAATCAATCAAAAACCTCATTTTCTGCTCTTTAACTACAAGGTGGAGGGGGGTGCAAATAGATGGTAATTTGCATTTTCATTAACAATATCTGTTTCTGACGCAAATGATCCATTAAATTCATGTTACTGCCAAACATTATGAATAAAAAGTGCAAAGTATTTGGGGTCTATTGTTAAACTTTAGAATTTACAGTCAATTTCTAAAGTATAATGACTAATTCATTCTAATAATTAGTCAACCCTCAACAACTAAAAAGATCTCACTGGGAAGTGAGATCCACACTACAAATCAGAAGACACAGAAGTTGTTTCCAAGTAGGGCAAGCTTGGACCTTGTCTGGAGTTAAGAGTTCAAAGTTATAAATAAACTAAAATAAAAATAAACTGTGACGACAGTTCAAGTCTGTGCAGCTGTACTTGTACAATATATATACACCGAGTTTAGGAACCTTCTGCAACCCAGAGTTTGTGGAATAGACACTCAGCTGCCTCAACAATACATATTACACTCAGATAATGTCTTTTGTTTGCTACAAGGCATAAGATTTACACTGTTAGTGCTAAGCAGAGATTTTATGTAATTCAAGTATGAATTTTAAATGCAGGACCACCCATCCAAATGCTTGCTGTCTAATTTCTCATAGAGATGGAATAAGCAACTGAAGGAATTTTCTAGCCACCGAAGGGAATAACACTCAAAGTCCTCTAATACCTCAGGAGTAAGTTTATCTTTCAGTCATCCATAAAGATATCTCATCTTTCTGTTGCCTGTGCTGCTGTTGTCAGCCCTTCTCAGGTGACAGCATTTCCCAGTCCTATTATCTTACCTTCCTTTCTTCTTCTTTGCTTCCTATCAACTCATTACTTTCCAGCCACCTCTCCTGGAGCCCCTTGCTCTTCTGGTGATTGCTTTAACTCTCAGCTCACTCCTAGCCCGTGGGGAATGAGTTAATTTCACAGACTGATAAAGACTCCCTGGATGACTAGATTCCAACGGGAATCAGTTCACAAAGTTCATTGGCGCACCCAGGAACGTAGAACAATACTTACAGCACAGCTTTCAGTGTTGTCAGGACGATGAGGAATGATAAAAGACAAAGCATCCAAAGACCCTGGACAGTTCAGTGGAGTATAGGATGTGTTCTTGCAGCTTGTGAGAACCACATAGTAATGAGTTGGGACAGGGATTTTTGTATTGTCTACATACCTAAAAAAGCAAACATTGATTAAGGCATTTGTTGAGATATCAAGTATTAACACCACTGATGCAATTAGAAATTTAGAGAATTTATCTCAGCATTTATCTTTCAACACTATATGACTTAAATTTCTTTTGTAATTGAAAAAAATACCTGATGGGATAGACAGCCTCACCATTTATTTCACGAACAGCCAAACATACATAGATTAATTACTCTGTGGGCTACAAGCAGTCCCACTGAACATGGTCAATACTCTATTTTGCCAAAGCCAGAAATCTCTACCTCTGGAATAGAATAGAGCTTCATATTTGCCCTTATTATACTAAGAATTTTAACCACGTGAATTGGAGGAGAGTGATGAGAAGATTAACTTTTGACTCCTTGCCATGGAGAAACGCCAGAACAGTGATTTATGGCTGTGTGCTGTGGAAACCAGTTTAGGATACTCAGTTGAAAATGTCTTTGCTGCGCTTTTCTTATTATTTTGCAAGCATGGTCATTCTTGTGTATAAGGACCTGAATGTTTCCCAAACTCTTTTGGTCAGTATTGAACAAAATACTATCACTGAAATTATTATACTGCTTTGTATGACTGCCTAACCATGCTGACTAAAACACGCTTATTCCAAACTGGAGGCAGCATTATGTGGTCAACTGGGTATTACAGCATTCTGCTTGGAAGGAAGTTGTAGTCTCTCCTCCCTTCCACCCTCCTACTACGTGGCAGGCTGATTTTCCCATTCCCAAACCATTTTTAACAGATGTGGTCAAGTCTAGCCTGAATAAAACATCTCCAGTAACAGATTCAGCTGTGCAGATTTCCCAGCACCTTTCTACTCTATAAATGCTTTTACTCTCATAAGGTATTTTCCCTAATCTAAGTTGTTCTAATTCTGATTTTATTTCCTTCTATCCTTATTCACTGACATAAATAATTGGTCTTTATAATTTATGCATAAACGTGTCAGATGTTGCAGTGAGTTGTGTAAGCCACAATTATGCAAAGGTACCTCTCAGGAATGTTACATTTTACGCTTCCAGTTACATTAGCAGTGAAGGCAAACACACAAATCTGACTTTTGATGAAATACATCAGTTTGAGACAATAGGAAGAAACAATAAAAAGGGGAGTGAGCACAACATGAAAGTGAGAAAATTATGCTTAAGCATGTCTTCTGCACATTTAAATGTTATATATTCTCCCAGCATATCTGATGCAGAGGCCCAAAATCTAAAATCTAGGCATAATCTTGGGAAAGTAATTACTAGACTGTACCTGTGCATGTGTATAGAGATACACATGTAACTGTACAGTTTTTTACTCTTTACTTCAACTTCTATGGTACTGTATCTGTTTGCAGGAGCACTTCCTGTTGTATGAGTAATAGTGGATGCAGGATTATAAACAGAATACTGCATTCTCCATGATACTTGTTTCTTGGTCTTTTAAATAAGAATTTGTTTGTGTGGAAACACATTGGAAGTCATACAGAGTTTGACTTCTGACTTTTCCATGTACTTACTGCTTAATTTCATCAGGGTTATCAAAATGACCATCATAATTGTAATCAAACACTGGTCCACTGATAACGTTTACCCCATTCCTTTCTCTAGCATACTTCTGAAGAAGCACATCATGGAAATAGTCCCATATGTCTGTCATAAAAAAATAGCAAAATTAATATCAATTTAAAGTAATTTCAGCACTGAAAAAAAATAGCATATTTATGTTTTCATTGTAGGTTAATAAAAACCAGTTAAACTGCCCATAAAATCAATTCTGTTACACAGAATTTGGATTTCATCAGAAGAGACATATTCCCACTTGCCATTGAAACAGGTGCTGTAAATGCTATTGTAGTCCTGCAAGGAAAATTGCACTATTTGAGTGTATAAAAATTTGATGTAAAGCTGAAGATCAAATTTTCAGCTTGATCAAATTTTCAGCTGTAGTTTGAAAACCTACAACTGAGAGATCATTAATTTCTGGCTGATCTGCCTATACCTGCAATGTGACAAATAGTAGGAACCAACATAACGGTTTTGTGAGAGGAATACTCATCACGTGAGTGTTACTTTAACTGTACAGAACTCATACCAAACATCACTAGACAATTTGTCTTATTTCACAGATCTCCTTTAAGAAAATATAATTTGTAGGATATAAACTAGTGAGATTATTCAAATATTTACAACTGGCATGGCAAAAAAACCTGACAGGTTTGGGGCATCTCCTACTGATTTATCAATTGTTTATGGTCTATAGAAACTTCTTGTTGTTTTCCTTGAAATTTTTGATTTTTACTTGGAAGATTAAAGACAGTTAGGTCTTTTGGATCTCTGTTTTTTTATATGACTGAATGAACAAATAAGGTCTGAATATATTAGAAAGGTAGTTACATAATCAGGTTTTTTCAACTTTTTCCTTACATAATTCCTCTTTTTATGCACCTTCTAAGAAAATGAGCCCAGGCCTAAGAGTGAAATAGAATCATAAGCAGTTATAGAAAATTTCTTATCAATGATTAAAAAACAAATGTGAGTCAGGCTGAATAGGAAGAATTTATCACACTTGCATAATAAAAATATCTATTATAGAAATAGCATTGCAAGATTAATATTGTTGAGGTCTTCTCTTCAGATTTTGAAAACGGAAAAAGAGCTATTTTCATTCACCTTAGCATGTGCCCAAGGGAAATTTCTATGAGAGTTTCAAAGCTAGCATTTCATGTTAGGACAGCACAGAGGAGAAGAAGAGTAAATTCAAAAGCAAACAGAGAAGCAGACATAAGGAGAAACCAGGTGGGACTATAAAAAGAAAAAAAACCCCATATAATTGTGTTATAAATTTTCAAACATCTACTTTTAAAATGCTTTAAGTATATTTTTACAACATCTGGATATACAGCAGGCCATGCATTAATGTTTTAAATTTTTGTGATAGCTTTATCAAATCCAGAACTATAATTATAGAAAACTAATCATAGTTAATCAAAATTTTGCAACCTACCTTTGAAAGCTCTATACATGGGAACAATATTGCTGGTGAGTAAGGCATCATACTGTTCAAGATCAGATGAATTGTAGTCTATAGAAAAAGAGCAAAATATAACCGAATGGAATACTATAAACAGACCAATTGCTTCATACGTCACTATAAATTGTAGGTACATGTAATTCAATTACATTTTACATTTGAGCATGAGTGCATGATCCTACTGCAAACATATCTCCAAATTTGTTCAAGAAACCTACTCAATAAATAATAATTATCCAATTTGAAAATAGGAAATGAATTTATGCAGAGGAAGAGAGACAGTCTTTCCTTCCAACCCTTTACATCACTCCAACCAATTTTCATCACATTCAAGTTGTTCCATTTAAAAAAAAAAAACCCTTAAGTGTTCTAAACCAAAAATATTTAGATACAAGTAGCAGCTGCCCTGCTTTTGGTCAGTCTGTGAACACTGGAAACCTTTTTCTGCCCAACATGCTGATCCAAAGAAGTTTGTTTTGGTGTTTGTGTGTATGTTTAAACATAAACCCACATCCAGCTGATTAAGACTTTCTAAGGTCTATCTATAAAAAGAACCATGCTCACTGGGAGGATAGAGGAAACTGTGGGTCAAGGTCAACTCTTCTGGGTAGTCAGAACAATTTTGGCTCGAAGCAACAGGGATTCTAACATCAGGCCGCAGACAGTCTGAAACAGTGGGAGGAAGAGGAGATGTGTTTTCCTGCGAAAAGGAAAAAAAAAAAAAGTCTTACACCCACGGCTGTGGCTAAGCCAATGCTTTGTATGGCTTAAACTTTCTAGAATGGACTTCATTGAATCTTCTCCTATTTTCATAGTGAATCAGGTCAATGCAATAACGGACACTAATGTTTTCTGGGTAGGTTTTCTGGGTAGTGTTTTTCTTCTACTTCTGTTTTTAGGTAATTCAGGGAAATCCATATGCACCATGTAAAACTGTAGCAGAAAAATAAGGTTACACCTTAGGCAAAAACAGATTTCACATTTGACTCATTCGTCACTTTTACATATTTCTGGAAACACAAACTCGATGTCACATCCTCCTGGACAGCAGCTGGTATATAAAAATGACACTATCACCTACCTCATCTGAGGATGCAGTCTCCGTAAGAATTTGTGCTGCTGAAGTGTTACAGATAAAGAAATCCATGGTAAATTTAGTACATTTTACTGGCTTTACTAACTTCACCAAAACATGTTAACATGCTAAGATCTGGCCAAAAGTGATTCTGATAACTACAATTCTTTCTATAACCTTCACTTTTTTTTTCTATAACCTTTTCTACACAGTTTTTCATAATTTTTCAATAAGATTAAATCATCTGAATATGCTTTTTTGTGTTTTGGGGTTTTTTTATCCTCATTTACATTTATTCTAATTTTGGTAAGACTGGAATATATTTTGCATTATACCTTTACAGAAATTAAACATCTAATTTGATTTTCAGTACATTGTTGGTTTTGATCAATTAAAACCAACCAAAAATAAAGAACTAGAATGTTCTTCTTGTGCTTCTTTGTACTCCTTGACTTAATTTCTTTAGTTATTTTATCAGAATTCAAGGAGATGCCATATTATGGCCAGGTTGTATATTAATGGAAAACATATATATTTCATGAATTGAAATACAAAAGACAAAAGTCTTCCTTTGACTCTTGACCAGGTCAGGTGTCAAAAAAACCCTAAAAAAAGGCCAACCATTCATCACCAATTTGACTCCTTCTATTTTAGGTCAAAGAACCATAATGTCTCCTGTAGAAAGCAGCTAAAACTGAAAATTGGCTCTGCCTATGACATCATGAATTGTCCTTTTGTTGCTTTTTGATGAGCCAGTAATAATGTCAAGCAGCATGAGTTATTTGCATTACATGACAGAATTTAAGCATCTGCTGTGGTCTCTGATGTCAAATTTAGCCCCCTTCAGGAGCACTTTTCTTTTTGCAAGAAAATGTGTCTTCCTCCCTGGCAGATGAGTATAAAACCTCAAGAAAACAAATGTCCTTCAATCTTAAATATTCCTTATTCCTGAGAATATTAAGTAACCAAAATGCTGAACATCTTTTATTTAAGATCTGCAGGTGTATGTTATTCATCCAGTTTCAGAACTTCCACATAACACAAAACCAGCAAAAGCACCACCTGCATTACCTAGTGTAATATTTAAGCCCTTATTTATAGCTACATAATTATGAGACATACCCCATCCTACAAATTGTATAAAGCACTGCACAGGCTGCATTCAAATATAATTAACCCAGGGTGCAAAATTCTGTAGAAAGTGCAACTTTCTGTCATTCCCAAGTATTGCAGCCAATTCTTACAATCAAAGGCATTAGCTCTATCCCTCTGTCCTTCCACAGGTGTTATAATCTACAAAGCCTATTTCTCTTGATCAGCTCATGTAATAAAAAACATAATGTCAGCTTACTGTGCAAGTCAGTGTGTGAGCTCTTACACTCAGAGCCTTTCACTGTTGTGTCTCTGACACTATTAGAGATAGAATTTATTATTTCTTATTCTTTCCACAGAAAACATACACCATTGTATTAGAGTCTGCTGTGACCTATATCCTCCAATACTTCAGTCTCAGTTATTTACTGCTTCCCACATTGTTGCATAAACTGCTATAAGAAACTCCTGCAAAACATGTATTTCTCTTAATTTAGATGTTAAGCTGAGCAAGAACTTTCTTCATACGCTTCCAGTATCTGAAGGGGACCTAGAGGAAAGCCAGAGAGGGGCTCTTTGTCAAGAACTGTAGTGACAAGACAAGGAGTAATGGCTACAAATTGAAAGAGGGGAAATTTAGGTTAGATATTAGGAAGATTTTTTGAGAGTTGTGAGACACTGGAACAGGTTGCCTGGGAAGGTTGTGGATGCCCCAACCATGGCAGTGTTCAAAGCCAGATTGGATAAAAAACCTTGAGCAAACTGGAGGTGTCCCTGCCCATGGCAGGGCTGGATTGGGATTGAATGATCTTTAAGGTCCATTCCAACCCCTTAACCTTCTATGATTCTATGATTCTTTGCTAACTGAGAATTTGTTGTTCAACAAAGGAAAATGTCTCAAAAGTTATTTGGGTTTTTGAGCTATTTTTAAGCTCAATATTAAAAAAACTGCAGATCTGGTGGGACTTTTTAATTTTTAAAAGCAAAATCAGACAAAAATATACTAAATAATTAACTATTTTTCATTCGGGTAATGCACTTTCATAGCAAGGTTGAAGGGCAGATCTTCAAATATGAAGTATAAACAGTCCTTGCTGAAATGGACATTTGTTTAAATGACTTTTAGCCTTCTTAGGATTGGATTAATGATCTTTCAACCAAGGCAGTGAAGAATCAGTAGAAAGTATGGAATGAAATTTTCTGAAATACCATGATTTTGGCAGCATACATTTGATTTAAACAATTTCCTCATATTTGTACTGATGAAATATGAAATCACATGGACATCAATAACAGTCCTCTTCAGACAGACTAATCAACATAGAAACTATTTCCCCAAGGCGACTTAGAAAAAGGGTCAAATTATAAGGGCAAGTAAGCTCATGGATGTCCATTAGTTTACTGACCCTGAAAACTGAAAACAATTTATTTTAGATCCACATACTCTTGAACGCTCAGAAGTTCATTCAACTATAATTACACTTTTCAGAAATCATATCATGTAACAGAGAGCAAAGAACACACAGAAATATGCATTAGTGCAAATTGTCCTATAGAGTTGCATAAAGGGTATTTAATAGGAGAAAGATCATGGTACTCATAGGAAAGCTTAAAACTTCTGTTTGGGAAACCACAGCCTGCTTTTCCACAGGAATTGACAGGCAAGATGGAGAATTGTCTAGACAGCATATCCTTTTTACAGAACAGGCTTAATAGAACCAGCTTAGCAGCAACTCTCCTATAACTTTTGTGTCCCTAACATTCCCACTTTTCAAAACTATATTTTAAGATAGCTGATATTTAAATGATATCAAAGACAGTTTTTCTTTTTCAGACCCAAGAGGCTTAGTCACATGACATCCACCAGCTTTTAAACAGGTTCTGATCAATGGACCACATTTTTAATCTATTAGATCCCGTATTTAAGAGTAGTAAAGATATTTGATAACTTACAGGCTTATTCACAGTGTATGCAGTCCATAATGGCATATAGATATCATTGCTGTATCCACTCACATACTTGTGATGGGAAAGGAGGCAGTAGACATTCTCCTTCTGAAGAACTCTGGGTCTCCCATATGGCAAATGCAATGAGCTTGCCTTCTTTACTAAAATTTAAATAATAATTATTGATTTATTCTTCTATAACATTTTGGATGGCACAAGGGATTAAGAGAGCAGACAAAAATTGTTAATTAAAACTTTAGCAAATACAAATAGATCCAACAGCAAACCTGGTCATGCAGTTCTTTAGGCTTGTAAATAGAATAAAAAATGTAGAAAATAGTTTTCATATTATGTTTAATGTACAAAATCAATACAATATATCAGATTTGTAAATTCTTTTTTCTTTGAAATTTCATACCAATGCAAATATTTTAATTTTATCTTGCTAGTGGAGTGAAATTTACATCTTGTTTGACTAGGAGGCATTACAGTGTTTTCCAAAATTTCCAGAGAGCCCATAAAGAAAAGCAGAAAGAAGTATCTATGGGAATTTTTGGTCAGAGAAAGGTAAAGTTACGGATACAGGGATATGGATAATATATGGATATAGATATGGATAATAGTGTCAGAACAAGAGTTATGTCACATAGCCTGACAGTGCTCAGATTTTCTTCAAGACCATTGAAATCTGTATGGTTTTTTCCAAAATTTTAATGGGCTTCAGATCCTATTTCTATACATACATGTTGATACAACAGATTTTTTTTTAACAAATGCAGAGGAAAAATTAAAAAAATATGCTTCTGACCTGATTTTCCTACTTCACTTTCAATTTTAATTTACACTGCAAAAATTCCCACTGAAACCAGGGGCATAAAGTATAAATCAGGTGTAGATTTAAATATACTGCTGCCTTTTTCATTTTTTGCTACTTACTTTCTTCTGTGGTGAGATTTAACCTCCCATTTAGTATCACATCTCCTGGGTTACCTGTAGTCTGTAAAAAATAAGAAAATCATTCAAAATTAATCCATTGTTTAGAAAAAAACAAAGAAAGCAGAAGACACTTGACTAAGATGATTAAAAGATGCCAGAAACCCCTATTTACTTTGCATTTGCATCCCAGGTCATCTGCAGAAGTCAGACTGGATACTGGACATGAAGAGGGAGATGAGACTTCCTTTGGATGTGAGGGATTGTAAAAAGGTTTCTTTAAGAGGTGATTCAAGCTGCCATGTGTTCCATTATTTTCTGCTGGTACTATATGCAGCAAATCTGTTGAAACATTTGAAATTTGTAAACATACTTTAAGACTAAAACAGTATTTTAAAAAGTTATTCTCTTTCCAATTCTACTCATTTCCTAGTCATTTTTAAAGGCAGAAGAAATAGTTTATGCCATTATTTAAACTATTACAGTAACTACTCCCACCAACTTGCAGTTAGCTAGGTCTGGAGGTTCTTTGCTATCTTCCACTGCATCAAGATTTAGTAAGTATGGATTTGAGTACTGTTGGTACAGTTTTATACATTGTCATAATGTATAAAATAATGTATAGTTTAATGCAAAGTATAAATGTTATTGCAAGTGCATCACATTGTGAAACCTAGCAGCCTACTGCATTTTTGTGTGATGCTTTAATCCATATTTTCTGAGCACATGCTTCCTAATTGCACACTGCTGGGACTGCAATGGTCCATTCTAAGTTATGAGCATGAACAGTTACTCTCTCCTAGATTCTTATCCACAATTCCACAGGCATCGGTTTGACAGCAAACCCAGGTGGCAGGTGTGGTTCTCTCTGATTCTTTAGTGGAATTCTTCTGCAGTGAGAAAAAACCTTCAAAGCAGAGCAACTTCTGAAAGTGAATTTCTTGGCAGTGTGAAAAAGGCCTGAGAACATGGCTTCAGTGTTTTGGTTTTGAATTAATTCACTCAAATTTTAGCTTTGCTTCTTTTAGCTCTTACAACACTGGTATTTGAAAATACTGGAACATTATCATCTAAAGTACTGGATTGCTTCTACTCACCACACATAAGGTTGTAAACTTCAATGTTTTCAAAAGCATCCACTTCTGTTTTCTCTTTAAAGCTTGGGCCGTATGCTAAGAATATAGCCTAGATTGTAATAGTAATAATAAAAAAATGGATTATCTAAAGGAATCTAAAGTCAAAACCAATTCAGTTGAACTTTATGAAAACTGGGACAATGGAAAAAAATATAGTCTTTTCAGAGAAGTTAAAAATACAGGATTGTTCTGGTAAGGAAGGCAAATTCTGCCATTGCACATAATATGAATAAAAATGCAAAGCAAAAATTCATTTAGAAGGATATTTTAAACTATATAATTAATCTTATTTTGTTTTGGGGTGTTTTTTAATACCTGTTGCACTCTGATGTCTTTGGGTCACTTAAGAATCTATGGCCATGGTTAAAGCAAGGAGCAGGGAACTGCAGAGGCCCATTCCAAGCTGAGCAGAGGCCTGCATCTGTACCACCAATGGCACAATGCAGTGCTGGGCAGCCCTTCTGGAGCCTGCCAGCCTTGCTGCAGAACACTGATACTATGTACAGTCTCACAGGAGTTTCTACTGTTTTATGAGCCTCCTGAGCTGCCTGCCAGGAGATACAGGAAACATGACTAACAGGACAATGATCTGTTCTAAAATAATATTATGTGTCCATAACAGAAAAGGAATTTTCAATTTATTATAGAAAGATGACATTTTGCTCCTTTCTTAAAAAAAAATTTAAAAAGGCATCTGTTGTGGCACCTGTGTAAGGTTATCTATTATTAAGGTCTCCATGGTAACCAGAATTTACCTTTTCTTTCCATACAAACATTCAGCACAATTCTGATCGCTGACATTTGGTTTTAACATATTTGTAAAGATCTGGAAGGATCTGATTCTTAGGCACAGAATATGAGACTTAGAGTGTCATGCTTGACTTTTGTTAAAGGTTCACATCACAGATAGTACATAAATAAAACCAAAAGCCCAAGACCTCAAAATATTTTCACTGTAACCAGAAGTGAAAATGAGATGAAACTGCAACACAGGCTATACCAACATACAGCACAGCTAATTATGTTTTTGTTCTGGTGATATGATTAACTCTTGTAAGATAAGCAGAGACAATGAGATTTAGTTTATTTGAGCATACAGGCTTTCAGACACTCAGATGAAATCCCAGAACCTATGGAGATTTTTTGGTCATTGCCTCAGTGGAAGAATGAAAGAACAGAAGAATTATGTGTCCTGTAGGCAAACATGGTGGTTTACTGTAGTCTACCTGTCTCCAAGCAGGTAAGGCAAGGCCAGATTGTTTTTACTACAGGACCCCAAAGAAACAGGCCTTGCACACATTGATAAAAGGCAATAAAAATATTTGGACCTAGTATGTGTTAGCAGCTTATATGTCTTGTGGCCAAAAAAGAAAACACGCACTGCAAAAACTATCACTGTTCTGTATTCTGGTGATTTACCTGGCACATCATGATTTTGTATATAAGGAAGTGCAAGAATAAAATAGAATAGAAATCATCTTACCTCCATACTTTTAAATTCATTGTTATAGCCATGGTTACCTCCATCACAAGATTTGTAACCTTTTTGCCTAAGGCAAAACCATCACAGTGTATAAGTAAAAATGACACAAATAGAAGCACTTAGTAACAGCCATTGTGGCTCACAGACTGAATTATTCCTTGAGAACTGATCCTGCCATCATATTGCAGTACTTATGGTTCATCACAGTGTTAATTTCTGTGAAGACCTTTATCCTTTAACAGAAATTGCTATAGACAGTAATAAATGATCCTAGCTGGCTATGAGTGTACAGTGAAACAATATTTTCAAAGCAAAATGAAAAAAAATGGCCATTTTTGAACTGAGACCTTTACCTAGCTGCAGATTGCAGAACAGGTATAATCTGTTTTGAAAGAATTCCTAGTTATATTCTTTGGCATTTAAACAGAAAATTTACAATGGGAGTACTCTGCTATTAGCCTCTGTGAAATAATATAAATAAGACTGCAAGGGATTTTGCCTTACAAGACAGTGCATTTTCATCATGGATTCTGAAAGGCGAAGAGACATGTAGATAATGTGGGGATGGGTTATAGAATTAACACAGCAGAATACTCTGACATAGTGACTAACACTTATTTTTATCTACCCATTGCTAAGACACATGGAGAAATAAAGAGATGGTCACTCCATACCAATTCAATGCACAGTTGTTAAGTGCAGGTACCCCGTTTTCAGAGGCCCAAAAACATTTCAACATAGTTTGAAATAGGGTGATTAAAAGATCTTTTTCACTGCACATTTCTTTTTGTTTGTCCTGGACAATTATTTGGTGGCACCAAAACAACCATATCTCCTTTTCACACATAGTATGATTTTAACTGTAACAAACATGGAAATGTAACAAGTCTAAAGCAAAACAGGAAATGAAGCATCTGTGAAGGAAATTAAAGGGATGAGAGTGGGATGAAAAAAAAAGCATAACAATCACACAAATTATGTTACCTCACAGCCAGCCACTGTCGATCCACCAGAAGATGAACTTTATCAATACGAATGTTGTTAGCATAGTGGAATCGTTTGGGCAGGTCAGGGGTCAGGTAGGGCTTGAAGTGCTGAGGGGATCTTCTACACTGTGCAAGAGGAAAGAGTCCAGTCACGAGTTTCGCTCAGTTTCAAAAAAAACGCCCATCATTCAAAATTATCACAAATATCTTAGTGACAGGAAGGCAAGAACAAAGCCCATTATTCACAGATAACTTCTTGGCTGACCTGCAGATGTCATTTTTGGCCCCAGAAGCAATGCAAGGAAAAGTGACACTTTTTTGGAACTCTTTGAAAGTTGACTACATACAATTTGTATATCAAGTCCACAAATACTGTGGTAAAAGCAACATCTAAGGCTTAAAGACACTCAGTAGAATTGTTTAGTCTATATTTCTGTACTAAAGTCATTGGCATCTAGTCGGTAAGATTATGCTTCACAAGAGAAAGTTCCCTGGCAGTTTATTTCTGCCACCTGCTGTCACTTTACCATGAGATAAATAACAAAGCATGCCAAGTATACACAATGTAGCACAGTCTAGGGTTTTAGCTGCAAGCCTGAACATGTAAATGTCCATTTCTCAGCAGTTAGCTAAAGGTCTTAGCTTTTAAATCCACAGTTAATGTGTTCGTATAACTGCTGCATTAGCAGATGTGCCATGGAAGAGCTTGGAATTGTGAGCCTAATGATAACCATATAACATACTGCAAAGACTTAACTATATACGGCCATTAGAAGCCATTCCAGCTGGCTGCAAGCATCATGGCAAAGTTTCAGAAGTGTTGCCCCGATGAGGAATTCAGCACTGGGATAACCCAGAATATCTAGAGTGCTAAGGGAAGAGCTGCTAGGAAGCTGGGTAGGCCACAGAAGTAGGCCTGTTTTACCACACAGGCTATGCAAACTATTCCATGCTTGGAGTCTAAATACTTGAATTGTATGCTCAGGATATACATTTTAACAAGTGACATGAGACTTAACAAGTGAAGACTTAACAAGTGACAAATGACTACTGTGCCTCAGTAGTCATCAAAGAAGAATTTGATTCCATCAGAGGAATCCAGGAACATGAAAAGTAAGGATTCAATACGTTTGCTAGCCTGGAAAAAGAGGTCTAATTAAAAGGAAAAACAGAGGAAATCAGCATATGACTTATGTCTATTCACTGGCAATGAATATACAACACACAACTCCCATCTCTGCAAAAAACCCTCATTCTAATAACTTGATAGGGACAAAATACACCAACCATTTCTGAAGAGAAAAGGAAAGAGGACATGTCCTGATACCAGGCTATTCCCATAAGGCACAAGATGTCACATCTCTGTAACTATTAGCAGTAACAGTTTCAGCTGAGGTTGAGAACATGCAAATTGTGATATTCCCCTCATACCGATGCTCTGTGATGTGACAGAATCCACATCCTACAGTGAAGAAGAGGCTGTAGCACTTTTTTTTCCCAGCCATTGAGGTACTCCCACATGTTCAACAGGTTACAGGGAGACCTCTTGTGGTGATTTATTGGAAACATATCCATTTGGGAGCCCAGGTTTTTTGTAAACTGAGAGCAAATGTACCACAAGACCTGTCTACTGCTTAGCCCTGGACAAGCCACAGAACTAGCAATGAAGAAAAGAAGGGGAAGTTATGACAGCACACTGAGAGCAAGCAGTTTAAATGTTTAATTTACTGTAAATTGTAAAAGGAAAGAAATACAAAAAGACAACTGTCCTACAAGTTTGTCCAGCACATTCATCCTATATGTATTAATGTATATCTTGAACACTACCAAAAAAAAAAAAAAAGTGACTTATCTGTCTAAAAAGGTATAAGGAAAGAACCATGCACTGTCACATCACCTTACAGTAACAGAATAAGTTTGGTCTTCCTTTGTTTTGCTCTCTGTTCTGCACTTCTTTCTTTGTATCCTTCAGAACTCAGCTGTCAGAATGTACCCACATGGGAGAAACAGGCAAGCTTGGACCTGCCCTCAAGTGCTACATCCATTCAGCGTGGCTCAGCTCCAAGCAGAACTACCAGTACGGGGTCCTGTCGTGGTGCAGCATATTTAAAAGTACTGCAACTATTTCAGCAATATATCAAGAGATCCTAAGACAGCCATATTGTCAGATGCCAAAGGCCATCTTGCCTAATACTCTGTTTCAAATCAGATCTCCAAAATTTCCAGAATCAGACACTTCAGAGAAAGTGTGCAAGAACAAGCCAAGTATTGAATGAAGTTTCTTCACTGTATCTGCTTAGATTCTTCTAGGCTTCAGGGACTTTTTAAGTCAAATGTTCCTTGTGGATCAGGTCTAAAAGCCATTACAGGGCTGTCCTGCATTAATGTGCCGAAAAGCCCCCCCCCTCCTACTTCTATTTCCAGCCTCTACAACATTTTGTAGCAATATGCTCCTAAATGTCATTATCTGTTGTGTGGAAAAGCTATTTTAGGCTAGCCTGAGTGCAACACTTGTGTTCCAGGGCTAACAGATGCCTATTGTCTAAGGCACCTCTGTGCTGTAGTCTCTTCTATCATGAAGATACACCCTAGTTTCTCCCCCTGAAGTCAGCCACTTCTCTTTTAAAGTGAAGTACAGAAAAACTTTCTCTGAACAGAGATCCCTTATGGCAAACCTTTGTGCATCATCTTTGAACAACTTCCAGAACTGTCTCCCGTGGTACACTGGAGTCAGTATACTATTTAAACTGGCACCATAGTCTCACTATTTTAAAAACTGTGTTTTTTCTTCAGATTCCTATTAAGAGTAGCTATGAGTAAAAGTTATGAGAATATTTACTCACTGTGAGGTTTTTAACGATTCCTGCTGAGTCAACTGTTAAAAAGAAAAGATGAATTAATACACATTCAAACGACTGAAGGACAAAGCCTCGTGAAAAAAGAAAACTTAAACATGCTTTTTGCCTATAATGTTGATTTTCTTTATTAGCTTGTGAAGATTGTGGCAACCATAGCCTTCCAGAGGTAGGAATGTTACATTTCCAATGGTGACTGCCTGTAAGTTTGCCTGTGGAAGTAACTAGAACACTAGAACTTTGGGTACATCAGGACAGAACGTAGAAAACTGCCATGGTGATAACTGCCTACACCTAAAAACCGACAGATTATCAGAAGTGAGGCTTTTTCTCTTATCTAACCCCTGTTTGAAGTATAACTTTTTTTCACATTGAACAGGACCTGGAACACTTGTCTTGTATTTTGCTTCCAGCAACAGTCACTGAGGAAATTTCCGTCTATCTTGGTATTTTCACCTGGCACATTTTGAAAGTGATGTAACAATTTGACATTAACTTTCTAAAAAGCAAATCGGAGAACGTGGAAGAAAAATTCCTGCAGAAAATCTAAGACTATTAGAGGAAATGAGTCAACAATTTTATTGAGATTGAGACACAGAAAAAACATGAGTATTCTTTCCTCAGCTCATTACTCTGCTTTTGTCTAACTTAAACAAATGAAAGTCTGCTTTATGTCATATGAATATTGTGCCTTCAAATATAAGTGCAATTATAAAATACAAATAAAAAGTAGAATGGGATTCCAGCTCTTATTTGCAACCTGCAATAACTATGTCTTTTACAATACTTTACAAATTCTTTGAAGTCAATACATAGAGGATTTCCATGATTTTATCTCCATTCTTTTCCCTGAACAGAAGGTTCTGGGTTTTTTTTTCTTTTCCAATCNTTTTTTTCCAATCTGGTAGCATGGTATCTATTTCAAGTCAGAGTTAGCTCACATTGTTTCAATTTTCTGTTCTTTTGAGGTACTAGCTAAAAGGCTTAACCAATGCTTAGATGCCACTGTGCTAAGGTTCAGATTCTGTAACCTTGTAAACACAGAAATATTCATTGCTCCAAAAAGACTGACTGCCATTGTTGCACAAGAAATCTGGGAAGAGCAATGCACTTATGAAAGACCTGAATTCCAGTTTAAAAAAAAAAAANTATATATATATATAACCTTTACTTCATCTTTCCATGCCAAGAAAGTACCAATTAGAGTCTGCAACAATCTTGTCTAACCTTCAATTCCATCTAAAGTAATTCTTGAAATAAAGTAGCCCAAACAACTTCCATGGATGTTGAAGTCAAGTTAAGGGAAACAGCAAGCTGCTCACACTGCTGATTACTACTGATTATCCGTTTCCTTATTTAATTTTTGTTTGTTTGTTTCCTTATTTGTTTGTTTGTTTTCTGCTCTATTGATTGCTCAGTCCCAGGATTGGTCCATACTTACAGGTAAAATAGTCCTCTGGAACTTTCTGTGCTCGAATGCGAGCTGCAGGCCCACCATACACGTAGAAATCCACCACTTTGAAGTAATCAGTCATATATTCTAACTGTTTGCAGTAGGTCCTCTCCATCCCTAAAGGGCAACATAGAAGCAGTTCTTTTTCTTATGCCAAGGAAGGTAAAATTATTTATAAAATGGATTAACACTACTAAACCCACATATTTCACAGAGGAAGCAGTGACTCAGTAAAATTAAATTGAAAAAAGAAGTATATACATTACCATGATCAGCTAAAACAATGAGGTTTACACACTTGTGCAGGTTTCTTTGTTTAAGTCCATCCATGAGCATCCCCAGTGCTTGATCTGCTGCCTGTAAGGCTTTGATTACCTGTGAGATAAACCAGTTACATCTAAGATCCTTAAATGCTGAACTTTTTGCCTTCATGCAAGTAAAAATGTAATACTTTTGGGTTAAAAATTGAAGTACAGTGTAGGAATAAATAAAAGACAGCTCTGAGGATTTGTCAGGCCACATGCTTCTAAATATCACATAGTAATGTAATTAAAGTTCATTCTAAATATAAATATGAATATTTTTTCTAATAGTATGATCTGAAATTATTTTCTGCCAGTCTATTTGGTTTATGGTTCTTTTGGGAATAATAACAATGGGCTCAACCACAAGCAAAAGTTCTTAATAAAAAGTCATAAAACAGTCATGGCAATTTTTCATCTACTATCCTTTTCAGGTCTATAAACTGGTAAAGTTCATAGTGCAACACCATTTTTAGTGCAATTAAGTATAAGAAAAATATAGAAACTACTTACACCAGCACTAACTGGTCCAAATGAATGTCCAGATTGATCTGGTTCTTCAATATATAAAGTGTATATATCAGGCCTTAAGTCAGAAATAAATAAGAATG
Organism: Cyanoderma ruficeps; assembly: GCA_008694505.1. Taxonomy (NCBI): domain Eukaryota; kingdom Metazoa; phylum Chordata; class Aves; order Passeriformes; family Timaliidae; genus Cyanoderma; species Cyanoderma ruficeps. Next base: position 46,408,662 of record VZDJ01007749.1, read on the forward strand.
GAACATTATGATAATTTCAAGGCAGCATCTAAAGAGAACATTTGGATTAAAAAAAAAAAAAAGGGCAATATTACATTACATTTTAAAAGGAATTATAAATAACCTCTGTAAACCTTGATAACAGTCCATACAGCAAATATAATCATTCAACTTCCTCTGCCTTTTGTAATTAATCAACATGGGCTCTTTGAAGTTACAATTTCAGACACAATATCCAATGTCTGTAAGAGGTATCACTCTGGAAAAGATCTCCCACACCAGAACAAACAATCCTTTTCGAGATGTAAATGGAACTACCATCTGAAAGAACTCTTCCTGACTAAACAGTGATACTCTAGAGAGAATCTCCTAACTGCAAATATATTAGGATTTTATTAGCAATTTTTCAGATAAAATATTTAATTTCTTTACACGCCACAAAGTTAACACCACGATCAGCACTGACATTTACTTTTCATCCTGAATTACTTGCTGCAATTACTTTAATGTATTTAACCTTTCTTGTGCAATAGCCTTCATGTGAAATCTTTCATCCCTACACTTAGACTAGAAACTGAATATTGTATGTTTCCTACAGGCCACACACCAAGAAAAAAGACACAACAGTCAAATAAAACTCATACAAAAGTACATCCTGTTCAGAGATATGTTCACTTTTTAATCTTTTGTACTTACAGTCTTATCACAGCTATGATAAAATACAAAACAGGCTTAAGTTCAGCAAATAATCATTTGAAATGGTGAGGAAGATTCCATGTTTCACAAACACCAATAAAAATTTCAATTGCTAGGCATTAAAATCTTTCTAAGCTAGAGTCTCACAAAGCAGGTAGATATTATAAAGTGTTACCTCTCTGGCTGGGCATTATCAAGCCATTTCAGTATTCCTGAAATTCTCTCTTCATATGGAATTGAACTGAAAAGAAAAAATAATTTAAAAAGATATGATGTTAACAGGACTTTCTGACTAACACTTCTCTTCCCTAGACACAGAGAAAGTGTCCATACTCTAGCATAGTCATATATTAAAGTCACAGATCTGGAACTAAGAATGATGCATTTTAACAAGGTATTGCAATTAATTTGATTGCTCTTATTTTTAATTGAATGTAAGTCACTTTACTTGGTGATTAGACCAACCCTGTTTTGCAAACACAAACCTGTGTTGGTGAGACTACCCATATATTTGTAAATACATGCAAAAAAAAAGATACTTAAATTCTGGAAATAAACCTGAAATACAATGTAGAATAATTTTTATTCTTTCCAGCATGTGTAAGGCTTGGACTTTCATATTTTAAAAGTAAGTAATAATCCCATCAAAGTCTTTGTGAGATCATGTTTGTTTCCTATGATACCATTCACCTATAGTTGTGCTTTCCCTCAAAGTAATGCATAAGCTGTATGTTAGTTACTTACGGTACTCAGGTGTTTTCTGAGTACCAAGCCTACACGTCACTGCAAAGTCTGTAATCTGTAAAGACTTCTGGTTCTATGCTTGCTTTAGATTATTTCTCTAAATGTGAAGAATCATGGGAAGTACACTGCAATCATCACAATCATCAAAAATCTAGAAATATTTTACCAATATCAATGTCTTGCATAGCAAAACAAACAAACTACAAGAAACACAAAGAGAAAAAAAACCCACAACAAAAATAATGCCACAAAAACTATGAAGGCAATTAGTACTTCATATGTGTAACCTTTGAATAAACTAGAAAAAAACATACAAGAACTATGATTCAACATCTGTGTGCACATTATCAAACATGCAAGCAAGACCAGAGGAAATTTAAAGCCCCACTTCCTTCAGTAGCTTCCCCATTCAGCAGCCTCTTTTCAATGATTTCTATCTCCCATAGCCTTTTGCCAAAGCTTCCTAGTTTGTGTTTGTTGTCTTAGGGTATAGGTTATCTGTAAGCGTATTCTCAAGTGCAGGTATTTCCTAAGTGCTATATAATATCTGTTGATTTTATGCATGGAAATATGGCAAGCATTGGGGAGCTTAGCAGTGGCTACTAATCATTTCCAGGATGATCTCCTTGTGTTCTGCAGTTGGCTAAGTCTTCCAAATTGTCTAGGAGAGCAGAATATACAGTACCCTTTGACTTTCTTATTGTGAATCCCCTGAATGGTTTTGAAAATTTCAAGTATTTTTGGTCATTCCATGACATAACCAGGACAATGTGACATGGCACTTATCTGTCAGGCTTGTTTAAAAATCTTGTATTTCATTTTCTTCAGCTGTCAAACAGCAGTTTGCATTTTTGGAGTCATCTGCAATTTAGTTCAAGTCCTATCAAACCTTACCCGTTGTATATGGTGTACAAGGTGGGATATTTTCCCTCAATTGGAACATCAGAGCCTGGCCAAAAGAAGGTGCCTGCTTTCAAATTTTGGTACATTGCTGTCAGCCAGACCTTTGGGTAAAGATACAAACAAATGATTTTTTTGTCATCACTGGAGGACTTCAGATCACAAAAGTAAAAATATGTGCTGCAAGCACCCATTTTTCCTTCTCCTTTCACACATCACAGTTACCTAATGACCATATCTGATCTGAAGTTTTGTTTCCTACATGCAAATGCTGAAGAAAAATTAGTAGCATGGAAACCTTGATGTTGTAATGTCTTGGATATTCTCAGCATAGGAAAAAAACATATAGGTATTTCCATAAACAGCAATGGGCAATGATCCTTTTTCCTGTGGCAAACCCCAGGATCATGAAGATGGAAGAAGCTGCCTCAGGGATATTCAGACTTGACATTAGGAAACATTTTATTACACATACAGTTTCAAACACTGGAAGAGGATTCCTAAAGAGGTTGTTGCTCCCCTATGCCTGTCAGTGTTCATGAGGCATTTGGACCACACCCTTAAAAATGTGATTTAATGTTTGGCCAGCCCTGAGTTGGTCAGGCAGCTAGACTAGATGATAACTGTAAGTCCATTTCAACTGAAATATTCTATTCTATTAGTTTCATTTTGGTTTGTATCTATTTCTATTTCAGATATAGATTCTAATTATATTATTTTATTATAAGAGGGCATATTTCTACAAATCCTAAAAAGTGCACCGAAAAAGTGCAACATTACGAGCCTGATGGAATCCTTCAGGAAAAATCCAGCACCAAAATCTGGGTATTTCAGTTTTTTATAAACATTACTACACAGACACACAGACACACACACACATATATAAATGTATGTTAAGTAAGTATATGACATATTGCATGTATTTTGGTTTTTTTCAGCACCATTATTAGAGCTTGATATTTCTAGAAAATTAATAATATTAATCATAATCATAGGTAGAATTTGGGTTTGCTATGAAATGTGCTATATGTTATATAAAATTGACATTTTTTTCAGAAATTAAGCTATTTGCCACTTCCTTCCTTGCTTTTAAATGCCTGGACATTTGCAAATAGATGCATGTAAATAGACATAATTTGGAAACCAATTTCATTTTGTAGCAAGTCATCAAAAGACATGCAAAAAAATACCCCAAAATCAAATCATACTGCAAATTTACTGTGGCTCCCTGTGGCAAGAAATTCACTCCAGTACTAGATGAAAATTTCAATCTTTTTTTACTAACTGCCACATTAAGTGAACATTTTAAGTCTCAGAATTAACAATTTAAGAGTCCTTTTACTTTCATAACAAGCAAATTATTTTGTAGGCAGCCTATAATATGAAGCCTACAGGTTATCTACTACTTTCTGCAAATATACTGGACAGTTTTTAATTTTATTCCCTTTCTGCATTGTTTTATGATACGACACAAACCACTCTGGACATAAATACCATATGAAAAACAAACCTACTGGTTGCCCTTTCCACCACTCGGGTTTGAATTTTTCATCCCCTGAAAGTGAGAAATGTGCATTCAAGCGCACATCATACATGTTGTTATCAATGATACCATGAGATTCTGGATACAATCCCTGTAAAATGAAAATTAACAAAAAAAAAATACTTAGTCCTGAAATCAAATGTACCCTAAACTATGTTTCAATGCACACTGCTACAGTTTTGCAATTTTTAAAGAACTGTTTTATCTTAGAAACCCAATGTTTTCCTGATTCACACAGATGGTCTTCCTGCCAATGAATTCAGTGTGCCCCAAATTCCCTTTTCCAGCCCAGTTAAAACCTGATGTGCTGTTCATTAAGTACCCTGTATGTCCCGTGGCTGTGTGTCAGCGGCCAAACCCACCCTAACAAATGCTATCATCAAAAGGCTGTGTCCTCATCCATGCTCACCCGTACCCAAAGAAACTGATAAGGATCAGGAATAACTGGCTCATAGGCCAGGGACAGATAGCACAACATGTATAGTCACACAGGTCATGCCTGTATGTACCATCTCAGCATCTCTATCTTTCTCTTATATCTATATCATGAGCCCCCATGTCCCAGAAAAAGATAGGCACCACAAAATCCTTCCTGTGTTACCCAGATAATGAAAAGGAAAAACAAAAATTCTCACTTACTGTGACAATAGTGTAGTGGTTTGGGAAGGTTTTTGTGGGGTAAACAGCTCTCATGTATTTTGAATGTGTCCCACATGTTTCTGCAACAGATCAGGGTATTAATATACATTTCCTTATATTTTTTAAAATCAAAAACTAACAGTCTTAAAAACAAACAAAAATAACCACAATCAGTTGCTGTGGTTTTAGATGGAGAAATGTGACTGCAAAACAAGACTCATAAAATTCTGATGTCTCCTTGTGAGCTAACCCTACTGTCCCACTGCAGTCCGTGGCGCTGGATGCCCAATTCAGTTGCCTAAAGCCTAGAAGCCTAAGCTCATTTGAGAAATCTTTAATGATTCTGTCTGACCTCCAGATGCTCCTCCTCCACCATGTCTGCCAATCCAGATAAATTTCTCAGATACTTGTGAGATCCAAAATGGTCTAGCTATACATGTTTATGGAGTGAGACTGAAGCCTGAGGTCAGACCAAACAAGATATTCTGCAGAGCTGATTGGTGACAAGCAGGGAAGGGCTCAGTTGCTTAAGCACTGGAGCCAGGTGCCTTTTGAGAAACCCTCTGATGTCCAAGACATCTGCATGAAACTTGACAGTTTTGATGCAAATCACTTTGAGATCTGTGCTCTTCTGTCACAGCTGCTGAAGGCCATGCCACTCTGAAGTATACCAAAAACACAGATTTTAGGGCAACAATTTGTCCTGTGGCACCCTCTGGCTGTTGACTGAGCTGACTTGTCCTCTAGGCTCTTGCACTGCACTGTGCAAACTATATTAAACATAAAGGCACTGACTTCAATGAGCATATAACCATCTTGCATGCAGACAACTCCAAGAATATTTCTAAATGCAGATGCTCTGCCCTTGAGTGAATCCCAACCCAGGTGTCCTACCTGTATCTCCAAAAACTGCATTATTTTTCATCAATCAAAGATATTCAGCACACGCCCATGTGTAATGTCTAAACAGACTAAGATTCAACTTGTTTACCCTCAAAACAAATACACAAAGACTGGAAAATGCCTTAATGATGTTTTTACATCTAACTCACATGAACAAAGTTCTGTATTAAGCTGTAACCAGATGATTATTTCATTCATGCTCAAACACACTTTATTCATTGATGTAGAGCATTTCAATCAAAGAACAGAAGCTGATTTTAACTAAGCAACCGAAACAATGAAAGTGTGAAATTTTTCAACAATACTGTTCCAATGTGATACGGGGGGAAAAAAAGACTTAAAGGGTGTTTGAAGAATGGCTGAATAATTGAATAATTGAAAGACATGAGAAAATCAGCAAAATTTTCTAAAGGATCTATATTCATAGTGTACATATTCTATAAGCTTGATTACCTTTACTGAAAGTTTTAAGTTAAAGGAGTTAATAGAGAGAAAAGATTTTATGCTACAAATCAACATTACATTTTTTTCCTTTTGCAAAAAAAGAAATTTCCCTTTCCTGTATATTTCTGAGAAAAGCATGAATGTGCATAAACAATTGCTCAAATTGACCACAAATATGAGCAATGCTGAATTAGACCAGTTCTTGTTTCAAAGGATTTCTTGGAAACATAGACATAGAATAGTATTCGTTCCTTTTGCAAGTTTGGCATTTCCTTTTCACCTTGTTTCAAAAGATTGGAACTGACCACTGACTTCAGCATTCATGACTCCTGCACTGATTCAAGTTCCTTCCAGTCAGAATGACATCAGAGAAGAAATGATTAGCCCAAGAAGCCAGGTTCAAGGTCAGGTTTCTGGATACTCTCATTATCCACAAACAAGATTGTTAACTATTTGGTAAAATGTACTACTTCATAATACACTTGTGAAATTTTCAAATGAGCACAATAGAAATGTAATGTAATATACTCAGAACTGATACAAATATCGTCAATTTAGACTATTGCTGCTGAGAAGAAATTTCTAAATATGAAGACATTTTGTCCAGGTACAAAGTGTCTGGAGATCTGAGTTCTAAAAATATTCAGGAATTTTAACCAAGTGTGCACAAATGGTCTCAATTTTTAGAGTGCTTTAAAGCACAAGCTAAAGATCTTCGACTGACTATTCCTCACAATGTTCAGAAATATGGAAAATGGTTACTTGAGTAATAACATCAACATACTAACATCTTAAAATATCTGACTTGAAAAAAAAAGAAAAATTTTCCAATAACTCAATGTATTATACTTTAATGTTCAACTCCTTATCAGCTACTTATTTTTTAATTCAGTGCTGAGGGTGCAGGAAATCTTTATCTGGAACTTTTTGTCAGTTTTAAACTGTATTTTAATGTATATTTCAAACTGTGTATTTAATAAAAAGCTGGTGACCAATTTTCGACGAAAACAAAGTCATGTTTGCTGTGCAAATACAACAAGTAATGCAGAACACACAATAATGAAAACAAACAACTGATAAGAGAGACCCGATTTGTGATTTTTTTTATTGCTAAGCAACACATATGCATGTCAGTAGCAAAAGGGACCAGAGAGATTGCATGCACTTTTAAAGGAAACACTCAAAGCATCCTTTGTAACTTACTGAGTTTTTCAATATTTGGCAGCAAAGAACTCCAAGTTTCCAAATATTCTGCTCGAAACCCATCCATTGAAAAAAGGATAAGTGGTGGGAGAGTAAATCTACAAGAAAATATAAGTTTATCATCATAAAGAAGTTTGGGGAGCTGGTGACTTATTAAGATTTCTAACACTATAAATTCAGCGTTTATAAGCAGGATCTAGAATATTCATGTGCACCCCAGAATTAATAAGACAGTGTGAGATAAAGAAATAGTTCAATATTAAGAGCAAATGTACAATCCTTCTGTAAGAAATACTGGAGGAACAAAATGCAAGCAATCCTTTCAGTCATAATATTTAAAAAAGTTACATATTGACATCAGGCACTAATCACTATCCCTGTTTGTTTCTCATTAACAGTAGTCTTTCCAAAACACAGAAGCACACTAGCATCAACAGTTTGTATAAAAACAGTCTGCATAAAACAGCTTACTGATTTGAATCTGAAATTAAATGGATCTTTATATTGCAATGCTGTTTATAGCACTCAAAGAAGCCCCGCTCCACTACTTTCCAAGCTTTAGACTATGAAACTGTGTTAACTCAGGAAGTTATTTGTTAACCTATAAACTGTACTTTTATACCTATGTTGGGAGGTACATGCAGGAACCCACAAAGAAGTCACAATGCTAATGGTCTTACTGTTATAATAAACTAAATTGGCAGTAAAATAAAATAAAATAATGGATAACATCATAAATACCATAACTGAACCAGAAATTAATTTATCTTTCTTTGAGGACAACTTTTAAATGGTGTTTTCTGACTAGCCTCTATGATTCTGAAATACTGCAAAATTTTTCAGCATTTGTAGGTATACAGCTACTTCATAGTTTTATTTTAAATACACCTTTCTTCCTGCAAATAATTGGAGGAAAGAAAAAAACAAACCCCAAACAACCCTGTTGCCTAAAGAATTGCACAGATTGTAACTCTTATTACAGACTGCATAAGGTGACTTATCTGAATTGTCAAAGATACAGTATGGTAACATAAAATGGACTATGAACAATTTGTGATACATGAACCTTGAGATAACTCTAACAATTTTTCCAAGTCTTCGCAATCTGAATTTTAATCTGAATTTGAACTCCTGTACCCTGCTCTAAAGTGTAAATGATCAATGAATGTGCTAAAAGACGTCAAAGGTTTTTAAAAGAACAAACATTCCTAGCCACAAACCATTTCTACAGAATATTCCTCAGGACATGGACTTTACTCTCTGTAAATATGAAAACCTGTTTCAGAACACCGGAGTATTTCTGACCATTGCAAAGATTTTATCTGCTAAAAAGACTTTATCTTTTATCCTACCCAACTGGACACTGAGGAGTTTCAATTGACACACAGGGTTCTTCTACCCAAGATGTTTCACCTAAAAAGAAAAATACTGAGTTAGCAGCACTGAACTCTCCCCACCACCACAGAAAGCAACTACCTGGATGATCATTTTAAAGCTCTTCCTGTAACATTTTCTGCTTCAGCAGAAATAAAGGGCTAAAGACACCTTTACTTCAGAAAAAATTTGGTGCAACCTATTAGGCCCTCTAACTCAGAAAAGACTAGTATTCACAACTATTAAGTTAAAAACAAAGCATATATACTACACACAAAAGCAAACAAACAAAATGAAGAAGAAAACACTATGAAAGTTTAGCTTTTATTAGGCTTTAAATGAAAAATATTCAAAGTGTATCCTGTCCACACTGGGCTACTTATTCCTTTTTTCTTTTCTGGGTACCAGGGATGCACTTAGAGATAAGCCCAGGGCTCCCTTTAGCATTTCTTTTCTTTCTGCATGTTGTGGTTTAACCCCTTTTAGCTTTAATCTGCATTTAGGTAACAAATATAATTTTGCAGGAGTTGCCTTAAATTTATCCCTTTCCACAACATAAAGGAATTCTGATAATAGATACCATGTAACCAGTATACTCCTCAAGTGTCATTCCTGTAACTGAATTATACCTGTGCTATTCTCTATGTGTTTATCTAGAGCCAGTATGAAACAATTAGCCTTGAACAAAGATAATCAAAAATAAATAAAAAATGAAAAATCCAATCTAAAATCAGATTTGTAATAAAAAGGACAGGAAATCTTAAATTAGGGATGACTACTACAACATATACTTCAGATTGTCTCCATCTATTCTGGGGGAAAAAAAAAAAAAAGAAAAAGAAACAACCCAAAATCCCCACATGTGGTATAATTCTGCAATATCCAAATCATTCTGTCTTTCTCATAAATGACACAATTCACAGTGTTCTGCAGAAACAGTCTTTTTCACAGTCAAAAATACCAAAAGCTTCACCTCAAAACATATTAATTTTTCAAAATGTCAGTCAGACTCTGGTCTTGAGAAACTAATTCACCTACCCCTTTATATTTTCAATGTTTGCCCATCTATTTCATAGAATAATTTATATATAAAACTTTTTGACTTTTGATTTACCTTTGCAAATGCTGTAGTAATTCACACAGCAGTCATTTTTCTGCAAGCAGTCATCAGAGCAAGAACAGTAACTTCCAGGTATTCTTGTCTCACCACAGCGGAAATTAGTGCACTTCCAAGATCGGGCTGAAAATTCGAAGAAAAAAATTATGATTCATAATCATAATTTCAGAATTTCATTCAGAACCTCATGTGAACTTCTTTGCATGGAAATCCTCCAAACAGGTAAAGAAAAAAAAAAGTTACTTATATGTACCGTTTGAGTTGCTTTAGAAGTTTGCTGTGGAAAGAAAACTCAAGATTTCACTTAACACAAAAAGCCTATGTCTTTGGCCATTGAACAGTAACACAGTCATAAAATAATTTATTTTACAAAGGTGTCCCCAGAGTCACCTCCCTCAATGCCTTCCATCTTTCCAGAAAGATCTAGGGGAACAAACCAAACAAAACCAACCAACAAACAAACAAAAAAACCCCACTACATAATCCTTTTACAGAGGAAAAAGAGAAGCAAACTGATCATTTTCATGCTCTTGCACAGGACTTCAGCAGAGAGCAAAAAAAAAAAGAGAAGTGAAGGCTGAAGTGGACAGAAAAAGCAATAAGGATGAAGAAATATCTGAGCAGCTGCTGGGAAAGCAGAGACAGTAACTGGAGAAGAGCGTGGCCTCAATGCAGAACCAGGGTATTCCCCTGGAAGACAAGTAGGCTCCTCCAGTCCCAGGCACCCACCAAGGTCAGCATGAGGCTGGAGAGCACAGCTGACTGGGAAACACTCCCTTATTTTTAAATGTGCAAGAGGTACCGGCACAAGAGTTGCTTCAAGAGCTCTGTTTAAAGATAACATTATTTCTGCTCATGCTCATCTTCAGCTTTATACGTGCCATGAAATATGCATGGCAAATGCTTTGGTTATCCATAACGGACAAAAATACAGGCGTCTGATTTGAGAAAGATGCAGGAAGATTTTTGTGTCCAGTTCACCAAGTTACAGCTCTCTAGCCACCTGATTACAGAGGCAGCTTGACTCTGCCACATCTACCTGAACAGGAAGAATAACTTTACTGTGAGGGTGAAGGAGCACTGGAAACATTGGCCAGAGAGGTTGTGGAATCTTCTTTCTGGAGACATTCAAAAGCCATCTGGACGCAAGACTCAGCAGTGTGCTCTAGGATCTTGTTTGAGCAGAGAGGCTGGACTAAATGGCCTCCAGTGGTCCATGCCAACCTTAACTATTCTGTGACTTTGTGATTTTTGTCACATTTCCCTCCCGGGGAAATGTGACATGACTTCTGTGTATCTGAATAAACATGAAAATTACCCATTTTCTACTACAGTCACATAAAGAAACAAATTCAAAATAAAATGGACACCAGTGAGCACTGTCTGGAGGGGAACTTACTTGGCTTCACACAGGTGTCCTCATAGTCCCAGCAGCAGTCCTGACGCTCCTTGCAGCCGCTGTCACACTGGCAGCCAGGCACATCTTTCCTGTGCGGCTCATTGCACTTGTGTCTGCAGCTGACTGTAGGGAGAAGGCAGAGAGGCTGAGTGCTCAGATATCTCTGTCCCAGGCAGGTCAGTTAAACAGATCATGGATATGGGCTGCAGGGAGAGATGTGCTGAATAATTTTCCAAATCTGATTCCCTAGCTATTTTCCAATATGGTCACTACCACACAGGCCAACACGGTGGAAGCAAGGGTGTAGAAATTTCTCTGGGAGCTGAAGGTCTGACAGCTGTAGGGACCATGCTGGTCCACAGCCTGGAGCAGGGCTGTTTCTGCAACAGGTCTCTGCAGGACCACTGGCACAGGAGGCAATGCCAGGGTGTCCCACACTGCCAGACTGGCATCTCCCCTGCTCATTTCTCGGTCTGAAATAAAAGTGGAAGAGTGATTCCCACTTTGGATGTCCTGTAATATACCTGCATGGGATGGAAACTCTCTCAGGGCTGGGTACCAGAGCCACAGGGCTCCCCCAGGGTCAGCTGGGGCAGGGACTAGCAGTCAGGACCCATCCCACCACTCCAGCCCTGGAGCAGGACAGCTGAGGCAGCACCAGGGCAGCCCCACACCAGGCACTGGGCACTTCCCTGACAACAGGGACAGGTCAAGGCCAGGCTGTTGGCCTGTGGGTGGGCCTGGCTCAGCAGGACTCATGGCTGGGCAGGGCAGGGCTGTGGGGAGCTGGAGGCCATCCCTGCTGGGTCAGTGCTGGGCCCTGGGCAGGGTGGGGACAGCCCGGGAGAATCTCCTTCCCTGGAGACATTCAAAAGTCCTCTGGACAATCCATAAAGCTTATTGGTGCACGCAGGACTCTGGCAATACCTCTGCTACCTTATCGTTACAATGTCCCTAAAAAATCTATAGCTTTGGCTGTTCTCATTCAAACAAAGAAAAGGGTGCAAGTGAGGGGCCTGGCATTGGAAGTTGAGACACGTCTTCCCCAGCACAGCTCTGACACCTTCAAGCAGGGTGAAGGGACAGCCCTAGGTCTCCTGAGGACACCTGAAGACAACCCCAAATCTCCAAAGATGACTTGCAGTTCCACACCACATCCACATTCTCTGTACTCCAGAAATACTGTTTGAACCCTGCTGAGCTCCTGCATTTCCAGCTTTCTTCTCCAGTAACACAGTTAAACAGGAATAAGTATAACTATCTACTCAGGTTTGGTGGGGCAATTCTATTATAATTACCACAAGGTTCATGCTTTTGCAGGATGGACTGTCTACAAATTTGGGTTTTAGTATCCACTTTGTAGAGCCTATGCAGAGCTAAAATGATTTTCAAAGGATCAAAAACCAAATATGGTTCCATTTCATCTTGTTTGCTAGGGCGCATGCTACTGAAAGTCTTCAGAAGGATCTAAGAATTGATAAGCTGCTAGGTAAACAAGTACAATGTGTTGATTAGCAATGAGAAAGAGACTGCTTCCTTGCACTCCTCCAGTGTGGGATTATTATTGTATAGATTCTAAAGGAAGTGTTTTATTTAATTCACAGTGTGTTGTGTTTGTTTGTTCTCATCTAGATTGACCCCCTGACACCAAAACATTACTTTGTCTTTCTAACTTAGAAACACCATTCCACCAAATCAAGCCACTACTCCCTTTTTACCCTGTAGCTTCACAGAAACTCAAGCTTTCAAAGAATATTCATAATCGGTTTTAGCATCAGCTACCTGAACTATGCCAAATATACTCAAAGCACGTGCCCTGAAGAGGATCCAATGATATTTCTTTCACAAAATATTATTCAAGTAATTGCAATAATTATATATAATAAGATAACACATATCTCAAATTTTCTGGAAGTGTTAATGTAATAAAACATGCTGTGAACTAGGTTTCACACTTTTGAAAAGATTCAGCAAGGCACTGGGTGATAAAGGACAGGTTTTTCAAGTATAGATTGTGAGTGTTCAGTTTTTATACAATTGAACTCGAAAAATGCAAGAATTTCATTTTCACAGGTGGTGACTTTTCACAGATCATTCACATTACACTATAAAAGGGCCTCTGCTGAAAGCCTTTACCAGATCCAGATCGTTGGTAATTATGCTGAAAGTATCAACATACCTTGCTCCTGGATTCCACGGTTGAGTCCTAGTCCTAAACCTAGTCCCAGGGATACAATCACCAAAGCACACAGCAGAACCTGTCACAGAGACACAGGGAAGCCAATGTTCACAACTGTGATAAATCGCTATGTTTATTAGAAATAAACTCTATTATTAATATTTCTATGAATGCATGATTTCTTAAGAACTAATCATTTCTCTGAAGTTCTTCATCAAAAAATTGAGCCTGAAGATAGGAGAGGCACAATAATTCTAACCTTAGAAGCTGAGGTCCTAATGCTGTACTTTTAACCTATGGCCAGCCTAAGGTCGTAACTGGGGAAATCTTTACTGGAGAAAATATAGTAGGAAGTAATCAATGTATTTATCTCTTTTGCATATGCTTTATCTGCACAAATAAAGGTAATTACTTTTATTTATCTTCTGTATTGACCAGATATGATCACAATGATTTCTTAAGGGATTTAGCTGGATTGAGGCTGCAAGTGTAAAATTTTCACCCACGTGCCAGTTTTTTATAAAAGTCACCCTGTTAGTAAGTGAGAGGAAATTGGAAAGAGACTAACAGCCCAAGGAAGCTCTGTAACAGAAAGCAGCACCACTTTCTGGAGAGTGGGGCAGAGCTGAGGAAGCCTCTGTCAGCTTAATAGATACCAATGACAAATGGCAATTCATGTTGGCTGAAAGGTGCAGTGAGAAGTGACAACCCTCTCAGAGTACTTTGTGATGTATGCACTTTTCCTCTTCGCTAATATAATCATGGGAAAGGAAATGCATATCACAGAAAAAAACACCATGAACCAGCCCAGTTTACGTCCCACTTTGGCCTCAGAGCTTTCTTTTGTCTTCTGCTATTTCCAGGAATAAGCTGACTGATTCCTGGAAATACTAAGGTTGAAAATAAAGTAGAATGAGAGAGGGTTGCCCACAAGCTCAGTGTTATTGTAATGGAGTCTTTTATCTGAGACTACAGCAATTTGAAGGAACTGAGAACAATTGCATCCCCTGATCTTTGCTGCTGCCTGCCCTGCCTTGCAGGTGGCAGGGCAGAAGCGTGGCAGCAGGGAGGGCTGCTCAGTTCTCAGGTGTGGGTGTACAACCGATTTATTTCTCGGTCAACACCAAACACTAGCAATGTCATAGTTACTTCCTTCACACTTTCTCCTTCTCACCTTTACTTTATTCCTGCTACTTACTCCCAAGTTTTTGTACAGATTTACCTCAAAAGGAGTGGAAATGGAATTGGTGAGAGAACTGGATACGACAGACAGGGGGAGTAAGAATGTGTGGAAAAATTGCCCAAACTGGCAGAAATGCTGAAGTCCCTTGAAAACAGACCTCAGGTGTGAAGGCAGCAATTTAATCCTACATCCAGTCAGCAAGGTCTGAGAATAAGGGTGTTGGAATGTTCTTTTGGGCTAGACCAGCAGCCATGCTTTCTGGACAGGGAGGATAACACTGCCAAGTTCACCCAACAGGTCATGTTTCACTGAGCACAGATAAGCCTAATCACAAGGGCATGTACTTTTCACCTTAAAGACACTATGGTTTTCCCCTTCATTTTGATTAAAACTCACATTTGTAATTGAAATAAATAGATGATACTAAACTGAAGTACAAATTGAAGTACAGCTATTACAGCAACAAACATTCCCACTTGTTTAAATAATGAGACAGCTGAAGTAAAACCCAAAAACTCCTATCAGGCATACAGATAAGATGGTGCACTTATTATAACATTTACACAAACACCCTTGATTCTGGGACTCTCGTTCTTAAGATGAAATAACATTGGTAGTCCCTTTTCAAATCCTCAGGTTTTCCACAGCTAACTTCTATGATTAAATTCAAGATTACAACTACTTATTCTCAGAATAGTTGTTCCTAGTGCATATGCTCTGTTCACTGGAGGACTTACTGGACAGTGTGAATCCTATTTGTGAGTATACAATTCTCTGCCTAAACTTTCAGGACAAAGTTGCCAAGAAAGTATTTCATGTATTGGATTTAGAAAAACATAAATTGTGTGGAATTTTAACACTTTATACCTCCAATATATAGATTTTGGGGTTTGTACAGGCAAGCATTTGAAAACTAGTGCATCTGAAAGAATGAATATGTTTTAGGATACTTACATTTCTCACTTTACTCTTCCAGTACCTCTTGAATAATTATGCAATTTTCCCATATTATTTCTCATGACTCATTTTTAACTGATAGCTTTAGGAAAAACACATCTGCTAGTTCATCTTCTTTTCACCATTTCCAGTATTTCCCTCATATTTTATGCAATCCTTGCACAATGCAGCATCAAATAGGAAATTCTATTATATGAAATTGTTCTGATGACATAGAATTGAAAAGTATAGAAGCTTGACTTTCTTTTTCATAGGGCTGATTTCAAAATTAAGTTGCAAGTCTCTCTAAAATCAGTATCTGAAATTTTGTCTAAATTTCAATTTACAAATGCAAGAGTTTGTACAAGTGTATACACGTATTTAATGTTTGTGTCTATTGTGGTCACAAGTCACAAACAGAAGACACAAAAAAAAAAATTTAAAAACTTAACAAAAAGCCCACACTTTATTTCTTTTACAAGGCAGCTGCATAGCTCTTAAAGCCTCAGGGAACACGTAAAGAGTTGACATGATATTTGAGATGTGAGACTGACAATATTGTACAAAATGTTACATTCGGTTTTTCCCATGCCTTGCTTCCTGAATGCTTTCTGCCAACGACTTGCCTATAGGTCCTGTTTTGTCAATGACAACCGTAAAGATACAAAAGTAAGCAAAAAGAAAGTGTAGTTGCTTTGGCCACAAACACATCTATTTTAAGGCAATATCTAAAATAAAAAATCGAAGCAATGTCTTCACTATGCAAAAGAACTGTCAGGTAAATGAAGTACAACAAAAACTGCCAGTAAAAAAAAAAAAAAAGTTTCATAGGTACCAGAACTTTAGAAATGTGCCAGCGAAGCTAGTGCAGTTTCGGTTACACACTCATGCAGTAAAACATTAACTATCAATTACTAAGCTACCTTGAATGATTATACTGATACAATGAAACTTCAAAAAATCGTGCAGATTTGAGAATTGTTAAACTAGCAGCCCTGAAAAGCAGCTACTTACAGCACAGATGATTTTGTATTTCAAGACGGTTTTTTTCTTCACACACTCTTCTGGTTTTAAAGACACCTCCTCTGAATTTCCTCTGTAATCCTTGGTTATATCATCCTCAAGCTCCATTTTGTTGAGATCTGCCTCTGTTCTGCGTCTTCACCCTTCCTCAGCCTCCCCAGCTGTGTTAGCTGCGAGTTAGATGCTACTCCTCCTTCCAGAGCTCTAGTACTTTGCTCACAGAACTTTTTACGGGATCTCAGCAT
Source organism: Cyanoderma ruficeps (assembly GCA_008694505.1). Lineage (NCBI taxonomy): Eukaryota > Metazoa > Chordata > Aves > Passeriformes > Timaliidae > Cyanoderma > Cyanoderma ruficeps. Next base: position 46,425,169 of record VZDJ01007749.1, read on the forward strand.
TTGCATCCGTGTTAGGTTTGCAAGAGGCCAAAGGAAGCAGGAAAACTACTCTGAAAGGTCAAAGACTGAAAAACATTATCAGCTTCAGGGAACCTGACTGTTCAAGATAAGAAAGGCATTAGGGAAACACTTAAGGGAAGATTAGAATTAAAATGTTGTTAAGCAATAAAATGCAAAAATACTCAAGTACTCAACTATTTGGTTAAAAGCTTGTCATCCAGAGAATTTATCCTCAAGGAAAGTGTTAAATATACGAAACCAATAAGAAAGGAGTCGGTTTCTTACTTCTGTTGTGCCATGCCTATGTTTTCAGATCCATTTCCTTATTTAGCATTAGAGGATTCCTCCCTGAAAGTTTCAATCCATCTTTGTCTCAACTTTTTTCCTCTTCTTACGCGGCTTTTTTTTTTTTTTCCGTAGTTAAAACTGCTAATTAAAAACAAATTGTATACAGCCAAATCAAATTCAATAAAGAAATAAAAATGTTTTGCTTAAGTACAATTTAAAATCTATTTATGTTTCAATTTGGTGGTTACTGGAAAGATTGGCTGTTACAAAAATTACCTTCATAGCCTACTAGGACTATGAATGTGTAACTATTCAGAGGTTGATCTGATTCTAAATTTGAGCATCACACGAGTTGCAACTTAAAATAATTAAATTTATAATACTTATAATTATATTTTAAAAAATCCAAACCATTATACTATACAAGCTGATATTAAGAAATTTAACTCCACAGCAACCCAAATTAGTACAATCTCCTTATTCTATACAATTTGTGTGATGCTCAAGTCCCACATTATCTAGTACATCCCCATTAATCATACACACACACACACACATGCATCATCATCCTTTAATTTACAGACAGATATCACTGTCTTACTCTACGGGACACCCCTGTAAAATGTCCATAAAATGTCCATTGAGTTCCCTTCTTCCATGATGGGGGTTCCATCCCTTGTGGTGATTGCTCAGGACAGGAGGTGTGCTGTGTGGAGCTACGGGTTGCCAAAACCTATTCAGCCTGGGTGAAACAAGGAGGGATTCTTGTGAGGCTTGCCCTCTGTTCAGGTGGCTTTTGCTATAGTGCTTCCCACATAATAACACACAACTCAAGCAATGAGTTACAACACTTAAATCGTATCCATTTCCATTATCATACCTGGTCCCCTTGAAGAAGGCTATAAGGTTCCTTAATTAATTCCTCCTCTTACCATGCTGGTGTGGACTCCCAGGTTGGAGGCTTTCCCTCGGTTGGAAAGCTGCTCTGCAGAAGTGGACCTTAGGGTGCTGGTCAACAGCATCAGGACATGAGCCAGCATGTGCCCAGGTAGCCAAGAAGGCCAGCGGCATCCTAGCCTGGATCAGCAGTAATGTGGCCAGCAGGACCAGGGCAGTGATTGAGCCCCTGTATTCGGCACTGGTGAGGCCTCTCCTTGAGTGCCACGTCCAGTTTTGGGTCCCTCACTACAGGACATCAAGGTGCTGGACCATATCCAGAGAAGGGCAACAGAGCTGGGGAAAGGGCTAGAGCACAAGTCTTATGAAAAATGGCTGAGGAAGCTGCGAGTGTTTAACCTGGAGAAAAGTAGGCTTAGGAAGGAACTTTATCACCCTCTGCAGCTACTGAAAAGAGGTTGTAGACAGGTGGGCCTCTTCTTCCAGTAACAGGACAAGAGGAATAGGCCTCAAGTTGCTCTTAGGAACATTTTTTTCCTCAAAAGTTTTGCCAAGCATTGGGGCATGGCTGAGTCACCATCCTTGCAGGTATTTAAAAGACATGTAGATGTGGTGCTTAGGGACATGATTCAGTGGTGGACTTAGCAGTCTTTTCCAAAGTAAATTATTCCATGACTCTATTATTAACTGCTCCACTATGGACATATGCACAGACACTTCGGGGTATACCTGCTCCAGCCCAGTATTATTCAGAGCTCACAGCCCCTTCAACCTGAGTTCAGACTATAGTTACAACATGCCTGGAGTAGTACAGGAACAGCAGCAATGACCAGGCCATCTGTCAGCCTGGGCACGTGGCAAGTGCTGTTATCAAAATGTTCCCAGGAACAGGAAAGTGGGATGATAAGCACGACAGTCTATGGCAACCACGAACAACCCCTCCATTCTAATATAGAGCAAAGAAAGCAGGTCCTCCAGTGAGAGCAGCAGTGTGTAAATTAATAACTCAAATGGCTGTAACAGCTGTAAATCCAGTGGAGCGCATTCCTATCAAACCTGTCATTATCTTCAACCACTCTGGCCCACACTGGGTACCAAAAAACACACTTGTGGGTTAATATGAGGCGGGCAGCTCAGCCCCACACAGCCACTCATGCTGCCTCCTGCTGTGGGAAGCAGGAAAGAACAGGAAGGGTAAAAATGAGAAAACTTTTAGTAGAGATAAAGACAGTTTAATAGGTAAAGCAAGATACAGACAATTTAATAAGTAAAGCAAAGCCACTCACACAAACAAAGCAAAATCACTTAATGATACCTCACATCAGCACACAGGTGTTCAGCCACTTCCAGGAAGACAGAGTTCCACCACATGTCATCATTACTGGGGAAGGCAAACACCGTCACTCTGACCATTCCCTATGCCCCCCTTTTTATTCCCCCAAGTGTTGTTGCTGAGCACAGCAATCATAGGTGTAGGGTATCCATTTGGTCATGTTATAAATACATTTTATATGATTGGCTTTTTGCAAATATTAAGGTGAATGCTCTATGTATAATAACTTGGCTGTAAGGATATAGTTTATAATTCTGCTATTAGCAAAACTTAGACATGGTAGTGGGATAGCTGATATATAGTTATGCTTGTAACTGAAGGGCCTGTTTGGTTGGGATAACATTCAGTGAAGATATGATGAAGACCCTGCTGCTGACATACCAACTATCAACACTGACTGTGTGTGGAAAGCAGGGACCAAGGCCCAAGCTGGAGGTGATAGACACAGCCAAGAAACAGGCATGCTTTAAAAAGGGGGACCCAGGGACCGGCCATGCCAAACAGTTCCTGGAATATGGAAACTAGTTTGTGGGAAAGTTTGAGTATGCATGATGATTTATGCATATGCAACAGAATGATGCAATAGAAAAGGTATTTTAAAAATGTCTGGGAAATAGCAGGTGTGCAATTGGCTAAATGCCAAGTCACCCAGCCGTTAACCCTTTGCTTGATTTCTGTCTCCTAATTGTCTGATTTTTTAGTTAAACCTATTTCTTAAAACTTACTAAGAAAGTGAACCTTGTTTTTCACAGTCATCTGGGGCCTGATGTCCCAGCTGTGCCCCCTCCCAGCCTCTTGTGCACCCCATGCTATTCAGAAAAAAGGTTCTTAGTCTGTTTAAGCACTGCTCAGCAACAGCTAAAATGAACAGGATGCGATCTCACATACCTGATTTTGCTACTTTTAATCATTGCTCTAACTTGACATACTTTACTGTCCACATGATGAATTATGACACTCTAGAACATTTCTCACCAATAAAATTCAATTATAAAACTTAATAAATACTGACCAACCCAAACTTTTCTGTTGCAAGATCAAGGGCTTCATATGTTAAAAATACTTATTTTCATCCCTGCCAAAAGAAAATTCACATTAAAAAAATCCATATTATCAATACATGACTAAAAAAACCAAGGAAAAAGGAAATAATTATCCTTTCTGCTCTCAATTACTAAATCATAACTCTGAGTGACCGCTCTGCATACAGACTGACACTATACAAACGAAGGGTGAGAGTATAAAAAAACCCATTCCCCCACAGCTATAGTGCAGTCCTCAGTTCATCTGACACTTTCAGGAAGATGTGTTCAAAGAACACAGGCAGGACATCTTTGCCATATACATGTTAACAAGCATGCCAAGAAGATGGGGAGAGTAATTTCTGAATAGCACTGTGTTGTAGACACTCAATTTTCACTACTAGGAAACCACAAGTCCTCTAAGGCCATGAAGAACTAGACATACCCTACAGACCATGAATTCTAAGATACCTTTGTATTCATTTGTTATCTGTCTTCTAAAATGAATGGCACTCACTCAGGAAAAAAACATTTCAAAGTTTAACCATTTTTAAAACATTAAAGTAGTCATTTTGATGAAGGTGTTTTTGCTAGAGTAATACACTATTTACAATAATTTTGAAAAGTGCATTGCTTTTTCTGTGTCTGGGTGAGAAGGGTCATTTCATCCTCACTCAAATGCTGCTTTTCTGCCGTGTTTGGTGAGGTGTGTGGCACTGTTAGGCAGTAGAGTCTCATTGTGATTCATGGCTTGGCAGACACACCCGGGTGCAATCACTCCAGCGTTAATAGCAGGACTGTTTCTTCTAGATACTGGGCCCCCTTAGGCAAAGCAGGATGACCTCTGCTTAGGTCTGACCTGCTGCTCCCAGCTCTATCCCAGTAACGAGATTCTCTGGCAAGGTGTGACTGAGATAAGTTAGTCAGGTGTGTGCTTTCCCAAAAACACACCCCTCTCCTTTACAATTGTTTCTGATGGGAAATATGATCTGTCCTAATATACGAATACCAAGTGAGAATGGTGCTAAGATAAGAACATCCCGTGAGTATTCCACGAGGACCTGTCTGAATGCTCCCAATAATGACACATTTCAGAGACAGGAAGCTGTAATGATTTTGACTGATTTTGCCATACATCAGCCTGCAAAAGTGTTTAAAATACAGCTGGAGACTGGGCAAACTGGGCAAACTGGTCTCCCAGGCTGCAGGCAGTTTCCAGGCAGATCCCCCGTCCTGGAAGGGACGCCTGCAGGGTAAAACGAGCCCAAAGATGAGGAACATTCACTTTTGGGCAGGTGAGTAAAAGCACCAAAATCTAGTCATGTAAGGATCTAAAATCCTAAAACAGCTCCGTAGGTGCTTTGATGCTTTTGTTGGATTACACCTTTTTCTGACCAAGAGATGGGACAACTGACAGGCATTTTAAAAACTTTTATTCCATTTTCAGTCTCATGTGAAGGGTGAGACAATATAGATGTTACAATTCACGCCATCACAATCAGAAGACGGCTGGTTTTGAGATGAAGATCTGTCGGCTTTCACACTCCTGTTTCCATTGCTGCTATTATTTTGGTTGGGGCTGTTGTTGGGAAGAATTATTGCTTGATTTTGGAAGTTGTGTAGATCTTCCGTGAGGCTTTGCACCTAATTACCATATGGGCTTCTTGTAACAGAGCCGGAGGCTTAGGGTTAGGAAGGGGGGGTTACAGAGGGCCAGGGGGAATGGGATAGTGTTGAGACCTGATAAGGATGGCCAGATGTCCTGAGTTCCCATGGAAACCGCATTCCAGAGTTGACAGGGGGCACTGATAAGGCTCATTCTCAAAATAAAAGTTTCAAAATGAATACAGAGTTTCTAGTAACTAATATTATTACTAATTCTTACTATAACTTTACAATTCTATAACTAACAACTTCTTACTCTATACTTTAACCTCTAAAAGTTGTTTGAAACCTCATTTTCTACAATGCTGTTAATGCCTTAAAGCCAGTCATCTAAACTCACCCGTCGTGGGTCCTACTACAGTGCACCTTTCATAGTTCTGTTTCTCCAAAGTATCAAGCCTGATTTGCAAGGCCGTCATTTGAAACTTGTTTCTAGTTCCATTTCTCTCTCAACAATGTCCGTCCTATTCCATGGCATTTCTAAGTCAGCATTTCTTATCTCAAGGTTTGCATACAGATGCACATTATGTGAGCCTTCTGTCAGGCTTTGAGAATTCTCTACAAATCCATTTCCCACAGCCATTGTGCATTCTGTGAAGCCAAAGACAGTAAACCTCTACATTTCTAGCTGGTTATAATGCAAGTTGGTTATAATATGTCTATATATTATAACATGCTTATATTGTATACCACTTTGGCATATTTAGGTACTGTATTAGCAATAAGGCTAATCATAATCATCTACGTAATGTCTCATACTTCTTGTGCCTGACCAAGAGCCTTCTTTCTACTACTCTTCCACACAAAGGTAAGATCATAGGTAGTTCAGTTTTGTTAAAATGAGATCTGGTTAGACAAGATGTTAATTCAGGACAGAAACCACCATTTGAACCTCTTCGGGGTTCAAGGCTATTACATGGTTGTGTGGTTCAGTTTTAAAATTCAAAATTTTGTATAGCATTTGGGACAAGTTGTGAACCAGGACCCTAACTAGGATTAGACCAAGTCTGTCTACTAAATAAGACCATCTAGATTTAAGCTTGCATGCTAAGTTCTGTTTAGAATGTATGTTGGCTAATGACTAAATCAAGGTAAAGTTGTATTAGGCACAAAGTAGTGGACAGATTTTATGTTGGTATGTATCAGGGCTGGACAGGAAGGGCTATTAGTCCAGGAGTGTGACAGAGCAGTAAGGCAGAAAAAAAAAGTAAGAAGAGTAGACTGGTCCTCAAAATAATAATAAGACATTATGATGAGTAAAACAATTTCTTTTGGGCTCAGATTCCAGTCCTCTTATGGGACACTGTGGGAACGGATTAGGAGCTTGACACAGAATTTGCGTAGACATTCTCTGCATTGTCATTTTAATAAAATATGAGGTAGTCTGTCCAGGATAGACAAGTACTGACACTGGGTGCTGATGGGAGATGTAAGATTGTTGCGCAACACTCTTTAAATAAACATACAATGAAGAGTATAAAGAACAATTCTCACAGAATAAATAACTTCATGTTAAGACTGAAGGCAACCCAATTCTAAGAGCAAGACAAGCAAGCACAAACAGACCTTCAACTGCATCCCCTCTGTTTTCAATGATCATCTGTTACATGTATATGTAGGTAAATAACACGCATGTAAGCATTATTTGTTTCCTAACCAGGTATTTCCCATTGCGGACAGGTAAGCACTGACTTCAAAGCATCCTGTGCCTGTTGGCTACAACACACATCTCTGCTAGCTGTGCAAGCACTGATGCCCCATGTATCACTGTCTTCTGTGGTACTTCTAAAATTTACTTATAACATTGCTCATTGTTTATGTTATGTATTCTTCCAGGCCTATTTACACAAAAGCTGTTTACATTTAAAACAAGTAATTTTCTATCCAGTTCCATGTGAGCGTTTCCCCCATGCGTTCACTCTGCTATTTTCCACTCAACTACAAGCCTGAAAATGTAAATTTTTCACTGCTCCGAGGCCTCTAGTTTTCAGCTTGATAGTTGATCCGACAGGGAGGTGATCAGCTTTATTTTTCTGTTGAAGATGTAAGTTTGTACCTGTTTACCAGCACTGGCTGGATGCTTGCAGCCAAACATCCACAGAGAGGTCAGAAAACACAGGTGTTAGCATCAAACACACACGAAATTTTAGAACTGTCTTGATTCGATATTTTATATTTCTTTTTAGTATAAAAACCCCTGCGTATGTGTGTGTGTATATATATACATATACACATACGTATACATACACACACACACACACACACATATATTTATATATAAATATATGAAATGCTCTGTACCAGATAGGTGGTTGTGGACAGGTGGAGGTCAGTCACGTCTCCCAGGTAGCAAGTTATAGGACAAAAGGAAATGGCCTCAAGTAGCACCAGGGGAGATTTAGTTTGGATATTGGGAAAAAATTCTTCACTGAAAGGGTGGTTAGGCATTGAAACAGACTGCTCAGGGGAGTGATGAAATCACCATGCCTGGAACTGTTAAAAAAATGTGTAGATGTAGCCCTTGGGGACCAGATTTGGTGATGGGCTTGGCAGTTGGACTCAATGTTCTTAGGTTTTTTCCCCACCTTAATGATTCCGTGATTCTAATGTAACATTATTGTATTCATTTTTAAATGTAATACTATCGCATTTTACTGTGTCCAGTTCTGGCAAGAGCAAAGTGGGGCTCCAGGAGTGGATCCAGTGGAGGTCTAAGAGGATGACTGGAGGACTGGAGCACCTTACGAGGAAAGACTGAGGGAACATTTTCAGCTCCAAGAAGAGAGGTACCTCATGAATGTCTGCCAGAATCTGAAGGGAGGGTACCAAGAAGATGGAGTTGGGCTCTTCTCAGTGGTGCCAGGCACAATAGAACAAGAGGGAATGGGCAGAAACTGATGCACAGGGAGTTCCACTGGAACATGAGGAAGAACTTCTTTACTGTGCAGGTGACCAAGCACCAGAGTAGATTGTCCAGAGAGGTTGTGGAGTCTCCCTTACTGGAGATACTCAAGAACCATCTGGATACAATCCTGTGCCATGTGTTCTGGGATGACCCTGCTTGAGCAGGAAGGCTGGAGCAGATGATCCACTGTGGTCTCTCCCAACCCGACCCATTCTGCAATTCTGCGATTCTTTATGCCTGGATGTCTTTCAATAAACTCACTGTTTTCAGATCGTTCTATGATTTACTATAAATGAATAACCCCACAGTAGTAATTACACCAAACTGGGCGAAAGCAGAAATAGGGAGAGGAGTGGCTGGAGATCAGCCCAGCACAGGGATCTCATAACAACCTAAGGGGTCCTTGCCGTAAGAACCAGAACCAGCATTTCGACAAAACATGCTAAGAAAAGATTATTGGAAAACAAAAGAAGCCTAAGCGAATATTTCCGTGAAAAGAAAAACAAAACCAAGTCACTCCCAAGTTTTAAGGCGCTGTTGCTTTTCCCCGGCTGCGAGCAGGCGGCGGCGGCGGGCGGCGCTGCCCGGAACGGCCGTGCCGAGCAGGCGCTTCCCGGGGAGCGGCAGCCGGGACGGAGCTTCCGGCGCGGGGGGGAAGGAGGGGTGGGCGCCGCCGCCTGCGCCTGACAAAGGGCCCGGCGGGGCCCGGCCCGGCCCCATGGCGATCCCCATGGTGCCCATGGAGACGCAGCTGCAGAGCATCTTCGAGGAGGTGGTGGTGAGTCCGTCCCCAGCGCGCCGCCGCTGCCGGGGCTGCTTTATGGGCAGGCCCGCCGCACGTCCGGGTCCGTGCGGCCCGCCGTGCTCCCTCTGGGCGGGGAGCGGGGAGGGTGGGGCCATCCTGAAGGAGGTGAAAAGCAGGTGGGAGAGGTGCTTTAGGTTTTCCTGGCGCAGTCGGTGCGGTGGGGCCCCGCCGCCGTTCCCGGCCGTGTTTGGCGCTGTTCCCGGCGGCGGGGGAGCCTTGAGGGAAGGCGATTCTTCAGGGCTGCCGTCTGCCCCCGCTACGCTTCATAGGAAAGCTGAGACAGAGGAGGACCGGGCGTAAAACGGCTTGCTTAGCCGATACCTAATTACAGAGCGCTGAGTTTGCTGTAAAATAAGCAGTTTAAAGAGTTTTGAAGGGACCAGGAGAAGATGGATGTCCCGAGTAGGCGAGCCAGCATAATGGCATGATCAGATTGTGGAAATACACACGCACAATGCTGCCTGCAAAACGAAGCAGTTAGCCCGAAGGCCTCCTCCATTTTCCATAGGGCATTCCTTCCAACACTTTACCCAGCTTTGCTGCCTATCCATGGATGCATTCAAGGCCCCAGAACTACAGTACTCGAGGTGTGACCATACCAAAGCTGAATGCAGCAGGATAATCAGCCTCTTTTGTCTGGGTGGTTGCACACAGGGTTTGATGCACCCCAGGATGGGGTTTGCCCTCCTGGCTGCCCGAGCTCTCTCTGCTGGCTCGCACTGAGCTGCTGCTGACCAGCACCCACAGATCTATTTCTTCAAGGCTGGTCTCCAGCCACTCCTCTCCCAGTTTATACTTGTGCCCAGCATTACTCTGTCCCAGGTACAAAATCTGGCATTTGCTAAGTTTCATGTGGCTGATTGTTCAGTGCTCCAGTCTATCCACATCCTTTTGTTAGGCCTTTCATCCTTCAAGAGAGTCAACAGCACTTGTCTGTTTAGTATCATAAGCAGATTTGCTAATGGTGCATTCAACTCCTGCACCATTATATAAATATATTGAACTCTAGAACTGAGCCCAGAGGAGCATCACTGGTTACCCATCACCAGCCAGATGCAGCCCCACTGGCTGCACCCCTTTGAGCTCTGCCCTCCAGCCAGTTCTTCACCCAGCACACTGTGAACCTGCTTATTCCACAGTTCAACAACTTGTCCAGAAGGATGCTGTGAGGAGTAGTATTAAAAGCATTATTCAGAAAAAGTACTTCCAGTGCCTTCTCTTTGTCCTCTCTAAGTGGGAGACCTTATGATAGTAAAGATGGAAAGACAGTAAATTAGTTAAACAGGACATTCCCTTTGTGAAGCCAAGTCAGTGGGTCATTAATCACACTTGCGTGCAGCACAAATTAATGAGGTTCTTGGTAGATGTGAGATGTTCACAGCTGGAAACAGTGGGATGACAGGAGCTGATCCTGTACAGGAGCCTGACTGACATTTCAGACAGAAAGAAGCTGATTGAAAAGTCTGAAGTGTAAAGAATATACAGGTCTCAGAGCAATTGAAAATTATTTCCTTTTGATGAATTTCAGTAGAGGAAGAAAAAGCCCAGCATTTCTGTTTTCAGTTGGCATTATGAAATGCATGATGTACTTTTCTTTGTGTGGCGTTAAGTTGCTTGTAGGCTGTTAATTGCCTACGCGTGACTGATTCCTCATTTTGGCACTGCCATTCAGATTGGGTTTGCATTTTTAACATGGTCGTTTGCTTGTGTTGTCACACTGCCTGTTTTTATGCACTGTTATTTGCCTAAGATTGATAAGGAACAGCAATAAAATTGTTCCTGAGAAAATTTCTCTATATTTTTAGAGCCATAACTGGTAAAATACCAACTTGCTGCTTTCCCTGCTGCTGATATCAATTTGGTGGACAACAACACACCTTACCTTGCTTTCTGTGCAGAGCAGATGGGTGTCAGCTTCTCCTTTGCTCCTTTAATAGCAGTGACAGGCAATTCTGGGCCAGATTATGGAAAAGGAACGCCAGAAAGTTGATTTTGTTACATGCTCTTATGTCTGTAATGTAACAATGAAAATACATAGTGTTCAGTGATAGATCACACCTGAGTATAATATGGAATCCTTACAAGAGGTAGGAAAAGATTTAAGATAATATTTTTCAGAATCTATTTCCTGAAGTTTTAGAATAATGATGTAGAAGCCTTTGAGCAAAATGGAGTTGAAAAGGAAAAGGAGGAGTGGGGGAGGGGTGGGGGGGGGTAGAGGAAGGTCTTAGAGGAGATAAATTGGATATGCATATTTAGTTTTTTACCTAATACAAGACCATTACATCATTCAATCAAATTTAAAAAGCAATGGATCTAAATTTGGATGAGAAAATAATTGCATTAAATTTATTTGTGTAGCTGAGTGTCATGGAACATAAGAGGGGCAAAAACATAATGGATTCAAACATACTAATTTTTCAAATTATGAGAAGAGAGCTGTAATAATCCTATTGAACAATTTCTCCAGCTTTGGGAAGTGAATTAATCTCTAGCTGCTTAAAAGACAAAAAATATAACAACCTAAAACAAAGAAACAGAGCCTTAATCTGGATCTGCAACATTTATATGTCTATATGAAAAGAAAGCAATCTCTGGAATAGTGTGATTTAGCAGAAGACGTGGGTCATTCTCTGCCACAGTCCCACAGCAATGTGACTTCGTCTTTTGTGCTTCATCCTGGACCCATGATAGTCATAGAAAACCTTCCAGCAGTAGCTCACTTGGTGTTTTTCTCTTACAGAAAACAGAAGTAATTGAAGAAGCTTTTCCTGGGTAAGTATAATACTGCTTTATTTGTAAAAAGTTTTATGTATAAATGCATTTTTGTACTTGTTTCATTGGGTACTGCTAATAACTAATATTCTTATTTGCATTAGGATGTTTATGGACACTCCTGAAGATGAGAGAACCAAACTGATCAGCTGCCTGGGAGCTTTTAGACAGTTCTGGAGCAGTCTTTCCCAGGTTAACATTTGATTTGTTGCTTACATCTTTGTACTTTATATACTTTTTTTAATATAAGGATACCTTTTCTAGTAGACAGACACTTAAGCTATAAGGTCTGTGTCCAGTCATTCAGAATCTGGATTCAGACATGGCATAGTAAAGAATATAGGAAGACTTTGCAAGAAAGAAAAAAGGTAATTTTGAGATTTATAAGGTTATATGGTTGTTCAGCAAAGGTTGGTGGGTAGTGCAAATAAAGATAAACAAATAGAAGTGTAACAGTAAAGAAATAAACATTAAGAGGTAGTTTGTTACAGAATTTTTGGTAGAAGTGAATAAGTAGGTAAAAGAGAAAAAATAAAATAAGGTGGTTAAATAAAAAAATTGCCTTACAAAAGCTAGATACCTCCAGACACTGCTCCATAATTGGAGGCCTATTCATCTTTGGTTTCACTGAATTTGATTATAATTATGAAAGGGAAAAAAAGATGAAGAAAATTCTATTTTACTTTAGTCTGTGCTAACTTACTTGTGAAAACCAAAGTTGACTATGGAAATCAGTGGTTAAGCTAGGAAATGTTTCCTGTGCTGGACAACTGACCAACTTCTGCTGGACAAGTGAGCTTCAAAATAAGATCAAAAGACTTGCAGGAAAAACTATAGGTTGGGCAGCCAGATCACTTCTATCGATGTATAGTCCTGACCTTGTGTTAGTTTCATTTTTTCTTAGTAGGCTACTGTATCAGCTTTATAGTTTGTTTCACTGCCTGTAAATGCATTCTTTCTCCTCTCTATTGTTTTTTCAGGAGTCCCATGAGCAGTGCGTCCAGTGGATTGTAAGATTCATTCATAGCCAACATAGTCCTAAAAGAATTTCTTTTCTTTATGACTGCCTAGCAATGGCAGTAGAAACTGGACTTCTGCCACCCAGGTGAGCCATGTTGGAATAATGGATTAGATACATGGGAGGTGTTATATTGGAGGTATTTTTGCAGTGACATTGCACAGTTACTGCTGGAAAGCATGTGCTTATTATCTGCCATTCATTCTTGCATTGTCTTCTTCTGCTAGGATGGTTTGTGAATCTCTGATAAACTCTGATACACTTGAGTGGGAAAGGACTCAGCTGTGGGCATTGACATTTAAATTGGTTCGGAAGATTATTGGAGGTGTAGACTACAAGGTATCTTCCACTCATTCCTTTCTCTTTGCAAAGATGGTGTTTGTTACCTTTGTTTTTATGATTTTATCTCAGAGACATCCAATTTTTCTAAGTCTGCTTTTCTTAGAAAATAAAATTCAGTGAGCACTTTTAATTCTTTTTGATCTTTACCCTAAGAGATAATTTTTATTTACAGTGTAACTCTTCATACTATTTTCTCGGTTACAGTCCCTTTCCTCTATTTTCAGTTGCAAGTTAAATAGCCATAATGCAGTTGCAGAAGTGGTAAACCCTGGAAAAACTATCAAGCATTAATGCTGGAATTCTGTCATCTGCTTTAACCTCTGTTCCTACATAGCAAAAATGCTCCTGAAGGCTGAGTCCTTGTCATGGTACAGCTCCAACAGAAAGAGCAGGAAACCATGCATGTCTTGCAGAGAGTCGCCTCATTGCATTGTTGATCATGTTAGAGCAGAAAACATAACTTGTATTTGCAGCCAGAGCAACATTGTGCTCTGGCTGCATAGGGTTCGTAGGTTGGATGTCTCTGGATGCACATCAAAATACTAAATTACTTTCTGTTCTGGAGCATCCTAAGATGGAAAAGTTCCATAAGGAATGTATTAGTGTTAAATTTTAATGTAATCAGTATTAATATTCTCAGGAGCAGTTTGTCTTCTGACACTTAGCAGCAAGAACTAATTTCTGTCAAAATATTGTCTGACATATTGATGGTGTACTCTTTCTGCCAGAAATAAAGAGTATCTGGGAACGTTAGTTTCATGTGCTTTATTTCAGGGTGTGCGTGATCTGCTGAAAGTAATCCTAGAGAAAATCCTAACAATTCCAAACACTGTGAGCTCAGCTGTTGTACAGCAACTTTTAGCAGCAAGAGAGGTAACTATATAGATTTTATACCACTGTAGAGGAAGACAGGCCTCATTTTCTTGTTATTAGTGAGTTTCTGATGGTTGGGATAGCTCTGATTGTTGGTATAATTCAACAGAAAAGTCTTAGTCTTTGTGTTCTAATTCTTTACTATAATTGCAGTTTATGCAGTAAACAAAGTGCTTTTGGGGGATATTGTAAGTGTTAAAATCCCTGATAAGAGAGTCAGCCCCAATGCCTGACATGCCTAAGGAAAAATGTGTGGGATATAATAACGATTAGTAGCTTTTTCTTAGTGAATAAAAATAGTAATTGTTTGCAGTACTTTGTGGGCAGACATGGAGGCATGGTCTTAATTAGGCTCAAACAGTCTAACTTATGCTTGTACAATTAAAAATAGGCTTGAGAATGAAGTATCACTATCAGAATACAACTTAAGAAAAAGTATTTTAATTCTTGTATCTGTCAGAGTTGGCTGTCTCAGACTAGTAGACAGGTTACACATTAATTTACCCTATGCAGGGTCTTTTACACTGATGTATTTTTTTTTTAATAGGTGGTAGCCTACATCTTGGAAAGAAATGCTTGTTTGCTGCCTGCCTACTTTGCAGTTACAGAAATCAGAAAACTATATCCTGAAGGAAAACTTCCCCACTGGGTAATGATATGATATGAAATAATGTACCCTAGAATTTTGTTGCACACAGCACCTTCATTTTAAAACAAAGTGTATGTGAAAATTTAAAATCTGCTCAACAGTAAGCTCTGTGTTTAGTCACATAAATGAAGATACAGGCTTGATGTGATTGCAGCAGCAGCTCCATGAGTTCTTGTATGAAAATGATGACATAATTTTGACCTATGGTCTGGTGTTCAAAACTCTTGAAGCATTGAGTTGGTTTTGTTGAATATGTTTGAAATGCAGGTCATGCATACCTACCACTTTGTGCTTTCTCTGTGGCTTCAGTATAAGAAAAATCACTTTAATTATCTGACCAGTGTTTTCTATGTTTAAACTCAGTTATGCAGAGATATTTGGGGCTCTGGTGGGATGAAAATTGTCATTGTTTCTGAAAAATAACGTAGTATTAATCCAGTTTTTAATTTTGCATTCTATTAAAATAACTAGATGTTTGTAAAAGGGTAAAATCCCAACTCCCTTGTATTAATGGGAAAACTGTTACTGTCTTTTGAGAGAAGATTTAAAGTAGATTGTACTAATTTGGGTCATTTTTCTGTGTGGAATTGTTTTTGACTGGCAGAGATTTGTTATTAACAGAAATTACAGCTCATTTTAAATAATCTGTTTCTAAATGTTATGCATTAAAATAAGATAGTTTGCATAGTAGACAGCTCTTACATAAGCTCCTAATTGGGTGCAAATGGGGAAGAGTGCTTCCTGCACCTCCTTTCTAATGCCACATTTTTCATTTTGTGGTTTTCTGTTCCAGATGATTTTTCCAACTTTTTTAATAGGAAGTTAGTTATTTTAGTAGAATACTGTATATTTTATTAAAATGCATACATGTATATATTTTTAAGTCTTAAATATTCCTTATCAATGTCTGGAACTTAAACCCTAATTTTTTTCTCTTCTTCTCACCCAGTTACTAGGTAATTTAGTATCAGATTTTGTGGATACCTTCAGACCTACAGCAAGAATAAATTCTATTTGTGGTAAGAGAATGACTTAATGAATGACTTTAAAATAAAACAATTTATTTTGAGGGGTTTTTTTCTTAGAACCTTTTGGGACCTATATCATCTGAGCAAAATAATTCAGACCTTGTATTTCATGTAATACCTCTCTCCTTGTCAGTTTGTTCTCAGACTTGATTCCCTTCAGGTTTTGTTTTGAAGGGGTAAATTCATTGCTGAGATCAAAATAATTTTTTTCTACCTGATAGTAGTGGAAGTGTGCCAGTTGTTACATGGTCATATGGTTTGTAACTACAGGTCACTAGTAGAGTAGGAAAATTGTCGGTTTTCAGTGCCCAAGGATTTTGAGTTAATAAATATCCACTGAGATGTTAGTGTTGGAGTGTTTCAACTTCAGTTTCCGTTGGGGCTTTTGTAGCTGCTCAGGCTCTTCTCTGTTGTTGCAGGCTTCTGGGTGAATGTTTCCTAGTCCTGATGGGTACCTGTTCTACTTTTCTGTGAAAGAAATGCTCTTCTTCATTTATTGCTAGAAATACGATGGTCAAAATTTGGCTGCTTTAATGTATACCTGCTGCATTTTTCTTCAAAAGATAAAAATATCTTCTGTTTGCTTTGAGTAGTTTTAATAAGAGCTGCATTCGTTCTGAGCAATGTTTATTTTGATGGAACTTCTTTAGTGCAGAGATTAAAAATGTAAATTCACTTGTAATGCTCCTAAAGCATTTTGTTTCAGAAGCATCTAGTTATTTTTGCATTGAAAATGTGGCATAGCTTTTATTTGTGTGACTGACAGGGATCACGTTTTATTTTTTTCCCATGTGTATGTGTAAATGACCTGTATAGATACGATTGAAGGGAAGAAATAAATATTTGTTTACTTCTTGTTTTATCTGTTAATAATATGCCCAATTTGGATAATAGAAATCATGGAATTTGAACTGAAAGAGGCCAATACTGAGGCACCTAAATTTACATGCTGATATACAGGTTTGCTTGGGGCTCAGTTCAGATACTTATGTTTAAACAACTAAAATGAAGGCTAGTTGTCTAATCTACACTGACTAACAAGTGTAAATTTAGCCTACCAAACACACTTCTTGTGTTTTGGTCTCACTGGGCTGCACTGACTGAATTTACTGGATCTTCGCTGATTTTAATTGGAATGCACATGCTTGCATTTGACTGCTTTACTGAACACAGTCTTGCCCACAGGGTCAGTGTAGAGAACTTTGGTTTATAAGGCTGTTTTCTTTGTGCAAATGGTCAGCCTGCCAAAATAAAATCCCTAGGTCAAGCGATGGCAGGGGAACAGTATTCTGATAATATATAAAAGGTACTTTTTGATTGATATTTGCAAATATTTTTATTTTGGGGGTACCCAGTGTGAATAAATGGAGGTTTTACTGCTTAGGTATTTTATTAGCTGAAAATTGGTTAGAAAAATAAAATCAGTTTGAGGTGATCCTGTGGTAAAAAACCTTTAAACAGTGGAAATTTAAGGAGAGTAAAAAAGTGGCCAAGGCCAGTTTTTGCATCAAAATGATTAGGCAATGAGCCAGTTTCACTGCTTGAGAATTTATGTTTCATTGCATGTAGGTCGCTGTAGTCTCCTTCCTGTGGTAAATAACTCAGGTGCCATGTGTAACTCATGGAAGCTGGATCCTACAACCCTTCGTTTTCCTTTGAAAGGTCTCTTACCCTATGATAAGGTACGCCTTATTAAACTTCTTATTGAACCTGTTACATCCAGTAAAACAAAACTTTTATGTCATTAAAGCAGGCAAAAATTTCAACCGTGAATATCCATCTGTTTCAGTTAGTTTAACTTTGAAGGTGTAGACATTTTATATTTCAGTGATTTCAAGCTGTATACAGAGGACCTGGAAAGTAGTGTTTGGTATAACTGCTGTCCAGGATGCTGAAGAACATGAGACATAATTTAATGTGCTTTGTGGTTGTGTGCATGTGAGAGAGCAAGTGAGAGCAGAGAATTGGTTGGAAAATAGGCCAGACGGAAGAGAATGGGAAAGTAATTTCTTCTTTTCTGTGCTCTTCATTATTCCACTGGAAAGATAACTTACAATTCAAACTTAAATGCTTATTTGAACTTGAAACTCTGAATATGAAGTAGTGGTGTACTGGAAGAATTTAAAGGATAAAGGCAAAAATCCGTGTTGTCCTGCATCCCATTCACCATATCCTAGATGTCTAAGAAAGGAAATAAATACGGTATGTCTAGAGACAGTGCTCACAATCTACAGCCATTATCATTTTGTGTGTTTCCTGACACAGATGTGGTTTCTTTGTATTTAGTAAACCTTCGTCTCCCAAATACTTGTTTAGACTCTTTCTGAGTCCCTGTAAGCTTTTAGTACTCTCAACATTCCTTTGACAAGGAGTGCCACATTTCAGCTTCATGCGGCATGGGGAATCAGCTCCTTCCGTTTGTTTTGAACCCAGCTCTAGATAACATTTTTATTTTCTGTTGGAAGATGCAGTGAGCAGTTGTTTCATACCTGATTTCTTCACATCAGTCCTGATTTTTATGCATTTTGGTGCATTTCCTCAGTTGTCTTACCTTGTTTCCTTTGAGTTCAAGGCTGTTTCAAGAAGTGTACCATCCTTTTTTTGGTTGAAAGATGTTCTCTTACTTGGACTTCATAAAATCTGCCACTTCTTAAGAGCTATGATTATCTCCTCATTTCTTTTAGTTACCAGAGAGCAAGAGGATTTCCCAGATAATACATACCCACATAAATGAAACATTCATTCTTATACTGTTTATTCAGTTAAATGTAAGCTCAGTATTAAACATAATCTTGAGGCAGTATATGTTTGTATGTGATTGCTTGTTTCTTTTTCAAGGATCTGTTTGAGCCACAGACTGCTTTGTTGAGATATGTGCTGGAACAACCGTATTCCAGGGATATGGTCTGCAATATGCTAGGTCTGAATAAGCAGGTACTGTACTGTGCTCTAACACGTGATTTAATTCTGCATAGAATCTGCACTATTCTTTTTCTCTTTTCTTTGCTATAGCTAACTAAGCAAAACAGTTTAGGTACAGAGAGTGATTTTTTTTTTTATGAGATCATATTAGGTTAATTGGACACTGTTATTCCTATCATTTGTATATTGCTTTACGAATGTTAAATTGAAAAGTAGAGATTTAAAATATGATTTTTTTTTGCATTGCTTTTTTTTCCTATAAGGCCAGCCTCAAGTACACCTTTGACAGACAGTAGGAGACTGGTTATTGTTCATTGGTTTTTAAAGCGTTGTTGTACTCTGTTATATTGGAATGTTATGGTACTAGAATAGTTGAAAGCTGGGGTTTGTTTTGTTACATTTTTTCTTTTGAAACTGTAGAATGGGGGGGCTTAGTCTGACTTGGGGATCCTTGAGGCTGGCCTCATAGTCACTGTTTTGTCTTTTCTTTTTTTCTTCCTTTATTTTTGTTCTGTCCTGTCTTGTCCTGCCCATCCTCCAATGCTCTAGACCTTGAACATTGCTCAGGTATGTTCACAACCTTACTGTTGTATTGTGACTAACGATACGCTGGCCGCTTTGTAGCCACTGATTCCAGGTAGAGAATACATGTACACTCAGGGCTTGAAATTGGCAGGACCATTAGTCAAGGGCAAATTCTCACTACAATTCTCTAGACATATGAGAGATGTAGCAAAGAGCTGACAGTCAGTGGTCCTTTGATACTAAAATTTTTGTTGGAATGGACTGCTACCATTTGCCTTTATTTTACTTAGCTGGAATTTTCAGATGAGGAGAGATTTTTAGATCAACATTTCTTTCCTTAAGCTGGTGGAAAAAACATCCACTGGACTTAATTGTAAAAATATAAGGCTGTAAATATATAATTTAAAAAAAGAAAGGTTTACTAGAGGAATTGTCTTATTGTTAGGAAGCCTCTGTAAAGAACTTCCCAACAGGCAATTATAATATTCTCCAGTCTAGCTGAGAGAAGAGTAGTGCAGAATACCACACAAAAAGTAGTTCCCTAAAATTTTGGCTGCTCGTTGAAATGAATAAACAACTGAGCAAGTCAACCAAGTGGACTTCTGCTTGAAATTTGAAATTATGGGTATTATATTTATAGTTTATCCCTCATTACATCAATAATTGCCACACCTACTTTGAAAAAACAGTGTTTAAGATTTATAAAATAGCGTTGCTGTTTGCAATACTATAGTGAAGGTTGTGTCAGTGTTTCCATTTAAGAAACTTTTTTTAGGTTTGTAACTTGACTATAAAATTTACATGATCCTGAAACCTTGTGTACATTTCCCAATGTAGTGAAATACACCAGTGCATTTTCTGAACTGGGATAATGTTTTTGAATGCACAGATTCCTAGATCTTGGCTGACAGTACTCTGTGTTGTATATGACAATCTTTTGTACCTAGGACTTAAAGCAGCTGAAATGTTAAACCTTGGAATTGAGCTGCTAGGTTTACTGTTTAAATGAGTATTATTTGTGTGTCTTTTTGTGTCTACATTGAGTTGATATACCAAACTCTATCCATCTTGTAGCTGGTAAATAATACAAGATACAGACAAAAAATACATTGAACCCATTTTATTCTTCTAACTATGGATGGTCTGTCCTTTCATGTAAAAAAAAAAAGTTAAAAATGCTGGGGTTTAACTCCTACTTCACCGTCCTCTAAAAGTAATTGAAGAAATAAAATGTGTTAAATTATACTTTTTAAAATTTGTTTGCTAGTATAGGAATTCCTACACAAAGTTTCATCCTGGTGTGAACTTTTATGGCCAAGGAACAAACGTGAAGAATGTGGCTTATAAAGGAAATGCTGACAGAACATGAACTATAGCTGTGCTACTACAGTTACACCAGTATAAAGATGTTGAAAGTATGTGAGTTGAAAATACAGATAGAGGGGTGGGTGGTACAGTGGTATAGAAAAGGAAATATGTTCCATTTAAATGTTAATATGCTCTGCATAAAACTGTGGAAAACATTAAAATTTTACTTGTTTTTAGGCACAAATTACCTTTGTGTTATATTTCAATATATTAATGTAGTCACCTGACAAAAATAGCATGCTTTTCAGAAGTTGTGTAACTCTACCAATGCTTTCAGTAAAATGGCTGATAATCTTGTATTTTATTATTAGAGAAATAACCTGCAGAAGTTGAACTGTCACTATAATAGAAAACACTTAGAAATGCAAATAGTGCCAAGTTTGTTTCAGAATAAATATAGAAACACCTCAATGCAATGATCATTATTTATTTATGATCATTAATTATTTATGTGGAGTTGCTTGTGTGCCCTGTCAACTATTTACACAGATCCAGTTGCAGGATTGGAGCCTTCATTTGAATCTTTTGGCATCACAATCTAGGTATGGTTCAGCCAGATTTGTCCTAGTTCTCAAATATTCTTGAAGATGAACAACGAAATTTTGTGGTTCAGTCTTAACTAAACAGATCTGTGTTAGAAAACCGTTCACTCAAGCCATCTCTGAGTTGTGTAAAAATATACAAATCCAGCTGTCCTGTTAATCTTGCAGGGAGAAAAATGAAGGTAAAATTTCATATGTTTATAGATTCATGTGTTCCTTTCAGCACTCTTAAGTTTTCTTGTGAGATGAGGTTTTCCAACACCCTTATCAAGTATATGGTTTTAAGTCCAGATATAATAATATGGACTTGGAAATGTTTCTTTTGTTGGTGTCTGGGGACTCTTGAGTTTTTGCTACTGTGTATTTCTGTGTGGAACAAGACATAGTCTTGTATATCTCTTTGAATTGGTCGATAGGAAATAGAGATTTAAATTGTATTTTGTTCTGTATATTATCATGGTTTGCAGTTGAAATCTTACCTTAAGGGTCTTTTCCAACCTAAATGACTCAACAATTCTATGTCAATTTATATTCTTCTGCTAGCTGGAGTGTCAATTTCAATTCTTAGTTATTTTTTTAAATAATATTTTGAACTCTGTAACCATTTGGTTTTTTGGAAAAACAGTTTCGGATTAACAGTTCAGAGTGTTAGTGCACTGATACCACATTAAGATTTAGGTTAAGGGTCTTACAGGTGTTTTTTAAAATGGAACTAAAGTAATGTCTTAAGGACATGAACTCACTTCCGAGGTTTTGGTTTATATCTTTACCTTCTCTGTGTGTACAGAGTTGCGTGAAGAATAAAATGTCATTTTTGCTTGCATAGTTGCAGTTAGGATCTTGTTGCAGTCCTCTAATCAATCAAAACTTGTTATTTTGATTTCTGTGCTTTGGGGAATATTTGAGACAGGTGGTAATTCTCAGGTGTCTTGTTTCTGTAATGTAAAAATGTTTAATTAGCAGCTATTGTATTAATGATTTTGCTCTTTTAATATTTGGCTGGTCACTTTTTTAACTAGCAGTGGTAATCTGCAGCTTATCTTGTTAGTTATGCCTTACTCTGTGCAGGTGAAGTTGTGTTCTCTGCTAACTACAAACCAGGATCATTAGCATGGGGAGGCTGTTGTAAGCAGAACTGTGAAGTGAAAGGAATGACATAATGCAGTATTTAAAAATTGACTTCCACTTTTATTTTTAAAATTTCAGTTGATGCTGGGATCTTACTATCCAGTTTTACTGGTGATAACATGGCAAAGTGCCCAGTTTAAGGGATGTCATTTTTTTTAATATGTTTCTGATTGTAAGGGTGGGCATTGAGAACACTCAAGTATATGTTCCTTGTTGAAACTTACTCTCAGGGGAAACCTGAAAGTGGCTGCCAAACTTAGAAGAGATGATAGAATCAGGTATAATATACACTATAAGCTTTATGATTTTGTGTCCTCATAGCAGACAGTTTTAGAAAATGAAAGTGTGGGAGTAGTTCTGTTATGTTTTACCTACTTCAGGCATTTTGAATTGGACTTTTGGAGACACCATTTACTCTTGATTTGGTCTTTTGAGTCCATTTCTTAAGAATGAACTAAATGTTTTACATTTACTGAATGTTGTTTGTTTAAAATACTCAAAAGCTATCATAGCCATCAGCCAGCCTTACTGACACCTTAAAATATTTTAGTGGTAGCCATGCCCCTGCCCCACCCTTTGATACCCATCCTGTCTTGACACCTCAAAAAAAGAAGGAATTAAAAATTCAAACCCAAATTAAGAACAAGCCATCATCCAACTGAAGCTCTGATCCACTGAAAGAATTACCACTAGTCCATTAGGGGCTGGTCTTGAGAAATTTTACTGTCAAGTTGTCATGGAAGCAATTTTTTTCCCCCTGTATTTCTTCATGGTTTAATAATGTTTTCAATGAAATTATGTATTTTCAGATCTTTAAATGTTATTTTCAGAACAAAATGGAGAATGTGTTTGTACAACCAAATTGTAAAAAATTAGAGTCATGTTTACTTTAGGGGAAAAGCATTTTGATTTTGAATGCTGCATTTTTTCATACACAATCCAGAACAGCATTTGGAGGTTTTTTTGTTGTTCATTTTTGTTTTACTTAAGCCATGCCAAAACATGAATCCCTACTTATTTGTGAGGGTAATCAGCTCGCACCTATAATTTTATTCATCTCAGTCTATACTGAGATTTTCTTTCACTTATGAGAAATTAATAAAACAAGAGCCCAATCCTGTAAATTCCTCTGCAGGAGAGTATTTTATTTCCAAGGGTTCTGAAACTATAGATACAAAATCTTTGCAAAATATATATTCACTGAAAATACGGAAAAAAAAGTTGCCAGAAAATTGAATTAATTAGGATAGAATGTGATGTACTGCTGTTTTTGTGATGGAAAATAGTTTCTAAAGCAATGAAAGTGTGGTTTTCAGAATTAAAACTTGAATTCATTTTTTTATATTTCATGGCTCTTAAACTTTCCCCAGTCTTAGAATTATTCAGAATAGCAAAAATTCCTACTGGAAATTCTGGCTCTCTTTTTAACAGTAATATTTTTCCTGTTGTATTCTTTGAATAACTTCATTCCAAAT
Source organism: Cyanoderma ruficeps (assembly GCA_008694505.1). Lineage (NCBI taxonomy): Eukaryota > Metazoa > Chordata > Aves > Passeriformes > Timaliidae > Cyanoderma > Cyanoderma ruficeps. The sequence continues at coordinate 46,448,729 of VZDJ01007749.1, forward strand.
TAATGCGGCCTAACATGATTAGGCTTTTGGACATTAACCCAGTGCTTAGCAAACTATTAAATTTCAAGCCCTGTACATAATAGTTTTGCATGCTGGATTATAAACTAGTCTGTAGTGTTGTCTGTTGCACCCTGCTCTGCTTCATAATTAGTTGCTTTGGGAGGGGGAGAAAAATGAGCCACAAAAGACCCAAAGTGTTCTGAAGTGATGGTGCCAATTCTGCTCTCTGTAAACCTGTACCGTGGTTGGTCTGTGACAATGACATTGCGTACTGGGAGAAAAGGTATCATGCTTTCTGTCTTAGCTAGAGGTTTGTGTTAAGCATGCTTCAAGAAAGCACAGCTGGAATTGTAGCTTTCTGCAGTTTTGAGCTGGCAAAGAGCATGCAACAGGGGATGCTGTTCACTGTATTTTGTCAACTTTTCCAATTCTTGCATTCTATTTTTAATTGAAGAGAATCTCTTTTCTTTTCATAGCAAAAGACTACCATCAATGAAGGTAGAACAAGCATCTCCTTTCAGCATCTCTCTTTACTTTTATTATATCTTTATAGTAGCCTTTTTTTAGGCTGCCTGGCTAGTAAGTCAAAGAATTCATCTAAGGCATCCCTAAAATGTTTTATGAGTATCGGGGTGATCTTTTAAGACTCTTTACATACACCTTTTTGCCTCTAGAAAGGGATAATGCATTTTCATGATTAGTGTTTAAGCAGCTCTTCCTTTTCTTTTGTATCATAAAGTAATATTTTTTTTCTTTAAGGCTGCATTATGTTACAGGCATCAGGCCAGATAAAAAAATGAATAAATGTGACCATTCCTGAGTACAGATTGCTTTGAAACAAGCAGGTTAGATTATTTCTAAAGTGCTAGCACTTTCTGAAATAAGGTAAATTCTCCATGGTTTTTTTTTCCTTAGTTATAGTAGTTATGTGAGTGTAACAATGCAAATGCAGGCTAATAACAAGAAGTTGTTGCACTGAAGGTCTTGTAACATGTGACATTATACTTGGTAGTCTTGAACTGCAGATTTATGGTCTGAGTTCCAAATTACTGGTAGTGGACCTGTTTTACATACATCTGTTCTGACAGAATATATCTGAATGTATAATGCATTCCTTTCTTGATCATTATTAAAAATCATCAGAGATGGTGTGTATTTTAAATTATTTCTGGGTTTGCATAGCTCAGTGTGAAGACCATGGCAGTCTAACATCCGAGGGGCTCCTCACTCTGATGTGTAATTTCTGTTCTATTTACAGTATGTAGAACACACCACTGAATAATTTTCAAATATTTTTGATGTTGTAACCTGTGGTGCTGTGTCAATAGGACAGCATGTAGTTATAGGGGTATTAACCAGGTGTTAATTCTGCTGCTAGATGCAGGCAGTAGGTGAACCCAATATGAGAGTAAAAAAGAGAATAGCCATCAGATACCTTCATCATGTATTGGGATGTTTCCTCTGAATTTGATGGTATAATTGGTACATTTTCTTTATGGTGATCCCTACTTTTGAAGTGGCCTTAACGAAGAAAAGAAGGAATGGAAAAAAAACCCAGCAAAAAAAACCCAAACCAAAGAAAAGAACCCCCACCTATGTGTTTAAAGCATGGGCTTTGTTTTCTGTGAGTGTGAGATCAGAGAAATAGCATTCTGCCTGAATTTGTAAATTCTGCCTGAACAGCAAAAAAAACAAAAAAACCCCCAGATGTTATCTCTGCATTGATGAGCTGTGTTTTGGAACTGAGTAGGGAATTATGGAATACATGATAAAATGTACAAATCGTTGTGACCTGTAACATAGTGCAGCTTTAATATACTGGCTTATCCTTAACTTAAGTTCAGACTTCATCTCATGCTTCCCAGCCTTCTGTCAAAATACTGTGCTATAACTGCAACTGTGCAAGTTCTGGAGTTAATGGCAAGGCTTTTGGAATACTGTATCTGATCTCTGCCTTACAGCACAAGCAACGTTGCCCTGTGCTGGAGGACCAGCTGGTGGACCTTGTGGTGTATGCCATGGAACGGTCTGAGACTGAAGAGAAGTTTGATGATGGTGGAACCAGTCAGCTTCTGTGGCAGCATCTCTCCAGCCAGCTCATTTTCTTTGTGCTCTTTCAGTTTGCAAGTTTTCCTCATATGGTCCTGTCACTCCATCAAAAGGTAAATTGTTTGTATCGCTCCCACACGGTAAGAGGGATTTAAAAAACAAAACCATTATTTTTTTTTAAAAGTGTCACTTAACCCTTCAAGAAGTACCTTATGTGTAAGAATTAATTAAATTTTAATCACTGTTCTCTCTAGAAGTCGAATTCTCAAGTTACGGTGCTGTGAGCTAGCTGTGTTCTTAGTGTATTCAGTTACAGGATGTTGCATTTTATTTGGATTCAAAGTGGGCTAATAACTACAATAAAGAGATAAACTGGCATAATTCAGAACATCTAAGTACTGTGCTGTTGCATCCAATTTACAAACGAGTTTTGAATGCCCTGTTCTATTTGTAGACTAAAAAAGCATGCCGTGCAAATGGGTGTAGGAACTTCCTGTTTGTCTAATCAATCTACTCGAGCAAAGGTAGTTTGTCCAATTATGGTGATAACTGTCAATCACAGTCCCAAGTTATTTTTACTTCCTAGTATAATTCCATTGAAACTGGTAATAGTCTTTGCCCTTTTCTCTGGTGCTTGGAGTTACAGTTCTAAGGGTTGTGATGCCAGTCCTCCATTAGAAGGGAAAGGAGGGGTTGCAGTCAGCCAGCAGCATCCTGAGCCCTTTGCTGAGAGAGCTGTATCCCATTGGGGGTATTGTAGGGATGTTCTTTTTCCTCACTGTAGGATCAGCTTGTGGCTATTTAGAGGCAGTTTCCAACACCCCCAACACATTGCTCCGTCCTCATTTGTCCACAGTTCCATGTTGCATAAAAATTTACTTTGTATGTCGTGTTCCACTTGTGATGGATTGTTGTCCTCTGCTCTTTTGTTTTCCCTGAAATTAGTTTTACAGGAGCTGTATTCCTATAATTACTGTTAATAAACACTTGGAACAGTAGGCATTATACAACACAGTTGCACAAATGTAGTATGAAACTACAGCAAGCAAGATAAGAGTGGAATGTTAGTTGTTAGAGAGTTGCTGTTACAAATAAAGAAGTTAATTAACAAACAAACCCACGTGAGTCCAGATGAAGCAAACTGAAGTTGTTCTGGCTCAGGGACTTCCTTTCTAGGAGTATATAAAACCTGTGGCCTGATGCTAGCAATGGCAATACTGTACTTCACTACAGGGCTACAAGGGGACAATTTAAGACCAATATTTAAGTGTTGCTAGTTTTTCAAAGCGGTGATCCTCAGGAGTTGAATGCATTTTAGATCTTACCATTAATTTTTGTGGCTGTCACAGAGTCCGTTCATGTGTTACAACTAATGTACTTATTTCCCTTCTTTCTGAAAACAATGTATGTTTCTGCCTAAATCCTACTGTTTTAGGACTGTTTTAGTCAGTGCTTCCACTTTTAAAAGAATCTTTACAGTGATTTTTCCTCTGCATGCGGTATTTGTCTGTTACTGAGTGTTCTTGACAGTTGGCAGGCCGTGGTCTCATTAAGGGGAGAGACCACCTGATGTGGGTGCTACTCCAGTTCATCTCTGGCAGCATCCAGAAGAATGCACTGGCTGACTTCCTCCCAGTTATGAAGCTGTTTGACCTCCTGTATCCTGAGAAAGAAGTAAGTCTCTGATATTAAAAGTTTTATTTTTATTTCAACTTGGGACCTCCATATTACTGTCCTTCTTGAATCACTCTTACAACAGTGTGCTGCATAGTTGGAGGGCTGTTGTTACATCTGGACTGAAACAGAATAGTACTTTAAATTCATTCTGCTGGAGCAAATCAAATGAAATCATGTCTGTGCTTTGTACATTCCTCTAGAGTTAAGGTTCCTGAGGAAGGGGCACTTAGACAAAGTTCTTAAACTTTGTATCTGGCAGGACTGTCAGAATTTGATTGCTTACTCTTTCCATAGTGCTTTTTTCTTTGGGTGAATGGATAGAATAATGCAAGTGTGTGATATATCAAACTCATATGTAACAATTTTTCCCCCATTACATTAGTTTTGACCCACAGAAATTGTTCAGTTTGTGTCAGGAGTTTTCAATTGCATTCGTCAGCATCAAATATGGGAAGAGCAATAGGACTGTTTACTTCAGCTGTAGTGATGGCTCCAAGTTACACTTACTGAAAGTCTTTGTTTGACTAGTGCTTTTTAAGTGCTACAGTTTAGGTGCTTGTAAAACTGAATCCTAGGAAGCATTTTTTTTTTAAGATTCAGTTTCACAAGCACTTAAAATGTTATCTCTGGCTGTTCTTAAGAGGATTTGCCTTGCTGTCATGGTGATGATGTATTGGTGCTGTCTCACCTGTGCTGTCAGTGGTGTTTGTGCAGCAGTAATTGTATCAAAGGGAAAGAAATGTGGACGTTGGTAAAAGGGGAGAGCCTGAGTTCCTTTTCCAATGGCAGTACTGTCACTAAGTCTGGATTCAAAACTTTTTAATTTTGGGTTATATCTGTACCTTTTCATGAGAAATGTATTAATGTTTAAGGATTAACTGTGATGCTGAACAATTCAGATTTTTCAGAAAATACTGTCGAACCCCTGAGTACCTGCTATGGAAGCAGATACCATAACTGGTTTCTGAATAACGTGTAAGTGTGAGGCTGAGAGAAAAAAGCATATGCTTTGTAACTGTGTCTGGAAACTGTATACTCTTAAGCATGAATTTCCTTTTGCCAAGGTCTTAGATCATTTGTTTCATTTGGGTGTTTTTCAGAATAATTACTGAGGTGCAGGTCTCTTCTGTAGCTCTTGATTTAAAATTACAAACACTGATGAAGGTGGAATGTGTTCTTTAAAAATGTTCCTTATGGTGTAGCAAGTCAGAAAAAAGAAAAACCTGATCTTGTGACTACTGACTATCTAAGTTGGCATTTTGCACATTAATCCATGTGGTATGTGACATTCATGTGTTCTTTCTTTAGTATATTCCTGTACCTGACATTAACAAACCTCAGTCAACTCACGCTTTTGCAATGACCTGCATTTGGATTCATCTGAACCGGAAGGCCCATAGTGACAACTCCAAGTTGCAGATTCCCATTCCTCATTCTCTTAAACTTCACCATGAGTGAGTGTGGAGGTTTTGTTATGTTTTGATTTGTGTTTAGTCATAGTGAAATAGGCAGTCCCAAGTCTGTATTCAGAATGTGTTGTGTGATGGGATGCTGTATAAAGTTTGTCAATAGAGTGACTTCAAAGTCTTTCAGAAAGACAGAGCTCAGACTCAAAATATTTCATAAAAAGTGAAATGCTGTTATCCAGCTAGTGGAAATGATACATTTTATCTCAGAATAATATCTTCATTACATAGAAAATCTGAAAGTAGATGGGCAATTTTGTTTTGTTACGCTGTGGTTTGGAAAGTGTGGATAGGCAGTACAATTGGTTAAGTTTTTGTCTGGAAAGGTGATTTTTTTCCTGAGGTATTTCTCCAATGTAGAAAAATCATAACATGGTGAAACTGTGGCACAAGAAGTAGTTGTTTTGATGTGGTGTAATTAATAACTGTTTTGAATTTTTTCTACTATTTTATAGTGGGTTTTTTGACTGAGATTGTTGTAGCTGTATTCCTGGAATGCATGTATATTCTTTCTGCTTAATGTTTAATCTTTTTGGTACACAGGTTTTTGCAACAGAGCTTAAGGAATAAAAGCTTACAGATGAATGACTACAAAATTGCCTTGTTGTGCAATGCTTACTCAACCAATTCAGAGTGTTTCACTTTGCCAATGGGTGTTCTAGTAGAGACTATTTATGGAAATGGTAACATGAGGACACCTCTTCCAGGGACTAATTGCATGGCATCAGGGTCTATCACCCCATTGCCAATGAACCTCTTGGACTCGCTCACAGTTCATGCCAAAATGAGGTACAGTATATGCAGCTGGCTTTTTTTTAACCTGTAAATCTGTGTGTAGCTGATTATCATCAGAAAGGCTTTTTGTGGCTGGACATGTCATATATAGATCTATTCATTTTTTTGAAAAATGTGTTATATTTCATGTCCATGTTTTTGGTTCTAAAACACTTTCTGTCTTTCCTCAGTCTGATTCACAGCATAGCTACAAGGGTAATTAAGCTGGCTCATGCAAAATCTAGTGTGGCCTTGGCTCCTGCTCTGGTGGAAACCTATAGTCGCCTGTTGGTTTATATGGAAATAGAATCCTTGGGCATCAAAGGCTTTATCAGTAAGAAAGAAAACCTCTTTTTCCCCTCCTTTCTTTCTGTTAAGTAGTATTTTAGTTTAATGGCAACTGGAGACCATAGTAAAACTGAAAATATAATGATGCAGCATGTATGAATTAGTTTAATGTGAAATAAACTGTGAAAATTGTCTTAGTGCTGCAGTAAATTCCAGACCAGTTGTGCTGCTGTCCTTTAATGCCATTACTTGTATGGCCAGGACCTTTCCAGTTGTGTTGTATTGTGTAAAAGCATGCTTAATGGAAAAGCCTAAGCAGAGTTGTTTTGAGACGTACAGAATACTTAATTGCTCTTGTTAAAATAATTTGCATATCTTCTGTATGTGTTAGTTCAAAAGATCATTGAGCTCTGTGCATTTACAGGGTCTTCAGACAGCCCTTGCACATATCCTTTTTTGGAAGTAATACACTTTACAAATTAAATATCTGACTTACAGCCTAAGAAAACCTGTGCACTCTGTAGTTGTATTTCAAGGTGTGATCAGTTGTAAAACTTACTTTACAAATTTCTTTTCATAAGGTCAGCTCCTGCCAACAGTGTTCAAATCCCATGCATGGGGAATTTTGCATACTCTGCTGGAAATGTTTAGCTATCGGATGCATCACATCCAGCCTCATTACAGAGTCCAGCTCCTCAGCCATCTTCATTCCTTGGCTGCTGTGCCACAGACTAATCAGAACCAGCTTCATCTCTGGTGAGTGACGTTTGCCATATTGTCCATAATCTTTCAGATTCCTTCTTGTTGAGAGGTGCATGAGAACTGTTCAAATGGCACTTCCCAGTCTTACTTCTGTGACTAACTTGTTTTGGGGTGTCTCAGCAGTGCAGTTGGATGTTAGCAGTAGTGCTCTGCAGAGATGCATGAGGCAGCATCCTGCACACACGTGGCAGCGGTGTCATGAGTCAGCACACAGCACGTGCAGCAGATCTGTCATGTCCAGAAATGCTTCTTGCATGGCAGGTAGAGGGCAATGCCTGCTTCTTGTAGTTAGTGCTTGGCTTGTCTGCCAGTGACACTGTGCTTGCTTCCTTCTGTACAGGGTGTTTAATTCCCTTACAAGAGTTAAGTTGGTTCCGCTTAATTCTTATGTGAGGTTGATTCTCAGTCAGATCAGAGAATTAATCTGGTTCACCCTGCAAGTGAAAAGGAGTTGTGCAAAGCTGTGGTGACTGTGTGTGAACCTGAGTGGAGTCCTTCATGTGTGTGTCATGAGAACCTAAAACAGTGGCCAGTTTGAATACGAGAAAGGTGACAAAGCTGGTTAGAGAACGCCTAGAAAAGTTATGCAGGTAATTCCAGGCAAAAGCTTTGAGTTTGCCTTACTGTTAATGAAGTTGAAGAGCATGAGATTCAGTTTCTATGTAGAATCTGGGGCTTGTTGTCAAAAAGTTGGGGGAAATAGTGTCCATTCACTCTTAGAGTACAATAAATCTTGTGGAAGTAAGTGAGACAGAGTAACTTCATTATTACCAGTTCATATAGAGAAAGTCTAATTGTACAGTAAATTCATAGATTCATGGAATGGTTTGCTTTGGAAGGGACCTTAAAGGATCATCCAGTTCCAACTCTTTTGCCATGGGCAGGGAAGCCTTCCACTGGATCAGGCTTCTCAATTTCATAGTCCAAATTCAAATTGCGTTGTTGCTTATCCTCTACAAAGCATAAAGAAAACAGTTAAAGACAACTTTCTCCCTAAATTCAAGGCCTTGATCTTGTTATTGACCTCAATCTTGCGTTGTCATCTTAGTCTGTAAAATACAGATGTTAGTCAAATTTAATGAGCACTGCATGCAACTGGAATAAACTAAACTATGGCTTTGGCATTTCAAAGACACAATGTTATAAAAATCTTTCCAATGATTTCAAACTAACTGGTGTGAAAAGTGCTTCCAACTAAAGCACTGGAAATTGAAGTGCTTTTAATCAAAATACTTCCTCAACTTCCTAATTTCTTTAATAAGGACAATTTAGTGCTGTCTACTTGAAGATGGAGTTAGCTTTGAAGCTTCCTATGTATTATTCATGCCTGTTTTATTTTGGTTTTGCATATATTTATTTATCTTCTTTAGATGAAGGATGTGCAAAAAATAATAATGAGGGGCTCTAATTTGGAGAGGCCTGAGGCTCTTCTTCAGGGTCTCTGCACTTGAAATGTTTGCTAAATCTACTTTGGAGTGCTTTATTTGAAAATAAGATACTGAAACAGTTGATTAAACAGTAGAAAAAGTAAATTTTTTCCAAAGGTTAAGAACATCATTTTTAAAACAAAATGTTTCTGTATTATTTGAAGTAGTAAATGGAGGGGAAAATAGCTATTTTTGGAATCTTAGAAGCATCAGCATAAGTATTACTTGCTAACTGGACTGTTTCCTTCTTTCAGTGTGGAGAGTACTGCTCTAAGGCTCATCACAGCTTTGGGCAGCTCCGAAGTGCAGCCGCAGTTCACACGGTTCCTCAATGATCCCAAAACAGTCCTTTCTGCAGAATCAGAAGAACTCAACAGGGCTTTGATCTTAACTCTGGCAAGGGCAACACATGTGACAGGTAATAGCAGCACATCCCAGCAGAAGCTGTAGTCAAACCATTTCTCTAAAGCACTGTTCAAAAGAGTGTAATGGAAATGACCTAGTCATAAAACATATCCCATGCACTTCTGGTTTTGAAAAAAGTGTAATTTTAATTTCCAACTAGTTGTATTTAGGCAAAAAGCTATTATTGAAGCAGTAGTAAAATGAGTAAAGTGAGACATTCTTTCAAAGTTTATTCAGAGGTACAGTGTGACTGGGGTTTAGAGGTTTTTTTAGTGTCTTGTTTTGAGTTTCATTATTTTAAATCTAAATGTTTGCATTGATTACTGATGCATGCTGTTTAAATAGGATGAAATACTCACAGCAACTGTGCTGCTCATGTGAAAGCCACCCCCTCTATAGTTTGCATTTAAGAAAAAGTACTCTGAATTTTGGGTTTCTTTTTTTTGAGAAGGGAAAAACGAAAGCTTTCATTGCTTCTTTTAATGTTGAAACAGTGTGCAGTGACATGGATCAGGTTTTTGATAGCTTTGAGGGAGTTTTCTCTCTCTTTTTTATGGTTCTAGTCTGCAGACTCACTGGAGAGTTAGAACAACTGGTTCACAAAGACTGGTGGAGGTGATTTGAAAGAGAAAAGACTTCTATGTGTTGGTTTCTTTTTTTTTTTTTTAACCATTTCTCAACCTTTGATGAAATCAGCCCGAGGGCTGGGGGAATGAGGCATTCATTTCTACAGCTTAATTGGGGTGGGTCTTCTGAGCAGCCTTTTTGAAGCAATATAAAATGGCATCTGGCAATTCTGTCATCACTTTCTTCCTTAGGATTTTTTTTCTGAAAGTCTAATCAGCAGAAGCTTGTTTTAGTTACATTACAGGAAATTGAATATAAAATGTTAAAATCATGATTGCTTTATTTCTAGCTCAAACCTTATAAATAATTTTCTTATTAATAGCATAAAAAAGGTAATATCCGGCATCTTTTATAGAGCAAATAAAGTCAAAGAAAGGGCTGGGAGAAGTCAGTCAAAAAAAGGAAACTGTGCTGGACCAGAAGAGCCTTGATGTGTATGATGACAAACAATACCAGTACCAATAAGAAATGGTTTTGTGTGAAATTCTAATACCATCGATCCATTTTCTAGACTTTTTCACAGGGTCTGATTCAATTCAGGGAACTTGGTGCAAGGACATACTGCAGACTATCATGAGTTTCACTCCGCATAACTGGGCATCACATACACTAAGCTGTTTTCCAGCTCCTCTGCAGGTAATAGTTTAAACATGGATACTTTACAATTGGAAATACAGTGAGTTTATTCTCTTAACAGGATCCTTTGCCTTTTGTGGGTTGGTGACATTCTTCCCCTGTCTAGACTGCATTAATCTCAAGTCCCTAAAGAATGCAACGTGATTATAACATTGCCATTTCTTTAGAAATGTGTTAGCTACATTCCCCTTGTGTATTCTATTTCTAATTGTGTCACATTTGGTCAACTGATTCTTCTGGTGCAAGGTAGATCAAATGGTTTAAAAATTAAAAAATAAAATGTTGGAAAAGCCATTTTTTCTTGTGGCAGTTTGTCACGTGGCTTTGTTAATGACAGAAGTCACTGTGGTATCACAGTGAAATAACAACCCTCCTTAGTAGGTTGTGTGATGCAAGAAGTAGGAACCCATACAGGTTTGCTAAATCAGGCAAAACTGTCATGTTCAAATGTTTTACTGTAGGCTCTCAGTCACACCACAGCCTGCTTTTTTCAGGTGTTCTTCAAGCAGAACAACGTGCCTCAGGAAAGCCGTTTTAATCTGAAGAAGAATGTGGAAGAAGAATACCGGAAGTGGAAGTCAATGACCAGTGAGAATGAAATAATCACACACTTCTCTGCTCAAGGGTCATCCCCGCTTTTCCTTTGTCTCCTGTGGAAGATGTTGTTAGACACTGATCACATTAATCAAATTGGTTACAGGTGAGATTAAAAAGTGCTATTTCAAAGTTACTAAGCAGCATTCTCAGTTCTGAGGACATAGGCCTTGTGCATTAACAGCTTGTTCTTGAAATTAATTTGGAGCATGCATAGCATGGAAAAAGAGAGTGGAGCTAGGTAGTAGCCAGCATGCCATAATAATTGTGCAGTGTTTAAGACTGGTCCCACCATGCAGGGATCTGCAATGCACATTTTTCCTGGTGAGAAACAAGAATGTGAGGTGTTCGAATTAAGCAGTTTGCTTGTAATAGCAGTGTTTCAGGCAATCTGAAAGAGTAAACAGAAAATCTAAAGCATTTATTTACTTAGCCTTTATACATGAGTAAAGGCCAAATATTTCTTTGAAAAACAAATGTTGGGTTAAGATGAAAATTCATTACAGAAGTAGTAATCATCTGATTTTTTAAATCTTTTTCCTGGTAGAAATAGCATCAATTCCAGCTGTGAAAAATAGATTTATTTCTTTTCAGTCCTTCCTAGGTATGCTGAAGTAGTATTTATGATATTGTGTGTTACTTTTGTCTGCAGTTAGGAAATTGTTTATAGTGCTGTGGCTGTATTAAAGTGCATTGCATAGAAAAATAAAGCCGAGTTGCAGAAGATTGTCCTCAGAGGTATATAACTAAAATTGCAGAAGTAAAGCGTGGGTTCTGGGCAGAATACTGCAGATGAAATTGTTGAGAAGCATTTCTCCTGATTGGTATGGGGTGTTTTGCTTTGCTTTGGCATTTCCTTCAGTTAATTTAATAAGAGGGAAGGAAATTTGTCTTTTTTTACTTTTTGTTCAAGAGAATTGTGTTAAAAACTACTTACTCATATCAGATAGATATGCATTAGGAACTGTAACAATTTCTTGCTGCTTATTTTTTTCTTCCCTTCTAGAGTGTTAGAAAGAATTGGGGCCAGAGCTCTTGTGGCACATGTCAGGACATTTGCAGATTTCTTGGTGTATGAATTCTCTACATCTGCAGGAGGACAGCAGCTCAATAAATGTATTGAGATTCTCAATGACATGGTGTGGAAATACAATATTGTAACACTGGATAGGTTGATACTCTGTTTGGTAAGTATCTCTTCAGAAGATCAGATAACAGTTCATGCAGTCTTGCCTTCTGACTCATATTTTAGGAGCAATCTTTTAAAAATGGTGGTCTAAATAGTGACTATTTACTAAGTCATCAAGTAAATTGCTTCTTTAAGCAACATAAAATCCCAACTCTTACAGTTCTCTGAATCTTCAGGGAAGCATTTCTTGGTTATTTAATGGCAGCCACTGAACTGGTATTACTAAATGTTGTGATTGGTGGTTTGGGTCTCTGACCTCAGAGCCGTGCAGTTATTTGGGCTCTGCAGAGGGACCTGGCCAGGCTGGATCCATGGGCTGAGCCCAGTTGTCTGAAGTTCAGCAAGGCTGCTTGAGTCACAGCCCCGTGCAGTGCTGCAGGCTGGGCAGTTCTGGGTCCCTCACTGCAAGACTGACATTGAGCATGTCCAGAGAAGGGCAGCAGAGCTGGTGAAGGGTCCGGAGCACAAATCTTGAGGAGCAGCTGAGGGAGCTGAGGGTGTTTAGCCTGGAGAAAAGGAAGCTCAGGGGGGACCTTATCACTCACTACAGCTTCCTGAAAGGAGGGTGTAGCCAGGTGAGCGTCAGTCTCTTCTCCCATAGAACTGACAGGCAGTAGGACAAGAGGAAACAGCATCAAGTTGTGCTGGATTGGATATTAAGAAAAATATCTCCACTGAAAGAGTTGTCAAGTGTTGGGACAGGCTGCCAAGGGATGTAGTTTAGTCACCATCCCTGGAGATACTTAAAAGTTGTGTAGGTGTGGCACTTCAGGACATGGTTTAGTAGCACTGCTCAGTTGATGGTTGGACTCAATGATCCTAAAGGTCTTTTCTACCCTAAATGATTCTGTGGTTGTACGATTCCTGCAGCTTTAAAAGGTAGGTAGGATATGGCATGCTGTTCATTCATTCAGAAGCATATGGAAAATCTTGTACCCGTTAGAGTAGGCTTTCTTCCTTAGAAATCAGCCTCTTTCATCATAATAGTAAGACAGAAATGGCATTCTCTTGCTTTTTGTGTTATCCTATAAAATAAAGCAATATTCACTTAGAGAGAACTACATTTGCATTCAGTAATTGTCCTTCAATTTTCAATCTCATCTCAATGTAAATGGTTGGTTGTTAGAATTCTGATTTGCTTTTCAACTGAAGTCCAATTATGCCAGTGTGGCCAGAGGTTAAAAGCAATCTTAACTTCATTGTCACTTAATTGGTTATTTTCAATAAGAAAACTGACAGATAAAAGAGAGCTAGAATTCCTGGAGAAAGTCCTGTCACTGGGGAGTCTGTAAGACCTGCCCATGGAACAAAATATGGGGTAGGGATTGAACCTGCCTTTTTTTAATGTCTTCACTTGAAAAATAGAGTTGAAAGACCAAATATTCACTGTGAATTTGTGTGCAGATGGAGCAAATTGGGCTGCCATGTTTTGGGGCTTTAGAGCAGACAGCAGTGTCAACTGTGATTTCATGTTATCTGATCTGTTTCATTTAAGGCTATGCGTAGTCATGAAGGAAACGAAGCTCAAGTTTGTTACTTCATAATCCAGTTACTCCTACTGAAGCCTAATGATTTCAGAAACAGAGTGAGTGATTTTGTGAAGGAGAATTCTCCCGAGCACTGGCTGCAGAATGACTGGCATACAAAGCATATGAGTTACCACAAGGTATCACAGCTAGTAATACTCTTTTATTGCAATAATTTCTGTGGAAATTACATCAGCCGTTGTTTACAGGACAGCTTTATCAATTTTTGGACTTGCCTAATAAGCTGTAATTTGTTTGGGCTAGTATGAAAATAATAAATCACTCTATGTAATGACCTTGAAATTATAATGCAGTAATATTCAAAGATAGAAGAGCTTAAGAATTGGGTGGATGTTCATTCTTGCTCATCTAAATCAAATAATTTTAAGATCTTGGTTATACTGAAATTCACTTAGAACAGAGATTTTGTGCACCAGGGAGAAGGTATTTTGTCTGGTGTTTCATAACTATACCAATAGTTAAACCTACATTTTCTTCTAATTATTAAAACTTCTTCCATCTTCTGTGTGACAAGAACATAATAGCCTGATATGTTAGGAAAGAGAATTGCTGAGATTTTAATGCTCCTGTAAACATACTGGTTTCTGCTGGCTAGAGAAGGATGTGCCAATGAGCTGTTCTGTCAAAAAATAAACACTGAGATGGAACAGGTACAAACAAACTGTCATGTAGCTCAATATATGCCATCTTGTTTGATCCAGGAGCTGCTTGGTCTGTATTAGCCCTCTGACTCGGCTGTACAGTGTTTTGACAGTGCCTAAAAGTGTAAGGTAGCAGGGAAGCAAATGAGCCTGGGAAGTGCTCTGACACGGCTGCACAGTCACTACACCCAACTCAGCATATAAAATTTTAGTCACAGGTAAACCCTAAGTTCAGGCCCTTAGCAGTAGCCATCTGTTATTTGAGTACACTACAGTTCTTTCCCAGGGAATTATTTCATTCATGATATTTCTAGTGTTCTAATTTAGAATATGATGCAGAAACTTCCAGTAGTGCTGATTTCCCCTAGGTTTTCTCTTCAGGTACGTGACAAAGGACACTTTAGCACTGGCTGCTTTCAGCTTTGCTTTGGAAATCTTAATGTTCTTTTATGCCCATTTGGAATGGTGGTGAAACTTTGTTCTGGATTTTTTTTTGAAGATATTATCTGCTATTCTAATAGCCAATCTAAGTCATAGTTCAGTTTTCTTCAGTAAGCTTGCAGTAAGCTTCACTCAGTTAAAATGTGATAAAGAGGGTTCTGAAGTGTCTTTTTAAAGCAATGTAGATACTGAATGTTTAATCCATTACTTACAAAGAAAGGGATTTTGATTTTGGTGGATTTCTTTCCTTCCAGAAATACCCTGAAAAGCTGTATTTTGAAGGCTTGGCAGAGCAAGTGAATCCCCCAGTTCAGATCCAGCCCCAGTACTTACCAATTTATTTTGGAAATGTATGCCTGCGCTTCCTGCCAGTGTTTGACATTGTAATTCATAGATTTCTGGAATTGCTTCCAGTGTCCAAATCACTAGAAACTTTATTGGATCATCTGGGAGGTTTATACAAATTCCATGGTAAGTTATCCATGAATGCAGTCGGGTATATTCCTGTTGTGATCACTATGTCCTCTTCACCTCTCTCATTCATAATGTTCCTTTATTAGCACAGCAGTGCTTTATTCCTTTCCCGTTCTGTACATTTACACAGAGAAATTCATTTCCTATTTAGTGAATTTCAGCTTACTAACAGTGAACTTATTTTTGTTTAGGTATCTCTTGCTAATTGGTGTTTCCTTCACACCTTTCCCTTCCATTCCTTTCTAGCAGTAAATACTTGGACCTGCATCCTAACAAACTTTCTGTTACCAAGACTGAAATAATTGAAAAGCAGTTCCTCTCTCTATTGTTACTTAAGATTCAAATAACTTGACATGATACTTAAATACTTTTAGAGATGCACTTTTATAATAATTTTTATAGGTGTCATAGCTATCTTATGCTCAGACAATTTACAATACTCTACTGTGATTTCATACCTGGATTATTCTTCCCTAATACCTTGTATATGAAGAGTTCATTTAATCAGTTTACTTACAACTATGTTAATACTACCATTAAGTTGTGAACTGTTAGTAATACTGACCTTCTTTGTTCCACTTCTTTTGTTCTGCACAAGCACTGAAATATGTACAAGATAAAGAAAAATCAGTTTTGTACAGTATATTGAAATAAAGAACGTGAATCAATTCCTTATGTGCCATTTTTAAATAAATGCAACTTAGTCTTGTAGGGCTCTTGATTTCAGTTTTGTTTGCCACAAATAGTGATGCTGGTAGTTATTTCTGGTGTTTATTGTTTCCTCTTTCTCCTTGGCAGACCGGCCAGTGACCTACCTGTACAACACTCTTCATTATTATGAGGGGCATCTGAGAGAGCGCACAAACCTCAAGAGAAAACTCGTTCATGCCATAATTGGCTCTCTCAAAGATAATCGGCCACTAGGCTGGTGTCTGAGTGATACTTACCTCAAATGTGCCATGAATCCCCGAGAAGAGAATCCATGGGTTCCTGATGATGCTTACTATTGCAAGCTCATTGGAAGACTAGTAGACAATATCCTTCTAAAAGCTGGCTTTAAGTAAGCTGTGACAATGTCTTACAGCTTCATTTCATCAAAATATGAAGTTCAATTTCTTTATTATTGTAAACAGGGATATGCTGCCCTAGTAGACATCTGAAAAGGTATGGTGAAAGTAAAGTACAGTACAGCTGTATAAATATTTCACTGTTTAAACATCACTTAGAAATACAACTACTGATGTTTGTGCTTTCTGAACTGAATTTTGTTTGTCAAAAAAAAAAGCTTGATACTAAGTGTGATTATTTAAAGAATTTTTTGAAAATGAGGTTACTATTACTGTTTTCTAATACCATTTATTAGTACTACTGAGTATAAAATATTGAGAGCAGTCCCACGAATAGTTGGCAAATTAGAGAATAGGAATCTTCTTGGACTTTGGCTTCTTTCTGGAGTAGCTTTACAAGAGTTGACCAGTTTTCAGGATGTTACAAGTTTCTTTCACTCCTTTTCCTGAACTTCCCTTTCTTAAATGTGTAACTTGAAAGAAGTCTATTTGGTGTCTCCAAAGAAAGCTAAAATTGTATAAACCCCTGCTTTTATGCAAATGTTAACTCTGGAGAACTTTCTGTGTGTGTTTCAAATAAGTTAGTCTTGTTTGGGAAAGTGAAATATTTTCAGAGACTAAGCAGGTGCTCCTTTTGCATAAACTGTCACCCTAGAAGTCTGCTAGAAGATCATATAGAGAGGCAGATCAATGGTTTCTGAATATGTGAGTAGAACACTCCTTTTATTTATGTTTTCTCCTCTTGGAAGCAGACAGTGAATGAGATGGTTGGTGTTGTTTTTTTCCACCTCTTAATCAGGGAGGTTTATCCTTGGTGTGGCTTTGTGTGCATAATTTTTTTGTAGCTATGTATTCATGCAGTCCTTCAATGATTGTTGGCATCTTATATTCATGCTTCTGTATGTCTTTTTTTTAATGAAATGTGGCTTTTCTACTTGTTTTCAATAATTTTCAGTTCAGTTTAGTATGTGGTATATGCATCAATTTTTAATCATTGTGCTGCTTATATTTGTCTGTGTTGGGGCAGCATTTTTTTCCTTAACCATTGCCACCTATGGCAGGCAAATCACCTGGTCCATTTCCAAATTGTGACTGGAGGTTCAATGAGTTTCCTAACCCAGCTGCCCATGCTCTGCACGTTACCTGTGTTGAGCTCATGGCTCTGGCTGTTCCAGGGAAGGAGGTGGGCAATGCTCTGCTGAATGTTGTGCTGAAGAGGTATGTTGGCTTTCTGAAATGGTTTTCTCCAGTATATCATACATAGTTAGAAATTGCTAAGGTAGTCTGGGATACTAATTTTCCAGTTTAAAAAAAAATTGTGTATATAGATAACATTTTATATGTAAAGTATTTTTGGATGACAAACAAGGTGACAGGAATCAAGCAGAAAACTCAGGTGTTAGACTCCTGGGGTGTAGTGGATTGTCTGCTTCATAAATGGTTGAGGTGGCATGATGCCCATAAGAGTTTGAGATAAAACCTCACAGAAGCAGAGATCTTACCCATTGGGTTCAGCAGGAAAGCCTGGAGAAAGTCTGGTCTTTCAGCTATGCTGAGAGGAGGACATCTCATCAGCTGATATCACAGCTTTTTTGAGTGCAAAGAAAGGAATCATTGGCAGGACTCTGAATCTTCCTGATGCTGATGTATATCAGAGGCACGTTGAAACAGTGATGTGCCAAGGCTGACCTTTTGTCATGATGCATTAAATTTGACCCATAGCTGCTTCTTGGGCAACCACTGAAATAAACTGCAGTGAGAGACAGGACCTGGTATTCTTGTAGCCTTTCAGTTGACATCACTAAGCAATGACAAACTGGAATGACTTTGGTTTAGCCTCATTCAGCTTAGTGATATATTATTGTTACATCTGCTTGGGGCATATGGAGAGAAGGAGTCAATAAAGGGACAAACAACCCTTAGGCACTAAAGCTTAAGGAAAAAAGTTTGAAGTCTTTGAAGGAAACCGCTACTAAAGCAAAAAGCCCCAAATAAAGTTTTGCACACAGCATCCCAATAGCATCTATACCATCTTTTGGCTCTTGTAAATACCTGTGTGTGTTTTTGTAGTTCTCTCAACTTGACAAACATTCTTGGTGTAAGTACATGTGGTTTGTTGGATGAATGAGAAGCACAAATTGCAGTTGTGTACTTTAGAGCTTTAGTTTTCTTTTTCTTTGTCTCTAGTCAGCCCCTGGTGCCGAGAGAGAACATCACAGCTTGGATGAATGCGATTGGACTGATTATCACAGCCTTACCAGTGAGTCAATGTGTTGTATTTTAAAATAAAAAAAATCATTCTTCCATGAAACATTTATCATCTTTGTAGAGTACATTGTAAACACTTATAGCCAGTATCTATAGATTCCACAGCAAGCTGTTTGGTTGCTGTGTGCATGTTTGAGAAAAATCTACTCCTCCAGCATAGAAAAATTGACCAGATGTCTTGTTTTTCTGTTATGTTTTCTAGGATGAAAAGAAGTAAATCACTGCTGTTTAAATAGATCGTTAAATGCCATGTGTGTAGTATGAGAACTGTAATAGGAACATCTGTAAAGTTTCTCCTGCAAAGTTATTTTTTGATTAATGCTTGTGCTTTCACACCCTGTAGTTCTTAAACCATGTAAATAAGATGTGGCTAAGATTGCAAAAGGAAATGTCTGCAGTACTGTAGTTTGTGTATCAGATATGATACAGATATGATATTCAGAAGATCACTGATCTTCTGAACATCAAGACTCTTGGTACTTGACAAAGACTGCCTGAGTAATTCTGATCTTGCCGTACATGTTATTCATGTATTACAGCTGTCCTTCCCTTGTGACCTCTCTTCCCCAATGTTCCTCTTCGTGGAGGGAAGCCACCATGAACTTAATCCTTATTATTTTTATAATGCTTCTTATTTTTCCTGTTCCCTCTTCTCCTTGCATCTTCATCTATATTCTTTGTCTTTTGTACCTTTTTTATTTCCTGTTTCTATCTTGGTTTTTTGGTCTGTTTGTGCTGCACTCAAGACTAGAAAATTCTCAGGCCTCTTCCGCTAAGGCTTTTTGCCTTGTCTTTGCTTCTTCTAGTGACCTTTATATCAGGTAATTAAATAATTAAATTCATGAGATATGTCTTGATAATGCCACACCCTTGAGTGTGCCATACCCTCTAACATGGATGCTTTCTATATCGTGGCTCTTCAATTTGCATCTTCATCAGACATGGTTATCAACTACCGTATATATACCATATATCATTTAAAACAGTTTTATATATACATATATATTTATATATACACATTTTAGAAATGCAATAATATTAGAAAGAGCTGATGAAGCATTGTCTGAGGTGATGTTCCTTTTATAATTCTGAAATTTTGGATTTGTTCTGTTGTTTTGATTTTTTTTTTCCCAGGAGCCATACTGGATTGTTCTCCATGATTGCATTGTGAATGTCATCAACAGTCCCAGCTTGACATCAGAGACAGAATGGGTTGGTTACCCATTCCAGCTGTTTGACTTCACAGCATGCCACCAATCTTACTCTGAGATGAGTTGTAGCTACACTTTGGCTTTGGCACATGCAGTCTGGCATCATTCCAGCATTGGACAGCTTTCTCTCATTCCTAAGTAGGTGTAATGGTATTTGATAATGTAACTTGACTTTTAAATTCCACACACAAGATAGATAACAAAGCTCCACCTGTAACACTTACTCCAGCAAATAAATATGTACGGGGGACATCCAGGACTTGCCAGATGGATCACAAGGTTTTTTTCCAGCTCCCTCTTCCATTGACATAAGTCTAGTTGTCTGCAGGTTGTAGGGCTGTCATGTGGTGTGACTGCCTTTAATAAGCCTTTTTAAATCTAGATTAGCTTTTATGCTTTTATTAGTTTAAATTTTTCTTAAAGCATGGACTGTAGCATATTGCTAAAGCATCAACTGAAGCAGTAAATATTACTCTCAATTCTAGAGCTGCCCTGAAATAATACTTGGAATAGCTCATATTTCCACTTTTTTCTAAAATAAAGGTCTAAATGTGTGAGAGAGACTGTGATGTTTTAGCTAGAATTTGGTACAGGTGAAAGAAATAAAGAACCCCAAATAACCAAACAGGTGATGTAGCACATCTTGACATCCTACAGGTTCCTCACGGAAACCTTGATACCCATTGTGAAAACAGAATTCCAGTTGCTCTACGTTTATCACCTCGTTGGGCCTTTCCTGCAACGCTTCCAGCAGGAGAGGACACGGTGCATGATAGAGGTAAAGTCTGGCTCATGGTTTGCTTTACACTGTATGGATTATTTTACCTTTGCAATTAACTCATGAATCAGAATGGGATTTAATAAATATTAACCTTAATAAATATTCAGAATTAAATTCTGTGCAAATTAAACAGTGATTGCAAGGATCTGAGTTGCAGAATTGGTATTCAGCTTACCCTGTTAACTGAAATCTTGTTGGATAAAGCACCTAGTACATTTCTTTTTAAGTAAGAAAAGAAATAAACCCCCAGAAATATCAAGCAATAATAGATGCTTTCTTTGGCTCTCAAACTACTTTCAAACTATACATTAGACTTACTGCCTGGAAAGGAGTATGCAAGAGGTGAATTGTGAGGATGGAGGAACATGAACTGTTTCTTACATTCATGTCAGTGTGGATGAGGTTAGGGGAGGAAAAAAGAGACGGAGCTCACCAGTAGGCAGATGAACTGACAAATGTCAGATATCAGAGACCCTGCTAGAAAGAAGAGCTTAACTTGGGAATGAACCATTTAGTGAAGCATAATGGCATGCTTAGACCTGTCCATTCATCCATGTAAGAAAGTAAATTGTTAGGAATCACAGCTACTTAAAAAGCAGTACATGTTTATTACATTGTTAATCTAAAGCGTTTTAAAACCTGTTTTCATTTGGGCTGCTCTTTGTGTCCATGAGCAGATTGGAGTGGCATTTTATGAAATGCTCCTGAATGCAGATCGGTACAGCTCCCACCTGAACTACATGGATCCCATTTGTGATTTCTTGTATCATATGAAATACATGTTTACAGGTGACAGTGTGAAAGACCAAGTAAGTAAACAGCAGATATTGATGCTTTAGTTATCTTTCTTCCCATATAGCAATTTAATCTTTTTGTGGACTATTTTTCATAGGTAGCAGTACCACAGATTGCTTAACAGTTGATTAGTCTCTATATACAAAGTAGGAAGTTGGTGGAGGAAAAGCTTCAGATGGAGTAGATTAGGTATCTCAGATTTCAAGATTAATTTATGTAGTCTGAAATTTAAGATACAGCTTCGGGTTGCTTTAAATACTATTATTAGAGCTATCGCTAGAAATAAAGCTGTTGGATATTTCATGACTTTTATTCATTTAAATCTATTTCTTTAAAGTTGCCTTATTTCTGATTCAGTAGTGTAACTTGATGTGACAAAAGGAAGATTTCATTAATGTTCAGTGAAAAATCATTCACTCAATTTATAACAGTATGCATTTTTTAAAATGTCAGTTGTGTGACTTATTTTACAAAGCTTTGGTGCATAACTCTTACAACAGGAAGGGTTTTTTAAGATTGCTTATCAGAAGAGGTCCAAAAGTTAGCATTTTCAATCAAATATTCATGTAAATACCTCTATTTACTATAACTTTTTCCATTTTCTGTTGTGCTCATTTGATGTTTGTGTACAGTAGTGGCATGTAAAAAAAACTCCTGTTTTTTACTGAATGCGTTTTTTTCTTTTTTTAAAACAGGTAGAGAAGATAATTTGTAACCTAAGACCAGCTTTGAAACTTCGGCTGCGCTTCATAACGCACATCAGCAAAATGGAGCCAGCTGCTGTGTCACAGCAGCCGCTCAGCAATGGGTCCCCAGCACAGCAGCCCAGCCAAGTGCCTGTCAACGTGGCTTTGCCAGTAACCCAGTGAAATGAAGTGCTGGGCTCACCTTGGTGTGAAGGCTTCCTCCTCTTACTGAGTGAAGCAGCATCTGATCTGAAATCTGGGATGCTTTATAAAAGGACAGAGAACCATGTACAGACTTCTGCTTTGATTTCTTTTGTATCATGAAGCTGCCTAGCACTGCATGCCAGTCTTCTTAGCTATTTATGCTAGACACTAGATATGGGATATGTTGCCTTTCTCTGAAAGCACTGAGTAAAGATCCTCTGCGAGCAAATACATGGATTTCTGAAGAGTTTACCATATTCTGCTCCCTCTTCTGGGTTGAGTTATCTGGATTTTTCCTTTTTTCTGCCTGTGATATGAAAGGACTCTGAGTGTGTAAAACTGCATTTTAAAATTTGGGTTCTGCCTTATTAAAAATTTCTATTTTTTCATCCAACAGAAGAATTTAAATTCTTTTTGTCTTTTGGGCAGACAGTTTAAGCCCTTATACAGAAACGCTCCTAGACAGAGAGATTGCGTCAAATTTATTGAGTTAATCATGACATCTTTCCAAAGACTAAGAATGAACCTTTGAAAATACTTGTAAATTTTGTGTGTACAGATTTCATTAAACACACCTCAGTGGGTTTGATATAGTGTCAGTTGCTAGACTGTTGGATTACACCCTGGAGGCTGTCTCCAATGAATGTATTGGAAGTCTGCATATTCACTTCAAACTGTGCTAGTTCATATTTGATCTTTCCTATTTGGGAAATGGTGTAGTTTTTGTTAAGTCAATCACATCAATTTTACTGCTCTTACTATATTTTGGATTTGTATAATATTCTGCTTTAGGATTTATGTGTACTGGGCTCAACAGGTTTTGATAACAGAATTGAAAGGCTCAATGTTTTGTACATATTCGTCTTTTTGGACAAATTTTTAATTAAAAAGACTCCACAGTTTAAAAGTCCGTATTAGTATTGTTAAGTTTATTTTTTTTCCGTTCATTATCTTAAAAATAAGGCTTGACCAGACCATAGCAAGGATAATTCCATGTCTCAAGTTCTCTGTCAGCTTTGCATTAATGACAGTTTTAACATGTTACAAATGAAGTCCAGGTTAATAAACGCGGGTCAGATCTGATTTATATCTCTCTAAAAATTTAACAGATATGGAACGAAGTTGCTGACTCAGTGGGGGGAGGTTCTTTAGTCTTCTTTTTTGCTGTTCTTGTACTTGGATACTAAATTCTGCCAAGTGTAATTTGAGTAACAACTGTGAGTGCTCTTTAATAGACCTGTAGTCTGACAGGAAACCACATTTGCAAATTTATTCTGTACCCTGGTAGCCAGTCACAAGTAGCGTTCCCCAGGGGCTCAGTGTTGGGGCCAGTCCTGCTTAATGTCTGTATCAGTAATCTGGGCAAAGGGATCGAGGTCACCCTGAGGCAGGTCACAGATGACACCAAGTTAGGGAGGAATGTTGTCCTGGAGGCCTCAAAAGTTCTGCAGAGTCGTCTGAATAGGCTGGATCCATGGTCTGAAGCCAACTGACGTTCATGAAGGCCAAGTGGCACGTTCTGCCCTTGGGTGACAACAGCCCCTGCTGTGCTACAGGCTGGGGGCAGAGTGGCTGGAAGGCTGCTCTGCAGAAGAGGACCTGGGGGTGCTGGTGACAGCGGCTGAACATGAGCCAGCTGTGCCCAGGTGAACAAGGTGGCCAATGGCATCCTGGCCTGGATCAGGAATAGTGTGTCCTGCCCAGGACTTGGCAGGATACTGGGATACTGCAGTGCCAGCAGTACTCAGCACTGGAGAGGCCACAGCTCAAATCCTGTGTTTTGGTTCTGGGCCTCTCACTGCAAGACAGACATTGAGGTGCTGGAGCCTGTCCAGAGAAGAGCAATGGAGCTGTGAAGGGTCTGGAGTCTTGCAAAGAGCAGCTGAGGGAGCGGGGGATTGTTAACTTGGACAAGAGGAGGCTCAGGAGGTGTAGAGACCTCATGGCTGTGTACAATTGCCTGAAAGGAGGCTGTAGGTGGTGGAGGTTGGTTTCTTCTCCCAAGTAACAAGTGACAAGACAAGAGGAAATGGTGTCGAGTTGTGCCAGGAGAAGTTTCGAGATTTGATATTAGGAAAAATTCCTTCCCTGGAGGGTTGCTCATGCACTGAAATGCCGTGCTGAAGTGGAATCACCATCACTGCAAGTCTTCAATAAGCACATGGATGTGGTGCCTGGGGATGTGGTTTAGTGGTGAACACAGAGGTGCTTGGTCAAAGGTAGGACTTGATGATCTCAAAGGTCTTTTCACCCGTTAATTTTATGATTCTGTGTTTGTTTTTAAACATCTTGTATTCCATTTCAGAGTTAAGTCACTTCTAGTGCCATTGGGTTCCATTTTGATAACAAGACTAACAAATACTAATTGGTCAAACAGTTGGTCTCCAAAAATCCAGTGAACTGTTCTCTGCAGGCCTTCCCATAGGCTTTCTGGGCAGACCCAAGAAGCAAAATTTTGGTTGTGGGTTTGCAACTTGTGTGCAGTGAGACTTCTCTTCCTAAGCACTTTTTGCAGCAAGTGAATAGAAAAGCCTGTAGAAAGAGTGTGTTCTGTTGCTATTCTGTGTTCTAACTGTTCTTCTGAGCATCTTTCTGAATTGTCTCATTTCATATTGAAATAGTTTTGACACTTCATGTGTCACCCCTTTTAATGTTTAAACTAGCACATGTTTCCAGTCACAGGGATTTCAGAGGGTGTACTGAGGAAGTTGGGTAGCTGTCATCAGCAGCAAATCCTGAAAGCTGTTGGAATTCTTTAAAGCTCCCTCATTGTGCTCTGTCTTTGCCACACATGCAGTTATGTTAAGCTGACTTTGGAACACTGGTCTGGCACTGGCAAATGGATGAAAAACCTGGTTTCATCCATACTGGACTGAATTTGAACTTTTGTCCCAGAGCTAAAAGGCTGTGCATCTCACTAACAGTGCCATGAATTGGGACCCTTGTTCACCTAGTAGGATTAGGGATTTACCTGTTCTATATGTTGCAAAATGCAAAGGAAGACCATCTGTTCTTCCCAGCATGCATACTCTTTCTCTGCAAAACTCACCAAATTTCTGAAGGTGTTAACCTTCACTGGCTGGAATAAGGTATCTCTTCTGCAATAATCTACCTTTGCATTTTCAGCAGCAGTACTGGTCTAAAAATCAGTTTTTATTGATGCTTGCTTTGAGTTAAACACCTTGCCCTTTAAAATCCGGCTAACCAAATTCACGTTCTAAAGTACTAGCACAGCAAGGTAAAAAAATAGTGTAATTTAAGACATGCTTGTTATTGATTATGGCTGTCATATGGCTGGGGTTTAAAATTCAAAATATGTCAGTCAAAATTTGTCAGTCTGCTGGAACTCAAAGTGGTTGAGTGTGGTGAGGAGTAATGTAAGTCTGAGGTTTGGGGCTTGATTTTTAGTTTATGGTTTGTATTTCAAATTCCAGGTAGCCAGTATGGAAGAGGCACAATAGTACCAGACGTCCTCCATCCCATCTGACTCTCACAGAGAGTATTGATTAAGTAGGACTTGAAAGTCCATTAAAATGTGACTGGCTGAGTCGACTCCTAAACCAAAAAAAAAANAGGAAAAATTTGAATTTCCTTTTTAGCCACCAGAGGGAGATTTCTTCAAAAAATATCATCTGGTCTTTGACTGTTTCTGAGTATAATGCAATATTCTAAACACTCAGATCTTCCTTGGATCTACCAACATTTTTATTCAATATTTGACAGCATAGAGGCCACATTACACAATTGTCCTTGATGTTTCAAATGCGTTTTATTTATCTTCCTCAAAAGCTTGCTGGAGGACCTGAAGGTATGGGATTTGCAAAATCTCCCCAACAAATACAAAGATTTTTAGTCTTTCAGAATTGTCTCAGATTATTTTTTTAATAAAAGCCAATCACTTGATTCATGCAACAGGTACCAGATTTGATGACAGAATTTTGTACTCGATTACCTAAAAACCTCCCCAAAAACGCAGTAAATAAGAAGCATGTTTTAGAGCTTGATTTTTAGCACAAAGGGGTTTTAGGAGCTAAATGGATACCTGTGGCTTGGCCGGCTGTACCTGAAATCATGCAGCCTTTTCTGAAGGTGAACCAAACAGGTTTAATATCTCTGCAGCTCTAAAAGGTGGTGAATATTTTGACTTTCCCTGTGCCTTTGTTCCTTCAGCAAATACAAGCACAGTAGGGATTCTTTTTCTGGTTCAGGATCCAGAAAGCCAACATGGAGAGGTTCCCATCCAACCCCCCTGTTTATTCACTTGTGCACCTGATGTTGGCCACAATCAGAGAGATACTACTGTGCTTCTCCATCCATTCTTAAAATCATTTCAATTAAAAGAAAGGTCTTTGTTTGAGATGGTGAGGGTGGTCTCTTTTTTCTTGGTTTCTTTTCCTTTTTTTCCTTTTACTTTCCCTCCCCCATATATCTGTTATGTATAAGCTCTCATGAGCTTTGTTGCTGTTCAGGTCTGGTCCTTCATCTCTTTAGAGTTCCACACAGAGACCACTCTATGACTTGGTGGTGTGCATCTGATGTCAGATTCAATAGAACTGAGTTGTTTCAAAGGTAAGTGGGCACCTTGAAATATTTTTTTCCTGAAATGTGAGGGAATCCTGTGTCCTGGTGAGAGGAATGCAGTCAGTTCCTGTCAGCCATCTAAGGCAGAGAATCTATAGTTCTGTCCCAACCCTGCTTCAGCCCTGAGCAGGCCCAGGCTGCTTTACAGTTTAATTTTTAATTAAAAAGCTGAAATGTCCCTGCATCTAATTGTCCCCACATCAGTACTACATGGGAGATTCTTAAGCAACACAGATACTTTTGAAGCAAAAGGCTTCAAAGTGCTGCACGAAGGAGGAGAGACTAAGGGAGGCCATGCAGGCAAAGGAAAAACCCCCCAACATTAATAAATAGTTCCTAGGTATATAATTCATGTCTTGTGTGAGGCTCTGATCATATTGTTGTTCTAAAAATAAATTGCAAGTTCAATGTTCCAGATTCCATTATTGATTTAGCTCAGCTCAGCCTACAGTGAGATCAGCCTGCACATCCAGAAGAGCCATTGTCACAGTTGCTGTCTCTCAGGTGCAATTTCTTCATCACATCTATGAAACAACTTTCATATGCTTCCTATTTTTGTGGTCCTGCTGATGGGATATAATATCCAGTGACCTCCAGGGCATGTTAAATACTGCAAAACAAGCAAGGAGAGGACATGCAAGTGTCAGTGAGTTACATCTCACGTCATTATAAACAGATGACAGGTGGCTACAAACAGTGAAAAATGAGCAGACAAAAAGCAGTCTGACAGTCCTGCATAACATTTGTACTGAGATGACCTGTTCCACGCTGATTTGAAGACTATATCTGTCATGACATCAACAGCAGGTATATTTAAAATTAGTAAAGTTCTAGTGAAAGTTGTATAAAATACAATTAGCATGTTCTGTGGGAAATGACAGCATAGCATTAGCTGTATGACTTGAGAGGAGTTGAGAAATTCAGTGTCAATTCCCACTGCAGCTGTAACTCAAGGCATGCAATTATTTAGTAAATATGTCAAAGTCAAGAGCACAAAACAAGGTCCTGAATGAGGTAGTCCTGACTGAGCCAGTCCCTGATCTGGAGAACTTTCAACCTGTAAATGACAGTGTGCAGAAAGAGAAAAATCACATAGTTGAGGGAAAAAAAAATTGTTGGGTTTTCTTATCAGAATATCAATTTTCCTGTGAGTGCTGCAAAAGCAGGATCTATGTGTGATACTTTAGAATGAATTTATGGAGGTGTTTGCAAATGAAGAAAGCCTTTAAGAGGTGAGGATGATATGAACATGGGAATGGAAAACTGTTAATCTTCTCTGAAGAGTTGTGAGGTTGAATTCTCTAAGAAAAATCCTCATAGGTTCTTTCCTTCTTTGATGCTGTTTCTGCTAAGATGTAATTTAGAAGAAAGGAGTCCTGGCTGTAGCATATCACATCAGTATCTTTTCTGTTGTGTGTTCATATTATCAAGCCCCAGCTGAACCAGCCTTTAAGGGCCCTTACAGGAGTAATTACTTTTTTTTTTTCTGTCTTTCTTTTAAAGGTTAGATAAGATGATTAGAGGAGTGTAGACTGACTCCATGCATGATAGTAGAGCAGATTGTGATCTGGCTTCAGCAGGCAGCAGTGCTCTGACTACAGATAGAAAGAGGGACGTCAGAGAATGTATCCTCTCTACCACTGCAGAGCTAGCATTGTTCTGTGAGCGAAACCATGTTAAACTACATGATAAAAGGAGTTCAGCAGCAGCACTATCTTCTGCTCCTCCCTTCCCACCTATTTGATTCATTTGTGCCCCCAGTGACTCCTCTCCTCCCTAACTGCAGAACTACCCTGTGAAAATGAAAATTGCTTTTCTCTTTTGGGAGTGAATCCTGTCTGGGATCTGGCGTGGGAGAGGCTGGATGAGCACCAGGGCCTGGGAGAAGAACAGCCTCCTGAGTATCTCCCAGCCTCATGAGCACCTCCCAGCCTCCATGCTGCAGGAGGCGCAATGTGTGGTGAAGGTTCTGCTGGAGGACTACATCCAGGACCAGGAATGTTTGGGCCACTTAGTAGCTTTAGAAGGGACAGGGGAAGTCCTGTGAGGTTGGAAAGGAAGTGTGGGTGCAGTGCTGATCTAGCCAGGCCACGGCACAGACTGGCACTGGTGGAATTGCAGAGGACCAAGCCCACATCGGTAGTGGGTCCCTCAGCCTGCCTGTGCCCACGCTTTGGAAGTGCAGGTCATGTTGCCCTGATTTTCAGCCTTCTGATGATGGTTTACATATTTTCTACTGGAGTTTCTGACACATGTAACATAAACAAAAGTAGATTATTTTCATTTTTCTCTGTGATGGACTGCTGGTTTGACCACTGGGGTCAGAGGGGTGTTCCTCTCATCCCCCAATCCTTGTTCACATTCCAAATCCTATTTAAACCCCAAATCATAATAAACTTCCCTTCTTTCGCTCTTCAACCTGATGGTGAGTGTGGTTCTTTCGTGTCGTGAACAGCGACACAGGTTACACATCAGCCATGTCACCTCCTCTTCTTTGATGGCTTTGTGCCTGTTTTCCTTATGAGAGCTTGCCTGGTGAATCAAATTTTTCTAGAGAAATTCTAGGAGCAGCTGAAAAAAGAGGTTTTTTAGTCTCTTTCCTACCTATGATCTCAGATTGAAACTTGTGATGCCTAGGAAGTATTATGGCCTTCCCAAATACAGGACAGGATGGATTTCACCTCACCTGCTACCTCCTGACTTTTGGCCCGTGCCTTCTTGTCCCTTAGAGGAGCCTGGCTGTAGGTGCAGGGAAGAAGGTGCTGAGGGCTTACATGTTGCAGGTCAAGCTGAATTTTGACAGTGCACTATAAAGCCTTTCTGAGCCTTCCACCTCTAGAATTAAAGGAGCAATTGAGGGAAGCCTAAACAGCACCCAGATGTTGCCTGGAGTCCTGTGGCCCTCACATTTAGTGTGTCAGAAGCACTGTATGTGCTGTACCTAGCTGAAAAAGCAGCCTTAAATAAGATAATTTTATTATGTTATAGCATACAGCTGTCTATCTCCATTCTTCAAGTGCAGAATGTAAACTCTCTTTATTCATCAGGATGAGTAAAACTCCCACACTACAGATGGGATAGAACAGCCACCATAGTAATTTCATTTTAACTTCCCCTTTTTTCGTAATAAAAATGCATTCCATAATATTTTGAGTCAGTTTTACATATTTTAATAGCTGATTTTGACCTCTTTGAGGTCTGCAGTTTGGAGAAACAAGCCAAAAAGAGAGGAGTGAGATGAGGTACTGCTGAGGGGCCCAGTTGTCCTGAATACTGGGCAAAACTAACTTCTCATTTTTCTCAATTAATCCCTGTGTTGAGTTCAAAGCAAAGACAATCCCGAAAGTTCAAAAAAATGTCAATCCTGAAAGAAATATTTACAAAAACTCCTCCTCCCACTATTAAGAAATGTGGCTGAGAATTTTCCGTATTTTCCATGAAGCTCTGGGGTTTTTTTGTGCAAAAGAAATTAACAGTCTTGAAGAAAGGTCACAGCCAGTGGCAACTCAATCATTTGCAGCCTCACACACTCTGAGCAAAAGTGTTTCTAGATTGGTCTGACAAAAGCTGGAGATGCTGTTTGCCTGAAAGAGGAACTCCAATTTAACTTGACACTCATTATGACACCTACAACAGAGTTTTTCCATCCACAGGAAAAACAAAAGTACAAACCCAGCACCAGTTGTTACCACTTTCTTGTCCTTGAGCATTTTTGCAGGGCAGCAATTGTTCTACTGTTTTCTTACGTTGTCTTTCTGTAGTCTGTATTATGACTGAAATGTCACTTTAGCAGATTTTAAGAAATAGATGTTTCCACGACATACAATGCTGGGCAGCACCTCTTGGGTATCTTTGAAGGAAAAATACATTCAAGATTATGATTCATGTTGCTATTTATAATTTAGGTCATTTTTTTTCTCTCGTTTCCTTTTTTCTTTTTCCCCCTGAACAGCTTCATTTTACAGTAGATTTAGGCATTTGCTTTAATAAGATGGATAACCCTTGACAGATAACAACTCTGCCAACTCTGCACTCTGGCAACTATTTCAGATTCCCTTTGAGATTTCCTTGGGGTTTTTCCTATTTTTTTCTTTTTTTTTTTTTCCACTCAGCATTTTCGCTGGGAAAAGTCTCACAAAATGAAGGCCAGAGGACTTTCATGATTCCCCACAGCATTGCTACATATCAGAGAAAAGTTTCTGCGCTTCAGGGTTTGTGAGAAGCTCTGTCCCCCACATGTGGGGCACAACTGGGCTAGTACAATTGGGGAGGGCTTTGCGGAGCAGGGACACATGGCACTTTTCCATGCCTGCATTCCCAGGCTCCTCTGCATTTGGATCCTTCACCCCTGAGCTTTCTCCTCTCTCACCCAGTGAGCAACTGGAGACATTCCAGATCAGCCCATGAAGGGTGGCCCTATCATGCATGAGCCACTGCAATGCAGTCTCTTGGTTTTCCACAGCATCCATGCTGGCATTATCCCATTTCTTTCACTTTTCCGTGCTCCCACTCTCACTGCTGTCATCACAGCTTTCCTGTGCAGAACCTCAGTGGCCAGCAACCACAACTTCCACTGGATTCAACCTCCCCCAGCACTGAGCTGCTCACCCCTGTGAGCATGGGAAGGAGCCAAGAGCTAAGCATATGTATTGCAAATATTAGTAACCTTTTGGTGAAGACTTGGGACTTTCTGTTTTTAAAAGAGGGCAAGAGAAATTATAACAATTAAGAAAATAATGCATTAACTATAATTTCTCATTATTATTTACAGAGAAAATATAAAAACCCCTTGAGAATTCTGGAGAAATATAGCCCATATTTGCTGTGGAATTCTAATAAAATTATTTATTTGTTTGGATTTTTCCTCTCTCAGTTACCGTAACATGAGAGTAGGACACAGATATTTGCCACCTGTAAAGGAATGTCACGATTTAATTTTATTTTCCATAGCTTTCTGACAGATGTGCCATCACATGAGCTGTGGCAGCAGTCCAACCCCCCAGCCTGCAAAGAGTTTTATTGAGCATGTTGAGTGTGCTGTCACCTCTCTCAGAGGCAGTTTGGGCCACCTCTCTTTTCTTCAAAATGAGCACTCTTCACCAAAATGAAAATAACAGAGTCCTGTAATTATACTATCTTTTTCTCTCAGTGTGTGGAATTAACACTGGAGAAGATGTTGGCTTGAGCACACTTCCAGCCAGTGTGCAAGCAGAAGCTGTAGCACTGCAATCTGTGAAACAGATTTATATATTAATATTCTTGGTCTGGGCCTTACATTGGAAATTGTGTGGAAGGTGTTCAAGTTGTCCTGCACAGGAGGCTTTTCTAGTGTTG
Organism: Cyanoderma ruficeps; assembly: GCA_008694505.1. Classification (NCBI taxonomy): domain Eukaryota; kingdom Metazoa; phylum Chordata; class Aves; order Passeriformes; family Timaliidae; genus Cyanoderma; species Cyanoderma ruficeps. The sequence goes on from VZDJ01007749.1 coordinate 46,480,653, forward strand.
TGTCCCAAAATACCAGTACAGCCCTTAGGACGGTCCTTGCTCTAGGCACTTCCCCAGTGTTTGGGCTCATGAAAGAAAGTCTTGAAGTGAAGAGATTGATCAAATATGTGATCCCTTGGGTCCTCTGTCAAACTTTGGTGAAGCTAGGGAAACCCTGTCATCACTTCACTGGGATCTGGATCTGGGACTTGCCCTTCTTAGACTGGCACACACAGCTCTGTCCCCATGTTTGCCTGCTGGGGTTGCTTGGCAGCCACCTGCAATTGAGTAAGGGCCCAAAGCAGATTATGTGGCATAAATGATTGATTTGGAGCTTTCCAAGTGTGCATTACATCAGCATTAAACATTTAACCTGTGTTTCTATATCCCTATTTTTTCCAGATTAAGGTGTTGGAACATGCAGTATTCAGCTAACTCAAGGAAAATGCAGGATGGGTGATTGTGCAAATTAAAAACAGGGATGAAAACAGGGATGGTCCCCTAGAGCACATAGAATGCTTCTGAAGTGGCATCCTGTCTCAAGCCTTTTAGAGAAAAGAAAACCTTTTGAAGTGGATGGGGGACCATAAAAAATCCAATTTCTATGATCTGTCAGCAAAGTATTTCTGCTACTCCAGCAGATGACACGGTAACAAAGTTTGTTTTAGCAAACATTTCAGCTTGCGTAATAAATTATAAAAGGCAGCTTGCAAATGGCATATTTCATTCACAGTGATATAAATCCCAAACAGATTTTTCAGTAGTGTTACAAATTATATAAAGTGATTTATAGGTTTCCTTGGCATCAGTTGTCTATATTTTTCCCTGAAATTAGACAAGCTAAAAGACAGAAAAGTAGGGCAGCATTAAAAAAGCATTAGGGTGAAACACTACAGAGTGGGAGTATTTGAGAAATTAAAGTATAAAATGCTGGCAACCAAGGCTCATGGCTGAGGTATGGGAAGAGGCTGCATGTTTATTCTCCTCTGAAACAGCCTTCCCAAATGATCTTAGACAAAGCTTTGGAATTCACTATTAAAACTTGGCAAATGATCCTTCCCTACCTTCTGATTGGGTCACAGAGGCTGTAAAGTACTCATGTACATAGCAGTAATCAGGGCCATGAGATGGCCATAGGGAAATAAGAGGAAAAATCACGAAATAACTGCTCAGTGCATCCTTCCCCTTGAGCCTGGTACTGTCCTCTTTGACTTCTACAGAGGTTCTCAAGCTTGTCCTCACTGTCCCTACTGTCACTGTCAGCAGCTGCCCTGGTTTCTGCCTGTTACAGAACATTTTCAGTTGTCTGTAGTATCTGAAATCTCCTTAAGTGCCCCACACCAAATCTACCACAATTCAGGTAAGTCAAAATCTAAAATGACCATCAAGATGGAGATGGGTAGAACAAGAAGTTTCAGATAGGGACATGAGCATTCGAAGGACAGGGACATATTTCTTCTATGTATTTTTCACACACCCCTTGTTCACAAAGTGAGTGACATTTCCTACTGAAATTAGTGTCCACAATCCTATTTATCACCCCCAGGACATGTCCCACCCTCTCCAGCCTCAGGCCATGACAAGGAACCCCACTCAGCCAGAGGAGATGCATGATGGTTCCTTCATGCTCGAGATTCTCATCCTGCAGCCAGGTGACAGAGAGAAGACAAAAAAAAAAAAAAGACAGTATGTAATGGGAAGACTGTTGACAACCTCTCTACAACCAAACAATTAAATTCATCCCTGTATTAACTTAGTCAAGCCCCTGCATTTGAAACTGTCTGAAATAATTTGTCCAGAACAGAACTATGAACTTGTTTATAGCAGAACTTGTGCTGCTCAGCCAGGCTGGTGTCTTAGAGTGGTGCAACTCCATAACTCATGTAGTGCATGATATATGATGCCCCTTGTTAAGCTCTTCCACCTTGCAGCAAGGTTGTTGTCCTTGTCCTTCCACTGTCCTTGTCCTTCCATGTGCTGTGCCAAAGTGCTTTTAAGCTTCTTTAACCTCCTTGTTTACAATGTGATAAAGCAACAGCACAGCTACAAATGAGGAAGATTTTGGACACTCATAAAATTTGGACACTCATGGCTCTGTATTGAGCTGTTCTTCCTGTGAACAGCACTTCTGTGATACTACTAGGAGTCCAGTGGGCAGGATGAACAAGCAGACAGATATGAACTGGGAGCATGAGCAGAGTGTAACTCAACACCATTCTGTAGTCCCTGCCTAGTGGCAGGCTGGGGACAGTGTGATGGCCCTGGCTGCCAAAGTGTAGGAGAAGGAAATACAGGTGACCTTGCCCTGATAAGTAACAGCTTGTTAATTATGCAATACAACCTCGCCCCTGATGAGTCACAGCTATAGCCAATAAAGGTAAGTGTGATAAAAGGGAGTGGGTTAGCTGCTGAGGGGAGGATTATGAAGGAGGAAGAACCTTGAGGAAGTGGGAACAAGAGGTTCATGAAGAAGAAACCTGAGGAGACAGAATCACTGCTGTGGGGTTGGTCTGGGTCTGCAGTTAGAGCCTGTTGTTGGAACCTGCAGCCTAGCCAGGTAAAAGCCTGCATTCAGGGTCTGCAAACCAATACCTGCAGTCAGAGTTTAGCAGGCAATAACCAGCAGTCAGAGGCTGCAAGGGAAACCTACAGTAGGAGCTTGCTGCAGCCAGAGCCAGTGAATAGTTGGAGTCAGGATGGCTGAGCTGTAAAGAGGAATAAACCAGGGCCCCTTTCATGCTATGATGAACAAGAAGTCTGTGCCTTCGCTCATTTCTATCCTCTAACAAGAGGGCTGCTGAAACACCAAATGAGCCATGACTGGACAACATGGATACCTACTATACTTTCAACACAATAACTGGATTTTTTTCATGGATAATAATAGTCCTTCTTGTTTTCTCATCATACATGATGGTGAAGAAGCAATTCAGGGGAGGATTTCTCTACCTGAGCCTAAGAGGAAGCAGGGATCATGCTTTAGGTTGCACTGTCCCTGCTTCTCAAACCAGTGTTTTTTTCTGTGCAAGTATTTCCTAGCTGAGCCCTAGGAAAAAAAAGTCAAACCTAATGCTTAATTACTGTTTCAAGTGAAAGGTGGGATGAAGACACCTATCTTCACCTTTTCCCTTCTTTTTCTCCTTTTCCTTCCCCTTACATGAGCTAGAGCTTCTGTTTTACCCACATGAAGATATGCAAGACTACAGTGACTTGAAAACCATCACTTCTGATCACATGAAGAGCTGAGACTTGGTTTCCCCAGTCTGTCATCTCACTGTTACCATTTGTTTAGAAACAGGTATCAATAGGAATTTACTGTCTCTGGTGCAGAGAAAATTTCTAATCTATCTCTACTCCTCCTCCTTTCATCCTCTCCCTTTTAAAACAAAGATATTGCCATTACTTTTCTGAATGTTCAGAAGAAGAGTTCATTTGCAGAGTATTGTAGAGCCTTGCCAAAGCTGCAGCTTCCAAAACAGCAGCTGCTCATGTCAGCAGGTAGTGGAGGAGAAAAAAGTTTTGATAGGTGTCATATGAACACTATGTGGAGGTTCAGGAGTGTGTGAAGGAAGACATATAACATACTGATGCTTTAGGAGTCCCAGTAGTCACATGGAAATATTTTGCTCAGCTTTGCTATTCCCTTTAGTGTACAAGTGAGATATTAAACTATCTTTCAAGTACAACTGATGCTCATACTAAATGATCATTTCACATTGGGCAAATTCCCTACATATTTAGTGTGTTTGTCCATTGTGTCTCATCATGTACGAGAGCTAAAGTTCTTCTCTGGGACAGAAATTCTCTTTCTTATTGCATCTGTTCTCAGTAACTTGTAAAGCAGAGCTTCAATTCCCCTCAGCAGGGCTGTTAGGCACAGCTATACTGTAGCATTAGGTGCTTGAAAATCCCAGACCTTCAGAGATGTAGAAATATGCAGATTCTGACATTTCCTTTTCCTTGAGATGTTCGCACAGCACCTCTCAAAAGCTTTGCTTGTCTTACTGAGAATGCTATGAAATAGTCCTCTGCTGTTCACACTTTTGGCTAACAGCCTTGAAACCAAGTCAATAAATTGTAATTTAGAAGAATCTTTTATAGCTTCCTGAAGAGGGGGGGAGCTAAATCCAGGTATTTATGCTGGCATAGCAACCTTCACCATAATGATAATGCTGCCACTTCAATAGAAATCCTAATTTCCAGGGGGACTGAATTTTGCCTCACTGAGAATATTTTAGAAGAATGAAACTGGATACATGCTCCAATTCAGAAACCATGCTCTTTCAAGGTGTTATATCCTCATTATATAAAATCCAAAAGAATCGTAGATGTAAATTTAGTAATTTTTTCATTTTAAATACTCCAAAGATCACTCATCCAGTCTTGGGTGTTTGCCTTTGCATCAAGTAGTGCTGTGGACGTGAAAAATCTTGATGTCATACTGCTTCAAAACCATGTGGAATTGGTTTCAGCAAAGTAGAAATGTTGCAAGTATTCCGTAACATGCAGAATTACAATTTTGTGCATTACAGTAATTTTTTTAAAAACTCACAGAAGTTGCAAATGAAAAAGTTCATTCAAACAGTACAGTTCTCACAGGTTTCCTCCAGAAAGAAGGAAAGTCAGATATGTGTGTTGAACAGGAGTCAAATTGTGACACAAATGCAAATCCCACATTAAGGTAAGGAAGCATATGACATGAAAGATTTTATACTCATCAGTTTCTTTCCTTGGGTTTATTTTAGCAATAAAGATCAAAGATGTTCCTTCATTATTTCTCAGCGAGGGAAAGACTATTACAATTTTTCCAACTCATAAACACTGTGATAGCACAGTGGGGGATTCATGAGTGCTTTGATTAGGACTTAGAATTGCAAGGAAATGAAAAGGAAAGCAGAAGGTGGTTCTTTGTCAGTGTGGTTTAAAACAAAACAGAAAGGAATATAAGATGAACTGCTGTATTTCTTGCTTGGCAGAGAGCTTCCCTGTGGTGGCTGGGGGTCAGGAGAGCAAGGTGAGCAGGGCAAATCTAACAGAGCACTAGAGAGTCTCTGGGATAGTCTGTTGTCACCCAAAAGTTAGTCTGCCTAAAAGCTGTGGATGGCAGATTATGGAAAAGTTATTGGAGGGCAAGAGAAATTTCTGGACCATGTGGTAATATAGCAGGTCACAAGCCAGTGCCAGAATTGCAAAAGTCATTTCTGGGAGGATTTTTTTCTCTACCAACAGACAGACCAAAGTCAGAGTTTTTAATGTCAGCTTCTATCAGACTGGGGAAAAAAATCATGATCTTAGTAGAACGGAAATCCTGTTAAAATATAAAATACTTGTATTTAAATAATTAAATAATTGCATATTTAATATGGTCTATTTAATACCTTAATGCATGCAGTAATTTAATAAATCTATAAAAACAATTAGCAGTTTAAGAATTTGCAAAGTGATGTCTATATGGTCCTGTAGAGTAATGATTAATGAATTTTGGTTGAATTCCTCTAAATCTATTTGTACATCACAGATACACAATTTTTTATAGCTCTCAGTGTTATAGCATACCAGTATCTCAGAAAATTCACGTATATACCTATATATATACACATAGTTCATCTCTACTCACCACATAGACCTGTAAAATCCCTCAAGATAAAAAAAAAAGGGGACATTGGTATTGGTATGAAAATGTCAAAGTGTTTCATGTTAGACTAAAATGACTTGATGTTTCATTCAAAGCAACACTTTTTTGATATAGAAAGGAAGCAAAATTTAAAAAAAACAACAAAAAGGTTTTTTGAAAGGAGTTTAATTGTACACGACATATTTTGTTTTATTTGAATGAATTGTCAACTTGTTTAAGTTGTTTTCATCTGAGAGGGAAATACTTGCTTTGGTGTATTTAAAGATGTTTGTTTCAAAGAGTAGGGAAGGACAGTAGTCTCTACAGTTCACGTGTGGACCTAAACCTTTGCACTTATACACCTGACCCACTCTCACTCCTTTTCCTTTCTGAAAGATTCCAGAAAAGCCTGGTTTGTGTCTCCTGGCTCTCTGGGTCTCAGTACCTCCCTATGGGTCATCCCTGTCCTTGACTCTGCCATGCTTCTCCATGAGTCTTTGGTCTCACCAGCCCTTAACTACTGCACCATTAAAAACGAGTCAAGTGTCCTTGGACTAATCAATGATTACTACCTATGCAGCTTGAGAGCACACTGAATAGTTTGTTTGAAAACGTTTGTTTGCACAAAACTCATTCTTTAACAGGGTTTCTGTGCCTTTTTTCTCATCAGGATCAACCCCTCCTAAACCTGCCTGGTGAGGTCATTTTACCAAACAATGTCCTCTATGATTAAACATTTTTTTAGTAGGGGCCTTTGTTTGGCTTTTGACATGAAGAAATAGAACAACAGCAGCAATGCTGCCAATCCAACTTTTAAAAAAATTATAAATAAGAACTGCCTTATTTTTGTCCTTAAGTATTTTTGATCACAAATAGAGCAAATTATGTAAAAAGCAGCTACCGAGTAAGTTAATAAGCAGTGAATTTTCTAGTTTGTATTCATCAGCAGTCATATCACCAGAAACCAAAGTCAGGAAGAAAACTTATATGTTATTGTTCTAATACTCACAGCTTGTGCTTACAGAGAGAGAGAGATTGTCTGGTTGACCACCTGATTGCACCACAGCCTGATGGTGGAGGAAAGCTGTGAGGCTTTTATGGCTGCTTGGGAGACGATGACATGCTCTGATGGTGTAATGCCTGTTTGAGCTGGAACATGCAGTCATTTCATGCAAAGCTACAAAGGGGCAGAATTCCACCTATTTATTTGTAAGGTCTAGCAAAGGCAGGTGGCGTTGAAAGTGTGAGTGTGGAAACATAATATATGTTAGGGCTATAAAGCTTTCATAGCCCAAATGCTCCCATAGATACTGCATTTGAATAAAGAAAAAGGAATTGATAACAAATGTGTCCCACACAATCCTTGTAATAGCTCTTCTTTCTAAATAGATACTTTCAACTATTCTAAATGGACCCAATAATGTAGAAGACTTGCTTTGTTCCAAGGAGCAAATATGTATTTTTAAGCACTGTTCAGAAGGCTCGGATTGCTCAAGTGGATGCTCTGTCAAAAATCCCCTTGGTTCCTCTATTTTTTTATTTTGCCAGTTTCAATAAGAACAAAGGCTAGTTGTGAAAAAAATTTTCTGTGAAAGTTCAGACAGAACTGAGTAATAAATAGTAATAACAAATAATAAGTAATAATAAATAAGAATAAACAAATATTCTTACAAACAATAACTACAAATATATTTGTTTACTCAGTACTCTTGGTGAGATCAGTTGTAAATTGCCTTCTTTACTGCAGAACTTTAGTTCTCTGTTGCCCCTGGTCCATGGGAGTCTTTCCACTGGCTCTGGTAGGAGATAATGACTGGAATTAAAAACATCCTCACAAGTTTTTGCACCTTCCAGTTTAGTCCTTACTCATGGGCAATCTGCCTGGCTGCCTCAGCCTGGGCTCAGAGAGGGGGATTTTAATGGAAGAAGACATGTGTGAGAAGTCCAGCACCAAGTGTCCAAATTACAGCAGTAGAGGGTAAAATCTAAAAATCTGAAATAAGCAACCACTAATGAGCAGTACTCAGTACCCAGAATGGTGAACTCATGGGGGAAAAGTAGAAGAGACTTAAATTAATCCAGCCTGGTATAAGATGCAAGGTTGACTTTTCAAGCTATAAATACTTTTTTAATTTTAGGGTTCAATTTTAAATGACTCAGAAAATGCAAGAAAAGGAAAACACCACCAGTCAGCATTTATACCTGGTGTGCTTTGTAAGCACACTTGTCTGAAATTCTTGTGCGTGTCTTTCCTACAAGAGCAAAAGCTCTTTTTGTATATTGTGAGTGTATGTATGTATAGGTGTGTTTCTCAAAGTGTGTTTATGCCCTCCTTCCAGAGGAACAGCAACTTGGAGTCCTTCCTATGAGGCACCTCTGAGGTCTGGGGTTGGAAAGACAGTGATTCCTACTCTGAACTTCCCAAGCATCCCTCTTCCTTCCCCTCCAGGTAATCCTTTCCCTTGAAGGGCACAGTACAGACCTTGGTGAACACTACAGCAATGTTATGCACTTAATTTCATTTTCTCCCTGATGCAGTGTGTGTCTGCTTCCAGCATTGAATGTGTGTCCTGCTAGCAGTGATTTCTTGCCAATCTGCCTATAGAAGTAATAACAAGAAAACCAAATGGCAAAATTTTATCCACTCCTCAATGATTCATGTTTTTGTTTCATACTGTCTGTCTGCTTTGATAGTGAGACAAGGGGTCAGTACTGCCAATTTTCCTCACCATATTCTTCCAGTGTTACCTAAGCCTTTTGTAATCTGAAACCAGTATTCTTCTCATCTCTATAGAAGATAAATTATTGTAAAAAATGAATACCTAAACTGTAATAAAAACTGAGAATATCAAGTAGATGGTGTCAGGGAACAGAATGGTCCCCCTGTTATCCAGGAGGAGGCAGTCACAGAACTGCTGATCCACTTGGATGTTCATAAACCTGTGGGACTAGAGGGTGATGAGGGAGCTGGCAGAGAAATTTATGAAGCCACTGTCCACCATTTACCAACAGTCCTGGCTCACTGGTGAGGTTCCAGATGACTGGAAGCTGGCCAATGTGATGTCCATTCACGAAATGAGCGGGAAGGAGGAGCCTGGTAATTATAGGCCAGTTAGCCTGATCTCAGTACCTGGCAAGGTAATGGAACAGTTTATATTGAGTGTCATCACTCAGCACCTACAGGATGGCCAGGGCATCAGACCCAGCCAGCATGGCTTTAGGAGGGGTAGGTCATGTTTGACCAACCTGGTCTCCTTTCATGACCAGGTGACCCGCCTGGTGGCTGCAGGAAAGGCTGTGGATGTTGTCTACTTGGACTTCAACAAGGCCTTTGGCACTGTCTCCCACAGCACACTCCTGGAAAAGCTGGCAGCCCACAGCTTGGACAGGGGCACTCTTTGCTGGGTTAGGAACTGGCTGGATGGCTGGGCCCAGAGAGTGGTGGTGAGTGGTGCTGCATCCAGCTGGGGACAGTCACCAGTGGTGTCCCTCAGGGGTCTGTGCTGGGGCCAGCTCTGTTCAGTATTTTTATTGACAACATGGATGAGGGTATTGAGTCTTTCATTAGTTAATTTGCAGACAACACTCAGCTGGGAGTGTGTGTCGACCTGCTGGAAGGTAGGAGGGCTCTGCAGGGAGACCTGGAATGGTTGGATGGATGGGCAGAGTCCAATAAGATGAAGTTTAATGAGTCCAAGTGCTGAGTCCTGCATTTTGGCCACAATTACCCCCTGCTGTAGGCTGTGGATGGTGTGGCTGAACAGTGCCCAGGAGGAAAGGGACCTGGGGGTGCTGGTGACAGCAGCTGAACAGGAGCCAGCAGTGTGCCCTGGTGGCCAAGAAGGCCAAGGCATCCTGGCCTGGATCAGGAATGGTGTGGCCAGCAGGAGCAGGGAGGTCATTCTTCCCCTGTACTTGGCACTGGTGAGGCCACACCTTGAGTGCTGTGTCCAGTTCTGGCCCCTCAGTTTGGGAAGGATGTTGAGACTCTTGAGCGCGTCCAGAGGAGGCAACAAGGCTGGTGAGGGGCTTGGAACACAAGGCCTGTTAGAAATGGCTGAGGGAGCTGGGGTTGTTTAGCCTGGAGAAAAGGAGACTCAGAGGTGACCTTATCACTTTCTACAGCTTCTTGAAAGGTGGTTGCAGTCAGGTGGGGGCTGGTCTCTTTCTCCAGGCAGCAACTGGCAGAATGATAGGACACGGTCTTAAGCTGCACCAGAGGAAATATGGGTTGGATATTAGGAAAAAGTTTTTTACAGAAAGAGTGATAAAGTATTAGAATGGTCTGCCCAGGGTGGAGTCACCATCCCTGGATGTGTTTAAAAAAGATTGGATGTGGCACTCAGTGCCATGGTTTAGTTGAGGTGTTAGGGCTGGGTTGGACTTGATGATCTTAAAGGTCTCTTCCAACCTAGTGATTTTGTGAATTTCTCTATCCCTAGTTCCAGCTGTCAAAGTTTGACAATACTGTTATGTAAATGCATAATTTTTCAACAGTTTCTACTGTTTCCTTGCATGCATTAAATAATCTTTAGATAAATTATTCAACTGAAAACTTTTTATTTTCATTTTATAGAGGGATTGACTCTATTTGTGTAAATGTTTCCCTCTACAGATGGGAAGAAAATGAGGAGGAATTTATTCTTACTGAGAACAAATATTAATAATTCGGGGTGAGTTTGGCTGATGGTTGCAACAGAAAAGTATCTGGTAAAAGCCACCTTACAACACACCTTTTGTTGTGGATGTTTTCACCACTTAACATTCACAGTGTGAATTATACTCAATGGGAGGCAGGGAGGTTGGTTTCCTTTTGACAAGGGCAGTCACTGCTAATGCACTGATTAACTGAAAGCAATGGCATGGTTGCTGAGTGAGTCATTAGCATTGTCAGTGAAAAGCATTAATGAGGAGGGGAAAAAACCCAATTGCTTAGAAAAAAGCACAAAGCACATGATGGAGTATTTTAATTTGTTCAAAAATAGTTTCTGTTCCTCTGCTGGTATAATTAAGGCTTTATTAATTTAGAATGGGAACAGATGAGAACATGAAGCTTTGTGTGTCTGCATCAGCTCAGGCACAGCTCATAAGCTTGAAGAGAGACCACCAGGAACCACAAGCTTTCAGGGGCAAAGGTTCCTTTATGGTACAGCCTGTGGGAGAAATGAACTATGTCTACTTCTGTATCAGACTTTTGCAGCATACCCTTATGGACAATGGACAGACTTCAAAAGTGTGACTGTTTAATCATGTTCAGTATAATTTATTTTCTGTAGGCTTCCAATAAGAATCTACAAGTAAAATGCAAAAGAGGCAAAATCCTGTGCCTCTGCATTTAAATGGCAGTGGGCATCAGAGTATAACCAGGAGTTTATCCATAATATACTAACATTCCAACAAAAAAATGGTTTATCTGTGTGGAAATTACCTCCAGAAACTCCTCAGACAAAAAGCCATTGAAAACTACAATAAACTCATTTTTTTGGAATTACTGTGGTCTCTATCAGGCTCCAAGTCTGGATCTTGGAAATCCAGACTTGGAATCTAATTTTATTTTTTTAAACTTCAAAAAGTCTGGATCAACATTCCACTATTATCTGCAAGACTACTGTGCAGAAGTTCAGAAATTAATTTTTTTCTGATTGATTCCACTGAACATATTCAAGGAAAATAAAGCATGACCACATCTAGACCGTCCACTTGTATGTGTGGACACTGAAAGTGACTTGTGTGTTCAAGACATCAAGGAATCACAGAATCATAGAATGGTTTGTATTGGGCAGGACCTTGAAGATCACCTAGTTTCAACTCTCCTGCTGTGGGCAGGGACATTGATTAGACAAGGTTACTCAGAAAGGGATCAAAATAATTCATGACCAAAGAATGAAGGTTTATTCCTGACAAGCTTTGTGTGTCTTCAAACACAGATTCAGAAAAATCAGAATAATTTAGGTGGAAAGGGATCTCCTAAGGTCCCTTCTACCTTGACCTTCTGCTTGAAGTCTAGTCTAGTCAGATTACCTTTTCCAAGGGTTGTGTCCAGTCAGGTCATGCAAGGATGGAAGCTGTCCAACCTCCCTGGGCCCTGTTCTACTATTAGACCACCCTCGTGCCAAAAAAAGTTTTACTGGTATCTAACAGGAATTTCTCATGTCTTCTGTCTTCTCAGATCAGGCAGTGGCAGAACATCTCTCTTGAGCTTTCTCTTCTTCATAGGTTCTTAAAGAAGTGCAGTGCACTTGACCCCTACAGATCTGCACTTCTTCCTAATATCAAGCAGAGCTCCTTGCTGTGGGTAGCCAGACTGTGACAGTACTCGTTTCTACCCACTTTTCTCCTCTGTTTGTACCAGGTACCTTGTCTCTCTCAAAAATGCTATTTTAAGGGAATCATGACTTTAATCTGGTTGCTGGCATACCTCTCTCCACCCACAGGAAAGCACAGCAGTCACTGAGACAGGCACAGAAAAGCTGTGCCTGCCATTCTCAACCTGTATCCACGTGTGATGGTGCTCCACTCCTGTGCACACAGGGTTAATGTCTGCAGAAAGGCCCATGTGAACAGAAGTGGAATTTAAGCCCAGCACTAAGTCCAGATTTAAGAAGCCAAAAACCTCTGTATATTAACTACCATACTATGTGAATCCAGATGTGTTGAAATCTCAGCGACGAGATACGACAATATTATTTGAGGATACAATACAAAATAAAAATGCGAGAAAAATAGGAACAACAAAGTAAAGATGGAGGCTTGCATCTGTGGAACCCATTCTTTATTTTGCATTTCTTTACTAAACAGCAGCCGGAAATAAAAGTTTGGATAGCCCAACTATTTCCTCATTGATCTTCAATAGAAATACATTTTTTTTACTCACTAGTAATATAGACTTATAGAATCTAAGGCTGGAGAAGACCTGCAAGATCATTAAGTCCAACCTTTGACCTAAATTTAATACTTTAATACTGGTTTCAAGGAGATTTGCAGGTGAGTCCAGGCAGAGGTCTTTTTAGGGCCTGTGTAGGCTTGGTTTTGAAAGGTAGTAGGGTAACATGGCAAACAGGATTCATGCAGACTCAGAGGTGGGGCCTGTGAGCAGCATTGAGGATGCTGGAATGACAGACAATCCAAGTATCTGCTCAATGCTTCAGCTCTGGGCACACACAGCTGAACTGGATGTCTGGTCCATGTGAGTCTGGAAGGCACTGCGAAACCTTCAGAATACAGTTCATAGCATAAGTTTGCCTTAGGGTCTTGTTCTCAGTGTAGGTGTTGCAGTTTGCATGACAAGTTCCTAAACTTAGTGTAGGAGATTGGACTACGTGACCTCCACACTGAATTTTAGTGTGATTCTGTGAATTGCCAGATTAAATGTTAGGACTTTTCCCTACCCTCTGAGGTTTTCCATAACTTGGTATTGCAAAGTCTGATGATTAAAGGATGTTGAAGGAATGTTTTAGGTCTAGCCTTCCCTGGAGTTCTTGAGGCTTTCATGTCTGATCCAACATTCAGGTTCATGGGGCCTTTTGGAAAGCAGAAGTATCATGCTTTTAAGAACAGTTCTGTGTAAGAACCCAGGTGGAAGTCGGCACCTACAGTATTCCTGGAAAACAGGACATTGCCATATCTGATTTTTAGTCATGTTTCTCTCTGGGCCATTCAAGTACTGATTGAATTCACTGGGCTGATTGAACACCTAAGACCTAGTTAAAGATAACACAGCAAGGAAGATGTAAAATAGCTAACAGTGATATTTGCAATTCCTCTCTCCATGCAAAATGGTGTCGTTTAAACCAGAAGGCTTGAGGAGCTCTCTGGTAAACTGCAGAATATCTCACGACTGTTACCCACAACTATACATGTGGGTCTAATGTGATGCAAACAACAAAGAGAACAATCTTGTTCTTCTCGTCTCAGGTGAGACTTCTAATAAGTGATTAAGGCAGAAAAGAGGACAGGATCCCAGCTGTGCAATATGAAACTCTTGTTCACCAGATGTGACAGAGTGATTATACAAACCCCAGCAGGTGCCACAGCAGGAGCAAGGAGAGAAGGGATCTGCCTGAGAAGAGGGATTTGTGGGGCTTTGATTCCCCAGGCAGGAATCCGAGGAGCTTGTTAGAAGCAGTGTCAAAACACAGGAAAGGGTGATGCTTGGAAGGTTGCAGTGATCAAGGTTTTGAAGATCATATGTATTTTAGGAGGCACTTAATCCATCTATGAAATCAGTCTCCTTGTTTGGAATTGACCCTGTTTATTATATAAATCAATAGATAAATAAACAGAATATTTTTCTTAAATTATACATATAGGGCACATAGGGCTTCAGGGAAGAAAAGAATCTATTTCACAGTCTTTAAATCTTGCATAATTTTAGTTAAAACATATTTAAAATCCATTAATCATTTCACTGCAAGCTTGTCTTTTAAACTGATTGGTATTTTCCAAAATGTAGTAGTTTCCTAATAGTTTTCATACCAAACCCCTCAATCTCAAATACTAAAAGCAATGATTTAAGAGAGTGAAAGAAAAAGAAACACCATCACTTCTCTGCCTGAACAGGAGAGTAGTTCATATTGATTAACATTTTTTTTCTGGAAGTGTTGCAGACTTCTGGTTACCAGGAACCCTGGAAACCCTGTGTATTTGCACTTTTTAGCAAACAGAAGCCTTGCCGTTCCCTTTGTTTAGAAAGGTTTAGATCAGCATTAGCAAGCTGGTAAAATACTTTGCTCTGAATTTTTAGAAGACTCTACGATAGGTGACATTGCTATGTTGTCATGGTGATGAGAAGTGCAGATGTCAAGTGGAAACTAGAAAGTGGTAGTATATATGATGGTTTGATTATTAAAGGACTTGATTAAAGCAGCTTTCAGAGGGCTCAGATGTTCACTTTTCCAACAGATTATCCAGACTTCAGTAGCTGGAGGCCCAACCCAGAGACCACCACACCCAGCAACCCTCAGGCTTTTGGTTTCAGTGGACTGTGGATATGGCCATTAGTAAGATATTGATGTGAAACAAATGCATTAGCTTCCTTTTTGCACAGAGACAAAACCCTCCTACAGACTGAGGTCCTGCAGCTGCTTGAAGTAGCTGTAAATTTAATAAGGACTATTTTTAGATGGTGCTGTTTGATATATGGTAAATGGAGTGTTACTCCTGGTTAAGCTGCTAAAGGTATTTCAGAATTAAATTAGAATTAAAATTATAATTTACTTAACCAAAATGTGGAGGAAAAATATAAGTTCACATACAAATTGCCAACATATAGTACAAAATAGGGTGAGTGGCAATTTAAAAAGCAACCTTGACTCTACTGAAGGTGGGGTATACCTGCTGCAGGGGATTAGAGGCAGTGATCAGTGTCCTTAATAAGGATGAATATACTGAAGCCATTCTTCTCTTTCTGTTCTGCCTTTGTTCATATTTTTAGTATGCCTTCTTGATATTGCCTTTGTGCTCACACCACAGAGAGATGCTCTCACACATGAGCTTGATACATGTTCTTGGTTTGGAACAGGAATATATGTTTTTGTTTTGGGTCAGGAATACACGAGCATGTGACATAGGAGGAGAGGCTGAGAGAGATGGGCTTGTTCAGCCAGGAGAAGAGATGGCTTTGGATTGAGCTGTGTTCTTCAAGCAGCTGCCTCATGGGAAGTGTTAGGAACCTCACAGCCATACTCTTAGAGGTACACACTGAAAGCACAGGAGACAACCAACACAAGATGCGACAAGAAAATTAATGATTGAACATAGGGAGAAAAGTCTCACAGCAAGTTTGCTCAGGTCCTGGGACAGATGCCAGTGAAATTGCATCCTCAAAAGTACTGAAACTCAGATGAATGCAACCCTGAGAGATCTGCTCTAGCTTCAAAGATAGCCTTTATCTGAGTGGAAATTAGGAACAAATTACTTCCAAATTAAGTTGTTTTATGATTCTGTGTTTTATTGATTTAAATTAGACATAAAAATCAGCATTGTGATAAGAGAACCCAAGCTGCTTCTGTGCAATGCAAATGCCCAACAAACATCCTGTTTTGCTTTTCTGTTTAGTGACATTTTAAGCCTTTTTATGTTGACTGGTCAATAACTCAAAGAAATGTCAGTGCATTTAGCTTTAAGTATTACAGCTTGTTCTGTTCTCTTTATGTCTGTGAAACTGTTGTTGCTCAGCCAGGGACCCCTAAAATCTGCAACATAGACATTTCTGCTGTAGATAAGGCCAGGGACTTCTGTGGGGGACCACTAGCTTAATGATAAATTCATTTGCACAGCTCAAAACCAGCAGTGGGGAATTGGTGAAAAAGACACTCTTCATTCCCATCCCTTTCCCGCCTCCTTAGCTACTGCCTCAGTTGGCTACTTTCTTTTCCCAGTGGGATCCATCTTGCCAAAAGACCAAAACCTAGAGACAGCTCCAAGAACAGCAGCAAGTATCTATCTGCGTGGCACACAGCTGTGATGATTCTTCAAGCAAGAGTGCCTGTCATCCCCATCCTGCAGCCTATGTTCCCCGCCCAAACAAACTATGTTTTCATCCTGTGGCATCAGCTGAAACATCTCCTATCCCTGTTTCTGACTGCAGCCACCATGAGCCTTCTCACATTCTACAGCATCTTTTCTGACTCTTGGATTGTAATTTTTTAGATGCAAAAGAATTTTCCTGGTGTCATCTGCTTCAAGTACAGTTAGGATTTTGGGCTACTCTCAGTGTAACAAGGATGTCACTCACAGACATCTTACAGCCAAGGAGAGGGATGTGTGGAGTCACATTAGCATGAGCTGCACTTTTGAGCTTCAGTCTATTGGGAGTTCTTTGTGGGTTGTTTTTTTTTTTTGTCCTGCCCAAGAGAAGTATCCCCAGATGTGACACAAGTAAATTTGAATGGCTGGTTGTGTGAACAACGATCCCATCATCAGATCATATGTATTGATGGACAACAACAAGTGTAGTGGCAAGAGAGAGAGGAGTCAAAACCAGAGGGACTTAGTTGAAGTACAAGTCAATGTCTAAGTCAATGTCTTATTTTATTATCCTACAGTCATCAGAGTTTCCCAGAGTTTTCAGGTCCACTGCTCTTTGGCTGAGAATGCATCCAATCAGATGACATTAAAAATGGTGTGTTCTGGAGGCAGACATTGCCTTCCCCCATCAACGACACTATTTCGTGTGGGCTGTGTTGCCCTGCCACAACACACAGCACAGAGACCTGAGATTCTTCTCCAGAGCTGTGTTTCCAAAAAGAGTGATGATCACTCAGAATGGAAGAGAGGAAGCATGTATTTCTCAGCAGAAATCTTGGAGGTGAAGAGTGGGGTTTTAAAAGCTCTTACAACAGACTGTTATGAGCCAAAGGAATATGTTCTGCATTAGTCTGTGCATCTGTGAAAAAAACAAGTAGCCTGACCCTTCCTAGAAGCCCACAGAGACAGCTGCAGGGACAACCCAAATCCAGCCAGGCTGATGTTTGGACAAAAACTCAGTGACTGAAAATAATCTGATTGGGCAGGTGCACCAAAAGGAACTGAAAAGGGCTTCAGAGGTCAGAGGCAATAAGTGGAAATCTCATACATTAATTCAAGTATGTTGACCTGTGCCACATTATTTTCAGATAAGTAGAAATCTGACTCATTTCCAAGATGTAAAATTCATTTGATAGAATAGCAAAGAGAGTTTTAAAAAAGCAGCTTGACTCTAAGTGCTCTGAGGACATTATTTAAAACGTAGTTAGCTGACAATCTGAATGAACTCCTCTGTATATACAATGACATTTTGCTTCATTCAAATGCTACCTTTGATAACCGGGATTTTTGCCTAGCCCTTTCAGATGACATTTTTTTCAAAAGCCTGAAATGAAACAGTGATCACAGGGATTTCAGTTTAAATCATTTCACTGTGTAGGGAATAGTAGTAAAGCTGTAATTGTTCATTGGGTGATGCTCAGCCTCTGAAATGAAGGGAAATCTCCAACTGAGAGTACAGACACTGCAGTGAAATTAGCAATGATGCATTGTGACCTCCATTTTCTGTAATTGTCACAGCTGCTATCACAATTAGGATCATTATTCCATCAGGAGGTAATGCTCCCAATATAGAAGGAAAGGGGGAATGTTTGTCACATCATTTGGTGGTGACTTGTGCAGAGGTCACAAGTTCTGTTGCGGCTTTGATGCTTCTGCTGCTGGGTGATGATGCTATTCAATCACTCATGTCTGTTAATGGCTTGTATGAAAGAGCTGCTGTTCAAAATCTGTTCTACAATGGATTTTTGGATCCATATTTTAGCATTCAACACCTTAATTAGAGGGATTGGCAGAAAGGAAAGCCAACACCTGCTAAGGGCCATACAATGGAAGGTGCAAAACACTTTCACTCACGTCAGTGGACACTTAAAGGAGCAAATCCTTCGATTTCGTTAAGAGCTTTGTTCTTATAAAACAGCTTGAGTTTTACACTCGATGAAACACAAGAAGAAGAAATCAGTACTTTAGAGCAAGTATTCTACACTGAATAGTAGCTTCTGGCTCACCCATAATGATGTGTTTCATGAACAACAAAAGATAGATCTCAATACTGCACTAGAAAACAGATTAATGTCAAGTTCCTGGGTAACTGATCTACCAACTTCAGTTGTACAAAATCTCTTTTTGAAATGCATATTTCTATGTTTTTTTTAATTTTATACTGACTATGTCACAAGGGGAGGATGCTAAAGCAAAATATCTTGTATCTATTACATGCCATCCTCTCAGTGGTAATAGAGGGTAATAGAACCTCTTATTACATATTTTCTCACCTAGTACACACTTCTGCCTGCATAGATTAATTTCTGCCTCTTCCACAAAGATCCAAGGATGAAGGCATTCTCTCATTTTCCAGGCTTTGGCTTCAAAGGTGTTAATTTTCTTTACACAGTAACCAATTTATTCACTTCACTGACTTGTTTTTGCCAATCACCTTTAAGAAGAGTGGCAACATTAGCAGTTCAGTGCCATATGTGTCTGTGCCTGGCTGGTCTTTGGATGCACATTTAACAGAATCTGCATTGGCAGTGCACAGTAAGAACATCTTCCTGTAAGGTATTTTTTGCTGTGATGTAGCTTCACCCTGTAACATAGTGAAGGGCAGCACTAACTTCTCAGAAATAAATGACCATTTGCTTTAGTTTCATGATCAATCTTTCAGTGCACCTGCCAGTTGAATGGATGGGAAGTAATCTTGCAGAAGAAATTTCAACAGAGACCTTCTGTGCCGGTAAATAAGGGCACGGAGTATAGATATGAGTGAGAAATATTAACATATGAATTTCAGAGCTTCACCATTCTCCTTTGATGTTTTAATGTTGATCTTTTATCTCCTTGAGACAGTTTACTACTTACCCTCTTTGTAGTGAATGTTGTGAGCAAATTACTGCCTTTCTCTTAGCATGACTTGTGTCAGATCATTTCTGCATCTTTTATTATCTAGGACAAACAATTTGCGTTGCTTCCAACTTTCTTTGTAGCTTGTGCTTTCTAGACTGTTAGTAATTCCTGTGGTGCTTTGGCTGACTTTTTTCCATTGATAAGTTGCTTCCCTGAAGTACCAAAACTGGGACAAGTTCTACAGTCAGGTCTCACCAGTACTGAGTAAACCAAAGGAATTATGTGCTGCTATAGGTAACAGATACTCCCTTTTTAACATTCTGGGATGAGGTTCCTTTTTCTTTCTAAGGATGATGATTATTTTTTACACTTGGTCTCAGGCCGTTATCAACTTTAGAATGTTGTGTTTTCTGCCGGGCACCTGCTAACCGTTGTCTTCTGTATAATTTTTCACTTGTTAAATTGCAGTTGGCTCTGTTTTTCTAGAAATTATCTTAAATTTGTAGAGTTTTTTTCTATTCTCCTCCTGTAGAATAGAAAGGTGTTTCACCTCTCCCTGTCCTGGGGTTGCTGCCTCTATACAGTCACAGAGTCAGGATTTCTACTCACTTGAAGTTTCCTATGAGGGTGGAGAGCATGTGAGCACCTTGCAGGTATCTGGAAGATACAGATGCAGATGAGTTTTCTGGTAAGAGATCTGCTTAGCTTTCCATAACTGAAGAAAATCGATGCAGATACCTACACAGAAAGGTCAGCCTCAACAGGACAAACCTTATCACCCTCTTTTCCCATGCTGGGGAAACCAGAATACCACAAGTGTTTGTCCCTGTCCTCTGAGTGAAACCATCAAGGCTGTGGGCCATTACCTGAAGCAGAACTGAGCTATTTGCCAAGTTCCAAACTGGGAGCTGGGTGTCATTTCTAGCCACGAGTGTCACCAGTAACACCAGCAAGAGTTCAGTGTGGTCAAGGAAATGGTTAAAAGCAATGACTCGGAGGCCTTACCACAGGAAGAGTGCAATACTCTTCCAGCATCATAGGTTACAAGGCACAGGTTATGCATTCTTCTGCCTCTGCATATTATTACTGAAAAACACCAAACTGCCACATTAGATACTTGGAGAACTGCTGGTCTTAATGCAGTTCATCAGTTCTACAGGAGGCCATGTCTACATCTGCATCATGGCCTTCTGCAGGTCATAGTCCATAAGAATCACTCCATTTCCTTTCAAGCAATTCAGGAGCCTGACCAGGTACTTCAAAAATGAAATGGTATGTGTTAAGCTGGGAGCCAGAAACACCAGATGGTGCAAGTGCCCAAAGGCACCTACAGCTGGAGAGTTTTGCTGTGTCCAGAGATCCTGCAGACAGAGTGCCATGGTGCAGAGATTGTGTCAGTCCAAAATAGAGAAAAATGTGACACTAGAGCCATTGGCAGGAGTTGTAAGGTAAGGACAGGTTTTGTGTATCATTGCATTGAGTCCACACAAAGACTTTCCCTGACAGCCAGTGCATGTTCGCTGACACCTTGACAGTAGAATTGCTGCGTGTGAGAAACACATCTTACCCAGCAGGACATGAGCAGAGAGATCAGAGGCAATTGCAGTCAGATGGCTCTGAAGAAGGTTGCTTCTCTATCAGAAGTCAGTAATTTCTTGAAAGTATCATGCACTACATTGATTTCAACAAAAAGAATAGAAATTATTTACCATATTTTCTTTTCTCTTTCAAAATGAGCTTTTGTTATAGTTTTTAAAATGTTGCGTACTTGCTAGGCAAATTAAAATTGGAATACTTTGTTGAAAACAAAATATAATAACTGATAACCTTATAGAGTTTTTTAATTAATGATTTCTCTAAACGTTGATAGTTTGAAGTTCCTTTTGACCTCTGGTCAGACTTGTGTTCTGACTTTGTGGCAATCTTTTTGAAATGGGAAATTAATTTGCAATATATCATTTAACTGACCAGCTGATCAGGCTTTGTTCCTAATTTGCCTATAAAGCGTAACCTGAGAGTTTCTGAATGGTAGAACACTGATATGATCCTACTGTTCATTCCTGGTGTGTTTCATATTTGCAAATCCAACAAAACCATCTCTTTGGCACGTCTTTAGTGTAGTTTAAAAATTGCTTCCAAGTAAAAGAAGAAAAATTTGTTACCATGTCATGTATTGATTTCATTTGCATCATGGTGTGAGTGAATCAGATGTCACAGTATAATTTTGCTAAAATGTTCAGTGAAGTACCAGAGGCTAAGGAAGCAGATTTTTGTAATACAATGGCTGCATCTCTGGTTTGAGACCAGTTATTCCTTTTTCCAGAGCTGGTAATACCATGCTTGTTAAGCTGACCAGAGTTTAAAAGTCAATCTTTAATAAGTTTGTATCTTTCAAAAGTTGGATCAATATGGTGAAATTATCCTGAATTTCCTTGTAAATGGCCAATTTTTTCAAAAGACATGTTGATGTGAACATGCAGTTTGTGCTGTGTTCAGAACAGAACACTCAGAGTATCTTCCCATTTTTCTTTGTAGCTCTTCTTTTCCTCTTGAATCTATTTTAGGTGTTCTGTGCACAGTTCCCACCCCGTGACAGCAAAGGAGTCTTTATGTGGTGTAGGCTGGAACAGACTGCAGTGTGGGAGGATGGTGGATTACTGTAGCTTCATATTGCAAGCAAATTTAGCAAGTGCTTTAAAAAGCTAGACTATGAAATAACATAAACTCATGACCAAAAAAAGTCTAGAAATATAAATCTGAGGCTTATTTTATTCTAAGAGCATATTTAAGTGGAGAGCAAAGGACTGATAATAGGTGGAAGAGCACACTACTACGATAGTAGGAAAGGTCAACCCAAATGAGAGATTTCTTGGCTGACTCACAATCCATTACATTAATACTATTATTGATTAATCTTTAACTAAATCCCCTTTTGGCCTTTTCTTATTTTAAAATATTTTTAAAGTTTAATGAGTTAGCTTAGCTAGAGATTAGCTCAGTTGGTTGGAGCACAGTGCTGATAACACCAGGTTGGATCCCCGTATGGGCCATTCACTTATGAGTTGGACTTTATAATCCTTCTGGGTCCCTTCCAACACAGAATATTCTGTCATTTTGGTAAAAGACAACAGAGTGAAGACAGGACTCAGACATTATGGCTGCTGTGAATGTTAGAGTTCTAGGAATCTCTTAACGATTTGAGAGGGATGTAATCCTTCCTTCTCCTTGATGCAATCCAGCCAATTATTAATACAGGTTAAGTAACTTCCCCATACAGTCTTCAGTACCTGCTTGTTTGTCTGTGAATGAGCAACCTCTACTGAAAGTGTCCAGTTTTGTGCCCCTCAATACAAGACAGGTGCTGGGGCAAGTCCAGAGAAGGGCAACAGGGCTGGTAAAAAGTCTGGAGCACAAGTCTGATGAGGAGTGGCTGAGAGAGCTGGGGTTGTTTAGCCTGGAAAAAAAAAAAAGGGCCAGGGGATGTCTTGTCTTTCTCTACAACTGCCTGAAAGGAGGGTATAGTGTAGTGGGTGTCAGTCTCTTCTCCCAGGTGACAAGTGACAAGACAAGAGGATATGATGTCAAATTGCACCGAAGGAGGCTTTGGTTGGATATAAGGAAAAATGTCTTCATTGAAAGGGTTGTCAGACACTGGAAAAGGCTGCCCAGGAAGGCAGAGTCACCATCACTGATGTTATTTAAGAGAAGAATGGATGTGGCATTTGGGGACATGGTTTAGTGGTGGGCTTGGCAGTGCTGGGTTAACCGTTGATCTCAGTGGTCTTAGAGGTCTTTTCCAAGGATTCCATGAAAGAGTAAGGAAAGCAGTAACTGCCTTTGTCATTCAGTAGATGGTGCTCTTCCCTTCTCCTTAGGTTATGGCTCAAGTTGTTGATACATTAGGTGTCTCACTTCAGAAGTGATTTAGGCCTACAGTCCTTTTATCTTTTATGCCATCACTGCTTGCTGTATGTTTTGCCAAGACTGTTAACCCCTGTGCCTGGGCCAAGTCAAATTTTATTGTGTTTATTTCATTTATCTTCTCACCTGACAAAGATAAGTTGACAATATATGAGGCTTGTGTCTACCAACATTTAATTGTCAGTCCCCAGGAAAGAAACAATATGCGCCTGGTGAACAGATTTGGTATCTCTCCAGAAGTGGACCTGATGGTTTTCCATTTCAGTGCAGCATTGTTCTGAAATGTGTCTCCCACTCAGGCACTAACACAGACTTTTCTCAGCTCTCTGGCTTTTCAGGACCTACATCTAACCTGGTAGACTCCAAAGGGTCCAAAGGGTGAGTGCACATGTGCTGAGGCACCCAACCTGATCAACCTTATTCCTGACCTGTGCTGGAGAAAAAAACTGGGCATCCTTCAGCTTCTACCTGCCATGCTGCACCTTGGTTCATATCAGAAGAAAAAATAACAATACGTGTTCCTGCCACGTCCTTGATTTGGATTTGGCAGAAATGGGTACAGGAGCATGCATCTTCTGCTCAAGCTGGAGACAATCTGAGTGATGGGGCTTAAGAAGCTTGAGAGAAAAAGGGCATATGCTGAAAACAGTTTTCACCATGAGGACAGTCATGCAGGGGTGCAGGTTGCTCAGAGAGGCTGGGCCAAAAATCTCCTGTGGTTCCTTCCAGCCCAATTGTCCTGTGATACCACGATTACCTGTTACGTTACAGTTTGGTTTAAAAGCAGAAACAATCCTGAAAGATCAAAAATTACCATGGTGATTAGTGACCCAAGGCAGGATTTTATTTCAGTCTTCTCTAAAGAGTCAGGAGATGATCACAGAAATGTGTACATGGGTGATGTGTTCATTTGCTCCCCTCTGGAGCAGGGAGAGCTTGGAGACTTGCATTTGGGCTGGAGATGAGCCCCACATGGGGAAGAGTGAACCTGATTTACTTGTCTTGTTCACAGGTTGGACCTGGCTTCATTTACTTGGTTGTCCTACTCATAGATGTAAGGATCTGTGAAGTTAAATGTGAATTTTATGAATTTTAGAAGTTGGAACAGTCGTGCATCAGGGAAAGGAGAAAGATTAGTCTGGGCTGATGCCAACTTCAGTAGTAGACCTTGGGTTTTCCTTTGAGGAGTCATTGCATAGCATTGCATAGCATTCCAGTAGCTGGAAGAAGATCCTGTCATAGAAACTGAAAATAGCTATAAATACATAAAATGCTAATGGGACAGTTCAGCTATGAAAACATACTGCTGGCTGTTCATTTAAAAAAATTAAAATGGCCTCACCTTTTTATCAGGCAGGCATTCCTCATGTTCAAATTACAAGTAAAGTTTATAAAGTATGGAGAATCAAGTCTGATTAAAAAAAAACCCCAAATATCTTCCTGTCAGTATAATATAGATAAGCTCTGTTTTGGCAGAGTAAGAGGTACTGGTCCATGACATATGGCGATGTACCACCATAAAGACAGATGGATGGTTTAATAAGTAAAAGCTATGTGTTTTAATGGTGTTGCAGGCCAATTAAACTGGTGCTCATACTCATAAAAGTTAAATATACATAAGGTCAACTTTATTTAAAGTTACTAAGAAAGAACATTTTTTTTTCCTTCCCACTGGATTTTCCATCTTGCTGCTGATATCTGACACAGAGTTTCTGCTAGCAGCACCTACTCCCAGCTGGACCTGCAGAAATGTTCCTGATACACACTTGTCTTCTGCCACAATCTCTTTGGGGTTTGCAGAACAACCCAAAGCAGACCACTCCAGTCTGCACTGAAGGAAACAAGCCAGAAAATCTATGACAATAATTTGGGAATGATTGCATTGAGAAAGAAATGATGGGATGAGATATTTGAACTCTTTTGTCTTTGAGGCACCACACAACACTGCAATAGAGAAAAAGTAATGCTGAAGGGGACATGCCTCCATCACTACTCCAGCTGAAACTAGAACTATCCCATCCCATTCTCTGAAAACATATTTACGCACTTATCACACCCTGCAGATGACAGACAGTGGAACTACCTTTCTTGTAGCATAGCACACTCCTAGTGAAAAGGCCACAATGCAAGAAGAAATGTGGATCTAGTTTATATGAGGACTAAACCAGAAGAAGCATGGACGCTGAAAATCAGATTCTCAGGCTTGATGCAGTCAGGGTTTCATTCTCTAAATGAGTAAAGGATTCAGAGAATGCTTGGAGCAGCAAACATTTTTTTTCCCAAGCTGGTTTTCTCATCCCTATTCAGAGGTAAACATTTAATACTGTTCCTAGTCTAGCAAAAATAGTAAAAGTAGTCATCAAAATCAATATTCATTATGGACTATTTCATACAGAGAACGAAATGCGGAATTGATTTTCAAATGATTATTTAAATGAATCAGCTTTTATTTTGATTTTCTCCTTGCCTATTATTTGACATGTGGTCTACCATTCTTTACTAGTTAGATTTAACAGAACAGGATTTTTATAAGCTCTGACTAATCTTTGTAATATGGGAAAAAATTCTACTGTGAACAAGGGGAAAGCAGGCAGCACTAATTATCTTCAGCACAGAAGAACTCTATGTCAAAAAAATCCAACCCTTGAAATACATTTTCCTGTCAAAGCCTGGTTTATAATTATGCTGATCAGTCATGTAAATATTCCAAGTATGTGTCATATAATGTGACACATATGAATGTGTTGGTGTCATGTGGATGAAATATACAATCCCTTTTTGTTTGTTTCTTTTTTTTTTAATTAAGAGCCTTTTCAGAAGTGTATTATTCTGTTGTGCTGTTGTTGTTGTTCCCTCTCCTGCCAAGCCAGCATGTGGAGGAGGGCTCCCTGTGCACTACAAAGTTCCGGTCCTTCTAGCGGGAAAACTTGATAAGAAAAAGTAATTTTCTTGATCATGAGCTTAAAACTCAGCAAGGCTTCGTGTCATCTGTGTTGTCAAAAAGCCCTGACATTAAAATGTTTTCCCTTGTTTTCCTTCCCTTCCCTTGTCTTTTCATGTAAATGTTCAAAAATCAGACACCATAAACCATCCCAGAAGACCGGTCATTTGAAAGAACAATTTTCTCAGTGAGTATATTCTGCCAGCTGGGTGCTCCCTCAGGCGGAGCCTTTGCTGAGGGCTGCACCAGGACCACCTACAGGGTCCCTGAGACACATCAGGCAAGACATGAGTCTCGCCACAGGTCTCTGGCTTTCATCTCCTATTTCCCTCCCTGTCCCAGACAGGGAGGCTGATGTAGCTGAGGGATGTGAGGGTGGCTAGCAAGGGAAGCTGTCCCATCGCTGGGTGGGAAGGCCTGCGCGTGTCCGGGGCATGACCTGTGCTCACTGAAGGGATCCATGTCCTCAAGGCCTTGGCAACAGGAAGGGCTCTTGGACACCTGGAAGTGCTGATCTTAGTTCTGATCTGCTACCAGCACCTCCACAGGCACACCCTGGACAGCACATACATAGGAAGCCTTCCTCTCTCCATGTAGAGGAGATCAACCAGCCAGGCTCCCACCACCATCAGAAAGTGTTTTGCAGGTGAAGGGCACAGATTTCTCTCTGAGAGATGAAGGAAAAGATCAGGTCTGCTTGATGACTTTTTAAGGACATTTCCTTTTATGTTCTCTCTTTGTGAGCCCCCACACACAATGGCTATTTAAATGCTCTATATTATGACATCTGGTCAGTTTGAATAAAAAAGAGGGTTGATGCCATCGTTCGCCTGATGCCACCAAGATTTTCCCAGCTGGTCTTGCAGCAGTGGGCCAGCAAGTGCATCTGGCAAAGGTGCCAAACAGGGAATACCGATGCGTGTAGCCCAAGTCTTGTCTGTGTCAGAGGAAAGAGGGCAGAAGTAGCAGCATATTTTTCCCCAGAAACCTCCCACTCCTGGAGCACTTCTTCATATTTGGCGAGTGAAAATATTTTGCAGAATAAAAAAGGGCAAATATGGTTTTCCCATACATGCTTTCATGACATCATTGAAAGCTATCAGACAAACTTAGGACAGGATTGCTTGAAATCACATGAATTTCTGCAGATACTTCAGATTTTGCATAGCTTTAGTAATAAGGTGATTAAAAGCATGCTCATATAAACAGCTATAGTTTAGTCCCCCCCTTTTTTGGTTTCTTACAGTGAAGGAGTAAACAATATGGAAAACACTGTGGGGATTTCCTTTTTAACAAAGGTGCATCAAGCTTAACTACCTTATTTCAATATTACGCGCTCTGTCCAAATTTGTAAAATTTTGTCACTGAGAAGCAATTTATATCTCTGATGAAAGAAGAAGGCTTGGTAGTTTAGGCCTACATTTCTGTAAATCTGTGGTTTGTATCTTCTAACTTGCAGCTCCTTGGTTTTGGACTCCATACTCCAGCTAAAGTGGTCCTAGCAAAGAAAAAACAAACTAGGGATGTCCATCTGCATTGCTCTCTGTTCAAGGCTTGAAACCCAAAGCAGACTAACTTGTTGCCCTGAAAATTTATTTCTGGCTTAGGGTTTTTTTTTTCCTCCTTGTTGTTATAGTTACTCATCAGAACATACATGTACTTCTTGCTCTATCTGCTGTCTGAAAAGGTATAATTTCCTGTCAAGGGCAGTGTCTACAGTGAGAGTAGAAGGGCTCCATGTTTTTAATTAAACACTACTTAAAAATATGTTTTCAGCCATCAGAGCCAGATGTTACAACATCAATAGACATTTGTTGCTTATGGTCACCCCCTTGGACTATGTGACTCATGTCCTTTCTAATATTTAGGTGGCTAACATTAAAAGCTAAGACAACTTACTTAAAATGCATAAAATTTCATTTCTCTTATTTAAGCAATCTCTAATCCAGTAATACATAGGGTTTCATGTAGAAAACTGTTCTTTCATCACTCCTGGCACTGAATATGCCATTTCCAGACTACTTGAAGTTGAAATCTTCTTCCAATAGGCTTTCAAGACAAAACAATATCATCATTAATGTTATTTTTAGCTGGATAAATTGGTTACAAGGGACATACTCAGAGATGCACTTCCTCTTCCCTCCTGAATTCCAGGCTTGTCAGTATAACATGAATCTGGCTGAATATTTAGTTTGAATTAAGAGACTGACATACCCATGCTGTGTATTTTTCACACTTGTCTTTCACATAGTCTTCAACAGGGCCTTCAATAATCCAGCCCTACTTTGTCTGAATTCCCTGGATATGTACAGAAGGAAATTCCTACTCTCACACTTAGACTAAACACTGGCAATGTGGGTCAGGATGCTGGATTACTTATTTATGACAAACTTTCACTGAACTGAGACCAGTAGCTTGACTGGGAGGTGAAAGTGGGGAAGCAACACTCAAATTGTGCCAGCAACACTCAAATCTCAGCCACTGACAAATCTGAGCCCTGGAGTGAGTTACCCAAAACAGCCCAGTGCCCCAGACAGGACACAGATGTGACCCTGCTGCTCCCTCAGCCAGCCTGTGTGCAGGGACCAGGAGGTGATCCCTTCCCACACCAGGCTAAGTCCTCACCACACCACAGTGGGTCAAGAGATGCTGTCAGGTGCTGCTTTGCTGTCCTTACCACACAAGGCACACTCATTTTACCATCACTCGAGCTACTTCAACCTTTAATTACTCACAGTAATATGAAGTGAAGGATATTTAGCATTTTGGAATAGAGTTCTCTGAGTCTGATGTATGGAACAGCTATAAAGAGCAGTGGCCCTTAGGAGCAATGAAGTGCCTTAGGTCTCTAGAAATGAAAGGAATTTATGTCTTTATTGATTATTGTCTTAAATTTTGTAATCAATAAACTAACTGAGCAGTGCCAGTTTTTCTTTCAAGCTTTTATTTCTAATTAGAACTAATGAATAGTCAAGGGAGCGAGACAGAGGAATTATTGACTGAGTCGTATAACAGATTTCTAAATAAATAGGGTATTTGCTTCCCTCTGGGAAAGAAGTCAGAGGCATGTTACTCATGGATGGTGTTACACTGACAGGTACAGGGATTGTTTTCTTATGTAATATTTAATCCTAAAAATGTTTCTTAAGCCACTGTCAGAGCAGAAGTTGAAAGCTCTGTAATGTTATATTCCCTTTGAATTCAGAGTAAGAAAACTTTGCAACTGTCTGAGTTCACAATTTGAAGACTGGGAATGATAGGCTTTGGTCAAGAAGAATATATAACTTTTCCACAGAAATGTACTCTGTTTCAGAATACCCCAGAGAAGCTTTGTACTTGTGACTGGTTTGGATGATATAGAGACTGCTTTTGAATTCAGGTTCTTTCATTTCTTGTTTGGATTTGGGTTGGTTTCTTTTTGATACCCTTTGGCTTATGCTCATCTTGCAAAATCCAGTCCCGTGTCCTATGAAGTTAAACTGCTGATCCTTCAGAAACTGAAAATGGTATAAATAGCTGTCAAGAGGGCAGGATAGATAAGTGTGCTATCTGGAATCCCACAGATCCTAATGTCAGGCCAATCCTGTGGCACTGATTCAAGGGGAAAAAAATCCCCATTTATGTCAAAATGATTTTTTACTCAGTCAGGTCTAGTCTTACCATATTTTGAAATCTATGACATATGCGTAATGGTCATAAAGGGACAAAAAAAGCAAAACAATAGATCCCAGTCATCTTCAAAGACTGTGAGGTGATAATCACTTTTACACTTCTCACTCAGATGAAATCCATGCAGGTTTCCATCCAAAGATGTCTTTAATTCTGATCTCTCATGACAAATTCCTAAACCAGAAGGACTGGAGCAGGAGTAAAGGAGAGACACCAGTGATGGACTTCAAAGCCAAAGGAGTCCCCTGCTTGCTCACCATTTGTGGCTAGATTGCTGCATCCCTGGCATCCCCCAGGTGACGTAATGCATGTCATGATACAATTTTAAAATTCTGCCTCATTGCAGCAATGATGATGGGTTGTGAGGCAAGAGAACCTCTTTAGTAAGTGTTGGAGTTACTTATGTTTCACATTCTCAACCAGTGTTTGATTTGATCTTCAGTGTACAATTCTGCATCAGAAAAGAGGGGAGTTCACTATGAATTGTTGGTTGATGATAAGCAGCATGGGGGTCTAGGCACAAGTTCTGCTTGCATTTTCTAATGCAACAACTGCTACTTAATGCCGTATTTTAAGTGAAATTCTGGAAACCTCAATGGGTCACACAGTTTTTGCATGGCTAATCCAGAGTCCTTATTTCCTTGGCACAGACATATTTTTATGGGATTTTTGTTTTATTTTGAGATTTTGTGTGTGTGTGTGTGTGTTTGTTGTTGGGGATATTTTTGTGTTTGTTTCTGTTAGTTTTGTTGTTGTTGTTTTTGTTATTGTTCTTGCTTTTGGGGGGTTTCTGTGAAAGTTTAATGGGTTTTTCTGTATGTTAATGATCCTTGAAGACATCTTTTGGATTTGCTTCTTGCTACATTCATTCTCCATCTGTCTTCTTCTCTGCATCTGCTGCTTGTAAATCTTTAGCTTTGCCGTTGCTCTTGGCTCTGGTAAGGAGATTTTTGAAGGGCACCTCCTCATTGTCTTCTACTGCAGGTACACAAGGATAGAGGAAATACAAAGGGGAAAAAAGAAAGGGAAATGGTGAAATCCTCAGATTGGAAGAGGAAATGCAAATAAAGTAAGAAGGGAAAAATTCTCATTCTCAGGTGGAGGAATCTTGATACAGTAGAGTATAACACTGTAAGATACCATATGGTATTTTAAGCTACTTGGGTCTATTTTAAGATACCTCACTCTCAAAGCATTGACAGAACAGTCATTCCTTAGTATCTAAATGTCCCTCCTACTATTCAGCTAGAGACATTTAAAGCTGACAGTATGTTTTCACTGCATGCTATAAATTAATCAAGATGTGGGTGCATTCATTACTAGTGGCTATGAGATACCAGCACAATACAGCCATGCAAGGGGTTACTAAAGCTGAAGGATGGTGTTGTCACAAGCAAATACAGATAGGAGCCAGCCATCTCTAACCATTAACTGGAATCTAGGTCAAAGCTTCTAAGCATCCAAGCTGAGAAGTGCTGCTCTGAATTCCTGCACTGTAGTGAGGGATAAAACTCAAATTGCAGTTAAAGATGGCACTTGAATACTTTGAGATGGGGACTGCACAGAAGTAGCAGGACCTAATCCCCAAGGCCCAGGAAGATCCTTGTGTACTTACACACCTTGGAGAAGGGGAAATCTAAGATCAGAGGACATAGGATACACATTCCTGCACATTTTTTCTTCCCTGCTCTTCATCTTTCCTTTTTCTCCATTTCTTTTCACCCCAGCCTGAGCTTTTATCACTATTTATCCCTTCTTTCTTGCTCTATGAGGCAAGAATACACCTGGATTGAGGCAAGTGAGAAAATGGACAACAAATAGAGAGGTGGAAAGATGAAGAACAGACTTAATGGGCTGTATTACAGTGTGATTACTTTTTGGTGTTTCAGTCTAAAAGTTTTGACGTTCAATTTTTTTTATGTTTCAGTCTTGAAATGATACAAAAAAACTTTGGGATCAAACTTTGGGATCAGTATCTTTTTTCTTTGTCTCTCCCAAAAAAATAAGGGACACCACAAATAAAAAGGAAAGGAAAGGAAAGGAAAGGAGAAAGGAAAGGAGAAAGGAAAGGAGAAAGGAAGGAGGGAAGGAGGGAAGGAAGGAGGGAAGGAGTGAAGGAGGGAGGGAAGGAGGGAAGGAGGGAAGGAGGGAAGGAGGGAG